>OX465433.1:15666266-16866266 GCA_950005045.1 Agrotis exclamationis | reverse complement strand
TTACTCATAAAAGAATTATGGAAATTAAACACAGATTGGGATGAAACTCCACCCGATTCTATCGTACTTCTCTTTCAAAAATTTAAAGAGCAATTGCCTCTACTTTCTTCTTTAAAATTGCCGCGTCATGTAGCCGTTACTATGGGTTGCGTGACAAATATAGTAGGTTTTGCTGACGCCAGCTTGAATGCGTATGGCTGCGTCATATACTTACATGTCACTGACACAAATGGTAACACACACGTAAATTTGGTGTGTGCTAAATCTAAAGTTGCACCTGTTAAGGTCGTATCTCTGGCTCGTCTAGAGCTTTGCGCCGCCGTTCTTTTGTCTAAACTAATTAAACTAGTTTATGTCACTTACCGCTCTCGCACCGCTATTAATAAAATATTTGCCTTTTCCGATTCTAAAATTACACTTTCATGGATTCATTCCTCACCTCACAAGTGGAACATTTTTGTTAGTAACCGCGTCGCTAAATGTCAAGAAAATCTTGATCCTGAACATTTTTATCATATTAACGGAAAGGAAAATCCTAGTGACTGTCTGTCTCGAGGTCTTCTACCTGAACAGTTACTAAACCATGATTTATGGTGGCATGGCCCTGACTGGCTTCTGCGATCAACTGCTGAGTGGCCTATCACTCCGTTTGTTTCCTCATGCAGCGAGCAATTGCCTGAGTTTAAAAATAAATCTTTAACATTAGTATCTACCGTATCAGAACATAATTTGATATATAGCCTTTCTCAAAAATTTACGTCGTTAAATAAAATATTGCGCATAATTGTTTACATTTTGAGATTTTTGCATATTATTCCTTATGACAAGCCACATAAAACAATTACTGTCCGTGAATTAGTTACCGCTGAAATTTATTTAATTCGTTGTATTCAACAATTTCATTTTTTAGATATTTATGACGAAATTAAAAGTAAAAAACTTCGCTCACAATTTAAGAAACTCGATCTGTTTATAGACGAGCATAACATCGTTAGAATTGGTGGCAGGTTGTCAAATGCGAACCTTCCTTATGAAGCTCAGCATCCCGCGCTTTTACCTAAACATGATAATTTTACACATGTTCTAATAGACTATTATCATCGCGTTCATTGTCATGCCGGTGTAAGCCTTCTTAGCTCTCTGTTACGCCAAAAATATTGGATCCTCTCTTCCAGAGGTGTCATCAGACAAAGGGTACATGCTTGTAACTTTTGTTTCAAAGTTTCTCCTTCTCACCCCAGTCCAAAGATGGCTGATTTACCCGCTTGTCGCGTACAAGAGACTAAAGCTTTCGTTCATACTGGTGTGGATTACGCTGGTCCCATTAAAGTAACCTTATGTCGACGCAGAGGCCAAAGAAGTCAGAAGGCTTACATATGTTTATTCATTTGTTTCGTTACCAAAGCGGTTCATATTGAATTGGTTACCGACGTGTCATCGGACACTTTTATTTCAGCTTTTAAAAGATTCATTTCTCGCAGAGGACCTGTCTCTTATTTATACTCTGACAACGGAACAAATTTCGTTGGAGCCAAGGCTCAATTGCAAGAACTACTTGCTAACCGCTACCGTATAGAGTGGAAAATGATTCCACCCCGCGCCCCCCACTTTGGAGGGCTGTGGGAATCAAATATTAAATCTACTAAAACGCATTTATACCGTGTTATCGGTTCTCAACTTCTTACTTATGAGGAGCTTTCGACTGTTCTCACTGAAATCGAGGCAGTTCTAAATTCCAGACCGCTCTGTGTCCTGAATGAGGATCCGTACCCAGAACCGCTTACTCCCGCTCATTTTATAATGGCTTCTCCGTTGACTACGTTGCCTGTCGTGAACGTTCCCGAAACGACGAAATCTCTAACTTGCCGCAAAAAATTGCTTGACCAAATGGTTTGTAGCTTTTGGAGAAGATGGCGTATAGAATATCTGCATAACTTGCAAGTTAGGCAAAAATGGTTGAATGCCACCGACAATATTAAGATTGGTACAGTGGTTCTCATGCATCAGGATGATGTCCCTCCTTTACGTTGGCCAATGGGCATAATCACCGAGATTTTCCCCGGCAGGGATGGGACGACTCGTGTTGCCATGGTAAAGACATGCAGTGGCTCTTTCAAAAGACCCGTTGTTAAACTATGTCCTTTACCTTCTCAATAATACCACCGCGTAATTAAAAATCTAATTTAGCTGTAGTTCACATAATTATTTTAATTATTACTTTTTTTCTTTCAATCCGCTTTAATGTAATTTCTTCCCTTTTGAGAATACTACATATTCTCGAAAGCCGGGCAGGATGCTTACGCAAGCTAGCAATATAAAAATTTTGGTATCATGTATCCAAACGCGTCTCACACATTGAGGGTAGAATTCATATTGGACCACAGTATTGAGCCAATCATACTCCGGCTTCCTTTCCAATCCTAACCCCATGTCTCAAAAGATGCTACACCGCAACGCCAATGAGAGGCGTTTTCGCCGCAGCGACTGGACAGAGGTCGCCAATGAGAAGCGTTTTCCGCCGCAGCGATTCTGACAGAGGTCGCCATGAGGATTCGTTCTGTTCTCTGCAAGCAGCCCACCGCTTAACACCGCTTAAAACTCAACCGCTGTTTCATCATTATAATAATTATAAACTATTTTAACGTGTTGGCCGACACAAAGTGACACAAAGTGACAATACAATCGATTTACCGATCGCGAGTGAAAAATCCATCCAAGAACGCGTGTCATCATCCACGTCGCGGCAATCGATGCACCAACCTGACATCCAGTGCTCCCAAAGCCCAAGTAAGTCATAATATTCTTCTTCCCATACCTACTTTCATTGGCTCAATTTCTGTGTCGTCCAATATTCGATCCAGCATAAAAATTATTTTCCCGCTAAATTACACAACGCTTGTTGGTCCTTCAAAAAGCCGCTATCCCAACTTCACCACTATTCTTGGTAGAAAAGGGATAGAACGATGCTACGAGTGCTGGTGTGCCGTAGAGGATACAGAAAGCGTCGTAAGACGCTCCTGTTGACCATTCTCCGGATCGAATTTACGTGAATCCAAAATTCGTCGGTTTCATTCAAGATGTCTTTGAAATATTTTGTAGCCCTAAAATTAGATTCAGGTGTACAGATTGGGTAGAATTTTCAAACACTTTATCATGTTTATTATATTCCACTTTCGTCACCACAAACTGTGCCACAAATAAGCTTAAAACTACCATAAACTAAACGTAGAAGCTTCTCTACCAAAATCATAACTACCATAATAAAATAAAGTTTAGCGTCTTGACACAGGAGAAAAACCTATTTTATTTTTTCTCTAATTCTATTCTAGATCTTTCTCCACACTACATGTAGCACAGAGTGACACTATTATCAGATAATTCTGGATTAAAACGCTTCACTTTATGGCATATAGCATCATTTGCACGTAATCCTTGGTACGAGGTGATTATCAACTACAGTTTGTAAACTGGACGATTACCCGTGTATTACAGATTAAGTCAATTTATGTGAAAGTACAGGTTGTAGGTTTAAGGCATGCATGATTGAATATTTTATGTAGGTAATACTAGCGACGTGTCCTGGCTTCACACAGGTGCAATTTGAGAATAAAATATAGCCCAAGTCACTCATGATTACCTACTCATGAAAATGTGGCTTTCGACTTCTGAAAAATAAAACAAAACTTCAGCACTTTCAGAGATTACTACTCCTACAAACAAACTCTCAAACTATATGCACCTCTTTTAGATCAACCCCAAAATATCAAACAACATCACGGATTTCATACAAAATGGAATATTTTCCGTTGACAATGTATAAACACCTAATTTTTTTTCATATCTTTCATGGTTATTGTTGTGTGTAACGCCAGATGTCGCTAGCAAGCCAAGGTAAGCCAAGCCATGCCAAGCCAAGCCATGCCAAGCCAAGCCATGCCAAGCCAAGCTAAGCCGACTGTCAAGCCCGACATGTCAAGCCAAGCCGGCTGTCAAGCCCGACATGTCAAGCCGGCTGTCAAGCTCGTCACGCCAAGCCGCTACGTCACTTCCCTACCACGTGAGCCATCCCCGCCAAATGTTGAGTCGGGGGGGTGGGGTAGCCGCCAGCCAGTGAGTTATATAAAAGCCAGGAGCGATGATTTTGGTTGTTCAGTTTATAATAATAATTGTAAGGGAAAACTCTGCCCAAATAAAAGTGTAAATCAAGTATTTTCGATTTATTTATATCACTGTCGTTTTACTCAGAAGTGGGATAAATAAAACCTACGATGAATCGACGCTCTGCTACACAATAACCTCGTCTTGTCTAGAGGCAAGATTTCTGAAAATAAAAGCAAAGAAAGGCGATGCACACCATCCACAAGGAAAATATTAAAAAGTCTCCTTGCACAAGAAGTAGAAAAATCATTCAATGATCTGGAACACGAAGTGCCTACCCTCATCCGTCGGAAAGAACACCGTGTCGCATCGTTAATTCCGTTAATGATCGAGTTTCAAGAAGTATTCTTCTCACTACCAGCAACGCTTCTCTGTGGAAATGAAGACATGGAAGAAAGGATCCGTCCTACTTCGCGCCGAGAGCTGCCAGGAATCATGCATAAATAGCCAGGTCAGTTATGCCGTGCCAATATTTGCAAAATGCCATTAGCCAAATGTGTTTTATAATTGAGGGCCTCGTGTGTCGATAATCATAATATGCCATTGGTGGGGTATAGATCTTGACAAAACTAGGGTAGGCCCGATAAGCAAATCTGATTGTAATCAGTTAATTAGTTTATTATCTCGGTATAAAACTGCTTTTCTAGCTATACTAAGGAGTTGGGAAGTTGGAATGTACAGATTTAGTCCAAATTCGCATTAAGTACACGTAGGCCTTATAGATTAGCACATCACAAACAAGAGATTGTTAGAGACAAAATTAGTGAACCATTAGAAGCAGGTATTATAAAAGAACCCGAATCGGAGTATGCTTCTTCTATTTTTTAGTTATGAGGAAGAACGGAAATAGTTGCCTGTGTCGATTACAGAGCCCTAAATGCATTAATTATCCGCGATAGATATCCATTAGCTATTATCGATAAGTAAACTAAAATAACTGGTAAGAACTACTTCACCAGTCTTAATCTAGTCCAACGGTATCCATAAACTCAGCATCCATCCTAAAGATACATTATAGCGCTCCCTCAGTTTTTATGCGCTTAAGTTCAAGTTCATAGATAGTTAAGTAATTTTAAAGTAAATCATTAAATAAAAATAACTCCAATAATGTCGTCAAATGGTCGGGGTCAAACGCAGAATTTTAAATTAAATAGGTACATGTGGGCAAAGGTTCATTTCTACAAAACAGGATTTCTTACTTAGTTTAAGAATTATCATGTTCATGGCATTGAACCGGGCGAATTTAAGTTCGCAGCCGTGTCTCAATTTCCCGTTCCGATTAACATACACAAAGTGCGTCAGTTTATTGGACTATGTAGTGACTTTAGGAAGTTCTTTCATAATTTTGCAATAATGGCTCATCCGCTTACTTAACTAGCAAAAACAAAAATTATAAAAATAAAAATAATATGTGGGTATGGTATAGAAAAAAAAAGTGATAAACCGGTGATAGCGATATTTATGATCTTAGTTGGAAATTTACACGAATGCATGCAAGTTACCGTAGCAGGTATTCTTTTAAAAATACGGATAGACGGTAGTTTGAGCCCTGTCTTGTATTTTAGTTGCGTTACGAGTCGGGAAGAAAGTGTTTTTCACAGCGTATTACGAAGTTTTCGTATATGTGTTGAGTAAAAATGTCCGTGTAATTACGGATTGTAGTGCAGTTCACTATACAATGACTAACGTGATCACGCATTGCCCACTGGTGACTTTTGATTCAAGACTATGAAATTACTGTTGACTATAGACCGGGTGAGCGCATAAAGCATATCGACGCCTTGAGCAGGAATCCGATAGATGCCGTTAATGTGTTCCGTTTAGAAGTAAACTATTGGTTTCGTGAAGTGCAAAGTATTATTGATTTATTGTGAAGCGGGTGCACAGATAGTGATATTTTAAATAATTATATAATTGACGGTAGGCTGTCTCGTAAAACGCTTTACGATACCCGATTAGTTATGCCAAATTTCGCACGTAGAAAATATTACAAATGCATCATGACGATATTGGCCATTACATTATAGGATTAAAATTATGCTCAGAACTTCTTAAAAAAAAAAATGATTTCTAGTTTCCAAAAATAACCCAATTCATAAGGAAATATGTGACGTCGTGTTTACATTGTGCGTACGGTAAAAGAGAATACGGTAGGAAAGAAGGCAAACTGCATCGAATCTCTAAACCATCTGAACCGATGAAAATGGTAGACATCGATAATTTGGGCCCTTTTAGCAAAAATAAAAAGGGGTACCAGTAATGTTAGTTTTGACAGATTCTTTCTCTAAATTCGTTGCTTTTGAGCCTACACGTATTGTCAATTCTGTAGAGACAATTACCTTCTTATTACAAAAAAAAAGGGTTTAACTAAAAACCCAGGTTAAATTATCTCGTAAAACTACGGTTTACACAAACGTTATTAAAAATCGTGGTTTTGTGATAAACCATGGTATACAGTCGTAGCTGTCAAAGGTGTGTCAAAGTTTCTTATAGTAACTTTTTCATTGTGTTCTTGTTTTTAAGTTAATTTCAGCCAAAATGGATTTAAATATTGTAGATTTCATTGTTTAGACAATGGTTCAAATGACGGTACTAAGGTTCACCTTAAATCGTTTTGTAATACGGAGAAATTTAAACCATGGTTCTGCAGATAAGCGTGAACTCGATAGTCCAGGTTTAAACTAAGATTTATTCAGTTTTTGTGATTAGAGTTTTAAAACGCATTTCTAGTTTATTCAGTTTCCCAGATCACGTAGTTTCCGATCATGGTAAGGTTTTTACGAGTAGATACTTTAAAAAGTTCTCAACAGAAAAACAGTTAGACACATGTTAACAGCTATTGCGTGGCCTAGGTCTAATGGGCAGGTATAACGCACTAATTGCACAATTCTCGATGCATTGAGAGTCACGGAACCTGGCGAGGCCTCTCTTATCTGGAACAATAGTTTACCAAATGTCATATATGGGGTATTAATAATACTGTTAATGATACAACTGGCTATAAGTTATACGAGTTAATATTTGCTCGTGTAGGTAGATCTGTATGTGATGTCTCCATCCCTGGTCAGGTTCGGGGTCAGTGCAATCTAGACGCGATAGGGCTACCAATCGAGTTAGAACAGCTAGCAAGAAATGAAACGTAACTGTGATAAAAGGCGTAAAAATAGTACGATTTACAAAAAGGGCGATTACGTGCTTTGTTGCCAGGCTCAGACTCCTTGCTGCAATAAGGTTAAATTATAAGTTAGATGATCTATATTCTGGCCCATATGTTATCCATTACCTAATGATTTAGGATAGCCATAAACTAAGAAGTATAAAATGTCTTAGAGGATACAAGAAGTTTACAGGCCTAGTATCCGCTGATTTATTATGACCATATCGTAGCGTTGCTTCTATATCCCATAGCGCCAGTAGTGTAGATAAACAATATCAAAACGAAGATCTCGTAGATCTTCTTGAGAGCTAGATAATAGTTCATTTCCTCGATATGCCATTTGTTCTGAGCTGACTTGTAATCACTGTTTTGTTGTTCCCATTGCGGGAGCAATTGTTACAGGATGGCCGATTGTAACGCCAGATGTCGCTAGCAAGCCAAGGTAAGCCAAGCCATGCCAAGCCAAGCCATGCCAAGCCAAGCCATGCCAAGCCAAGCCATGCCAAGCCAAGCCATGCCAAGCCAAGCTAAGCCGACTGTCAAGCCCGACATGTCAAGCCAAGCCGGCTGTCAAGCCCGACATGTCAAGCCGGCTGTCAAGCTCGTCACGCCAAGCCGCTACGTCACTTCCCTACCACGTGAGCCATCCCCGCCAAATGTTGAGTCGGGGGGGTGGGGTAGCCGCCAGCCAGTGAGTTATATAAAAGCCAGGAGCGATGATTTTGGTTGTTCAGTTTATAATAATAATTGTAAGGGAAAACTCTGCCCAAATAAAAGTGTAAATCAAGTATTTTCGATTTATTTATATCACTGTCGTTTTATGTGTATGTTTTACAAAAAACCCTGAAGACTAGTGACGCGGGCCGGCTTGCCATGGTTAGTAGAACAGATTTTGCCTACAAATGTAAAATCTCAAAAAGATTAGGTAGCGTTTTCGATGAAAGCCTGAAAGGTTTGACAGCTATGACATTGGGGTCTTCAAGTCAAAAGTGAATATGTAATTTCTAATAGCGGCCATACACCATACTGCCTATCGTACAATCGGCATGACGATCGATTTGATCAAATTGGCAGTTCGTCCATATACACCATACACCATACTGCCTATCGTACAATCGGCATGACGATCGATTTGATCAAACTTCAATTCGGCAGCAGTGATGCCAGCTTAGCAACTTTATAGCTAGATCTAGCTATTATTCGGTGACCGACAGCTACAATTTTATAAAAGTTGTGGCTTAACTTTTTAGCTACTGTTTTACCGACTTGTTTTTTTACCGGTCTATCCCACTGGTGGGAATCAGTTGGTAATACAAGTGAAGGTCGGAAAACATTTGCTTATCGTTAAGCAAATGTTTTCCGACCTTCAAGCGATTTTCGACCTTATTGACATTTATGCAAACACCGGATTTTAATGAAGGAGCAATGTTAGCTAACGAGAATGTGAGAAAAAACAAACTAAATTTTAAATGTCAATAAGGTCGAAAATCGCTTGAACCAGTTTTTTCCACTCCACTCCACTGTAAAAAGTGTCGTGACAATTTTTTCCGCCTAGCCCCCTTTCGCAACGCGCCATAAGGAACTTCGTTCCAAAAAAATAAACGTTTCGAATTGAGAACCTCCTCCTTTTTTTACGTCGGTTAAAAAGTAGCTACCGAATATTAGCTAGATCTAGCTATAAAGTTGCTAAGTTGGTATCACTGCTGCCGATTTGAAGTTTGATCATTCCGATTTGATCAAATCGATTTGATCAAATCGATTTGATCAAATCGATTTGATCAAATCGATTTGATCAAATCGCTTTGATCAAATCGGCATGATCATGCCAATTTGATGGATTCCACGCCCACACACGGTCAAATCTAACTGATCAAATCGGCAGCGTCATGCCGATTGTACGATAGGCAGTATGGTGTATGGCCGCTATTAGCAACTTTATAGCTAGATCTAGCTATTATTCGGTGACAGACAGCTACAATTTTATAAAACTTGTGGCTTAAGGGTACGGTGAACGAAAATTTCTCCATACAAACGTAATACCAAAATCATTCGCAATACGAATATATTACCGACTTAAAGTTATGTTATTCGGATACAGACGGTATTTATCTAGGTTCCTATTAAACTTTTTGTTTAATACATTCACTATTTACGAAATGCGAGCGAATTGCATTTCGTACATTTTAACACCACTAACAGCATGTTTTCAACTTAATTATTCTGTATTATAAACATTAATATTCTTAATATTATTGTAATAGGAACATAGCTTATATTGTCTAGTTGCAGATTATCCAAAAAATAATTGAAAATTATCAAGTTATCATTCATAATTTTTGGAATTACGGAACACAAAGAAATTTATCACAAATCTGGAATGACAGTAGCGCTGTCGCGTCAAGCATGGGTTGTTTGTTTGCGATAGATAGAGATAGCAATGTTTCGTTTGATTTTTGTGCTCGCCTCGAATTGCAATTGCGAGCTTGTTACACCGGCCTCTTAACTTTTTAGCTACTTTTTTACCGACTTGTTTTATCCCACTAGTGGGAATCAGTTGGTAATACAAGTGAAAGTGAGTTCAATCGATTTTCGACTTTATTGACATTTATGCAAACACCGGATTTTAATGAAGGAGCAATGTTAGCTAACGAGAATGTGAGAAAAAACAAACTAAATTTTGAATGTCAATAAGGTCGAAAATCGCTTGAACCTGTTTTTTAACTTGCTTAACGATAGCAAGTTAAAAAAAGGTTCAGGCGATTTTCGACCCTCCATTCCATTCCACTCCACTCCACTCCACTCCACTCCATCGCAGTCTGTAAAAAGTGTCGTTACAATTTTTTCCGCCTAGCCCCCTTTCGCAACGCGCCATAAGGAACTTCGTTCCAAAAAAATATACGTTTCGAATTGAGAACCTCCTCCTTTTTTTACGTCGGTTAAAAAGTAGCTACCGAATATTAGCTAGATCTAGCTATAAAGTTGCTAAGTTGGTATCACTGCTGCCGATTTGAAGTTTGATCATTCCGATTTGATCAAATCGATTTGATCAAATTGGCATGATCAAATCGATTTGATCAAATCGGCATGATCAAGCCTATTGTTATGCCAATTTGATGGATTCCACGCCCACACACGGTCAAATCTAACTGATCAAATCGGCAGCGTCATGCCGATTGTACGATAGGCAGTATGGTGTATGGCCGCTATAAGCAAGCGTGCTTCACCGTCAGCCACGTCTTCGCTTGCCATCAGGCGAGATAGAAGCCAAAACCTGTCGTTAAATTAAAAAAAAACCTTCCTAGGTCACCGTAAAGCTGTTGTCAAACAGACAGGCGAAGCGAATGCGATAAACCCTGCCATATAGAAATGCGAAAGCGGTCCGATAGTCTATGTTACAGGCTTCAAACAATTCCATACATTACAAACAAAAACTCTTCGCTTCGCCTGTTTGACAACAGTGTGGCCCTAGTTTAAGTCGAAAACCGAACTCTACGCGAGTATGGCCCACAAATAACTCATAATTCAAACTCCACAACATTAGGCCTCCAAAAAGTACTTAGCATTTAAACATTGACTAGTTTCTCGAAAGTGACACTTTCGATTCTGAACGGACGCTGTAAATTAAAGGCACATGGCCGGCATTAAGCTGTCTCCTACATCATGCCACGACACTTCTTAATTAGTGCCTATATTGATATGAGATAACGGACACGGTTATTATGGGTAATAGGGTTCTTTTTTGATTAACAACATGACTACGAGAATGGAGAAAATACGTTCACAGTTTTTTATTTATTTTTCAAAGCAAATTATCGCCACTTTGTGAGTGATCTGATCAGACTATCTACTAAAACTATTATTACTACTATATAAATATTATACTATATATTGTGTACTAGCTACACTCGTGGCTTCGTTTGCTTAAGTATGTTTTGATATTTACACTAAAAACGAAGTATAAAGCAATTGTGGATAATCCTGTATTCAATAGTATTAATGATAAATAATGGAAAAAACAATAGAGAAAAATCATCTACTGACCATGATAGCTAATGATGACCAATGTTTTTTTTTAGCTGTTTACCCGTGGTCCCAGTGGGTCGACCCATTACCGGATCCACGGGTAATTTAAATTACCCGTGGTGCCGTGGAACCTAACCAAACCGAACCTCGGGGTGCCTCAATAGTTGTTGGTGTCTTTGAAAGTAGACGTCAGTGGCACCCCGAAGTTCGGTTTGGTTAGGTTCCTTTAAACCTTGCACACGGAAATAGGAGCCCCGCGCAGCGGGGCTCCGTCTACCTGAACCACGTCCATTTAATTGAAATAAATTATTAAGAACAAGGTACCTAATATGCTTTTATAAAGTTTGGTATATGGTGGTAATTACATTTTATAGATATCGATATAGCCAAAGTTCAGAGAAAAATTCCTAAGCATGGGACCACGGGTAATTTAAATTACCCGTGGACCCGGTAATGGGTTGACCCACTGGGACCACGGGTAAACACTCTTTTTTTTAAGCTAATTTCGGAAAAAAAAAACTGTTCTGCCGTAATTGTCTAAAAAGTAATAGTACTAGCTCCGTAATAGTGTATTCAGTTCAGAATTGTTTTGATGTTCTGTTCTTTTGCTATGGTGGCTTCACTTTACAACATTTCTAGTAATAAATACTAAGTCCTTGTTATCTCTACTACTTACTTAGTATTTATTACTAGAAATGTTGTAAAGTCAACTAATGAGTCTTGCTGTCACGGTTGCAACCAGAAGTTCTCGTATAGGTTGCCAGACATTTATCTGCGTGTTATCATATACTTATGATGACCTTTTGCTGAAACATCCCTTTCCAAACAACTCTAGCAAAGACAACACTAGTCATATTCTATTAACTCTCCCAACAACTGCACGTAATATTTTAGTAATAAACTCTTTGTCAGTTAATCCACAGTTAGTAGCTAGCTACTTGTTGGTAGGTACATCTCTAGCGGTTACCGCACGCAGTCCCCGTCACTTCGCCACGCAAATTGCTTTACTGAGCTCTAGCGCCGCCTTGACGGTGGACACTTTTAGGGTTCCGTAGGATGAGAGGGTTTTCAATAATGCTTTTTACCGTTATGGAAAAAAAAAACAAATTAAATATATCAAAAGCACACTCAACAATAATCCAAGTTTGAGCGTGCAAATTAAAATTTAAATTAGTTTAGGTAGGGGAACAGTGTATAAGACGGGGACACGAGGTATGATGGGAAATCACACACATAAGGCAAACTTAACACAAAACTAACGTAGCACAAGCGCCAAAAGGACGCCATTTGCGTCTGGCCGCTTGCAAATAACGTCCTGATGGCGCTTGCTCTACAATAGTGTTGTGTTAAGTATGCCTAAAGAGTGTATGTCCCCATTATACCTCGCGATTATTAACGTCCCCGTCTTATACATTGCTCCCCTACCATTTTTTTTTTGCGTCTTGCCTGATTACCTAAGGAGATTGTGTGTAGTATGTTGTGTTAATCGAACTATCCTGTGGTAACTTGAATATAAGGCTTCGAGATAGGGGCTTATGGCATCAAATACCTACACGGTGAAAATACTGGCTTACAAAATATCTCCGCAAATAAACTTGGTAATCATTTTCACATGATTTTCTGGCCGCAGAAAAGCATGTGAATTTGAGTACCAAGTTTCTAGTCTTCACTTTTTAATAGGCTGATAACATTTTTCAATCTATTCTCACTGTGATAAAAAGAACTGTTACAGATGTTTTATAATTTACGCTGCATATGTAAACCAAAAACAAAAGATCGTTGGGAAGACCTAGTGGAGCCTCTCACAGAGCAAGAAAATGACACAAAAGGTAAAAAGCTCTGTAGGAGGTAGAAAAAAACCACCACAGAATAAACCAATGTTTCAAGACACGAAACCCAGCAACACTAGACTGAAACCACTTCCACAGTTATTTACATTGAAACCCTCAGGTATGGGTATACCATAAGGTCGCTGGATAGACTTGGTGGCCTACCATGACGTCTTAAAGCGGTATTAAATCCACTGTGGGAACGAGATAGCGCTAGACGACTTGTATAGCTCTGTCTCATTTCCCACACTGAAATCCTGCTGGTGGAGATTTGCACAGACCATAAAATGGCGCAAAAGGTAGGAAGCCTATGCTTTGTAATAGATGGAATAATGTCACCACAGCATAAACTAATGTTTCAAGATACGGAACCCGACAACACTAACAATAAACAAGCATCACACTTTTTTCCATTCGCCGCTAAAATTAGCCGACGGATTGTTATTGGTTAAATTATTCAGAAGGCGTTCGATGCCTTTAAGTGAATTTCGCGATCGGACCACCGCAGTTTTTCTATTCTAGGCACCGAACACACAGTTACTGGCTGTATTGTGAAGTACCAACATTAACCAGTAACTGGTTAATGTTATCTTGTTGCTGGTGCAGAATTCGTTTTAAAGAAGATGATTCTCTATATAGTCAATTGAATTATTGACAGTTAAGTTTAAAAGAGTATTAGAATATGCAGTATGTATCAGAAAAGTATGGTTACACTGAAGGATGTGGTATAGGTACTACTCTATCCAAAGACAAGTCTTTTTTGCTGACTGCGATTATAGACCCAAAGAGATAAAATCCGAAACGAGGTAATTCGTCAGAGTACCAAAGTTGCTGACATCATAACTCAAAGTATTAGTAAGCTGAAGTGGTAGTGGTCGCGGGACTAATGAATACCGTGACCCCTGAACGTAAAGGGCTATTGAAGGAAACCGTGGATTTTAGTCAATACAAGTCTGACAGTCTCTCCTGCCCTGTCCTGGGTTGGAGGACTCGTCGTGACGTGTCCTTGTGTAGAGACCGCGACTTGGTAAACGTGGTGTAGGACGCCCGCCAGCCAGGTGGAGCGACGACCTGTGAAAGGCAACCAGCAGAGACTGGATGAGGAAAACTCAAGATTGGGATCAGTTGTGTACATCGGAAGAGGCGTCCAGCAGTGGACAAATAAAGGTTGACGCTGATGAAAATGACCCAAAGAGAAACTTGTTTTGTTTCATGTTCTGCATGATCACAGTTTTCTGATGACAGAGGATTATTTTTGAGGTGGAATTCTTGGAACTAGACTTATCACTCCTGTGGGACAAGATTCACAATTTTTTGGGACAGGATAAAGATCTACCTATTTTTTTTAAATAATTGTGTCGCTGTACTGCAAAAGCAGAAGTAAATTACAATGGCAAAACAGTAGATTTTATTTGTTTTTGTTTGAAGCCTATATTGTGTACCACTGCTGGGCCAATGCCTCTCCATTTTCCTTCCAAACCTCTTGCAATTTTTGGGCAGTTTCCGTCCATGTTGCCCCATTATTTGTAAAACATAGTTACAAAAATATTCTCGTAAAACATACGTAACCAAATTTTCTCACACATCAGGATTCACCTCTAACTTTTTAAATAAACACGTCTACGGTTTGCTCGCAGACTTTAATTGACAATGATAAATTAGTGTGTTTGTCTGTCTGAAGAATTTTTAATACTTTGTAACGTAAACATTTGACATTATGATTTATTTTGTGCAGTGATATTGCGGCTTAGATCGCATGGATTTGGAACGTTGACAAAAATTTAGGTTTCTTATTTTTCGGAGCTTATTGCAAATTATTTTGCTTAGCGTGCAAATATGTTGTTTTAAAATTATAGCGGCTATTCCCTGACCTTGAGACTGCAGTTTGTGGGCCGAAATTTCGGTTCGAAACATGAGTAAATCAAATATGTAAGACAATAAGCAAACACAACGCAGAAACCCGGACTTTTAAACATGTCAAGAACTTACGAGACAAATCACCAAATGTATCAAACAAAGGTTCGTTCAAGTAAATTCTGGCATAAAACATGATTTATTGGTGCTACTTTCACTGGAATAACTATATTTTATCACTGGCAGCTAGTACTGGCGGCCAGTTTGAAGTGTGACACGTGTTTGATACGAGTGTCAGTGGACAGCTGATTTACATACCTACCGAAGTAAGTCATATTTCGAATGTCATATTTCGCACGTGTTAAGTTAGATAGTAAGTTGTTTTGTATTGTTGCTATTGAGTATGACATTCAAATGGTGTGAAACAGCCTTATTTTGGGGTAAACCATATAGGCGTCACGCATAAAGCGATGGATTAAGAATTTCCTTCAAAACATGACATTAAGGGCTGATTTTTCAATAGTCAGATAACTTTTATCGGAGGAATAAAAATGGCATGTTGACATATTTTCTATAGATAAGCCGTCAAACCGCCATTTTTATTCCTCAGATAACAGATATCTGACTATTGAAAAATCAGCCTTTAGTAAGATAACATTAAGGCAAAAGTCAATTAATTTCTGAAGGGGCCCTGTTAGAGGGCCAGATCCTGCTGGGTTCACGGAACTGTCTTAACAGGTAAACCCTGGAACGGGCAAAAGGGCTATTATAAGGGAACTAAATGTCACTAAATAATCATTTCATTAAAATACATTATACTCAAACAAATATAGTTGGGCGACCTATGGCACTATCAATACATTTTAATAATAGTACAGTACCTGCCACAAAATTCTTGAATTTGTGTCTTTTCTTTTTTTTCTCAATGTCATAAAAATCATGTAACTGTAATTTTACTTTAGGTTAAGTTCAATTAGTATCGTTTTCAATAACTGCTAGCTATTTTGTAAAATAATTTGTGGATATCGTCGTTAGTAGTGTATATGCTACTCCTGTTAACTAAGTATTGTGATTACACTACTATACGCTACTGTTTGTTATCCCTAATCTATACATATAATAAATCTGTAGAAGGGTCAATTCTGTACATTGAAAATATTGAAAAAATAAATAGCGGGGGGTGTTGCTGGATCGATACCAAACCCAAATATGTGATTAAAAAAATTTTTGTCTGTCTGTCTGTCTGTCTGTCTGTATGTGCAGGCATCACGTGAAAACTAACGGTTCGATTTCGATGAAACTTGGTATAATTATACCTTATTATCCTGGGCATAAAATAGGATACTTTTTATCCTGGAAAAATACGTAGAAAAAAAATCTTATTTTTCAGATTTATTCATAGACGTTGTTCTGTAGAACCGCGAACACACGTTGCATTACCCACAGTGGATTCAGCGCCGTAACCTGTAGCGCTGAAAGTCGGATTTGGCTTGAACCGTTTGCGGCACACGCGGGCCACGCCTCCCCGACTCCTATATAAGGAGCAGCGTTCCGCGCCGCGCGATGCATATAAATTCTGAGTTTTGATGCGAGCGGACGTGTCCAGCGTGGCGAGCGGTCGTCCGTTGAATTTATATTGTATGCGTGTAATTTTAAACCGTGCTTTTCAGCGCGACCTTTTTGATTACTGTTCCGATCAGTTGTTTGTAAATACAAGGTCGGAATTACTATGAAAAAAATACTTACTACAGAACGCGAGCTCAACAGCAGTAGCTCAATAGAGGGATCTCCTTAATTATTATAGGCTTAGCCGTATTTGGGTCCAATAGATATTTATAAGATGGCATTGTCAGAGTTACTCAAAATTGAGAAATAAACCATCCACGCGAAGACCGACATCCGCGTGGACGGAGTCGCGGGCGGAAGCTAGTGAAAAAATAAAATAAAGACATTTCCCCAACACTGGCAGACGTTTGTCTTCATCCATAAATCCATATTTCTCTAAGATTAAAATTCGAATCACACGAACCGCATTGTGACGCGTAATAAAATAGTTTCAAAATATTTCTTAGACAGTAATTTTCACAGTTACAATCGATTTAAACCAGACTACTTTCAGTCACGTTCATAAATGTTGACAATTCAAACTTTTAGTTTTGCGTTTTGCCTGAATAATATTTTATTATTTTATGGGATAGTGCGTGACGATGAAATATTATTTATTGGCAATAAATAAAACATGCAGCTTTACTTAAATTCAATAATAAAAGTTATAATTTGTTTGTAAATTGTAAAACAAGAATTACTGTCAACAAACTATTTTGGAGTCGTGCAAACTTTTTACTTATTTCTACAAAGGTTAAATAAATAAAAAGGCACGGCATGTGCCTATTGATTGGCTAAAACATTTCTACTAGGCTTAAGCAGTCTGGATTCTGGCTAAGAATAACATATCTTAGTCATAGTCATCTGTCCAGCATAAATTTCATCGGTATACGTCAACAAATGTATGGAAACTTGCCCCAAAAGTTTCTCACAGGTTTCATAAAAAAAATATTGCATCTAATCGGCGCGCGACCATCAGCTTCTGCCTAGCCTTTTCCCAACTATGTATGACCTCCACAATCCAGTGTTTACTGGGTATTACGGTGCATCCACACCGCCGGTAACATTTGTGGAGCAACAAAAGGCAACACGGTAACATTCGGCAACATTCGGTAACTTTTGTGGCTCCTTGTTACTATTTGTTGATTGTTACTCAACCACAACACACAACAAATGTTGCCGTGTTACTGTATGTCGAGTAACGTTGCTCGACAATAGGCAACATTGTTAGATAATGGGGGTAACATTGTTACCGAATGTTGAGCAACATTCCTCGACTTACAGTAACACGTCAACACTTAGTAACATTAAATAACATTTTGTTGGCGGTTGTTACCGAATGTTGAGCAACGTTACTCGACTTACAGTAACACGTCAACACTTAGTAACATTTTGTTGGCGGATGTTACCGAGTAACATTTGGAAACGTTGAGCTACAAATGTTACCGGCGGTGTGGATGCACCGTTACGATATCCCTTGGAATGACGGGCTTTCTGACTACCAGTAATCAGCGCTCGATTATATCGGTTACCAATTACACATCATACACAATCGTACATTATTTTGAAGGATTGAAACTGTTTATAAATGTTATTAAAATTCTGTAAAATACATGAAATAAGCTGAAAATTATTAAGATCTTAAATCAAGTCTATTTTCAAATAATTAGCGAATTTCATCGTATGGCCATTACTTGGCCGGGTACTATTTCTAATTGAACTCTAATAACCACGTAATAAGAGTAATTCTGTTTAAAATACGTTAGTATTATTATTGTCTTGTTTATTTATGTTTCATTTTAAAGCTTGACTTTTGTTTGAAATCTCACACGATACATTATAGTCAGACCATCTCAGTTTTCAACATCATCTTTTTATTGGAATTAAGTTTTGAACATACTATTTTTATTTATTTAACTTTTCAACACTCACACACTTTTCGCTCTAGCCAAAGAGGTCTAAATATTGATAATACATTTTGATAAAATCCAATTGTCCATACAATAAGCGTAAATTAATCGAAAGGTCTTCATAAACGAAATTTTTGTTTGTTTTTAACATCAAAAGTTAGAACTACGTAGAATAACAATCAAGACAGCGAATTTTTCTAAAGAAACTGATCAACCACCTTCGAAAAACACATTCAATTAGGATAGCCTATGTACCCTAGATTTTTCGCCCACAAATTAACAGAAAACAAGGCCCAAACACAGTCTAAAACGATTTAGTCCCGAACTATCTCCATCGGCCATCTTAAAGAAACCTCGTGAATGTTCGGGTATACGTCGCGTGCCCAAACTCGTAAACCTGAGCCGCGCATTACCAAAATACGTATCAACTCGTATCGTATGCGTGTGGACGATAAATTATACTAGTTAATACGAAAACCCTTCCACTAGCGTTATTCAACTGTAATTAATAACGAAACCATACGATACCATCTTTTGGTTAAGTCTTTGCGCCGACACGCACACCGATTTTTTTGGGGTGTACCGATTAGGATACGGAGTGGTGTGTTGTCGGTAATAGGTAGGTATCATACAAACACTGTACTTATAAAAGGGACGTATGCTGTCTCAGCTTTCCTCAGGTATTCGGTGACAGGTGAGGGGAACGGGGAGCAATCGGAACGCGTGAGGGAAAGGACATCCTTTACCTCACGATCCAGCCACCGTCGTAGACCGGTCAGGGCGTCGAACATTGCAGAGCATATTCCGGCTACCCTAGACACTGGCTTCTAGCGGTGAGTAGTGAATAGGAGTAATGGGTAGCTCACCGTCAAGGAAAAGGCCGAAGGTGACAGCGCATCGTGTTCCACGCGTTCCCCAAGAAAACTGACGGGGCCTCCATGGGTCCAGCCTAACACAACGCGGGTGTCACCGCGGACAGAAGCTGTCTCCTATATATGTGAAAGTGGGCTGAACTGCACATTCAGCTTCAGAGAGATCTCGCCCACTTTGAAAGTTATGTCAGTAACAAAAGGGGTGAGTTTTCTCTGAAGCTTACCATAGATACTAGGCGGGTCCAGTGACTGGAAGTTGTCACAATTCTTCGGATTTTGTAGCATAAAGTGACATGACATGATTTTTGAGTCTCCTAATGCGAACACGTATTACAACGTTTCCAGACTAAGTTAGTAGGTAACAACGAACAGTGACCGCCATGTTCACACGTCCTGAAATTAAAGATTAATCGCCAAGATAAGTTGACGCGTTTCGTTCTGAAACACAGTTGACAAAACGCCATCTTACTACGCCATCTGTGTGAAAGTTTCGTGTTTATTTTGAACTAGATTGTTCTTTACAACTTTATTTATTTTTTATCGCGAGTAATCTAGGGAAATGAATTGGTATTTTGGCTGGGATTAATTTTTTTTAATGGTGGTGATTTTTAACACTGGTCAAATGGGTGTTTTCATTGTGTTTGGACAGCTGTATAATTACTGTAGTATAGATCTTTAAAGTTGGCCAAAAACAGTGAAAAACAAAACCAATAAAAAAACGAAAAAAATCTTTACCAAAACTTTACGTAAGGGTGTTCCACTGATGACCAATTTTTTTTTTTTGGTTGGTACTGTATAAAGCAATTATATAGCAAAGCAAAAAGCAATGCATGATCATTTGTGTAATTACAATCTTACCAAAGCCAATCACAGATAAAACACAAAAAGAGACCTAAATTACTTTTATACACATCAAGTCAAACGCATCGAACCCACAATATTTTCCACATTTCTATATAAAAATTGAAGGCAGAAAAAAGCCTCATCGGCTTCAATCGATCCGATCCTCATGTCTTCGATATTTGCGGTTTCAATATACTTAGTGATTGGTATCAAAGTGGCAGAGTTTCACACGTACTCCGATATACACTGAGTAGGTAGTAAATGGAGTTCTCATTCTCGTCTATTCAATGGAATTAATTCGTTACGAATTCCTCAATTTTAAACTCAGCGTTCCTTTGTTTTTTGTTTCGTTTCTTTTAATTTCGTCTGCAAATGTTAAATATTTTGTACAGGAGTATTTAAGATTCGTAGCAGGTAGCATCGGTAGTTACTGTCAAGAAAAAAAGTGTGAGTTTATGTATGTAATGTTGCTAACAGATTCTTTGCCATAGGCTTTTATCAGAAAGATGCATATACACGGAAAAGTAAACACATTACCCTCTTTTGCGTCGCACAGTCGGGTAATAACAAACTCGTGACTGTCACTTGTTGATTGTTTCTTCTATTCTGTTCATATGCAGAGTTCGTTGGAAGTATTTTATTAAGTTTGCTCGTATTTGGTCACTCGGTTTACCAGTTAACAGAATTATGTAAGACATATAGGCAGTCGTTTCTTGTTAAACAGAGTTATAGATATCAGACAGTCAGTTGCTCCCTCAACATAGTAAGGTAAAGGTTAGGCATTTGACTCCATTTGCTAACTATTCTGTGTCGATGTGAGACCGCAGCTGATATGATTGTTTCTTTGAAATTTTACTTAGAACTGCTTCTGTTTCGTTTCCAATGTTGTTTTTTTATGGTGTATTAGTGGTATGGCAGGTTTTTGCGGCGGGCAGTCTGCGTTTGTTACTTAGCTTGTAGTGTTTGCTTAGGCTATCAAAACTAAAACAATGATGTCTTGGTACCTACCATAATATGGAAAACAAATAAAATTATCTATGATTATTTAAGTAACGAAAACGAAACAGTTGTACTGAGGGTCTAAAACTGCCAATTAACAATATCCCAAAAGATTCACCTTCGTGAATGAATAGCCAAGGGTATTGCGGGAAACGCACGAACTTCGCATTTTCCGCAACGCTATTGGCTATTCATTCACATAGGTGAATCATTGTTATTGGCCAATACCTGGTTAAGTGGCAATATTGCTAAATGGCCGTTTTGGACCCTCTGAACTGAACTGTTGTTCAATATTACTCAACGACATTTTACATTTTTTGGCGTAAAACTTTTACTTTAAATATCTAAAGGCCGATTTAGACACTGCAAGAAATTGCATGCGATTTCCATGCAAGTTTGACTATGCACTTGCATGAAAATTTGAGCGTAACTCCTGGTTTTATAGACCAGCAGCAGTTAAAGTTACGATCAGGCAAAGTTGAAGCTTTTACGGGAATGAACGAGTAAGATACTCCACAAAAATTAGTAGGCGACCGACTCGGCAAATACAGCTGTTACAAACTGTCAATTTTTTTTTACGTAGTACAATCATCAAATGACACCCAGGGCCACCCAGGGACTATCAGACTCGTACTGACTAAAATCTACGGTGTCCTTCAATAGCCTTTTACGTTCCGGGGTCACGGTAATTCGTAAGTCCTGCGACTAAAAAGTGAGGATCCATCGCGACACGGGTGGCTAGCGAACGCACTATCTGAGCACGTTAACCACTGTGCCAGCATTACTTGTCGCATGCCCAACCTTTTTTTTAACGTGATAAAATCATCAAATAATTAGTCCTCCCACCCAGGGCACGGCGGGAGGGACTGTCAGACTTGTACTGACTAAAATCCACGGTGTCCTTCAATAGCCCTTTATGTTCCGGATAGTGAAGCTTTTGATAAGCTTGTGAATCGAGTTATTGTTATTGGTACTTGAACCAAGATTATAAAAAAAAAAATATTGACACTAAAATTTTAATTATGTTCTATGAACTTGCTCGTGTATGGTCTTTGTTTCGTTTCTAAGACATGAATGAAACTGCCTAAATAACGATGGTGGCTTTACTGTTGCCTACGCCTTTTGCCTTGTTCCTTCCAGTTTGGTATCAGGATAGGTTTGAGTAACGTGATATAATAACCTAAATCCCGACAATTATAGTGTCCTCCTAAACAAGCGAAACTAAAGAACATCGGCCAACGGTCTCCACTCCTATAAACCGCAAATTTCCTGCAGCTTCCGCCGTGATTACAGGAATCACGCTCCGGTCCACACACCTGCCATTGTGGCTTCTACCGAATGTATTTATGTATATCAACTGCTTGTGTTTGTGTGTTTATTTATTTATTGGTTTTCTTCTAATGCGATCGGGGATATTGGTTGGTGGAAGCCGACGGGTTTATTAGCTGCTGGTTTTTAGCTTTTAACTTACTACATGATTTTCTATTAGAGATTCTGTATCGTCAGCAAGTCATACTATCGTCCTTACTAAAATTATAAATGGAAAAGTGAGTTTGTTTGTTTGGTTGTTACCTTTTTACAGCTAAAACACTGAACCGATCATCTTGTAATTTGTACAGATATGGACATACTTTCATCCTGAAAAAAGTACTGTTCTCGAGGTAAACGACAAAAAATTCTAATTATAATAGATGCAAACACGTGTCTTTCGAATAATGATTGAATTATTATAAGCAAAGTATAATCAGAATTGATTTTCAAATTCTAAATTAACACATGTGAAGCCGCGTTCAAAAGCTGTTTGACCATAACCATACTACACTTGTATGGTAAGCCTCAGAGAAAACTCACCCCTTTTGGTAGTGACATCACTTACCAATGGGGGCGAGATTTCTCTGAAGCTGACTGTACACACTGATACTGCTAGCATGCTTATCCCACTGCTGGGCAGAGGCCTCTCCCTATTACTCCTAGTTTCCTTTATTCAGGAGTCGAGAAAGAATTGTTGGTTGGCGCAATCAGGCTAGGGCAGGGCTCCAAAAAGTGGCTATTTTGACCCATAGCTGAGAGCAGGGTATGAGTTTGACGTTGTAGCGTTACCGCCACCTTCAGGGGTAGAGCAAGGGTCTCACGCCGTCCACCGAGATGCTGCTACGCAACGCCGAGGATGCCGTCGAAATTAGCGGCCACGAAGGCGCGGCCGGCTATGGGTCCAGGGTTTATGTCCACCGTGATGTCGCCCACGGTGACATCGTCCTCCGAGAGGAAGCCGGAAAGGTTGCTGGATTTGGAGCTGTCGTACTGGTTGTGTAGCAGTTTTAAAGAACATAACGGAGTTTAATAAGTACTTAGTTTACTGTAAAATGAGAAAATAAAGTAACACTACAGCACATGCTGCCGGAGCCGTGGCAAAAATTGAAGTATCTAGAAAAGAATTGAAGGTGACGCAATGACACATTGAAAATTCGAAACATGAACTTTTTAAAAATATTAAAACAATAAAAAGAACTTAAAGTAAAGAGGTTGAAAGAACAGAAGAGGTTGGATACCTCAATGTTACAACGTGGTCAGTCCAGCCCCAAATATACTGAAATAATATTCAACATAGTATTGCTATACTAAACCGCAAACCTTAAAAAAAATATCCTTTTCCGAAACCTTTTACCTATTTCAATTTAGGTCCATTAATTTATTAATTACCAAATTTTAATGCGAGTTTCGCTTTGCCTGAACTTTTTTATTTTAATAAATCGGGGCCACAGACTAGGAATTTCTCCTGAGTCGTGGGTGCGTTTACAAACATATAAACTCACATACACAAACGCCCAGACTCGGAACATTTTCAAATATTTGCTCCGTGCGGGAATCGAACCCGCGACACGCAACACAGCAGTCCAATCGCTTAGCCACTGCGATAACCGTGTCGTAATTTACTACATATTTTTCCTCCTTTCATTAATTTTTCTCTCCAGTAATTAAGTAAGTGAAATCATAGACAAATAAAAAAAAACAACCATGATGCAACCATAGACTTCAGTCGAAGTGACTGGCCTAAAACAACGGCCGGGGAATCGGCCGATTGGTCACACTCAACATAATCCACTGACAACCATTTTTTGCGCACACGATGTTTCTGTGTGGAAAATTACTGTGTACCACGAGACACAGTTATTTTCGGACATAATTAATTGCTGGAGGTTATCCTGATACGGGAATTAACAAGTAATGTAAGGGGAATTATATTGTAGCGTTCTACTAAGTAATAACTAATTATTCAAGCGTTACTTTTTTAATGGATACTTTTTGGCAGCAATTAATTGTTCGAAGGCTTAGGATAAGGTGAACCAATAGTAAATGCATCCACATTTAGATAGCTGTATTGTTAAGCTATAGCATAGCTTTTATCGCGGGCTCTGAGCGCGGCGAGGCGCGGCGACCGAATCAAAAAATTTCCAAAAACCTAAGGAAAAAACCTGATATCACACGTCGTCTAACATCGTTTCAGTTCGGGAGACTTCGGCAATCATAAAAATATCCGTCATAAAAACAATTTACTTTTTATTACTGTTTCTAAACGGCCAGCTACAAAAGGAGTTTTCACAATGAAACCTACATATAAAATTCTCCTACAACAAAGAAGTTCTTTATTACAGTAGTGCACCACAAACATTTTAAATAAATTAGATTCTCGTTAAATATACGCGGTAGGCGATTTTATTCTTATAAAATAAAAAAAAATGTTATGCAATAGCTTCCCCGCGGCAGTCTCCGAGTGCCACATGTATTTTTTTATACTTTTAGGCGCTCTCTCACCGGGAGCATTCGCGTGTAATGTAACATTATAGATTCGACTTACATTACTACCTCCCTGATTGACGAGCATTCGCGTACATTTAGTATAGATTTGATACAAGGTGCGCATTTTGATGCTCGATTGTTCTCCCTCACCGATGAAATGCTCGAATCTGTAACGTTACATTACCAGGTGAATGCTCGCGGTGAGGGAGCGCCTTTAGGTTTACATTTTTTTCATCAAATAATTTTTTTTCGGACAACCTTACCGGCCTATTCCCATACCACTGCAACTCCTAAAAGCCAAAATCAAATGACGAACGAAGCTTGACGAAGTCCCAGAGAATAAATTCGATTCATCAAATGACTGCTAGACTCTTAATAGGTAAAAATCAACCCTGTAACTTCATTTGCCCTTTGCGTTTCAGTACCACGATGCCTTTTTTAGGTAGTCCCAAGAACAAAACAGGCCAGGCGTTTGGCCGTAAAGGGACCACTACTTTTTCAGTCAGTCTGTATCTCTGTTTATCATAGCTTTACTTTTGCCTAAAGAATTTAATTATCAAAACTTATCATCCTAACAATACTGAATATAAACCGACACAAATTTTAACATGACAACATTATATCTCACTTTCATAACAAAAAAACATACCGTGTACTGTGGCAATTAAAAATAGCTCTTTTACTTTTTTATTCGGTGTCATTGTAATCCGCGTAAAAGCCTAAAATGTTCTAACGGAATACCTGAATCTAATCTAGATAGGCGAGAAATTCGTCTAAATCAGACGGTAAGAGACTTTTAGTGGCAGTGCCTTACTACTTGGTCCCCTACTAAGTGAGAAGTATTTTACTCTTTTTTAATTTATTTCTCAACAAAATTACATTTTCCATCGAACAGTGGTTATACTTACTTACTATATAATTTAGTTTTTAGAAAGAAAGAACACACACATATACACATTTTTCTTGTATTCTGGTTGATAAACGAAAGTTTCTTTTTAGCAGACTTCAAAAAAAGGAGGAGGTTATCAATTCGACTGTATTTTTTTATGTAATGTTTACAGAGTTAATAATATTTATTTATTCGTAAACTAACGACATGGTTAATGTTAATCTAGTTTCTAATTTGATAAGGCGTGAACACTAGTTTTTCAGCTTATTATGTCGAAATTGCTACGCGAGATATAATTAGCCTAGGTACAGTTACAATATAAACCATAATTATCATTATAGCATCTAGTTTACTTGACTTTTTATTTTATAAAATAAATCATGATCAACAAAAAACATTTAAGAAAATATCTCCCTACAGCATTTCTCGAAAGCAGTTCGCAAAAAAGGTGAAAAAGTCGGACAAAAATCCCGTAGTACCTCCGTTGACATTACTGGCAGAAAGCATGTTTCCTTCGCCCGGTATTTGTACAAATTTTTACATCTGCACAATGCAGCCAACCATGTGCAATTTTTATTCCAATTTTAAATGCGCTGCTTTTTCTTTCGAGGTTTAAAGACGTTTAGGTAAATGTTAGGTGCAAACTTTTTGCTTTTAAAATTGTTGAGAAAGTTTAAAAAGCTCTTGAATATTTTTATTCGTGTGTTAACTGCTCATATGAGTGCCTGCTTATAAATTTTATGAAGATTATGGGAATAAAGTTTTATCATGAATGTGGTAGACTAGAATATTGAATAAAGACCAAAGATATGATAAATAAACTGTGTGTGAGTGTCTAAAAAGGAGGTGGAAATCGAAAACAGAATTGCTTCGCCTTTCTAAATTAAATTAAGGTATGAGAATGATAAGTGAAATCAAAGTAAACAAGGTGATAATTGAACAGACAACAGATACAATAATCGACAAAACTATTTATAAACTGAAATTCATTCATAAAAATACGATTTAGAAGATAATAATGCAATAGAATCTTCTATTTTATCTTACGTTTACTTCCTCAAACATTTCAATTTCTTTCACAATGATTAAAAAAATCATTGGGTCCGCTGAAACTCTATCTTCATCATGAATTTCATCACACGTTTAGTCCCCAAAATGTCATTGGCAGTCTATAATCACTTTATTTTCACAGTCGATCGTTTTGACAAACCGTCACAAAACGTTTAAATTTCGAAACTATGTGCTTACAATTTAAATAAACGTTCTATTACATGCTAGTTAAGGCTATGTATGTTGTCACTGCGTTTCAACAGTTTTATTCTTTTCTTGAAACCGATACGGATGGACTGTCACCACCTTGCAAGGAAAAGTAAAACTTAACACTACGTGATACTATTCAAAATTGAATGTCACAAAGTTTCTTTTGATGTAGATATTTTTTTAATTAATTGCCTGCTTTTTGCTATGGCCAGCAATCTATGTTTTCATAGATAGCCGTAACCAGGTTAATGACACGAAATATAAATTCGTTCGGAGGCTGACAAACTGTTAGTTCATGGAATAACTATTAGAGCGAATAAAGACCACGCATCCGGATTTGGCTTGTAATTAAATTAGCTTTTTGGAAACAAAACGTGGTGATCAAATTGAAAATGTCTCAGAAACTCAAAAACAGAGAGAATTTCAAGAAGTTTTATGTATGTAATCTGATTTATATCAAAAAGGTATCAGCAAAAGTACAAACTTTGCATAAAACGGGACACACAATCTACTTCTAAGGATGATACTTCACCAAAACAAACAAACATACATCCAGACCCCACGACATCAAAAGAGGTCCTAATCCAAAAAATAAACCTCCTGAAATCCCTTAATACGAAAAAGGGGCCTACATACGGAGGTGTAATAAAGGTACCTACACGCGGACGCCTCTAGAATTAAAAAAAAAGAAAAAACTCGAGGGAGCACAAAGTCCACAATGTCAAAAAAGTCTCCGTCAACAAACAAAGTAAAAAAAAAACTCCATATTCTTAATTTAACTTGAGTCACTCTTACATCCCTACTTGAAGCAACAATTAATAGAAGACCTTCCCCACCTCTTTTATGCCCCACATTGTAGATGTCAGAAGAGGTTTTAAGGGGAATCGTAAATGTCAAGTTATGTTGGACGCGTGACACGAATGGGGAGGAAGCAAGTAAGGTAGCCCCCATTTCTTAAGGCAATACAAGACGTTATATGTGTGTGATTCAGTTTGGGGCTCACCTTAACACCGCGTTTGCGGTAACTTATACGAAGAAGGAAAACTGGCCTATTTATTATCTTTTTTTTTCTTTTATCCAAGTTTTTCAGAGCATGCGGTTGACTGTTAAATAAGATGAGGAAGTTCTTAAAGGTCGAATAAAGAATATAAGTCTCGGTCATATCACTTAATAACATGTAATTGTATCGTTTTTTGACACAGTAAAATCATACGAGTACATATCGCTTTTATTAATATGGAGAATTTTTTAACTATTTAGGAAGTAGTTTCAATTAGGAAGAGTAAATGAAAACACTTGCTATTGTCCGTGGCTTTGCACACGTGATAGTCGTAAACATATACAATAATCCCACAGTATCGTAAAACCGTGATAGAAGGCTGCCAATGTATTAGGCTAAGTTATTATAACGCACGTAGGTGCGTACCAAACGTGATTTTTGAAAGAGAAGAGTAATAAATGTCCATTCAACCGAACTTGCGCATTTGTAACAGTAGTCAGATCTAATTTCTAAATTCTAGGATGATCTAATTTTTCTTTATATCTTTTCTTCTTCAATTTTATATAATATTCTTTAATGAAACAAGCTCACAATTTCACCTAACACACGTAACTTAGAAGTCAACGCTACGACTCGCACATCTCTACCCTACAAGAAATTAAAACAAAATCTAATTAAAAAAAGCTCATAAAAATTCGCCAAGAGTGCCCCACGATCGATACCCGAAAAAAGTCCCTAATCTCGGTCCCTTATCAACTTGTCACAAACTTAAGTAACCCCCTCACACATGCACACACACACCCACACACACACTCACACACGCACAAACACACACTACTCATTATAAGGGTAACTAATCACTGAGCTGTGGAGAGAGAAAAAAATGTGAATTTTTTTATTCATTAACCACCCTCTCTTCTTAGGCTGATGTCCCTGAGGAATAGGGAAATGTTTGGAGACGGATGGTTAAAGTTCTTTGTTGTATTTTTTCGGCTGTGATATGAAAGATTTGGGCTTGTGAATTGTATTGTAGGTGTGTTGTTTTCATTATACATAATATTTTTACTGTAACATATTGTTACGTCGATCGTATTGCGAGACCAATCTACAGGCTCCTCGAAAGTTCCACAAGATTCTCGACAATTCTACTGAAGATTGATCAGGAAGTTTCTAGAAAATTCTACCCTGATCTAGATGTTTCGAGTTGGTTCTGGAATGTTCCAGAAGGTATGGAACTTTATGGGAACTTTATGGAAGTTATGGGACTTTGTCGAAGTCTATGGATGTTTCCAGAACATTCGACCACCTTCTAGAAACATCTAGTGGGTCCGGCCAGGGTATAAAAAGGGCGCCGATCGGCGACCTGAGTCAGTCTTGTTTTGACTACGATCGAGGCAACTCGAAATGAACTAGAAGCGATCTCTAAGTGACTTTTACGTGTGATTAAGTGAGTTTATAAGTGTTTAATTGTTGAGTAGTGTTAAGTGTTTGTTTTAATTAGTGATTCGTGTGTGAATAAAGTTTATTTGGTTTTAATTGGTGTTAATTAATTTATCCCAATACCCAGCTCGTAACAATATTAAATGACTTGTGTAATTTATTGTTTGTTTTAAAATCACGTAAAATTCCGCCACCAACACTTTTTTTGGGATTATGATGCTAGTTCCATGAAGAAAATTGCACAAATGAATATCGATGCAGTAAAACTATATTCACAATAATTGTACCAAAATCACACGATCTTATTTGGCTGAATAAAAATGCCACTGACATTGATTAGAAAATTTAATCATAAATCAGGAGGCTTACTCCCGAAACTGATTCGATTCTGATTTTGTTTCCATTCCATTCGAATTTCGAGATGGCGCTAGACGACTTGTATAGCTCTGTCTCTTTCCCACAGCCAAAACAGGATCGCGTTAAGAGCTCGTGGTAAGGCCCCTGAAGCAAGCAATTACACACGGTTCGAACCGTTTTTCAATATCTAAAGACATAAGAATGGAGTTCTACCTGCCTTGTTTCTCAATCATATTTATCGTTAATGTTTTCATCCCGTATCCTCTGCCCTAAACCTATAATCAAACTAACTCAAAAATTTAAATTCGGACAATAATACAAGTGCCTAAAAATTTTTATAACTGCAACACGGTCTCCAATGCATGCTCTATTCCATCTCTGCATACGACGCACACTCGCCACCGTACTAAAGCATGAATTTGCATATTTGCTCGCTCACTAAGTGCAATAGCTTGTTTGTGCGCACTTCATACATTCTTCCATCTAACGTTCGACGATTCTCTAATTAATACCGTTTTTCGATTTGTTCGGAGTAAACAAATGTTTTGTTTAAGACGTTTGGTGCTTCTGTGTACGCTTGTACATGTACAGTCGATGCCAATTGTGTTTGGTATTTTGCTGTAGGTGAGAATGTTGAGCCATGTTTTTTTATTTTTTTCTTTTTTTTGTAATGACCTATTTGCTGTACATGAAACGGGGTGTAACCGTTGTTCTTTATGTTTGAGGATAATAAACCATATTCTTTGGAGATTAGAAAGAATTATCCAACTAGTGATGATGACAGCAGTTTGAATATGAATGCTCCTTTATCAAAATAGGAACATAGACTTCCGTAAAAGAATCAAATCATAGGAGCTTTTTAAATTAGAATAGTATGTTAGTGTCAGTATTTTAAACATATTGCAATAAGCTATAGTGAGAGTTTTCCAAGGAGACTTTGAAGTTTTCTATGTGAATACGTTGATACTGTTTATAAATCGATGAAAAATGTAATGGCACCCTTTTTCATAGTAAATAATGACTTGATTAAAATTCCATAATAATTAAGTAAGCTCATAATAACGATGGAGTTATCTCCATTATTTGTAGCCGCTCTAGCTTCAATGACACTTTATTCCTTTTCACAGCCCGCCATACTGCCATTCTTATTACCTGAAGTTTGTAATAAACTTTAATAAACGCGAGACGCGCGTCATTTAAAAGAAGATGAAAATCAAAGAAAAAATATCTCAGCGTATAAAGGACCGTTATAGGACGCCCGTCAAACAAACGCTTTTCTTAAGCAAAGCAGCGCCTAATTTCAATATCCGAACGGAACGTGGACCGTTCGGAAACTCTCCTTGGGGAATAAATTACTCCGTCTATTCAATATTTCATCAGGCCGAAAGGCCGACTCTGAATATTCAAAACTAGAGGAGACACGTAAAAGCACGCGCAAGCCATTTTTCGCGCCTATCATCTCGGTAACAAAACGCACTCGTAATTACCCCCTCCCCGCGACTTCCCCCCTACCCGCGGATACCCCACCTCACCCCCCCGCCCGCGCCAGGGAGAGGGGGCCGCCCAGTGACAATTATTGATCAAAAATTCTCTCTCTTCTTTCGCAAAAGAAAACTTGGACGGGTTATGTGTGAACCGGTATAGTTTGATATTTGTAATTAGATATTTTAATTACTTTATTTTTCTTTCTTGACAATTGAACATTGAGTTCTTTGCGCCTTTGACTTATTTGTTTGTGCAGCCAAAACAACATTAAAAATAAACTTCGCTTATGCATCGAATTGGGATTTTCTCCAGTTGAAACGCTGTCAAAGTTTAGACAAAGAAAAAATATTAGAATCGAATATAGAACTGTATTTTGCTATTTCTTAAATAAGGTTACAACTGAACATTCTCGTAATGTTTTCAGTACTGTGGAACTTCCTGATATCTTTTTGTGAATTATTTGTATTTCGGTACACTATTTTTAATGGTTACGAGCCGTTAACAATACCTGTTACGAAAATCAAAATCTGATGAATTCAATATACTGAAACAAAATCATCATCATCAGCCAATCAATGTTTCCACTGTTGGGACACAGGCCTCCTCTCTGTGAGAGGGAGTGGGCCATAATCCACCACGCGGGCCCAGTGCGGGTTGGTAGATGTCACATGTCTTCGAATTTTCGGTTCTTGGACATGCCGGTTTCCTCACGATGTTTTCCTTCACCATTTTGACAGCAGTGGTGATGAAATAAATTACACAAAGTAATGCGCCTGGCTGGGTTCGAACCCACGACCTACTACTCTTAAGTCGAGGCCGATACCACTGCGCCACCACTGCTCTCAACAAAATAAAACTTGACAAATAAGTGGGTATCATTGACGTTTCTTCCCACTAACATATTAAAAACCAACAATCAAACGCCAAAACTTCTTAATCTTTAAAAATGTACATCCTCAAAAAAATCCAAGTATCAAGTCTCCTCAGTCGTACTACACGCGGCCGCCTCGGCATATTAATTGCACGCGGCGCTACCGGCGGGAGGCAAGACATGGGGAGGCGCGGCCGCGAGGTCAACCGTCGCCTCGCCATTGTTTTGTGCGTGCGACTGTACTTTCTAACCTATCTATACATTTGTTCGCCCGTTTCTTAAATACAAAGTGGGGTAAAGAGTTTTGTTCACGTATTATATATACTCTTACTTTGTAATTTTGAATTGCATTTTCGGTAATGGAAGAAAAACAGAGGTTGGAAACAGGGGTGCTATGATTAAGTATGAATTAAGAAGGATTAATTTCGAGCTTTTTTTTTTAAATTGAGTTTCAAAAAAGAATGTTGTTATTTTCAATGTTTCGGACTTTTCAAATCAATATTTCCTTGATTTGAAAACGAAAGATAGTGTTGAGAGCGTAACCAGTTTCAAGTAAAAAACTTTAAATTATGTAACTGCATTTGAAACTTAGAATCACGTTGTAAATCTAAACCATTGCAATTTAAAAGGTACCTTTACAATGGACTTCTGGCAATGCACTGCGAACGTATAGAAATCAATTCCATAGAATTCTCTTAGTTAGAATTGTGTATTCTAAATTAACTTCATGATGCCAAAACAAGTGATCATATTCACAATAATTGAATATGAAATACTGCAAATCTTAACCCCCTTTCTCGAAAAACACACACCTAATGCTAAGTAATCATTCAATTCTATCCAAAAATTGTTGGGTCATGATTTTTTAGCAGCTATTTGGAGCTTTCATGAGCTTTCATCAGTTCCTCATCATTTGCGGAACAAAACCACATTTGTAATGTAAATGTCTTACAAACCTATGAATCTTCCACCTAAGCAGTTCTTCCCTTCTTAAACCAACCTGGATCTGAAGTCTGCAAAAGTAAAGGAGGATAAAAATAATTTGTCTTTTTTTTTCGGGATGGTAAAATCATCAAATGAGTGAGATCGAATGGAGCGGTATGGACCGTTAGACTATCGAATCATTGAAAAAAAACCGTGTTCCTTCGGTTGCCCTTTGCGTTCCAAGACCACGGTGCCTTTTTAAGACAGTCCCGTTTGATATTTTTCACATCATCTTTAGTCTATCCCCAACTATGTTGTGGTCGATTTCAAGTCGTATCGGATGCAACAGAATATCAGTATTTTACATGGAGCGACTGCCTATCGGACCTCCACAACCCAGTAACTAGGTAATACGACACCCCATGGTAAGACTGGTTGTCAAACTTTCGAACTTCTGACTAACAGTAACGATTGTCAAAGATCTTTAACATCCGGAACCAACGGTTTTACGTGCTGTCTGAGGCATGGATTAATTCGCTATGATAAACGGTCACCCATCCACAAACCAAACTCGGTAAGCGCGGCTGAACCTTGAAGATTGTGCGGCTGTTATTGCTTTATGACGAACCCCTAATACACTAACCTTCAGTATATTTTCATGTGTTTTCTACCGAAAGAAATAGTTTTGTTTACCAAAAGATTTAGAAACAAAATAACTGACTCAAGTACCTTTACTTTTATAGGTATGTTTGGGACATGTTTTTTTCACATTCGGCAGACTTTTACAATAATAAGAGTATTTTGAAAGCCAGTCTTGAAGTTAATAAATGAACAATGAAGTGGCCTAGAATTATTTGTCGAAAGGTGCTGGTTTGACTTGAGCATTCACTTATAACAGAACATCGAGCATTCCGTTTTTAATTTTGTCGTCGCAACGAACATTTTTTCGAAATTTAAAAACTCTAAATAACGGACTATTAAGATTTACGGTATTTGGTGCTGTCAACATATTATTAAGACAGTGACATTATCAAGGGTTCATCTCATTCTCTAGTCATCATCATTTCAGCTTGGATCACTCAAGGCTGGCTATAGGACTTATCGGTCACGGGACTTATCGCATTACCGTGACCCTGGAACGTAAAGGGCTATTGAAGGACACCGTGGATTTTAATCAGTACAAGTCTGACAGTCTCTCCCGCCCTGCCCTGCGTGGGAGGACTCATTTGATGATTTTACTACGATAAAAAAGGCTGGCTATAGGTGTCCCCTTTTACTGCCATACTTCTCGATTCTGTGCATCACTAATCCATCTGTTCCCCGCAATTTATAATCAAGAGTTACTTTCCAAAAATGACATTTAATTCTATACAAAATACTCATTTAGTTTTGATTCCACAGCACACTAAAATCATAGAGTTATATTGTCACTCAAGCATCTTGATTATTTTGGGCAACCCGCGATCATAACGCTTGCAACAGCGTCGAAATATCGGGAACTTGAAATAATTAACAATCAGGAAAGATTATTCCGTAAGTGACAGAATAACTTTCGTTTAAAACTATGAAAACTTAAAAGGACTCTAAAATTCATATCGTTATGTGATAGAAATATCAAATGTACGAATTTTCAAATCTAAAAATGTTAATTACGGGAATCAAATATTTAAAACGAGTCACTAAGCCTCTACCATTAATTGAGTCGTCTTGTCAACTTACAACGTAGAGTTTTCTCAAAATTAAACAATTATTTCAACCCACTCTCAGCCCTATCTCGTCTATTTTTCTAGACTCTTCTTATTGTAAGTTTAACTGCATTTACAGTCGTAGAAGTAGAAGTAAAAAATAGAAAGAAAGACGTATGCTCGTACATTTGGCTCACAGTTTAATGTATTCGTATCCCCATTCCAATCCTGGGAGCGGATTGTTTTTCCTCCGAAGCTGCACATTATGCAGGAGCTCTCCGATGCAGTTCGCCGCATAAAGCAAATCGGAAAACCGATCGCTTCCTTCGATTTTCCGCGCCTCTGTCCATTATTGTGTTTGTGAGCTCACCACGTATGTAAATCATTCTATCCGCACACACAAACACAACCCATCTCCCTCACACGTACTTCAAAGGAGTAACACTGAGAAGGACGGCAACAACCGAATTGGTGTTAATTTACAGTTGGCAATTATAATTTTCGTATTCATGTCCCTTTCTTGCGTTGAATTTTTTGTTGTCCGTCTCTTTTGCGGCGGGGGGTTAAGATAAAGCGGTGAAGACGCGAGATATGTAGAATTTTTTAATAAAAACCGCGCTTCTGTGTGCGCTAAGTGATATGCCTTGTTCTTTTTAATTTCGTTGCGAATGCGAGCGCAGTCGGGATCATCTATCTTGTTTTTTTTTTTTATTTGTCTGCCTCCACGTGGCACACGGCTCGCTATAAAGATTTCGCATGGGATATGAATATTGATTGTTTCGTTGCGGACTAATGAAAGCTTGATTGGTGTGCGATGTTGATGTGTAATGAACCCGCCGGGATGGGGAAGCGTAAAAGGTTTTTTTGACGCGTTAGTTAGCGAGCTTTTTTATTGGAATGATTCTTTTAATTGTGAATGGCGGAGTCTCAGCTGGGACTCAGCATTTATTTATTGTGCCATTAAATGACGTAACTAGATGGCTTTATTCTCATGCTTGGTCTATGTTTTACATTGAGAACATACTAACATAAACTTATACCTTTTTCCCATATATATAGTCAGAAACTACATATTAGTACCAGCTTCGATCCATACATACTCCTTCTGCCTCGTCCACGTTCATAAATCTAGTCATACAAGCAAGCCGATTGGGAGTGAATTTTAATAAAATCGTACCTATAATTCGTTAACCAATTAAAATAATACTATTACATTATACGTATAGACAGATCATAAACATAATAAACCAATCACATTTTCCAACAAAAATGCAACCAAGAAAAAATACTACACAAACATACATGTAAATCTGTAGCGTGCTCGTAGCACGTAGCTGCGCATACGCTGCTACGCCTGCGTAGGCGGCTACATGTGTGTAGAAGATTTCTACGCACGTAACTGCTACGAGCTACGAAAGGTGAACGGACGTGGACTTGTATTTATTTATTTATTTGATAAGGTTCTCAGATCTGGGATTGTTTTAAGTTTTATGCTAAAATAAAGCATTATATTTTAGAAGAAGTCGTAAACTTTTATTATTTATAAGAAGCACTTCAAAGTTCAGTTTTTTAGATAATAGGATGGATGGATGACGGAATAAGTAATTATTACCTATTCAGGTACAAAGTAGTCTTTTATTATATGCGAATAGGCCTTATACCCTTATTTTAGCCCTTTTTGGACAACTTACAGTAGAATGTTATGTTAAAAGTAAGTCAGTTCAATGATCATCACTCACACAGCTTATTTTGTAACCAAACCATCATTCTGGATAGGTTATGTAGATGGTAAGGTCTGTAGTTAAAAGTCATAGGTTCATCTTCATGTCGGTGACACATTATGTAGCTGGAAAGGCCTTTTTTTTTTTTTTTTTAGCGTGGTAAAATCATCAAATGAGTCCTCCCACCCCGGGCAGGGCGGGAGGGACTGTCAGACTTGTACTGACTAAAATCCACGGTGTCCTTCAATAGCCTTTTATGTTCCGGGGTCACGGTAATGAGATAAGTCCCGCGACCCCGGCAGGCTTTGGCCCTCTTGGGCGGGGCCCCGTCATCGTGCTGACGCTCTTTGAGGCGCGCGTGGAACACAACGCGCCGTCGACCCGGGCATGGTCCATGTCCGGGCGGCGAGTTGCCCTTTACTCGCCGCCCGCATGCCCGCGCCTACGGTGGCCGGAGATCGTCTTGCGACGTCCGACGCCGTGGGCGTCTACCATTGCGGGTGGGGCGGAGGGAGGACGCTGTCCTCTCTCTCTCACGGCCCGCCTCCTCCTTAACGAGCATTACTGCCTCGCAGAAGGAGGCGACCGCTTCCCACTCCGTCTCGCCCCGCAGCATGGCCTCGACCAATGCCGGGCGCGAGAGGTCTCCGCCTATCGCTGCCGTGAGGACACGGCGGTGCTCTGCCCAAGCGGGGCAGTCTTGCACCGTATGCTCTACTGTGTCCTCCGGGCGATCTTCGCAATGGTGACACCCCGGCGTTTCTTCCTTCCCCATCCGACACAGGTACCTCCCGAAACATCCGTGTCCGGTGAGGACCTGCGTCATCCGATAGGTCAGGACGCCGTGACGCCTTTCCAGCCACTCCTCAAAGAGGGGTCTTACCGCCGCGATTGCGGCGTGCCCAGCTGGAAAGGCCTGGGGTGCTAAGACAGGAAACCTCCACGTGCGCCCGTGGACTGGAGTTCCCTCTCGGATACGTCCGGGGGGAAGACCAGTTTTTCGGGCCGGTGCACCCTGGGATGCGGGCAAAAACTCTTCTTTAGGCACTGTGTGCCTAAGGGGTCTCTTTGCCCGTATGCGAATAGCCTGTCGGGTGGACGCTCCAACGCGTGTCCCTCTGAATAGCAGAGGGCACAGCGGCGGAGCGGGCTTGCGGACGGTGAGTAATGGGTAAGCTCGCCGTCCGACCAAGGACCAAGCCCGGGTCGGCGCGTCGTGTTTCACGCGGCACCGACGGGGCCCCTTATGGGGCCAAATGCCTGCTGGGGTCAAAGATTTTTCTTAATCCAGGATACCGTGGCCCCGGAACGTAAAGGGCATCCGAAGGAACACGGGTGGATTTTAGTCAGTAAGAGTCTGACAGTCCCTTCCGCCCCACCCAGGGCGGGAGGACTCATTTGATGATTTCGCCACCCAAAAAAAAAACTGGAAAGGCCTATCGTCGAAAATTAATGTGTTAGTCGGTGAAAAGTCCTTAGGTGAAAGAATCTGTCGAAGAAACGGACATAAATGAATCGTCCTGTCTGCGAAAAGTCAGTTGTTGAGAGAATCTGTCGATGAAACAGACATAAATGGGTCGTCCTGTCGACGAACAGTCCTGAATCTGTTACCTGTCTAAAAAGAATTCTAATTCCAACTAAACAAACTAGCAATAGTAGTTATGATAGTGGTTTTAATTAGTCCAAAAACTTATTTTATCCACAGCAGCAGTAAATTAACAGAACAGGACGAACCATTACCTCATTTATTTAATTTACTAAAGACTAGCGCCCATAAAGACATGAAAGTCCGTCCGTCATTACTTAGATTTTCTATACACAGTTATAATAAATATGAAGAACTTTGTTCTTTGTAAGAAAGTTTATAATGAAAGCATAATTTAGTTTTAAGTTGAGTACGAACCTCAAAATGAAGCCCTTCAAGCCTTTACAAAGTAAAAATTAAATTTTAGATCGTGTTCCGTGCCTTAATTTTCTGATTAAAATTCTGTTTGTTATATCTACATATAAAGTATATAGGTCAGGTTGGAAGTTAGATGCCTACGCAACAAATCTAAGTACATAAAAGTAAATAGGTTGTGGTACTGTTCAAAAAACATACCATGGCATTGGAACACAAACGGCAACCGACGCGACGGAACAAGGTAAAATGAGTCGCGAGACTGTCTAAGCAGGATAGCATAGGTCCTGGAACATTAAGCGCAACTGAAACATAAAGGAACAAGCTGGATTTTAAGTCAGTAAGAGTCTGAGCAGTGGTGGCCCAGTGGTATCGGCTCCGACTTACGAGTTGAAGGTCGAGGGTTCGAACCCAGCCAGGCGCATTACTTTATGTAATTTAATTCAACACCACTGCTCTCAAAACGGTGAAGGAAGACATCGTGAGGAAACCGGCATGTCCTAGAACCAAAAATTCGAAGACATGTGACATCCACCAACCCGCATTGGGCCCGCGTGGTGGATTATGGCCCACTCCCTCTCACAGAGAGGAGGCCTGTGTCCCAGCAGTGGAAACATTATAGGCTGATGATGATGAAGACTCTGAAAGTACCTACCGCTCTACACAAAGCGGGGTCAAAGTTCCGAAGTTGTTTTTTTTTTTCAACAATTAAACAAAAAAATCACTACTCGAAAACTATGAAAACTTCCTGAACATAAATGGGGGTGATTCGAATAAGCCCCTGTATACGAATCACCCCCATTTATGTCTCTAGTCATTTTGTGACCGTAAATGTTCTGGCCACCCTGTATACTACCTACCACACATTTCTCTTCACTTCGTGTCGTAACTAATCCTGTATGTCGGATCACCTATCGGGGCGGAACGCATCTGTGTGATGACGCTGCTATTCACCCCCAGCAGCCGCGCGTGAAGGAACGACTGAGATTGGAAATGGTTTTAACACTAGTTTGTTAATAATTAATAAAAAATAGACTTTATTTGAAGAAGATAGAGTTTAAAATTGCACGAGATAAGTTGTAAAGTCAAGCAACTGATGGTCATTGAAATTTGAAATGTAAAAGTTTGTAAATTAGGTTGATTTTCAATTGCAGTTTAATACGTAAGTGTGAAAAATGGTGAGTGTATTTAAAGACATCGTTCTGGTCTACGTGTTGCGAGTCGAATCGTCTTCCGGCGTTCGACGTGATTTCTTGAAGAAAGTCGAATGAATCAATGGACGAAGTGGACATTGGCCTCCCGATTGTGTTTGGAATCTGTCCACAAAGCCAGCGGGGAGTCGACTTGAATGACTCTGTTTCGCGTAACGGTTGTTGCTGAATGCAAGGTGCAGTAAAATAATACTGTATTACTTGGTATTAAGGTTTATTTTCCAATATTGAAGACAGTTGCAGAAGCTAATTAATTATTGGGTCTCTCTCGTCGGTCTAGATTAATGGTCGGCAATGCGCGGTCAATTTTTTTATCGTGTTAATTCCATGAAATGCCTCCTCCCACACAGGGCGGGACGGGAAACATATTTTTCCTACTCCTCCACTATTCTTTTCTGATTAATTTCGTGCAGGATCCAAGACAGGTAAATTCATTCTCCGGGACACGTCGAGCTTCATTGTCTCGGCGCTTTTCTGGTGGTTGCCACTGTTGATTCTGGCTCTAAGGAGTTGCAGTGGTTTGGGAATAGTGTGGTGGGTTTGTCAGAAAAAAAAAAGGGCGGGACGGGAGGAACTGTCAAACTTGTATTGACTCATATCCACGGTGATCCTTCAATAGCCCTTTACGTTCCAAGTCACGGTTACCTGATGAGACTATCCCACAACTCGTATCGTGGGTATGTTTATAAATAAACTAGTGGCCCATCCCAGCTTCGCACGGGTATATTAAGAACCGCTCGTCCGATTTTGTGCAAACGTCACATAAAGCATCTACTAAATAGTTCGAACAAAGCCTAAACATTAGGTTTGGATAGGTGAGCCCGTTCTTGAGTATATAACATTACAACGAAAAGTGGCATTGATTTTTATATATTAGAAGATTAGATAGAACCTATCACAATCATACAAAAACTGATGGACTCAAAACAACTACATAGGTACTTAACTACTTTTAGATCATACGAATAATTATTCCGTGCGTTTCAAGCGTCCACTGTGCCAAGGGTTGCCAGGTCTTAAAACCGAAAAGCCAGACAGACCAGTCAATTTAGCCGGACATTTAGGTGAAGAGACCGGACACCTTTAACTTTTTGTCCTAATATAACATTACCAATTTTTAAAACTAAAGGAAGGTTCGGTACAAAAGCATTCAGGGTCAACCATCTCCCTTTCCCTGGTCCGAAAATACCAAATTGGACAGAAAGTATGTTAAATTGATATTAAGACTCCGTTCTGGGCCATCATTGGGCATCAGCAAAATTCGCATTTCTTATGAAAAAGGCTGACTCTCCTAATTGCACATTTTGCAATCATATTGAAGACGTACAACATCTGCTGATGGAATGTGCTCGGAACAGAGTAGAACGAGAATTATTCGTGAATGATTTTAAAATAAACAAATTAGATGTAGGCATAATCCAATCCATCTTATCTGTACCATTTTCGGATATTATTAAAAAGTTGTGCCATTTAATTATTGTCCTGCACGAATAACTCTTATTCATTAGCTTTTATGTAATATTACAAACTTTTATTCATGTTAGCCACCGTAGGCGCGGGCATGCGGGCGGCGAGTAAAGGGCAACTCGCTGCCCGACCATGGACCATGCCCGAGTCGACGGCGCGTTGTGTTCCACCCGCGCCTCAAAGAGCGTCAGCATAATGACGGGGCCCCCTCTCTAGAGGGCCAAAGCCTGCCGGGGTCGCGGGACTTATCTCATTACCGCGACCCCGGAACATAAAGGGCTATTGAAGGACACCGTGGATTTTAGTCAGTACAAGTCTGACAGTCCCTCCCGCCCTGCCCGGGGTGGGAGGACTCATTTGATGATTTTACCAGGCAAAAAAAAAAGTCTCCCGAACTGATACGATGTTAGACGATGCGTGGTGTCAGGAATTTTCGTTAGGTTTTTGGAATTTTTTACCCGACTACGGCGAAGCAAAAAGGAGGGTTATGATTTTGACCGGTATGTATGTATGTATGTATGTTCATCTGTTCCCTCATAACTTCTGAACTACTTATCACTACTTGACAAATGAGGTGTCGTTAGAAGCGTCTCAGTTGTCCGCTGGTTATAGGGTGACGTGTCACCAAATCCAATATGGCGCCCTCTAGGGGATGAAAAGTCGTAACCGAAAAAAAAAATCGCACTGTATCGACATGGGTATCAAATTAAAGGGCTTGATGAGCACATTTGAAATATATGTACATTATATAGCTTTTACTAGCTACTTTGCCTGTTTCTAACAGTATCAACATGGGTATCAAATGAAAAGGCTTAATGAGTACATTTTAAATTCACTCGCTGCTTTGCTTATTATATCAAAAAACCCCAAAATAGTGTAAATAAAAAATAAGTTAAAATAACTAAAACCTGCGGTTGCTTCACACAATCTTTATTGGCTAGGTGGCATACGACCACGGCTATTAATTAAAAATTTCTGTAACACGGATTGTTCTTGTTTTATACTTTTTAGTGCGCGATTTTTTCGTAGTCGGGTTTTAGTTATTTTAACTTATTTTTTTCATTCGGACGGCGCGCCGCCGCCGATCCGCGCTCAGAGCCCGCGATAAAAGCAAAACCCACGTTATAGCAGATCTATTCAAATATAGTCGCTTGATAGTCACTTGTTTGTTTCACAAATCGCCATTTTATGACCACCGGTAGTTAGTCCACCCATGAATTGAAATTGCAATACCATTAGATACGAAAATCGAGCTCAATACGCTTTTATTAATACTCTGATACATTATATCCGTTTCACTTTCGACATTTTCAACCATGTAAGATGGCCGTCGGCACATGCGTTCCGAATTCATGAAGTGGTGTCGTTAAAGTATGTAATGAAGAATGGTATATTGCCGTTGTTCTTTGAAAAGTGTTTTTTTAATGTGACTTTTTTATCGCCGTAAAATCATCAAATGAGATCCCCAGGGAGGGAGAAACTTTCAGACTTATACTGACTAAAATCCACTGTGATTCTTCAATAGCCCTTTACGTTCCAGGGTCACGCATACATGATAATACAATCCCGCGACAGTGAACTGTATATATCTGTCGTTGTTCTTTTACAAAATTTGTTTATGGTAACATTTAAATATTTAATACACGCATCTCAGCGTCACAAACGCCACTTCTGAGCTTGAAGTCCAGGGATCTATTCCCAGGTCAAGGTTATTGAGTATTTCCAAACGGAATTAGCCAGTAGCTCAGGATTGTTGATGTGTGCCCGGCACTAAAATCGCCCCCATTAAATGGGACACAAATATAACTGGTGAAATGTGGGTTGTCAGAGTTATTTTCATATGATAAATAACTGTTTAATTAAAATACATACTTAGTGCATGATGCCACAATATGACGTCAGCAAAACTTCCTTCCTTATTGAAACTCATGATAATTATGTCTAAATGTATGGAGATGTTGGTAAAAGTTTACCTCTTACAACGTAAATGAAATACAAGATGGTAGTGGAAGGTTCAACTTTATGTCAATAGATATGGATTAGTTAAAACTGAAAACTTATTATTATTAGAATGAAATAGATTCATCTGATCACATGACAATGCCTCTTGCTTGCTTCACTCAAAAATATTAAAAAAGTTTCCGTCAAAAAAGAGCAAAATGCATTGTTATTTTTTAAAACAATCTCCGGGGTTCGTCGGTTCCATTTTTAAAAGTGCAAAGTGCCAGTAACCTCGGTGCTCCTTTAATTTCAATAGTGGGGTCGCGTTCAAGGTCGGCGCTCGCGAGGGGACACTCCGCGATCAGCTGATATTCTCGTTTTATAATAATTTGCCTCGTTTTTTTTTTAAAAATGTGTTTTTTTTTCTTTTTTGGTATCAAAACAAGTACTTTACTGTTTATTTATAACTGCAGAATGATCCATGGGAAAATAAGAAAATGTATTTTATGTTGTCTGACAAGAAGTTGGCAATGTAACAAAGTTTAAACGTTATCCGAAGAAGATACATATCCAACAGTCATCATAACAATGCGATAATAGTTGTGCTGCTTAAGTAAATATCCAAAACTATTTTATTTATAAAAGAAAATATACAACGGCCAAATATTCCTAAATCATAACGAGCGAACTTCCAAAACTTTTTAACATTCGCAACTCGAAACTACCAGTTGCATCTCAAGTTTAGGGGCTCGATAAAAGTAGCAATAAACCACGAGCGTGGGCAGAGGGCAGCTAGGGGGTGTAAGAGGGTAGCGGGGGGTGGGGGTGCCGGTCATCTCCCCCTTTTTATCTCCGCAAGTCAAGGGCGCGTGGGGCAGGTTCGGCCGGCCGCCGGCTATTGACATTCTGTTTTCAAATTTACCTACTTTTTTTTTCCATTGTCCGTAACTTTTTAATATAGCGGGGTCGACGAACCGAATGGCCAGTGCGGCCTATTACGTAATCAGTTTTGTAATGTTGCCGTTTTAAATAATCTTGTTTTGTTTTTAATTAGCCGTTTAGAATATTGACAGTTTTATGTAATTTATTTTTTGTTTTGGTTTTTTTGAGGTAAGGCGTGTTTTAATCGTTTTGACGATTTTTATTTGTTGAACAGCGGGGTGCAGAAAATAACTAGAAAAGTTTGTATTCGATACATTTATTCTAGAAATATCCATTCCTTCAAATATTAACAAACAATAGTTACCCAATCATTTGCCAAACCTGTGACATATGTCGGCAAACTACAAAGTAACTTTCGCAAATGACTATCATTACGCCAATAATAATTAAAACAATTATAAGTGACAAGACAATGAAAAATTGCAGTTCTGGCGCCATAAAATATTATGTGTAGATAATTAACTAATTAAGGTATGTCTATGTACCCATAATGCCGGCGGCAACTTAAAAGAATACCATCATTTAGCCGCGGTTAGAACTTCAATGCATAGGTTTTGTAACGTTAGTTAATCTGTAGTTAAAGTGCCTATTATGTTATGTTACCTAAATAATGAGTCATCACATGACATTAAGCGCGACCGCATCCTATTATAAATGAATGTCAGAAAAATTCTGATGCTCGCCAGATGCACCCCGCATACTATCACAAATTTTGAAAATGTATACTCTTGCTCTATGCACCGAGTGTCATCCGGCGAGCATCAGAAGCGGGCGATCCGTCAGAATTTTTCTTACTGTGTGTGGTATCTGATACATAATATATGCAGCAAGTACCATCAGAGCATCAGAATTTTCTGACAGTCTTATAGTATGCGATCGCGCTAAATCAAAATCTCAATGGCCTGATTTAAGGCATGTGAATCATTCCCTCAAAGAATGGTTAGATGTTTTTTTTTTCAGATACAGATGAGAAACTTCCATTATTAACCGCTTAACCGCCTAAATGGTAAAAGAGGTCAATATGATAAATTGGTAAAGAACCTCTTTATTCCAATTGCATTTACCGTGTATGATACAAAATAATTAAAAAATAAGAAACAAATGACTGTTTCCAATATTGAACACATTTTTTTTTCATATCGGCTTGTTATTTATATTCTAAAGTGCCAGTACTTCTCTTAATCAATATTTTGGAAAACTATTACGGTGCGGTCTTACCACAAGAAAAATGATCATTTGTCTAAAAATCTGTCAACGTCAAAACGACATTTCACGTGTAATTCATAAGAGTCGTCTTGCAGTTACAGTTTCTTTTAGACAAGCGTTCAACAGATGTTTATCATTTTGTGGTAAGACGGTTATAGTTTTCTTTTTTTACATCTAGCAACATGAAGTGCCTAAAAGTTAATTAAGTTAATATAAAGAGATTAGCAGTATTCGCGCCGAGTACAAAACATATACATCGTGTTCGTCATGATCAGGAGATGTGAGCGCGATATCTGTCTTCTCTTACAACTTAATATCACCAGTATTATCGATATATTACCATCTGTTGCGGTCAAACTATGAAGATTAGGAAGTGGACGTTATGTGCAAATACTGATTGTGAAGGAAGTCTTTGGAAAATAGACTTGAAAGGATCACAGGGCGTAAACAAACTGTATGCATTACTGTCTTAGGAAAAATGCAATAATAAATAGTAGTTTAGTAAATAGTAGTTTTGATTTTAAGTCCATATTTGTCAAATCAACGAACAAAGTAGGAAATCTTCTAAGTCTAATATTTTAATATGCTCCAATGTTCAAGATTCTTAGTTATCTTCTAACATTAATGGTATATTGTATCTAATCTGTCGTTCCCTTTGAAATTCCAACAAGAAATGTTCACAAATCCGCTACAGATTTCCAGTAAAATAATTCTAGACAGAAACCTTTAAGATAGATTCGATCTAGCTATAAACCAAATTGGTCTAATTCAAACTTCAACCACAACATATCGATATATCGACGGGCACACAAAAACTCCGAAAAGTTTGAGTGACAGGACCGCCGTAGAAAAACGATGTCGATAGTCGATAGTGCAACAAAGCACCCGCCAGCCCATCTCTAGTGACAGGACGGCTAGAGCGTGTGCTACGTGTGAATGCTATCGATAAAAATCGAGATGTGTTCATGTCGATAGCTTGACCATTACGTGCACGTAGAAATATCTTGGGAACCGAAATGAGACCGATTTAATCGATCGATACGGTTAGTGAGGTGTATGAGACGGGAAATACGCGCGATTGTTTCGGATTTTTTACTGTTTTAGCTGGTTATGAGCAGGTGAAATTATAAACAGAGTGCTATGGACAGTAGAGGGATGTATTTTCGCTGATATGAATACTCAGTTGATGAACTAAAAAAATGGAATAGGAAACTTCGTAAAACGGACACTACTACACGATAGTACCCCTGGATTAAACCAAGATCTTAAAAGTAAGTAACAAGTCAAACAAGCCACTGTTTCGCAGACCAGTCCTGGCTAACAAAAGAGTTCACGACAAAAATGGACACAAAACAGAAGTCTCAATTAAAAGTCGCCAGTAATGGCGAAGCGCAAAACTACCAGAAACAAAGTAAACAGATCGCAACTACTACAAAAAAGATAATGTTCCACAATGCGACAGACAAAACTTGTTCGTTGACCCCCGAGCGGCGCGTGCGACGGCCAGACAGATGTGCCAGTCACTTCATAATCATAATGGCGGACAAAATACAAAGCCAAATCAAATCTATGAGATATCTCGACAGGATTACGTTACAAATTTTAACTACAATTATGTTACTGTTAACTCGAAGCTGAGTAATGAACTTCAATCTGATCAAACACTCTCGAACAGTACAGTAACGTTTTAAACTCACGTGAAGACTGATATCCTTACGAAACGTAAACATGCTCGGAGACAAACGGAATAAACGAAAATCAATTTAGAAATCGCGCGACGCAATCAGGACGCGGTTCGATTGACGATTTCGTCGCGACGGTGGGCGTGTGTAACCGATGAAAAAAACATATCACTCCCACTCCGACCGGTTACACAACAACAATCTTAACGAAGCGCTAATGATGATAATATCAACTCTTTATCCAACAGAATAAGAGTCACGGTGCACGAACAGTTAGGATTGCAGATTCGCACTGGCCACACCACGCCTCGACACCCGTCATTGGCAGAAATAAAAACGGCGACCACGCGTAACTCGTCACGTCTCGCCGGACAGTGAAATCGTGCGACCGGTGACAATGTGTCACTTTGCCAATTCACCGAGAACCGCCCTGCCCCTGCAACTGTTTCACGCACAGGTGACGACACGAGGGTTGCGAACCCCGGCAGGGGTCAGGTAAAGCTGGACGCGTTATTGTGTGCCGCATTCGTGCCGTTGCGTCGCCGTGCCTTATGAAATGACAGTTGAAGCTTCAATGCGCAGACGTTTACCCGCAAAAGGAAATTTCATCGATCACGCTCACAAATTGCGACGTAACTATCGAGATGTAAATCGCTTATGGCTACCGTTATTTTGAAAAATCGATTCTTGATAATCGATTCGTCACAGTTGCGTTCCGTTTACGCAGTGGAGTGTCCCACGGTCGGGCTGTGTGCGACAATGCTTCAAGGCGACACAGTGCGACACGGCGACCCGTGTGACAGCGCCGTGTCGACCTATCGTGCCACAACGAAATAATCGACTGTAAAATCGCATTTGAAGGACCATTTAGTGTTGCCACACACAAAATTTCCAAAGATATTCGATTTGCTGAATGTTTTTTGTCTAATATATTTCTTGAGATTAAAACCTTATAAGTCAGCAACATTGCAACATTGAATACTGTTAACAAGGTCCTCTAGTTTCAACTTTCGACAGGCATTTGAGAGAAAACTAGTGCATTTGTAATCCGTTCGAAGCGGATAGCTTTATCAGTTCCAAAATGTTTAAATTGGCGAGGAAATCTTAGCGACCCGAAAAAGTTTGGTAGCGGTGAATGAATGAGTCACTGAATACACAAAAACAGAGATAATCACCCGTAGAAGACTTACTGACATGTTTATACATTCTAGAAGCTTCTCAGTAGGTAGCAGAAAACTTGGAAATACCAGGTCGCTTGAGCCCCTGATAGCAAAGTTTTAACTGTCACCTAAAAAGCATTTAAAACAGAAGTATCTGTTAACTTCCATTGTCCATACACTTTACAGCGCTTTTCAGTATTTTACAGCGTTTCTTGTATGAAAAAATGGAACAGCGCCTCTGGTGTGCGAAGAAGGAACTAATTTTTTCCTTGAAAATTGTCACTTTGAAATTGTCAAAGTTCAAGTTTACTTTACGTCTCAAATACTGAAAACTCGCGTTAAGGGTACAGATCCTCAATGTTGTCTAAGTATTTTGACTACTCAAAAAAAAAACGAAAAAGCGTTCCATTTCACGTAATCACACCCACAAAAGTGATAGGATACCAATAACTCGTAAAAACTATGCAGCTAATAAAACTCTTTATAACTTTCAAACGCATTCTAACTTTTAAATCTAATCCACTACAAACTTTAACCAAATATTTAACAACCAACTAACATTAAACACCTATTAATATAAACTCCTAGTAACTGTCAACATTAATAAGAGAAACATCATAAAACCTAACTTTTGAAATTGGAACGTAGTAAAAAGTATTGCAATAAAACCTCTATATGGAAAAAAAAAACTCACGTACAAAAATAGTCTTTATTACCGTATCGATTTATGTTTATAACTTTATTAGATGTTACAGAAGTTGATAAGGGTTATATTCCCGTAATAGGCTCATTAGTTTGTGTTGGCCAAACATTAGCCGTCATACAGGCACACGTGAAGACAGCCGGCAATTATACAGGGTGGGTAGAGTACGGCCTGGCACCGAATTGCCCGAATTTACGCCGTTTACCCTGTGTACAGTATGTTTTACTTTTTTATTTCATAAAATATTAACAATGACAATAATATTTTAGGACTGTTTATCATGCGACTACCGTACTTCTCTACATTGTCGCAGATCTTAAACAGTTGTGGGAAATCAGTACTTCAAGAAAGATATCAGCTTGTATATTGAAAAAAAAATTACTTAAATATCTCATAGGTATCGAACAAAGAAACACCTATAAAAAAAACATGACTTCAAATGAAGTTATTAAAACAAACACTGACCCAAAATGACCCAATTATACCACAAACCTACAATAAACCTTACGATTAATTACAAAACGCCCGTATAATTGCAATCACCCTATAAAGAGTTAATATGAAAGCTTATTCATTTGCATTTGTCGTGGCGCTCACGTGTGGGGCTTGCGTGTCGACGATGTATTACGAAAAACGAATATTGCAGGTACACCCTGTATATACAATAGTAAGCATGATTTTATGTAGATACGCAAGTAGGCACAATACTAGGTTTTATGAAAAAAGACGATTCGACGGATGACATTAGATCCACAATAGTTTGTTCTTTGTTCTTTTTTTTTGGTGGTAAAATTATCAAATGAGTCCTCCCATCCTGGGTGGAGTGGAAAGGACTGTCATACTCTTACTGACTAAAATCCAGTCTGTTCTTCGATTGACCTTGCTATTTGCTCAATAATCCCGTATTGTGGGTCGCGGTCAGATACCCGCGACCCACAATACGTGATTATTGAATTAATAAATCAAAAGAAGAAAATAAAACACCACTACTCTCATAACGGTAAAACGGTTCTAGAATCAAACAATTCTAGGAAAAAAAGTATTGTACTTTGTAATCTATAAAATACCACCAAACTGCATTTACCGCGTAGCATATAATATTGACCCTCTGATTAGGAATAAACCAACGTTTTAAGTTGGTCTATCATTTTCATTATTTTTGCACTAGATTACTCCATAAAATCTTATAACCTTATTAGATATTCCTCTTCTCAACAATTATCAATCGATTAATTCATTCAATTTAAGCTATTCGCAACTTTATTGAGGTCTGCTTCCAGTCTAACTGGATGCAGCTAAATATCAGTATTTCACATAAAGCTAATGCCTATCTAATTTAATAAAAGGTGACCCCTCTACCTCCCGCCAAACTTAATCTATACCCCAAAACCGATTGTAGGACTGTATGAGCCAATGTATCACCCCTAATGAATCACAACCGAAACAGTTGGGTAACTCGCTCATTAATACGAACTGTGTGATCGATATCATCGGGGCTGTGATACCGAATTGTATGATATATGACATTTTTGGTAGAAATAAGACCATTTGTAGGTAAATTTTCAGTGAGGCAGTGTGTCGTCCGTATTCTATGATATAGCTCGGCTCTTTCGGTGCATCCACACCGCCGGAAACGGTGCATCCACACCGCCGGTAACATTTGTGGAGCAACAAAAGGCAACACGGTAACATTCGGTAACTTTTGTGGCTCCTTGTTACTATTTGTTGATTGTTACTCATCCACACCGCAGTAACATCCGACAACAAATGTTGCCGTGTTACTGTATGTCGAGTAACGTTGCTGGACAATCGGCAACATTGTTAGATAATGGGGGTAACATTGTTACCGAATGTTGAGCAACGTTACTCAACTTACAGTAACACGTCAACACTTAGTAACATTAAATAACATTTTGTTGGCGGATGTTACCGAATGTTGAGCAACGTTACTCGACTTACAGTAACACGTCAACACTTAGTACGAGTAACATTTTGTTGGCGGATGTTACCGAGCAACATTTGGAAACGTTGAGCTACAAATGTTACGGCCGGTGGATGCACCGTTTATCGTTGTAGCGTGATAATTATGCTACCATCATTCATCCATGCTCATCGACTGGAGAGCACGAAATCGGACACAAAAAAGACTAAAACATTTGCAAACTGTATTAACAATATTTTAGCAGTGTGAGAAGAATTACTCACAGTATCTACCTGCAACACGCACAAGTCCAAACATGAAAGTTTAAGAGCATTATATTACCATACAATAATAGAATTAACTATCCTAAAACACTTTCGCCGAAAAAAAAAAACACACGCATTCAATACCATAGGAAGAGCATTTAAAACAAATTACACTGTTACTTATGTTATGAGCCCCTTTCGAACAATTGTTTGGACAGGTACAGTCAGGGCAATAAACATTATTGACGTTCATATTGTTTGCCCGTCTGTCGGCACGTTTGCCCGAAAAATTTTACCGGGCATGCCCGATAACGTATTTATTTTAGACAATAAACTTTTAAGAGTGTAAGGGAGAGTAGGTAAAAAAATAAACTGCTCATAGAAAGGTAGGTAGGACTTCAAAGTGCATGTATGTTGTAAATGATTGTTTCAAAACATAGTTTTAGGATTGTATTTTTTTTTTGGTTTATAGAATTCAGTTTTTATTGGGCCGCCTTTTTACAAAGGAAGAGTTTTATGTGTTCGTACAAACATAATTAGGTATATCGTGTATTTCAAATATGAAAAATACATACTATGCGACCACAATGAGAGCAAAATCGACAATGACCTCCAGCTGTCTACGGCCACTTTACAAATACTTTAGCTAAAAAAATGTCTATAAATTAAAAATATCATGCTAATGTTATTTTCGTAATTATGATTATTATTAATTTTAGAGCGTGCAAGTGCTAGAAAACCGTGCATGACGTCACAATATGGCGTTTCAACGGCTTCTCTTTTATCGTCGCTTATAATTATTTTTACAACTCCTTTTTCAGTTGGAATCGTACGTAGTTGGGTATTCCAAATATAACAACACCCCTTGCTACCCTTCTAAAATAGTTTCCCTAAAATATCTATTTTTCCTTTATACGTCAGCAACACAAAAAAAAATCTCAAAAGAACTTTCAAAATCACGTTTTCACACAAACTTTTCAACTTTCCTCCCTATTTAAACAAAAGGTTTCTATTTTTAGAGAAAATATGTTCTAAATTAGTCTCTGAAAATTTTTGAGAAACATAAAGAAACTTAACACGTAATAAAGAAAACTATCGAATAAGGTAAAAACACATAAACTCACGCCTTTTTCTCATGGGGTTAGGTAGAAATCTCAAGATACTATCTGCTACGATTTCTAAATACCAGAGAACGTAAATTATCGCCCACAGAATAAGCAAGCTGAAGTGGCAATGGGCCGGCCATATTAGTCGTAGAAACGGTGACCGTTGAGGAGACATGTTCTCGAGTAGAGACCGCGAATCAGCAAACGGCAAACGTAAGGTGGGACGCCTTCAAGCAAGGTGGGATGCCTTCAAGCAAGGTGGAGCGAAATTCGAAAGGTGGAGCGACGACCATCGCAAGGAGGAGCGACGACTTTCGCATGATGGAGCGACGACCTTCGCAAGGTGGAGCGACGACCTTCGCATGGTGGACCGACGACCTTCGCATGGTGGAGCGACGACCTTCGAAAGGTGGAGCGACGACCATCGCAAGGTGGAGCAACTACCATCGCAAGGTAAAAGGGACGACCTTCGCATGGTGGAGCGATAACTTTCGCAAGGTGGAGCGGCGACCTTCGTAAAATGGCCGGTAACAGCTGGATGAAAATAGGAGTAGCCAGTGATCGAGAGAAATGGTGTGCGATTGAAGAGACCTATATCCAGCAGTGGACTTTTATAGGTTGATGATGATGAAGACATGGCCCATAGATTATTATCATAACGTTCATTCTCTTTCATTCTGGAAGTTATATAATTTACAAGTAATCATCACTTCACATCAATTGTTACAATCCTTCTGTAAATTGATTTAGGGGAAAATATCATATTTCCTTTACACGTCAGTAACGAAAAAAGAACTTTAAAATCACGTTTTCACACAACTTTTCAACATTCCTCAAAATATGTTCAAAATTCGTCTCTGAAATTTTTTGTGAAACAAAAAAATAAGCACGACACGCAATAAAGAAATCTCTCATTAGTTTCTATCGAAAAAGAAGTTACACTAGCGTTACACTACAAAGAAGAACTTCCCCAAGGCATTGAGATTCTATAGAGGTATTAGCCATTGGGATATTGTTATTGTTTTAAGGGCTGATTTTTCAATAGTCAGATAACTTTTATCTGAGGAATAAAAATGGCGGTTTGACAGCTTATCTATAGAAAATATGTCAAACCGCTATTTTTTATTCCTCAAATAAAAGTTATCTGACTATTGAAAAATCAGCCCTAAAGATAAAGAATTTAATTTCAATCTTTAGGCACTGGCTGGCTATCTAAACAAGAAAATTGGGAATAACTTAGAAACCGTAAAAAATAGCATCATATTATGTGCACCAATAATTTACACCCTTCTAAAAACAGATATTTTAGGGGAAAATATCTATTTTTCTTTTATACGTCATTAACTCATTACTGACAAAATAAAACTTTAAAGTCACGTTTTCACACAAACTTTTCAACATTCCTCCCCATTTGTAAACAAAAGCTTTCTATTTTTAAAGAAAATAAATTATAAATCCGTCTCTGGAACTTTCGAGAAACATAAATAAACACGACACGTAATAAAAAAGTCGATAGAGTAGTTACTCATTTTAATTATAAGCTGGGACCACCAATCACTTGCTTAATATAAAATGAATATGTTTTTGGCGTCGAGTGTACGCCCACTCGTGGTCTTGACAAATAATGGACTATTTCAGGCAATTTTAAAAATAGCTGAACAAAGTTTTCTTTGTTGGGAAAAGTTTATGTAATTTTCTTGTGAGCTTTATAAGGAAATCGGGTATAGCCCTTTCCCTAAAGACTAGGTTCTTCAGATTGAATCTAAATACATAATTTAATTGCAAAGGTGTTTTTTCAAATATCAACAGAACAGTAAAGAGTAATGCCTACCTGGGACCTAGATGTCCTAACAAAAATGTACAGTAGACGCTCAAAATTGCTTTGGCGCACTTACAAGGCAATAGCTTAACGTTTAGTTTGACTTATGACCTTCTACTCTCGAGAGACACATGTATCATCAACTACTGATTGCATAGGATTCATAATTTCAACGTTATGAAGCGTGTCCAGTTGACTTAGTGGTTAAGCGTTTAGACTACAAAGTTGCTGTGATCATAAAGACGCGAGTTCAAACCGCACGAAGTGATAATCTTTTTGTAAGTTTTACTCAATTGTTAAATATTGTAATGGGACAGAAATTTAGAAGTCGCTTGTTCACAATTTCTATGAGTTAAATATAAGTTTTAGGAATATTTAACTTGATCGGAATCAAGTTGTTATTCGGTTGTGGTTGTTGGTTAGTGACGTAGATTTTTTATAAAGCGGTATTGTATTAAAGTATTCTCAAAATGCAGGCAAACATAATACAATAACTAATATATAATCATTATTTACAAAATAAATTATAAGCATAGATACAAAATAAAAATAAATAACCAATATCTAAGTTATTTATTAAAATATTGTGATGATTTTAAAGAAACAAATACTGCAAACGTCGTCGTTATTAAGAAATTCGAACTCAGACCAGCCCGCCCAACAGAAACAACTATCAGCACAAATGTTAGATCATTGCGAATGAATGCAAAGGAATGTTAGAACCGGTTTCCACTTTTGTAAAACACGGTTGTAACACAGAATTATGCGCCTGATTTTTTCGTGTTTAATTTCTTACGTCTCTGCTAATGATGACAATTTATTAAAGGGTTTAGAATAAAAAGAAATGCGTGATAATTATGTTATAACAATAATTATATTTTTGTTGTCTAATGATAATATAATAATAATATTTATTATAAATTCGTAGACTTCAATGGACTTTCGAAGCTACTAAACAATAAATAAGAAAATTCAACAAATCGAAATGAAAGTAAAAAAGTGACTCTAAGCCTTACTAACGTTTTATTATATTTTAACAAATAAGGAAATACAGGGTATTTTTTTATACATATAGTGCGGAAATTTTATTTTAATTATTATCATTTAAGAAAATGAATAAAATCGTATAATTAGTTTACCAAAAGAAATATTTAATTTATCATTATTAAAGTCGATTGTTTTGAAACAGTAACATGACACCGCGACCCTGGAATTTAATAGACTATTTGCCCTTTGCGTTCCAGGGCAGTAAGAGCGAGCGAAGTAAGCGGGGGACTTGGGTCACCCTGACTCACACAGGTTAGGTTAGATAAGACCTTAGAACGCAAAAGCCCATTGTCCTTTGCTTTCCCGGGCCGCGATGCCCTTTACGGTGTCAATATAAACTTTTAGCACCGCGACCCTGGAACGCTAAGAGCCATTCGCTCTTTGCGTTCCCGGGTCGCGGTGCCAAAAAAAGTCGTGTTTTGAGCACATCAGATTTCTTCTGCTTCACCAAGTGAGATTTAGCAAAAATAAAGTTATATATTACGAAAACGATGGAAATAAACTACGCACTTCATAAAAAATACCCTGTATAGGATATCGAGGTTACTATTAGCTTAAATATCTGTTTCATTACGAAAAGAGGATTGAAGCTTAATAACCTCGAATCTTAATCCTAAAATAAAATATAAAGTATCAATAAAACTATGTTAACGTTTCCAGTCTATTTACAATAAATACAACAAAAACCATATCATAAAATGTTCTTGAGAAAATCTTAAACGTTTTTTTTTCCTGTAAAACATAAAACGGTTTTTAGCTGATGTTCGATGATAGGTATAGGTAAGCCTTCAGTGTTGAGTGCACGGTGAACGGTTATTAATTTCGTGTTTAATCAGTTACTCATTGGAGGAAACCATATCCTTCGTATTCGTTTACCATATTTTGACGTCCATGCTTATCCTTCCTATCCTTGCACTTCGTTCTCGTCAAGCTTTGTTTTTTTTTTCTAATATCCCTCAGACTCACAGTATTTCAACACTAGAACAAAACATGGAATATCTTTATGAAAAATACAGCTGTTGATTTATTTTACTATTAAGAAAAATCTATAAATTAACACATAATATGTCAATCAGATTTTTTTACTTTTAAACAAACCAATTTTAACACTTTTGAATACAGTTTCTTATATAATCAATAAGAATATTAACATGTGAAACAATTAAAATTTAAATGTTAATACTCACACTTAGTCCGGTTTCATTTGATATTTGTGTTATGTTTCATCCACATTTATGTAGGGCTTTAATATTCGCCCCCAATGTTTATACATATATATGTAAAAAATCCCATTGTTTATATTTCACTGCAAATCGGTCATCATAACAAGTGTAATTACTCGGAGATTCAAACACTCGTCACACACAATAATCAGGAATCAACATTTTATTATAGGTGACTCGAAACGAACTAACATATTTGTGTCTACCCCACAAATCGAAATCATTTACTTTTCTGAGATCTACCGACAAAACTTTATAATAAATGAGAACATAACGAAATACACACAACACTAATGACCATCGAACTAATATTAGTAATTATAAAAAAAAAAACTAATTTTAACTATCAAAATCCTTTTAAAAATGTATTAAAAATAACAAAAAGTATAAAGTAACTATTAAAAATTAAAAAAATTAAATTATACATGGTAAAAAAAAACAAAGGAGGTGATTTGATCTCACGCCTCTATATTTATGAGCGGTATAGTTTACCACTGCGCCAACCTTACTTGTAGAGAACTGGTTGAAATTATGAAGTATACCATAAGTTGATTTGATTTGTATAGTATTAAAACAACTTATAACAAAAGGACGTAAGTCACGGCGAAGCGTCAGGCTATAGCTTTGAGAAATTGACAAAGGATTTTGGAATTCGACTGTACCATCAATTTGTTCTTGGAACCATTTATTGGGCTGGTACTACCATCAAATGAGTCCTCTCGTCCTGTGTGGAACGGAAGGGAGTGTGTGACTATAAATCCACACAGTACCTTCAATAGCCCTCAATTTATCTTCTGTATTTTTATTGTTTAACCCTGTGGTTTAACCGGTCCCAAATTCCAATTAAGAAAAACATCTATTGTTTGGAACTACCAGAAAACTAAAAAATTTGAAGATTATACATACATACCTTTCATCTTGACTTTACTTATCTTATTAAATTAGGTAGTAGGTCCAATCGACCTATTGAAGATTTGATTGGGTCAAGTGATCCCACGGGTCCATTTTGAGTGGGTCCAGTTGACCACACTATCAAGTCATTGGTTGGTAACGTACCCCTAAGTACTTAACTATCTCCCATAATTCTGACAATAATTATGACACATGTTTTTTTTTTTAAGATCTCATAAGAAACCGGTCCCCACTTCCCATCACCTTCCCTTCTTCATCATCACCACTCAAACAAGCCAACTTCTTTATCAATTAATCACGAGGGGCCAACCAATTACTGGCAACATTAACCGGGAGTTAACTATAGTTAACCGTACTTAACCGTAGTTTGGACGATAGTTTAATCGTTGCGTATAACTCGTCTGATGTTTATGATAGTTCAGTGTTGGGGAATGGGCCAGCAATTAATTTCTGTTTTTGATAGGCATAAGATGTATGGGGTTACAAATTGTGTTTCTAGTACTGTGAATGGGGAGATAGATTATACGGATACAATGTAAAAAGGCATCTTCAATTTTTTTCAAAGAAGATCTCTTCAATAAAGCAACTGAAAATAAAAAAACACCAGTGCTGAGTATACTTTAGTAAATTATTACTTTTTTACGTTGCTGCACAGTAAGGCCGAAATAAATAGTCGAACCTAAGCCATAGCCAGCCAAGACTAAGTCAGTGCTTGGGGACGTCAAATGTCAATAATTTCCATGGAAATTACTGACATTTGACGTAGCCAAGCACTGACTTTGGCTTAGGTACGACTATATATTTCGGCCTAGAATTTTTTTTTTAGATTTTCATAAGCTGTCTCAAAATTTTCATTTACTTGGTAACCCCTCCTTAAATAAACCACTTTTTCTCACTCGGAAAAACACACACAACGAATCGAACTCTATGATTAAAAACAGAATTTTGTAGAATAAGTACCTTCATAAAGCCAGTTTTAAAGAAATAGGTCACCTACAACAAAAGCGTCAACAAAACCAGTGTTGCCAACACTATAAAAACTCGCGTGTACCAACCCAACATTAACACATGACCTCAAAGACATACAGCCAACATGCTATCGAAAAATGCTAATGCTTCTGATGCTTATCTGAACTTAACGCGTGAGTCGGACCACGCATACTTGGCTAAATGTAACCCTTGAACTATCTGATAACACCCTTAGATTTCCACCAGACAACTTAGACCTTCCCACCCCTTCAAAACTCTAATAAGTCAAGGTGATAAAAGAGGTTTTGTTACAGACGTAGGAGGTCTCGTTAAACTGGGTATTGCCAGCATGCGACGTTTGAAATATGTGTAGTGACGTCACATTTATGTCAGCCAATCCATTAATGTCCTTATCTGGACTTCCGAATTCGTGTGTTTCTTGAGGAAAGTGTGTGGGACTGTAGGCTTTATTGATGTCGGACATGACACAGCTGGTTTTTTTGGAGTGAGGAGTGTCTTTTGGGTGAAATGTGGGCTAAGTATGTTCGTAATGGTTTTTTTTTCTAGTCTGCTTAAATTCTACAGCCAGTCAGTAAATCGAAATGTTTTGATTTTAAGCTGGTCAAGCTTAGTAAGAACTAGTTAGTGGAACTTCAAAAGAATTTGAAGCAAGTAAATACTATTTTTGTTAGTTGTAGTTCCGACATGTTCAGGTGGCTTACCACTGGCTTTAAGAGCGCTTATTCTGAAAGTTGGCAACGTCGCAAATAGTTGTCAAATATTAACAAGTTTTAATTAATTCAGTAATGTTACTGTATGGAAATAAGAAATATCGCTCTGTAGTGCACTAGAACATTGATATAGAAATGCAATTAAAACAATGAATTTGATGTTGTCCGTTTCAGATGTAAAAAAAAGCATTTGGAAAGTTTCCAAATACTTTTTTTACATCTAAAACTATATATTCGGTGTTACGATATTAATTATTGCATTACCTAATAAATTTTTAGTGCACTACAGAGCCATATTTCTTATTTTCATACAGTAAATTTACCAAATTAATTAAAACTTGTAAATATTTGACAGCTATTTGCGACGTTGCCAACTTTCTCGTTATGCGCCCTTAAGACGTGTGGTATGCCACCTATCCTGTGTTTTGAGATATTTGAAAAAGTGTTTCGGTTGCCTTTTGAGTTCCAGTGATACAGTACCTAACTTCACCTTTCAGACAGTCCCGGGACCCGTTTAAGATACTTTCTTCTTAGTTTTTTAGAATTTAACAACTCATGACTCATAGATCTCTACTCAAAACTTTCCATTCAACATAAAAGCTCTAAGAACTTAAAAACGAATGCTAACACATTATGCTCCAAACATGTTTAAAAATCCCGTTAGGGTGCACGAAATTCCCAGCATTTGCATGTGTTGTCAAAAATTCCCATTGACCGTATACCCGAACGCTATTTTTTCTTGGAATCCTTGATACGTTTACTCAGGTAGACATATTGTTTTCACTCATTACAAAAAAGGTAGAATGTGTATTGACGTCATATAACCTCCTTTGTTAATTTCGTTGGGTTTACTATTCCTTTTTTGAAGTTTACATTTTTAAGTGTGTGTTAAGAACTCATGGCTTGGCTATGGATGGTCAGCTACATATTCTTATTTTAAAATCAATGATAAAAACATTAAAGTAACTGGCACCAATCAGGAGTGCCGTTTTTGCACTTTAGTTCTGCTTGCAGCGATTTAAATCATTAGATTTGCCATTGATTTAATACGTTGACATTTAAATTGTACCTGTTGTCTCGCTCACTCATAAAGAAAGATAGAATATTTATTTAGATAGATATATTTGGCACATGCCACACACAACGTCCACATAACTATTCTAAGACTCAAAATTAACACACTCAAAATTGTATCTTTTAAAGAAGGATATGCCATCTCAATCATCAAGCCTCCTGCAGACACACGCGCGGGGCGACATGTCGCGGTCCATTCGCAGTATTTATAGAGTGGAAATTAGCTTGACTCGTTGTCGCAGCGCGATTAATCGCGTGTGTCTGCAGGTGGCTTCACAGTTAAAACCATTTCACCAGTCGCACGGCATCACATACTGTTTTATACGATAAAGCCACATTTAATCATTTATAACCTTCTGAATAAACACCAATTCATTAACAAAACATTACAAGAGGCCCCCACCCTAGAACCCAAATTCAAAACAAAATTCCCACCAAAAAGTTCGCATAGCCCCAAAAAGAAAAAGAAAAAAAAGCAACATTGCCAGTTTTCCACTCTTCGTCCTACAAAATCGGAGTTAGTACCAGCCAGTAAGTTTAACTCGTTGAAGTAGGAACACAAAACGAAACAGACAGTGAGCTAACTACGTAACAGTAATGGCGAAAAATAAGCAAAACCTACGTGTAAGCACGCTTCAAGGTATGCCTTGTTAGAACCTGCATGTAGGAAACGTGAATGGAAAATGTTGTGTCTTTTCGGTATTAAAGTATGTTATTTGTGATTTTTTTTAAAATTATAATAGGTCCTAAACAAAGTCACATTTTTGTGCGATAACTGGGAACGTCAAAACTACTGGTTTCTCCTATAATTAATCCTATATCCAATCGCTAATCCTGTTGAAAATTTAGTTGCATAATAAAAGTCTTTGTAAGTGATGGGTACTTGCCTAGGCCCACAGAGAATCATTGTCATTTTATAATCTTTAATCCTTGTTTAAAATTCCACTAAAAATAGCTGTTTCTCAGAACCCTAATCGCAACAATACGCTCAAAAAAAATGGAATATCTCTCAATTTATTGGTGATCTTATCTTTCTATCATAGAATGATCGAAGATCATAGGGCAAATCTAGAAATATCATCTAAATAAAGTTTTCAAAAATGCCACTGTACTGTTGTTTTATCAAACACCTTTTAAATCGCTCAAATTCAATAAATCTCAAATTCTTTAAATCGTAGACCACATAAACATTCCTCAAAACCCGCTTTCAACATTACCTCATCCACCCCAATTTACACTCCTAAAATTTATAAACACGTGTGCTATGCAGGTACAAGGAAAGTTAACGGTTAAAACTGTAGGGAAAACATTGAAAATTTGGGCGCTTATCAGTCCGCGCTAACTTTTATTTTTGGCGCCCGGGGCTCGCTCCGTGTGTGCACGAATTGTTTGCAGACCATAGTGGCTATTAGACACGGCTTTGTTTTATATTTGGAGTTAGTTTCAGTCAGCGGCTGAGTTTTAGAATTTTTCGACTAAATTGCGAAATAAGATATTTGCCGATGCAATATTTGACGGCACGGTTTGCGCGGGTTCGATTGCCGCACGGAACAAATATTTGTATGACCTACAGGTAGTTGTTTCGGGTGGCGTCTTGGTGTTTGTGTTTGGGTGTTTGTGTATGTGAGTTTATATGTTTGTAAACGCACCCACATCACAGGAGAAATTCATAGTTAGCGAAGTTTAATAAAAAAAAATATGAAAAAAGTAACCTCGAACAACTGTTGTTGATGCGAGGTAGATGGTAAACAACTAAAAGGTCACACAGCCCTTTGCGTTGGTCCGACCAGAAAAGCTTTTCTCTCGGTACGAAATTTCATGATGCCGTTCACGAGGTCAAGGAGTGTACGAAACATCGTCCGGGAATAGTATGTATGTGTGTACATTATTTTCGATATAAGTGGGGAAAGTTTATTACTGCGTTCGAGGCGGAATATTGTCAGCCGAACCCCAGGCGAGGCTGATAAGAAGCCGTGAACAGAAAGAGATATTAACAAGGGAGGATCACGACTCTCAGTAATGAGGAGTAGGACTTAAGGAAGAGGAGGATCGATAGCCTAGTTATAACTAAAATTGATTTGATGACTATTAAAATTTATCATCATCATGTCAGCCGAAAGACGTCCACTGCTGAATATAGGCCTCCCCTATGGATTCCCAAGCGGCTTGCATCCAGCGTGATCCTGTGGTCTTCATAAGATCGTCTGCCCACCTTGTGGGTGGACGTCCTACGCTGCGCTTTTGGTGCGTACGTGCTATTAACATTCATCATTCATAAATCGGAATTCAAAACTATTTCCTTAACACGTACGTGAATCTCATACAACATTCACGCATGGTTAAAGACGTCACTTGCTCAGGCCATCAATATGACGTCAATCACGGCATCCTTTCTAAATAAATGTGTAACTAATAAAATTATCATTTTCCTCTAACGCGTAGAACACGCACAGTAGCCACGCACAAGAAATCTATTGCGTAGGTAATGGTGAACATTAACGCATTAACGCATGCGACGCCCATCGTGTGTATGACAGGCCTGTTGGTCTAGTGGTTAGTGACCCTGACTGCTATGCCGGAGATTGTGGGTTCGATTCCCACCCAGGACAAATGTTTGTGTGATGAGCACGATCATTTGTTCTGTGTCTGGTAATTTATCTATAATATTAATTATGTATTTAGAAATATATAAGTATGTTTATCAGTTGTCTAGTACCCATAACACAAGCTCTGCTTAGCTTGGGACTAGATGACGTTGTGTGATAGTTGTGGAATATTATTATTATCGTAAAGATGATTTTTGAGGAAAGAGGGAATAGAAGATTCAGCTTCTGATAGTGTGAGTTGCAGTAGCCTAATTGGTAAGGCGTCTGGAGTACTCATCCAGAAGACGCGGGTTCGAATCCCACTTGCAACTGAATTTTTATTTCCTCACAAAAATCATCTTTATTTCAATATTCATTGAAAAAATATAGGTCTCTATACCTTCAAGCAACAAGTGTCCATAATATCTGCTGATTATGGTCTTACATTATCAAAGCCGTTACTAGCACCTAACAATCCTTTTATCAACAATGTTGGGGTTGGCTTGCAATCGAACAGTATGTATCTAAATACCAGTGACCATCACAACGCAGATAGTACACTGCATTTTTGCGATAACCCTTGTTAAGACGGTGTTTAAGACTTTCAAACCTATCATCATCAGACGCTAACATTATGTTCCCACTGCTGGGACACTGGCCTCCTCTCTGTGAGAGGCAGTGGGCCCTAATCCACCACACGGGCACAGTGCGGGTAGGTAGATATCACATGTCTACGAATTTGATGGTTCTAGGACATGCCGGTCTCCTCACGATGTTTTCCTTCACCGTTTTGAGAGCAGTGGTGATGTTATACATTACACAAAGTAATGCGCCAGGCTGGGTTCGAACCCACGACCTACAACTCGTAAGTCGGGGCTGATACCACTGAGCCACCACTACTAACTACCTATAACGATTGTCAAACCTCTACAAATGACAGCCAGACTGAGCCTGACACCGTTATTCTTCTTTTCAAGCAATGTTTATGCTTGTAGATCAACTCCTGCTATTATATTTTAGCCAATCATCAAAAACGTCTAAATATGAAAGGCCGCGTCTACACGATTCCAGCGTAGTTGTAAAGCGCACGCGAGCCAGTATTTACGGCCAGTATTTCGGCCGTGTGTTCTCACACGTCGGACGATACACATCTGATTCATTACCGGCTGTTCTGTCTATACCAGTGCTTACACGTAAGCTTGGGCTTTGATTTAGATGTGCAAGTTTTCGTGTGGCCATTTTGAAATAGAATTTTGGCGGGTTTTTACTGAATCATGGCTAGATTGTGGGTGGCTTTTAAGTTAGCTAATTAAAAGGTCATTGGCTTTTCAAAGTAAAACAAACTACATCCTCATTAAAGTGTAAATTCTGATCGTTGATAAAAACATACTTAATTATGTAGGTAATTGTGTCAACTAATTGACACCATATGATCACAGAAAATGGGAAACACATTGGCAATCTTAATCTTTCTTACCAGACTATAGATTTATCGCAATTAAACTTTACCAAAGTGGGTTAAACTTAAAATAAACTCACTCAGATTTTGACTATACCCTGGAATATCATTTTTAAGGGTCCAGACACACTAACTGAATACACAAAGATTGCGGACCAGCAGCCAACACTAACAGATCCTTCAGCATAGTATATCTGTCTATTTCCGGAATCAGCTCTCAATTATAAATAAATGGGTATCAAAAATCTAACTAATAGACATAAAAAATAAACATGACATCTTCGATCAATAATAGTACTATTATTGATCGAAGCATGACATAATTATCTAATTACATCATAATTTGCGAGCTGTCAACAATGACACGTGAAAGTGCGGAAGTGATCGTTAACAATGACATTCCACATCCTATGAATCATATCACTGACATACTGATTGATATTGATAAGCGGAAACCAGGTATTGTTCTAGTTTTAAGCTTTCTTCGAAAACAAAATATACTGTTACAATCATTTGAAAGGAATTTTGCAGACCAGTGAATTGCACTGCTTAATGACATAACAAAATCTGGATGACACATAGGACCGCAGAAACTTGCAGAAAAAAGAGAGGCGTAGGTATCGGGGTATACGTCTCTCTTTCTTTCTCCAATAGAAGAGAAGAGGTCACTGAAGTAAAGCTGTACTAGCGACCACGGTAAAAATGGACTTGAGTAAAAATGTATGTCAATGACTCCCATCTGTCAACCGTCACTTGAAAATTATTTTTTGCAAAACAAAAATACTTTTGCGACTTTTTTATTCGTATAGGTTGCTTACTGGTTGCTTAGTACCATGAAGATAATTTAAAAATTCAGAAATTCAACTAGATAAGATCTCAACACGAGTATCAATTACTTAGAGGTAATGTTAATATTTGCTAAACCTAACAGTCAATCCGAGGTTATCGTTCTAAAAAATAGTATAAATCAAATCTAATTGATTGTGGCCACGGATAATTCGGTAGTGTCGTCTGTCTCGACCCTAACAGTAAATACCCGATTTTGATGACAAACACAGAACAAATTCCTAAGATGCAATTATAATTGATTAACTCAAAATAAAACAGTAACTGTTTATTTAGTTGAGAAAAATGTAAAATAAAGATTTTGGGATATTTCACACGATTTTATTTTATGTTTGTTATTCTGACTCAATTGAGTTAAGCAATCGTTGCATTTTTTAAATTGGTACAGACGCCAGTACAGCTTGGCAAAAATGTCCTGAAACGGTACTAAAAAATTTCATCGTTGGCAACTTCACCCACTGTCACGTCTAGTCAGTACATGTAATGTCATTTCATGCTATCGCTGGCTGTTTTTTGTGTATTTTTTATTATTGTGTTGAATTTGGTGACTTAAAAGGCTCAAAATGAACAGAAAAACCATTCGCAGCTCCGCTATAGCGATATTTTCTAAGGTGTATACCAGATGTTTGGCGGAATTTGAAGCCGGACAAATTTTATCGAATATCAACGATGTTTATGAAAGAACTGCTGAAATGACAGGTAAAATGTTATTTTATTTAAGTAATTAGATAAAATATGTTTGTCTAAACTTGCAATAGATAGTATAAACCATTATTATAACTGTTATTTACATTGAAAAACATTGATGAATTAGAGGTTAAGTTTATTTGCAAAAGATGGACGCTCATATAATTTTGATACTTTTTGTGTTACTTCCAGAATAAAAATAACTAAGTTTTTTTTTCTAGGTAAAACCATACGGCGAATTGCTAAGGAAGGGCAAACAAACAAAGGCGTTTTCTCCACTCCAGGGAAACACAAAGCAGGGCGACCCAAAAAACAATTGGATGATTTTGACTTGTGCGCGATCAGACAAAAAGTTCAATTCTGTTACACTGTCAAAAAGATTGTAAGTCGAATTTTTACCCATTTAATATGATATATACCTAAAAGATACAATTGATTTTCTATTGTTACTTCAGCAACAACTTACCTTTTGTCTTTAGGCACATTCACTTTGTTATTAATAAAATAAAAACCACTTAAAAGAATCATTGACTTTTATTTTCCTCACAATGAAAATCAATATACACACGTACTTACTTGAGCATTATCATATAAAAGCGAGTGTGTGTAACGAGTAGAGAAATTTGTTCATTTGGTTTATTGCAAGTTTAATTAATGTTAAACCGAAAACCGCAGTAAATGGCGAAGCATGATAGGGAAAGCCGACCCCGAATAACGGGACGTGGCGAGGCAGAAGAAGAAGAAGAATGTAAAACCCGTCAAAGACATCATCATCAGCCTAGCCTTTTCCCAATAAATTTTAGGGTTGGTCCAGTCTAACCGGATGCAGCGTAAACATTAGTATGTTACATGGAGCGACTGACTATCTGACCTCCCCAACCAAGCAATTGAGTAATACAATACCACTTGGAAAGTCACGTTTTCAGATTTTTGAGTTTCTGACGCACAGTAAAAATCTACAAATTACATACAGGACAATCTTCACTCATGGCTTAACTTTGAAGATTGCCATGAGCGGTTGTTTTATTATTTAGCCCCGAGCTCCTCTAAAACCCGTCAAAACACATTTAATAAAAAAAAAATGAAAAAAAAACAAAGTATCAAGATCGTTATTGCCGTACTATATAGGGTTACAATATGTGCGATAGAGGCGCCACCATTATTTTCACGACTTTTTTGCCAAGCTGTACATCAAGCTACGTATCTGTCAAATGTTCTTAATAGATTTCGACTTTATCACAATAATAAATTAAGGTTCATGTTCGATTGGGAAAATTAGACTGATTGAGGAAAGTTGATGTACCTAGTACCTACTGGCGAGTGGCGTCTGTACTTTGTTTGTCATCAAAAATCGGTTTTCTATTGATTTAAATCACAATTTACAGACGTTGGCAAGGTAACAACATAACAATAAAAATAATTATGCTGAAGACTAGGTGGAAGACGAGTAAGAAAAGTGTCAGTGTGGAGACCAAAAACTTGAAAGAGGAATGTGGGAAGACAACCAACTAGGTGGACAGACGATCACATTAAAGTGACCCGGAAGAATGTTGTCCCACACTAGGAATTTCTCCCAAATCGTTACTAATGGGAACTCACATCTTAACGAACAGGCCCGAAACTTCAACCTACGAGAATCAAACCTGCTACACGTAGCGCAGCAGCCAAGCGACTTTTTGTCCCTGAATCTTAAAACTACACCACACAACTTCCTTTCCAATAAAGAATGAAAAAAAAAACCTACCCACCTAAGTTTGACGAAGTGAACACGACTGTACCGGTACCTACAAGTTGGAAACTAATCTAAGTGGCGAGTACAAGTTGGTAGACAAGTGCCGACGTGGACGTCCATGCTTTTTTAGTTTTCACCCTTCTGCCAACTGCACCGAGTGATATGAGCATCGCATGCATGAAGGGGCCACAGAGTATTGAAAAACAGAGACTTCAAAATATTAAAAAAAAAATCTAGTTTGATTTTTTTTTAATTTTGGATGTATTGAATGGATAAGGGGTACCGTATTATCCAGTACTGACTGGGTTGTGGATGCCAGAGCAGACATTGAATCCAGATGATGCAGTCGCTCCACGTGAAGTACTGGTGGCCCTACCATGACGTGTTAAAGCGGTAGTAATTCCACTGTGTAAACGAGATGGCGCTAGACGACTTGTATAGTTTTGTCTCTTTCCAACACTAGAATTACATCTGCTTTAAGACGTCATAGTAACCCTGCTGGAATTCAACAACTTCCGATTAAACAAGAAGTCCCAAGAAAATAGGGAAAAGGCTAGTTAGATGATGATGGATTGTGATGGATACGGGCTTGTAGTTAATGGCTTTTTGGTGGATTAGAAGGGTTTAAAAAAATTTCTATGAGTGTCAAACATACTCTAGAAAGATATTTGAACTGATTAAAGGTGGTGTGGTGTAAATCAAATCGTAATCATGCTTTCTAAAAAACTAGGCAACAAACAAAAGACACTTAAGTCTATTTCCACCCATTTCGTAATTGTCACGGAAAACCACAATAAAATAGATGCTAAACCACTTCTTTATTATATCAACTAACTGCTTTGCCTTTCGAAAATAGTGCCAAGTACGTGTTGCAAATTTTATACAATGCGTTTACTAAAGAAAGAAAAAAATTGTAAATGACTTTCGACAACACGATAAAAAGGTAAATATAGGTAAGTTTTTCGGATGCTTATACGTCAATCAATTATAGTCTTTCCTAGACATGTTTGTATGATTTTAATGAGTAAGTACCTACGTCTTGTGAGTCGTCTTTATTAATTGTTTTTCCTTATTTATTTATGTGTGTTTTATTTAATTCACTTTAAATTAATGACTTATTATTATTATTATTGTTTGTTAAATATTATTGTTGTTTGTTTAAAAAAAATGGTCCTGCATTCTCTACCCCACACTACTCTGTGCATCGAAGACGTCTGGAAGGTACGTGCTGCCAAAATATTCATTTCTTCCGCCTCGTCGACGCTCGCTTGAACATTCAAGCCTGCATTCTGATTTATACGCGACCTGTACACCTTGTTATCGCCATATATGTCTTACTTACAGTTCTGGAGTATCTACGGTCTGAGCTGAAGATGGAGTGGTCTAGTCTTTTTTGAAGTTCTGGAGAGGATTTTGTCTGAAGTGTCTTTTAGGTTGCTAGAATCGTCTGGTCTATTAGCTGCCGGTCAAGGTCACCTTAGTGTCAAATTGACTAATTGATTGTAAATGAGGAGATGACCAAATGAAACCCTGAAACTATTGCTTGATTAAAAGTTTCATGGATAAATACAATAACGAAACAAAGTTTTATGCATCTTCAAATTCTGAACACGCTAGTTGCTTGTGTACGCGAATTTGATTGTTTCAAAAGCCCAAGATACATGAGACATTCTTAGTTGGCAACAAATTAAAAAAAGATTTGCAAGAGCCTGAAACCACAAAATCAATGCAATGCAAGAGCTTATCTGTTTTAACGAATCTATTCGACTGTTTTCTCGCAGAATAGTTTCTAGAGTTTTCGGAGAGAATCTTAATATGTCCTACATGAAAAACTGCCACCACTGTTAAAAACAAGTTCTCAATACACCCCTATGACCTAACCCTCAAGTACCGTGCCATGAAACCCATAACCCATATTTAAACTAATAAATCACACTAAATTATTAAGAAAGCAGTTCTTTCCCCATTACAGCGAGGTCAGATGTTATCAGCACACATACAGGTTACACACGTAATGCGGATTCTGACGTGTGGCCACGCACGGGAGGGTTAACTTTCTGACATCAGAAAACAATGCGAAAATAGACCTTATTGCTTTGAAATAGGGGTGATGTTGAATCAGATTGTTGCAATGTTCTTAGTTAAATGTACGTTCGTGACTTTTCGTGTTAAATTGGTTGTAAGGTGTTTAATGGGTGCTGGTGTGCACGTATGTGGTATGTTTTTCTGTTTTTAGGTTTTAGGGTGAATATTTTGTTCAACTTGTTGGGATATGAATACGTAATTTTAAATCAAGACGAAAGCTTATTTATAAAAGAAGTTCCAGTGAGCAAATGGTGATGTGTCGTTCAACTGTCTAATAATTATGATAACTTCATTCAGACGCCAGCAAACCAACCTACCCAATATTTCTTGATAGATTTTCAACTTTGTAAACAAACAGACTTCAGCAGGGAATTCCACTTCTGAGCTGTGCGCAACCGGCAACATAAAAGTATTGGCAAAACGCTTTGTCGTAAGTCCACCATAATTATATCGATGTCTCGCCAGGGTCGTAGGACAGTAGGACTGTTTTATCAGGTAACCGTGACCCCGGGACATAAAGGGCTATTCGAGGACACCGTGGATTTTAGTCAGTACAAGTCTGACAGTCTCTTCCATCCTGCCCTGGGTGGAAGGACTCATTTGATAGTTTTACAACGTAATAAAAAAAACGATACATCCCTCCGTTAACACATGTTCAGACTGTTTACGCACTTCTTATTACAATAAAAGCCCTTAAAAATATACTTTATTAACAAAATGTACGGCAATTGTAACTGCCAGCTAAAAATATCCACTTCATTTCACTGCGTGGGTCTAGATCCGTTCACGTGAGAGTCGCTGAAAATCTTTATAATTTACGAATGGACTTTACTTATCACACCTCATGCATTCCTTAGGTGTTTTATTAAGACAGGTAGTGCCGAGCAGATTACCAAGTCATTTATTAATAGGTACTTACATATTAGTAAAATGCTCTTTTTTTAACCATTCTTCACCCAACATCTGATCAAACAACCCCTCATAAAATCCCACACAGTTTTTTAATAAATGGTTATAGTTGGTGCCAGTTAAGATGTCAATAGCGGACATTGACCTTTACCTAATAAGTCCTCGTGTATTGACATAAGATCAGAATTTGCATTTTTCTGTGATATGATAGTTTACTTGTGAGTCTTAAAAATAAAAATAATATAAAATCTTAGGTATAGGTGAAATATTTTTACCATTTTGATATCTTATGAATACTTAGATACTTATAACCTTACAATATACTTACTAATTTATTCGGTATTTTATAAACATGCTAATTCTGATCTTATGTATACGAGGACTTATTAGGTAGGGGTCAATGTCCGGTATTGACATCTTAACTGGCACCAACTATAGTTTAACTATTGATCAAAGAACTGGCCCTTAGTCACATTAAAGACGTTTGAAAATAGAAATCCGTGGAAACTAGAAAGAAACAAAAGAAAAACTAAACGGACATTCTTTAAAAACTGTTACAACATCAACAACGATTTATTCCAAAAACTATAAAAACCCGGTATGCTGCCATCACAAAATAAGTTTCCCATATCTGAGTCGGCCATTCACAAATTCATTTCTTTTTTTTTCTGCGTAAAAGAGGTTCAAAGCCCGGGAAAGTGACGGATGCTTTCACGCCTTATCGTTGTTGAATGAAACCTTTTTACTCAAATCCAACTATTTCAGTCCCACGACGATTATTTTATGGTAAATTATGAAACAATCTATAAAACGTTTATAGGAAAATTGTGAGACAATAAACTGAATTTTTGACCTTGAATTGTTTGAAGTTTGAAGGTCAATTGAAGATGCTATTGATACTAAATATTTGTCAATTCATATTTTTCGTCTTATTTTTTTCAAACTGCCTTGCTTGTTTAGATAATAAACAGTAGATTTTATAAGGCAATTGCGAGTCTGTGAAAAAAATAGATTTAGGCAAAAAAAATATGGGGTTTGTTTTTTTACGTTGTTAAATCATCAAATGAGTCCTTCCTTCCACCCGGGGCAGAACGGAAGGACTGTCATCTGTGAAGAAATGTTTTCCTCGGAGATGTTCACTTGTATTACTCGTACGTAGAAATCGAACGACAAGGTTAATTTTCCTACCGTGTTTTTGGCTTCAATTCTCACCTGACTTACTAGGAATCTTTTGACTGGCCTGTTGGTCTAGTGGTTAGTGACCCTGACTGCTATGCCGGAGGTCGTGGGTTCGATTCCCACCCAGGACAAATGTTGTGTGATGAGCACGATCATTTGTTCTGTGTCTGGGTGTAATTTATCTATAATATGTATGTATTTAGAAATATATAAGTATGTTTATCAGTTGTCTAGTACCCATAACACAAGCTCTGCTTAGCTTGGGACTAGATGGCGTTGTGTGATAGTTGTGGAATATTATTATTATTATTATTAATCTAGACATTCTAAAATCTAAGGCGTGGGCCATATAGAAAAGACGTAAGACGCAGACGGGCGGAGACATATGTCTCTTCGGCGTCTCTTTCATACAAAATGTATAGAAGCGTCGCGACGTAAACACACAGAAGAGACGGGGCGCGAGCGCGACTCTCATACATTTTCGCCCGTCCGCGACGCGTCCTCGTCTTACGTCTTTTCTATGTGGCCCGCGCCCAATCAGGCACAGGAATCTCCCGAAACACCCGTGTCCGGCGAGGACCTGTGTCAGGCGGAAGGTGAGGATGTCGTGGTGCCTCTCCAGCCACAGGCATGTTGGTCTAGTGGTTAGTGACCCTGACTGCTATGCCGGAGGTCGTGGGTTCGATTCCCACCCAGGACATTTATTTGTGTGATGAGCACGATCATTTTGTTCTGTGTCTGGGTGTAATTTATCTATAATATTTATGTATTTAGAAATATAATTATAAGTATGTTTATCAGTTGTCTAGTACCCATAACACAAGCTCTGCTTAGCTTGGGACTAGATGGCGTTGTGTGATAGTTGTGGAATATTATTATTATTATTTTTTTAGGGGTCTTACCGTCACGGTTGCGGCGTGTTCGGGAAACTCCGTATGTGCTGGATGGTAACCTATCTTCGGACCGACATAAACAAGCGAAGCTTAACCGTGAAGAAGCGGCTGTTATTTCCATGAGTTCCACTTCTTAAATACAATGTTTGTGCAAATAAAAGCTCTATTTAATTCAATGATCTATCCAAAAGATGTTTATCTTGAAACTTGAAACAAATCGCGAAGTTATCGGCTACTTATGTTCTAAATAAATGTTTATTTTATTCAGTAAACAATGCCACGCGAACTGCTAATTAACTCGCGACCAAATGTGTGTTAATATGAGTTTAATATAAATGTGAGAAACTTCTTTAAGAACACTTTAGATGAATGTTCTGATTACGAATGTTATATAGCGTGATAAGGGTAGGAGTTATCCCATAGGAACGCACTAAGGGGTTAAAAATATCCTTCATCCTAAATCAGGCTGCATCTGCATGAATGCAATATTGGATTAAGTTCATTTTTAAGGTGCGATAAGTTATTTGAAATCGTAAATGGTATTATAACTTGTCTGAAAAGCAACAGCGCAATAGATGAGCGAACCGCTGCTGCGTTTCGTGGATTCGATTTCCACAAGAAACAAATATTTTTCTTGACCTACTGAATTATTTCTCTAGCTGTTGTATAATGTGAGTTAAAATCTTTGTAAACGCACCCACGATTAAGGAGAAATTCTGGCCTTTCTGGAAATTCAGCTTTAAGGCTTATTTTTCTTAGCATTTTTTTGCGCAGATGTGCCTTTTTTGCTTAAAGTAGGCAGTCGAGTTGTATCACTTTTCACTAAGGGTACAAAATTCCTAGTATTGAGAAATACCTAAATGAAAAAAAAAATGTGTTAATATGGATGAGCATAATACATACCTATATGTTTTCAAGCCGTATGAATGTAAAAGGAGTAAATGATGCTTTGACGTTTGACAGGGGAAAATGGAAAAAGAAAACGTGTTGCGGCGACTACAAGCCTACAATGGAATTTGAATGGAATAAGGGCAGAAAGAAAGATGATGATTATGACATGAATTGAAGCTCAAAACCAGTCATAAACAAAATCTGATGTGACAAAAGTTGTCATAAACAAATTGTGACGTGATGAAAGTTCTACAGATGTTGAAGTAGTCATCGTCAATTCTGAGTCATTAGGAAGTCTTTAAGCAATTTTGAGGAAATATGGGGCTGACATTGTCAATGGTCAGTGAGCAACCGTGATGACCAATGCTTTTTCTCTGTACAAAAGCCATTGTCCTTATAAGTAAACAAAGTTACGTATTTTTCAATAATATTATTGTTTTCCCTAAATAAATACAGGTCACAGTATTCTAAAGAAGTCAGGCGGGGAAAACTTTATTTTTTTATTTTTATGAGGGACAAATTGGACTCACACTCGTAATTTTCGAGTAATCACTCGACCTATTATTTCTGAATTCATAAATTCTGATAACAAATTCATTTGTCCCCAATTTTTAGTTCATATCACTAACTTATCTTATGATAAACAGTTAGAAACGCCCGAAACTTCAGCTGAAACTACGGGTTTCGTACTAGGATAGTATCTACCCCATTGATGTTTTGATGGTTTTCTTAAATATTTGTTTTGTTCTAGTACATAAATGAATAAAGTAGAGGTGAAAGCAATATATAAGCTGGTGGCTTACTGTAGTTTTTGCCTAGGGCAGGCATCATAATATGGAAATAGGGGTCCTTTTATAGAAAACTATACGAATCATAAAGACCACTACATTTTTTTAAGTGCATTTCAAACTGTTTTTTACCGTACTGTTACGTATCAGGGGTCATTAGGATTAATGAGGATTAAAAAATTTGAGCTAAAGAACCAAGTGCGTAAGTGATAAACGGCTTTATTACAAAACGTAGTTTAACTTAGACCAAGGTTTAAATCAAAAATCAATTTTTGAATTTCGAACTTTATTCCAACTGCTATAAAATTCTAAAATGCACATTGACAACTTAGACCGGGATCTAAACTCGGTTTTTGTATTAATAACTTTACGACAGTAGAAATAAAGTTCGAAATTCAAAAATTGATTTTAGATTTAAACCTTGGTCTAAGTTAAACCACGTTTTGTAATAAAGCCGAATGAGTTTAAAGAAGAATAGACAAGTGTTTTATTTAAAATCACCAGTTCTTGGTAGGATTACATTATTGCATGTAGAACTTTTATCTTATGATTATTAATGTCCTACATCGTTAGACGTAAGTATTTTCTTACATGACTTAAGTACTTTAGTTATTCGTCGTGAATAACCGTTAAATTCGGCAGTTTATTAATCATGGTTAAAAAGAGAAAAAAGTATGTAACTAGTTAAATAATTAATGGATTGTCAATCTTAATGATTAAAGATCGCAGAGGACTAATTCTAATAGTGCATTCACAGCTCGCCATACCTAATAGAGGACGAGCTTGTTGCAAAAAACGGGGCACAAATCCAGACTCCTGATCTGAAAATCAAACCCAGGACTTTTTACTCAACATTCTCACTTGTAACCACTATACCAAACGAGGCAGTCACACGTAAAACTATTCAGGTACGCAATATAAGACAGGTTAAATATCTATTTATAGGAACTTTGAAACAATAGGTCAGACGGGCATTGTCCTCCGTCTCTAAAACTACCTGAGCGGCGATGCCGCGGGACCACCTATGTCTTTCTACATGATATAACCATAACTAGCTTTATTTTAGTTTGTACTAGCTAAAGTTATATTTTATACGCAATAACGCCTGCGTCGCGTCTTCGCAAAGATATTTTTAAAGAAACGAAAAATTCAGTTGCGAGCAGGGTTATTCAGCTTTGTGAGTAGTGGTTGCGATGGCCTAGTGGTACCGCAAGTGCGCCTGGCGCTCTTCGTAAGCCCGTGCTTGAAAAGGCACCGAAACAGGCAGTTGGTGATGATGGTTTCGTGACGGTGCAAAGGAGAAAGCGCCGTCAGCGAGCCAACAAGAACCGCTGCGGCAAGCCTCCTGTGGAGCCCAACACTATACGTGCTGCCATGCCGAACACTCCGGTGTATATCTCCCGCCTACACTACACCACTAAGGCAGAGGACATCGTCGAGTACGTGCGCCAGAAGACCAAGTACACGCCGAGAGTGCAGCTACTGGAGTCGCGCCGCAACGTCAACTTTAAGGCGTTCGTGGTGCGTGTACCAACGTGTTTTCTGCACCTCGTCATGGAGGAGGACTTTTGGTCGAAGGATGTGGTGTTCCGACGCTTCCGCGGACGAGTGCCACCAGAACGCACAATGACTATAGTGCACAGTGAAGTGAAGTGTTTACTAACATAGGCTTAAGTTTCTATATAATACTAACACAAGTTGTTTTTATAAAGTTATGTATGTTAGTTCGTAAGGTATATGTCTATGGGCCAGAGTAGCCTGAATATAAATATAAATAAATAAATAAGGCGTCTGTAGTACCTATCCAGAAGACGCAGGATTGTACTAGCTATCCGCATTACCTTTTTATTTTATCGTGGTAAAACCATCAAAATGAGTCCTCTCGGCGCCCAGTGCGGGACGGGAGGGACTGTCAGACTTGTACTGACTAAAATCCACGGTGATCCTTCAATAGCCCTTTACGGTCCAGGCCCACGGTTGCTCGTTAGTCCCTCGACCCCGGCAGGCTTTGGCCCTCAATGGGGACCTAACAATACGATTGGCATAGTGGCTGAGCAATTGGACTGCTACACTGGGTGTCGTGGGTTCGATTCCCGTACAGGGCAAATATTTTCATGACTTACAAATTGTTGTTACGGGTCAGGTTGTTTTATAATGCACCCATGTTTAGGAGAGAAAATTCTGGTGTGGAGACAAATTTCAAAAAAATCTTTTGAAAAACACTCTCGGTATTTTTAAACCATTGTTGTAAAAGAAAAAGATTTAGTCTAAAACCTGTTATAATTAGCAATAAAATATACCTACGACAAAATAAGTTAGTTAATCCGTTCCAAGGACACACCAGTTACACATAACCCCATTCATATTAAAGTCGGCTTAATTTTTTTTTAATCCTTTTAACGACTCTTAAACGTCTAACAGAACAAAAGAAACTTTAAAAACTAAGTAGTAAGTGCCATATTATATTGTTACTACTAATTTGACAATTCTTGCAATTGTCATGAAAAAAAAAACTAAAATGATTGTACACAAGTAACTTATCCATTGATTCATAATATCATCATATCGTATCATACCTATTCGTAGAAAATGACCAAGCTATGAAGTAAATACCTAATAGAAACGGTACTTATAAGTTATTATTACTTTTTAGTTTGTTTTTCCTGCAACGGGCGATATATGTGTGGTCGATAAGCGACAATGTCCTTTAATTCAATTTTAAAAAATAACTTTGCCATAAATAACGACAAAATATGTATCACCAATGTGTCATACAAATGACATGAAATGACATAACTGGTATTATGTAACCTTTCCAGGAATGTAAGGCACTATGCGTGGTATTATGAGTGTCATGTTTGGCACCACTTGAGTAGCAAAGTACTATTGGGTTTTTCCTTTTAGAATTCTTAGTAGTGGCTCGGAGTTTGGATTTTGGGCCCGAAAGGCTCGTATTGAAATGCGCTTAAATGGGTATATATAATTATGCCTTTGTGTTCGATATATTCATGCGCGATGTAAAAAAGTTATATTTACTACCGTCCCAACTCTGAAGATAATTATGATAACTACTAACTGCGCTACGCGAACGAAAAATAAATTAAAATTTCCTGTGGTACTACTAGATTACTTGGTAGTACCACTGATATTTTTTTTACCTTTGGTAGGTACTACTGGTAGTACATACAACGGGTAGTACCACGGACAATACGGTTACGTGCGAGGATCCAATTCCATATTAATTACTCTAATTTTGCTTAATTAAGGTCCCATTGCAAAATTATCTAAAAAATATTTCATAAACAAACAATATTTTTCCCTAATAAATAAAAATACATCTCGTTTAAAAAATCGGATAACATTTTGAGATAAAAATGATCAAATAAAATTTAAAATACTAATAAGTGTTTACTGTTGTTTCATTTATTCTGAGTTCGAAAATTTAATAAATTCTAAAGAATGTGTGAAATGGTTTTCAAAGTCGTGTGATCTTTTTTTCTAAACAGAAACAAAATGAACCGCTTACAATTTTACAACCAGCCAGTAACAGACATTGCACTTTGTCAGGTAACTAAATATTTTTTTTCTAAAGTGCCCCATTCATCAAGTTATTGCCAACTGTTTGTTTACGGAAATCATGTAAGTACGGACGCCGCGCCCTGGTAATTGTCCTTGAAAATCCTGTTTGGGACTCGAGAACTATCTTTACATTTCTCACAAAAATGTGGATATGGAGAGTTTTCCTTATATCTACTCAAATGTCAGTTTAGAAAATGTCCAATCTCAGTTCATGCTACAAAAATCAAAATAAACTCATAGAATATTAAAACAACAAACGTTAAGAAGTATAAATAATATTCAAATTACTCACAATAGAATGATATCTCCTTATATCTATCCTTATCCTATTCCCAATTACTTCCTCAAATAAAATCTCTGTAATATATTTGTCCGTGATTTGTGTAGTATTGCCACCCGTCCGCGTTATCTCGGACATGTCCTAATTTTCGCTCGACCTCGGCTTGACTGGGGGCGCGACAACACCGCATTTCGGATGCAAAAAAGTTACGATCTGAAATTCTTCATCTAAATAACGAAGATACCCGAACGGACAGTACCCACTGCCACTGCTATGTCAGCGTAACACTTTGCGTACTTCTAAAAAAGTTGCCGAAAAACTTAAGTTACATTTTCTTTGAAAAACTTCAGAGCCAACAGATAAATAGAGTGTAGGTATCCGAAAAGTATATATTGTGAAGGAGGCGTCACATATGTGTAGGTATTCAAGTAATGTGACACATGTGTGGCGGGTGGCGGAGCGCGGGGGGGGGCGTGCTCGTCGCACGTACGTGTGTGTGTGTGTGAGCGGGGCGGGGCCGGGCCCGCCCCACACCGGCGCGGGCGGCCAGTGCCCGCCGACCGCACGCCGAGCCGATATTCGGCATTCGCGCGACACCACGGCACCGCGCGCTCGTCTCGTCAGCTCACTCCGCGTTCGCGAGCCTCCCGCGACACACGTACGTGCCGACCTCGCTCCCGTGCCACCCTCGAGACAGCGCGCAGCCACAGCGACGTGTACTGTGTAGTGCCTACCAAACTTTTCGGTGACTCAGTGCTTACGGACAGAACTGTTGTTGAAAAAAAAATCTGTGTGAACTCAAACGGAATAGTGCAATGCGAAGATTGCGGTCCGGCGGGAAGGCGATTCTTTGAGCGACGAAAGGGTTGGGGAGTGCGGGGTGCGAAGCGGGCGGAGGGCGGCGCGAGGCCGCGCACGCGCCCGCTGCGGGACCGCGCCGCGGCGCGTCACACGCGTTCTCACCGGCGCGCGCGATGGACGACAAGCCCACCGCCGTCGGCGGCGAGGAGCACTACAGTTTGCGCTGGAACAACCACCAGGCGCACCTGCTGCGCTCCTTCGAAGCGCTGCTGCATGCTGAGACCCTAGTGGATGTGACCCTGGTGTGCGCCGAGCGCCGTGTGCGAGCTCACAAGGTGCTGCTGGGCGCCTGCAGCCCGCTGTTCCGCCGAATATTCAGCGAGAACCCATGCAAGCACCCGGTTATCGTGTTGAAGGACTTCCAAGGATGGGAGGTGCAAGCAGTTGTAGACTTTATGTATCGTGGAGAGGTGTCTGTGGCGCAAGAGCAGCTTGGGACTGTGATTCGGGCTGGAGAGTCGCTGCAGGTGAGGGGACTGGCTGACCAGGACCGTGAGGAGCACGCGAGGTCCCCGCCTCCGACTCCCTTGGCGAGAAGCCCGGTGCAGACGACGCCGCCGGCGCCATCTCCGCCAGCGAGCCCAGCGAGCCCGCAGCCGCGGAGGAAGCAGGCCCGGCCTCGACGCCGCTCAGGGGAGTCGGACACGCCGGAGAACCTGTCGATGCGACGGTCGCCGAGCGGCGGGCTGAAGGCGGTGCGGCTGGCGAGGCCGCGCTCGCCGCCCAAGCAGGAGCAAGAGGAGCCGGAGCCCGAGGCGCCGCCGCCGCGGATGTTCGCGCCGCACCAGGACATGTTCCCGCCAGTGCCACCCGCAGCTGTCTCTGCGCTCTCCTTAACACCACCACACAGTAAGTACCATTTTTGTTTTTCACGAATAAATGTTTCTATGTCAGCACTTAGGACGAACAACTGGAACTTTACCAAAGCATATTACAAAAGCGAAAAAAATATCGTATGGGGAAATTTTGAAGTTAGGGTGACAATATTTTTGAAATTTAATTTATAGGAGTTATTAATTTATTTATTGAAATTATAATTACCTATTTCATTTTCACAAACTTTAAGTTACAATTAAATGCATGTTGACAAGTGGGTAGATGCACAAAAATCATCGTGTATGCCAAAAAACAAAGGTCGAACATATCAATGCCGTTATGGGCGAGCAATTACTAAGTAAACAAATAATTAGTTGTAAAAACTGACCTCGATCACTCATTGTCAACATCTGTAAAACCAATCTGAAGATGTTTTTTGCCCAAAACATATTTGCACCATATTTTAATCAAGTATACGCAATTGACCTACAAACTATTTACAAAAAAACTTCGATGATAATAATTATCAACAACTTAAATCAGAATCGAATGTTTTTCGAGTGCTTCCACATAATATTCCTTTAATATTTTCCAATTAGAATGTAAAGAGATGTGATCTATGTTACGGACGCTAAACCGGAGCGGTGCATATGTATAAATCTAAAAGTCTAATTAAACTCGAATCATCAAAGGATCCGTTATCGGAGGCTTATCGATTTCATAAATCGCATACAGGTTACCGGTGATTCGATTAGCGGCCGATACCGAGTGTTAACCGGAACGGTTCACAGATAAATTAAGATCACCTATTCATACGTCGGGTGCATTATCTCTAAGATCGCGTGAAAGGTTTTAACTTTATAAAGTCCATTAAGTGAGCATGTCGCAAACATTCGCAGTAAAATATCATTATAAATGGACGATGGTGGCCGAGTGCTAACCATGATCGTGTATGGTATCCATAAAGGTCTGTCAGTGTAAATTTTACACCTCAATAATTATTGGTTGTGGGTCTCCTAACGCGCATAGAAGAGGAAGTAATTCCAGCAGTCATCTTGTTTTACGAGCGCTTTTCGATTTCTATTCTTGTTTATGGTAGATATGCTCTCTGATTGTCATAATCTAATTATGGAATCGTATTTAAATTCTGCTCAATCATTTCAAATCTCTATAGTGTTGTAATCGATTTTATTGTCTGCTGTTAAATCTCGACGCTGATGGGTTGCTAAAGGCTGAGTAGAAAAAAATGGGAGGTGTTATGTTTTGAAAACTCCGTTTCTAAATACAAAGTTGAGATATATTTTGAGCCTAACTTCGTTCTCAGCCTAAAGACATTAATTTGGTCAATTACAGTTGAGTGCCCAATCTATTTGAAGGCACACTCATAAATTACAGTTCTAATATATTTTGCACAACGGACTGTGGCTCAGGTTGAAATTAGTCCAAGGAGTGGTTTTATACGTCAATTTTGTTTTATTGTTTCCTCAGTTTCGCGTATGTGCCGAGTGCTTGATTGCGCCATAATAGTCGTAGGTTGTAATGAAGGGGTGCACGCACTCGGGCACAGCTCTCGCCGCGACGTGCGTGGGGATACTAAACGCAAGGGGAGTTTGAAACGTTTCCGCACTTGTCATTCCGTTTCGAAAATCAAATTTTGAATTGCCTCAACTTAAAATTGTTTATTCGTGTTTACATTTTCGTTGCTGGCAATTCGAATGTTCCATAGATAATTTTACGTTTTGTTTTCTTTTTTGTTGAGCTGCCGAATTTGGTGGAGAGTTTATTTCTTTTTTGTTCGGGTAATTTTTAAGTGGCCAGCTCCTGTGGCGGTTTATTACAGATGTAATTTTTATTGTATCCATCTCCGTGTGTGATGAGGTTGATTACAGTTAATGGTGGTGCGTAAATGTAATGAGGGGTTGGCAGAACTGCTGGCAATCTCGGCGCGGCGGCGAGCCTTCCTGATTGGACTCGAGCAAATCCAAATTTTCTGACTTATTCTTCCATTACAGTTTTATTGCTATACGAGTATTATTCTAAGTAATATAACGTTCAATGTGAAATCTCTGGTTAGGTTAATGTGTGAGGTACTGTGCTTGATTTGCTTATGGTTTCATATTAGAAAGCAATTGGGGAAAAGAAGAAAATTTATTAGAAATAAGCAAACTAAGTACATATAAGACTTCACTCTTTGAAAACGGAACCACTAATAAGGCTTTTACATTATTTTCCAAGTTAACATACTAGTAATGCTTCCGGAACCAAACAAAGATGAGTACACAGACATCGAGCTGAGAGTTCTCATTACATCTAACAACCTTGTCAACTTTTGGCCTACTTATGATGTAGAACAACACAAGGACTGTTTTGGTTCCGTTAAAATTCTGTTTATACTAACTTTTGCCAAATAAATTACTCTACGGAAACGTTATACCGGGATAAAATAATATGTGTTAATCCAAGTAATAAACTATCTGTGTACCAAATCGTATAAACGTTCAATAGGTTTTGTCTGAAAGAGTAACAAACAGACTTCCGCATTTATAATAGTAGTTAGAAATAAAATAGGTATTTAAGGAGTATCGGCGTTAAGTAAACACACAAGAAAAAATATATCTAATATCACATACACATGGTGTACAATTACTGGCTTCCATTGTTCAAGAGCTAACAAACCGAACCGGTTTGAAAATGTGTCATTTATGAACTTATAAACGTATCTTTATCACGCACGCCAACCCAATTACTATTTCATAAATAAAACATATGTTAATAAAATGTCATTCCAATTAAATCGATTAAAACACTGATGAACTTTTACCATTAAATAAATATCTTCATACTAAAGCTGCCCGGAGTCAGCCCTGATAATACCGAGATAAAAAGTATCACAATGTGTAAATCATGGTTACACTATCTGTACCAAAATTTCATCTAAATCAGTTAAGTTTTTTGTGAGAAAGAGTTAAAAACATACATCCATCCATCCTGACAAACTTACGGATTTCAAATATAACTTTCGATCTAGATCTCTAACAAAATTCCCCAGAGAAAAACAAGTCAACGGCATAAATCAATCTTTCACAATTTCAACTTCAAATATCCACATTGTAAGTAATATTTTGTTTACATTAATTCATCACCTGACACGCGAGGTTTTACATCAGGTACACGACCTTCAAGGGTGGCAAAAAAAAACGACAGAAAAACTGCGCAGGCGACGACATTGGCACGAAGCGCTAGATCCGAGCGCGCACGCAAGGGCAGCTACGGTCACCATGCGTCACTGTGCCACGGGACTATCTCTGTTGTGTCACTTTGTGCTTGTCAGTTGTGCTGAGCATATACATAGCAATAACGTTGCTAAAAACAAAGATATTGGTGACACTGCCTTGTTATTTTTTTTGTTTTGACATTTTTTTATGGAAGGCCAAAGAAACGATGGATGGACTATTAAAAAGAGACTGAGAAGTATTGAAGAAGACAACGTCTTCTTGAGTGTCTCATAGTTAAAAATTGGGAAAATGGTGATAAGGGATTAAAATTACTAGACGACGATACCCTTAGTTCCGATTTTGGCCTCGATCTTTGAACTGTTATACTAGTTTTTTTTTTCACCAAAACATTTTGAAAGGGTTGTTTGGTCCGTTGATGTGCAATATGTAGGGCTGATCCAGTTTGGAGATTTACTTTCTGCGCAATTAAAACTCAGTACAAATGAAAAAAAAAAATATTACACGGCGTTGAACCTACAATCAGTTATTGAAAGTGAAACTTAGCATCAGGAGAAATAAAGCTGCACTTGTGACCAGTAGCAAACCACGTCATTATTTACGATACAAGCGCACAATGAAACACGTAACATTTACAACCCAACCAGCAAAAGTTAGTTGTATAAAAGGCCAAAGAACGTTTTGTAAAAACTAATCGGTGGTCAGATAAAAGGCGAAAGAAGGTGCGCCTACGAAGAAAGTGGCGCAATTATTCAGCCATTCAGTCTTAAAGTTGTACTTTAATGGTGTTAGGCATGACAATTTTGGTCTATTACAGTTACTTACAGGTACTATTCGGTGATGTATAAGCCATCACAACACTAAGACAGTGTGTTTCGGTACTGTAAAAGTGTTCAATGACTCCATTTCATAACTAATATTCATCAAATCATTCGTTCAATTTTTACATTCGTTCACTTCGCTGCAAATGCTTCATAAAACATAATAAAAAGTATACGAGGATATCGTGTTGAGTTAGATATTATTTTGCAAATAAATTATTCATTTTGTTGTGATCACAGTTTCTTACGGGAATAATGACATGCGGCTGTAATTTTATTGATAAACTATGTATGGGTTTGCGACAATATTTGAGTGCCCCCCTCGAATTATTGAGTTTTTACTAAAACAAATACGAATTTAATGCCATAAAAATACTTCCAGTGTCCTAAACTCTACTATAGAACTCGTCATGACAGATTACAACCACCATTTTATGAAATTGGGGTTCCTTATGGATGTGTTCTTGTACCAAAATACCACGTAAGAAAATATGAGTTTAAAAATCGGCTCTTCTACGACGACGCCAGAGTCATACTTATTAGCAATTATTTATTAACGCTTTGAGTTTTAGTGACGAAGTTGCTGATGAGCTTTGGAATTTAAACCACCATTTACATTCTTAATCAAGCGGTTTTTTTTCTTTTTCAGGGCAATTTTTAGCAAAATCATTGTCCACGTTTAAATAGTTCTCCATTTGTGCATCAACGGAAAATGTATTTTGTACAGAACCAAGTTATTTAATTGGTTCTTCAACTTGGTTCTGACTATAATTGGTGATTTCAATGCTTTGTTGTAGAAGAGTGATAGAAATGCCTTTACAAAGCAGATTTGTCATTTAAAAGAGAAAAGATCTCCGCTATGGTAATATTATGTAATAGAGGGACTATAACAGTTATAAAAAAACAAACTTGTTCTAAAACAGTGTCTTTGTGATAAGTTTATTACTACGACTATAACGAAACTCAACGAACCTTTATATATGCCAATTTAAGCTATATGAATGTAATTTGAAACTCGACTATATCACCGAATAACTCTATTGTCGAGTTTTTGTGCCCACTATAGTACTATGTACTGTAACAACCGCATAAAAATCTATAATATCACAATATCGCCCTATACTTGAGTTTTCATTTCTACTACAACGAAAGACCCATTATAGTTCCTTCAGAACCTTTATTCTGTACATCAGGCACATTACGGTGACAGTATACACTGTTATAACGTTCTATCGTTGTGTACTAGTCACATTGGAGGTTGCTAAAACGCCTGACTATAAAAGCTATACAAAGTCGCGAAGTAAACCTTTACATCAATTTCTAATAGGTCGTTTTTGTTGTATAAACTTATAGTGCCAAAATGTATTGTCAAACACTTTTATACAACAACAAGTCACTGCCAATACCTTTATACATCGTTCAATCAGCTTTTTTGAGATATAAGCTTTGGTTATAGATCAAAATTGTTGGTTGGGAAGCGTATACGCATCCTAAACATTACGCGTTCATTAGTAATACAAATTACTATTACTTATTAGTCATCCTATCTGTTCCAATAAATAAGCATTATTTTTCAATAAATCATTGTTTACTGTATATGACACTATGTAAAGTAATTTCAATTATAATTGACGAACCGCCTTAATATGACTGGTTGTCAAACAAATTATATTTTTTTTAACTGTAATGACATGTCATTGGTACAATTCGAATTATTGTTAACTAGTGACTATTCCTTATTTCTTGTTAAGCGTCATCGATTTATACCGTCGGCTAATATAAACAAGACTTACCAAATATGTACAACTGTGCATACGTACCTACTAACAAACATCTAAAAAAAAATCAAAACTTACCTGGAATAAACCATAGTCGAGTAAAAAAGTACATAGTGACATTAAAAAAAAACTGTTATGACCAAAATAAATTTCTTATAAGAAAAAACAATAACTAACTTAATTAAATTAACTATGTCTACAAAACAAATTGTCCCCAATCTGTCTCGCTAAAACCAAAATGTTGTGCACCCTACAAAGGATGAGCGCGCGGCCCGCGCTCGCGCATTTACATTCAATCGACACCGCGACTGCCCGGTGACCTACTTGGACATTACGTTTCAGGGTAAATGTTTACTGTGAAAATTATACAAAAACAATGAAAAAAATACGAATGTTTTATGAAAATTAAAAGCCAAGTTAGTAGGTAATTATAAAATGATAGGTTTACTGCTTGATTGATACCTCGTTGTACTTTGATTATTCATAAATGAAACTGACGCAGCGATATGGAATTTACTCACGCCCTAACTTCCCATACCTATACAAAAACAAAAAAAAAAAATAAGGGCCAAACAAAACATACATGATCTTTTTAAAAAGCTTAAAGCCCTGTTACACACGAGAGTCGGTTCTTTAGAAAAAAAAATAATGTGTACAAAAAGACCAAGATCGAAACTGGATCATTGCCAGAGGGGAGTCTGACTGTCAGACGTTCTGTCTGGACAGACCACCTGCCTGGTTGTCTGGTACTGACCTAGCACAACTTAGTGACCAAATGCTAAACAGGTTTTTCGGAAAAATATCCGCTACGTTATGTTCGTAGGGAGAAAAAAATAAGAAAAATAATTTTGAGTTTTATTCCTCTTTTAACGGAGCCTACCAAGTTAAGAACTCGAAATCTAAATAATTATACTAAAGGCCAAATTATTTTTTCATAAATTTTAAAAATTAAAAAGAAATTCATTTCAGTATACCAATAATTAAAGAGTTCGTTTACAACCAACAATTAAAAAGAAATCAAACTTAAAAAGCAAGTTCAAAAACCCAAAAACTATTTAAAAAAAACAAACTCTAAAACTGACATCCTTTTCAAAAAGTCCCATAAATGTTAGCTTCACGTCAACCAATTGTTACGTAGAAATAAAAACTTGTAACGAAACGGACACACATTACTAATCCTACAATTAAATCCACGTAACATATCTGCGTGTCACGAGCGCATGCGCAATTAGCATTCTAATCAAGCATTGTATTACTTGAGCTGAACGAGCAAAAAAGCGAGCAAGCGTGTGAGTTGATTGAGCTAAAGGGTTCTGTATGTTAGGAAGAAAATCGGGAAAGAAAGGTCCACTTCTTGAATTGAGCGATAGGGTTCCATGTATGTGGGAAATAAAAGTTTATCGCAAATCCACTTTTTAGGTATAAGGGCTAGACTCATTTTGCTCGACTCATGCAGCCATATTTTGCCATTTGTAACTTACTGTTTTTATCAGAAACATTACTTAATAAGAGATTTTTTATCCAATATTAAGTGATTCGGTGAACCAATCATCTGTCACTAAGAAATCAGTCAGCAATAAAGAGACGAGGTAATCAAATGAGAACAAAATAATAGTTTCAGTACTAAGGAACGTAATTGTTATGAGTATTAAACTTTGCTGAGAGCAGGTCTTTTAACAATACGAGCTAATTAATTCTCGAAGAAAGGAATTGAGATATATTTCACTTTTATAGCCTGTAGACAATATGCAGAAGTGTAGGATACAAAAAAGAGGACAAGTTAAATAACATGTCCCATAAGGGGACAAATTGATCGACAATATTAGCTCCCAAAATGATTGCATGATTTGAATTTTCTATGGAAAATCATAAAAATAGATACCAGGATTCGAATTTCTAATAGCAATCTCATGATCGTTTATAAAACCGATGAGACTTTAAGAGAAAAAAGCTGACTATTAATTATTTTGATACGGGACCCTAAAACTGATGCGAACTTTTTGCAGGCGCCTCCACCATGCTACGTGTTAGAACACGTGTTTAATTGTAGTTGATGATATGTAGAACATACAAGCTACTGTAAATAGTATAAATATTTAGAATTTAGCAGAAATTTCGCATGAAAATACCCTAAGTTTTTTAGTACAGAAGCAATTTCGAATACTGGAAATTACACTTTAATAAAAGTCTATTAAGGTTGTGTTTAAAACTGAACACGCGTGTTATTATTACATAATTATCTCATTTCCGCAAAAAATAATGGAGAAAAATCTTTAAACAAATGAATACTTTTGTTTAAAACTATTTCCTAAGGTAATGAAAAGCAATCTGCTCACATTCGTTCTTAAAATGGAAAAGAATAAACAGAATTTATTACGGACTCAATATTTAAACAGAAAAGCAATAATAACTTAATACTTCCGATAAGGAAGGACATAAAACTAATATCCTACCAAGATGTATGAGTTTTAAAGCCCATTCATGGTTTACAGAAATTGTTCCAAAGTATTAGCAACATATTTTTATGATTAAAACCATCCATCTGACAACATCTGACAACAACCATTTATCTGACAACATGGTAAACCTAGTAGTCCTTAAACAAAAGTAGTCCTTATAATCAAACTTATAGTACAAAATTAGCCTATGAACTAAAGTATCACACTACTGGGACATAACCCTGCTCTCTGTAAGAAGAAGTGCTACGAAATCTATTACGCGGGCCCAATACCAGTCAATATGTTTGAATTTTGAATTCGACGTGGCGGTTTCCAAACTGCATTGCAAAAGAGCAAAAACCAGCAACAATTTCAACTAAAAGCACAGTCTAAAACAACAAAAGTAAAGTCGTACAATAATTTACGTGTACATATCTATCAGGCACAATTTATTCAGCAGGTGACCACGTCGTGAAAGGTGAGAGTTGTCGCAACGACACACGGACACACGACCGACTTGAATAACAGATATCGCGAATTTCAATTCACGTTTACATGTTAAGGCTGTTTTACGCGCTCTAGAATCTAGATTGGAGAAAAATAGAGGCTAGAATGGACTGCCAGTTAAAGATTTGATGATTTTTGTTGATGGTGTACCTACTACATAGACTAGGATTAGAATTCTAGTACATTTAGGAAGTGTATTTTTAAAGGCAGAAGTTTTATGTTGTGGTGCATTGACATAGGACAGTACTTGCAATCTTTGATATCAATGGTGATGACACCGATGATGGGTATCATGTACCCTTGATTAAGGATGGTTACTTACTCAAGACTTCGAATAGTCAAACAAAAGGAGCACATTATTATTATTTCATTGTCAAATAGCAGACTAAATTCAAAATAAAAGCAGACCAGGCGATATGACATCGGACCAAGGAAACAAAAACCGTTATACCTTAAGTTACTTTAAGTTCCCTACATTCTCATTTCTTAACAGCAACGTTAACAAGTACGTAACAACCGCACTATATCACAACGAGCTTAATACCAAAGATAATGTGAGCCGGACACATAATTACAAACTTTATATATAGCAGTAAAATCGATTAAAAGCCCATGCGGACCAAATTAAAATTTTATGTATCAATTAAACTGATACCCATTCCTTTATTAATTGACAATAATTATGAACAGTTACATGAGTTCAGGCGAAGGTATAAACGATATGTAAGATGGGAAGGCAAAAGAAAAAATGAAAGGATATTATGACGAGAAAGTATGAGAGTATTAAGATGATGATCGATAGAGATGAAAAGACAACAACGTGCTGTTCTGACCCTCAAGAATAAGAAGGAAGATAGTCATGATGATGATTAAAGTCAAACTAAAACAGTTAGTGATACTAGAGGTACTATAGATAGATTAACGCAAAACGATAAAAGAAAATAGTAACAGTAAAATCATCTGAACAAATAGTAATTACATTACACACTATTGATATATTTTTATTCCTTGAACGTTAAAAGGTTATTAATAATGCTAATGCTACCACAGGGCAGACAGCCTGGTTATCAATAACATAATAAAAAACGAATGTAGATTCAATTGACTTTTAATAACTGCTTAAAAATACAGGCGCCACAGAAGACCCAGACAATGATGACATGACAATGTGATTAAAAAAATGTTGATATCTTGGCCACATTCATTCAAAGCTTACGTTTCAAATGAATGTATGATATTCACAAACAAATTAACAAGCAATTTACTATAGCTGTGTTATGTCGTAAAGTCACAAGTAGCGATTAAATCTATCGCATATTAGAATTCCTTAAACTCATTAGCGGAAGCAAATCAACAGTTTATGGTTGACTGTAAAAGCTTAGTGCGTAAATTTAAAATCGCAGCAATTTTTCAAAATATAACGCGTGTTTTCTAGTCATCTTTTATTTACGCATATTTGTTTTTGCCAGACATGTGAAATGAGGCATAAATTATACTTTAATTGTTTGTTTGAGTCCAACTTTACATATTGCTTCCATGTTTGCTAGGATTCAGGAGTTATAGAGAGGATGCAGGAGAACAGAATTTTGAACAGTATTTTTCTGATAATTTTAAGTACAATTTTATAATTATTCAAAAAATACTGTTCAGAATTCTGTTAATAATTCTTAAAACTGGTAAGCGCTAGACTCCAAAATTACTGGCTGACCTATTCATACAATTTAGGGGATTTAAAATTGTCTATAAGATCTAAATTAAAATATCAAAGATTACTATGACATGCCGATTGACGATTATGTTGTTTATTTTGTAATTAACTAAATACATGTAGGTATTACTACAATTGATTGCTTCACAATAAAATATTAAATACTTAAATAATTATTAAATAAGCATTTTTCTCTTTACATTATTATTCAACATAATTATCTCCTTGATTATCAGTATATATAACTCCGTAAATTGAATTATTATTTATTAAACAGTAAATATTTAATTAATTAATAAATTTAATATAAAGTTATTGAAGCACAATTATATTAAATAATGTACGTAGAAAATGACGTTAAAAACCTTTTACACATGATATCAACTGCAGTTTAACCACAGTACTATATGATGTCAAGCAAGTCTCTTAGGTATATGACAAATATAATTGACTAAAGCTAATGACACTATTCACATGTCATAAATTTGATAAATGCTTGAAATCCATACTGTTTTATGTAAAGTTCTGGCTTAAAAGAACTTTTCTTTTAACAAAAACTACTTTAAGACAGGATTGAAAGTCAGTCACCGATGTAAGTGAAACTATGGAGCTTGGTGTCCCACAGGGAACTATCTTTGATCCAGTTTTTTTCAACAAAAATTTGGAAATACTTGAATCGGGAAGTGACCAGTGTAGCGAAGACAATGTCATTACAAAGAATGATGTCAGAAACTATTGTAATTGTTAGTATCAACGTCTCGTATATCGCTTGGGTTTTGGTATTCGCAATTACTTGACCGCAGGAGAAAAATAATGAAAAGAAAACAAGAGAAGTATGAATTAATCAAGTTATTTTGAAGAAAACCTTGTTTTTATTCAAATATGGTTCTTGCAGTTAAGCTGTATCGTTGACCGCATAGAAATCACCAAATGTTCCACGTTATCGTACTTTTGCGATAAAAGTAACCAAGCTACTAAATATCTGTGTACCAGTTTTCGAGTTTTTGCGTAAAAGAGTAACAAACATCATCCATCCACCAACAAACTTTCGCATTTATAATAGTAGTAGGATTAATATCGTTATTGAGAACACGCGCTCAAACGTAAAGACTGAGTATAATTGCTTCCTGTGCAATATGATTAAATATATACCAATATTAATTTGGAATAATTATTAATCTTATTTTAAACTAAATGTATTATATATCCTACTTCACAGTCGGAAATATAGAACAGACTTTTATCCTCGTCTAAAATTAGATATTTTATATGACGCGTATTATAAACGTATGAATGGATATTATTCATACACTAATAATTAATACCTAATACAATGCAAATAATTGATTATTAGGTAGGTATTTAACAATGGGTTTGCTTTTGAAGTCTATGCATTACAAAATCTAAATCTGTTGAACTTTGAAGAATGACCGGGTGGCCAGATCCTCACACGAAAGAAGACCACCAGAAGCTTGTAATAGGTACATTTGATGAATCAAAGACTGATGAATAAGATGTATTTGATAGTACTAGAAATAGTCAAGAAAAGCCACGTGAAAACAATGACAAAATAAATCATTAAACCAGTATAATAGTTAAAATACTGTGAGGATTAGATTCCTTACATGCGCGGGCGCCTGCAGTCAATACCGCATCGTTAGTCACGCGCATTGACAAATACTCGCAGCTAATTGGATGAAAACGCGCACTCGCCGCTACCCGCACACTAAATAACGCGCTTTACGACGACGCACTGTTATCAATAATACTCGTATTGAAAGCTGTTCCGTTTATATGTTCGCCATTTGATAGGTTCAGTTATATTCGCATATCCGCTTCGTATGTCATTTCCACGGCATTTCTAGCGAATGGCAAATGATTTGTCGGTGCGAGTGTACTAGTTCGACGGCTTAGTACATTCGCGGAACTTTCGTTGTGGTTGAGAACGTAACAAACAGCTGTGACACAGTGTAATATTTTTCAGGAGTAGACCTCGTCATAGACTTCATTAATGGAGTGGCATGAATGGCCAGGAATATGGTATTTTCCTTATTTCCGCTCGTCTGGCGATGCAGTGACTAACGCCACGCCACGGCATGAGATGTACGTCGACTGTAGTTCACATAATAGTGCTGCGTCATCCGCTGAGCCGATACAAGCGGGCGACGACGATTGTCGTGCGCTCGGCGACGTAACGCCTACAGCCCGCGTCTTAACGTTTGCTTGGGAAAACCCGCTTGATCGCGAACAACGTATTAAGTAACTGTTATGCACCACATTAAAAACAATCAAACAACTCCAACCTGTAATTAATATTTAGTAAAACAACGTCATTATGATTAATCAAACGCGTTTAATGATAATTATAGAAATGTAGATAGCTATCTCCGTAAACACGGGAGCAGCCAAATTATATGTAAATCATTGCCATTTTAGAACACAGATTTGTTTGTTAGAAAATCTCATAGAGAACTGTTATTCGGGTTCCCATCACGAAACCGGAACTGAAATCACACATTAGATTTAATTTTATACGAATTTAATAACAAGTGAGATGCGCGCTCCTCCATTGTGCGCCGTGACCATGAGAAAAAAGCACTGCTCGATTTTTTTGTTGCCGATAAAGAGGTGCCGACGTAGAATTCGGAGCAAGATTGATGCGCATGCATGATCGTATCTGCCCGCTGTGAGCGCCGCGGTAATAATTAATATTCCATAATCCATTCATCCCCACATTACGCGGCGACTCCTTTCACCGCGCCTCCCTGCAGGCCCGCTGCCCGCGGACCCGCGCTCCACGCTACCACGCGACCGCTCGCCACCTTCGCCGGTAGCTATATGTAATCGTCACACATACATAATTGATTCTAACCCGTTAAATTCGAAATTTGAATGAGCTCTCGCTGAATGAGAACCGAAATAAGATCACGAGTGTAGTGCGTTCGGAAACGCTGACGAGTCGCGCAGTGAGCGGACTGAGGCACAATGACCGCGGCGCACACAGCCAGATCTCTCTCTTGATAAACTCATAAAAAACGTAACGAAAAAACTACATGTCATGCATCTACGTGTGCTAGTCAATTTCACAGCGACCGTCATGGGAATCGAGCGACGAATGGACTTTAGAAAGCAATTAAAATCAGTGCCCACGAAACGAATGCAACCAAAAAGTGCGATCGACATATGAAATCAGCGAACACGTCGCACTTTGTGCACGAATCTCTTGGATGTGCCTCCAGCGCGGCGCACGAGCCCGGGGCCACCGAATAGTTCGCAGAACTGAATGATTTTGACAAAAAAACGTACACCGCACACCGGTAACGAGACATAAAGTAGACAGGAAAAAGAAAATCTAAGATTTACCTCGCCTACTTCACTCAGGGCAATTGGTTATTACCTGAAATAGCATTGCAGCGAATAACTGTTAAGCATTTAACGATTTTTACCTTGGCGCGACAAGTTTTATTTGGTCCTAAATCAAGGAAAATACCTTTACAAACAACTGTTCAACTTTGTGTACCTTTTACTTTATAAAGACGATACAAAGGAGGACTACTTAGAGAGACCAAAAGTGGACTTTACTTTTTACAACCACAAAAAGGTCGGTATGAAATCGAAATCAGATTACGGATCCTGCGATTATAAAGTTTCGGCCGCGGACAAAGGGACGGCGACCACAATTTGGTTGCGACCACACGGCCATACATTATGGAGATACGTTAGTGAATGTACGTGTTACTTTGGACGTGACTTCCGAGATTGAAAACGATGACAAAAAGTCGATTGGAAAACAGTTTCCGCGCTGTTTTTGGGTTCAGCAGATTCAAAGAGAAACTTTGACCACGGAAGTTTGTTGTGTATGTTTGCGGGTCATGTCGACATTTGTCATGTTCTAGTTGCACAGATGATACTGTTTCAAATGTCGGAATGTTGTTAAGGCTTAAAGTGCAATAAATCTCGTGGGCGGACATTTTATTCTTTCGTTATTTTTGGCACAATAATGAGAACCAACTGCCAGTAGCTTTATTTAGGTCTCAATTAGTTAATTATATCTGTGAATGAATCAGAACCAAACAATTCGTAGCTGCAGAACATCATTAATTAAAATTAACAAATTACACAAACACGTGGCTTTCGACATATTGACATGCTTGGTATTCAATTAATCTCGTAAAACATTAGTTAAAAACGTTACTAAGAAATAATGGATGTCATTGCATTATTCCCAGTAATTTAATTACAAATTATACAGGTTCATTTATCTGCGCACGAGTGACTCACTCATGTGAGTAATAATGGCAGCGCAGGCGCCGGTTACCGGTGTTGCCAGCCGAAGAGGATTTGCCCATTTTAGGGGACTTTGAATGATTGCTCGGGTGTGTTTGTGGGATAAACGGCAGGATATTCTGAAAGGGATTGCTCGTAGGTGATCATTACTTGTAGGGCAGATGATGAATGGTCTTTGATAAACACAAACTAGATTTGCCCTTTAATGTAGTATCGTTGAAAGTGGGTATGAGTTTCAACATATTGGGTATACCATCGGCCAAATACAAGTACAAGGCGAAATATTCAGTTTTACATAATATTTCCAATCTAAGTGAACTTTTCGTTCTTATATAGTGGTTTCCTTACCATTGTAATTTCTAGACTAAACTGAGGCCTTACCACGAGCTCTTAACGCGATCCACTTAAGGCTGTGGGAAAGAGACAGAGCTATAAAAGTCGTCTAGCGCCATCTCTTTCCCACAGCCTAAACTAGATCGCGTTAAGAGTTCCTGGTAGGCCACCTGATCTCTCATTAGAGATCAGATCAATCTAGAAATTAAAATATTGATGTGTCGCTGTGGAAACCACACTAATTAATAATTATTTTTCTACAGGAAATTTAATTTCTTAACTGGCAACCTAGGGTACCTACAACAAATCATTTGCGCGGTCAACCGCACTTGTAAATAACAATTTTAAAATCAATTTCAACTTTTTCTATAGTCTAGATATCAATAAACTTTCATTCCATACATTTGGTTACTTATAAGTAGACTTTTCATGAAAACTTGAATAAAAATCTTGCATCCTGAACTATTTTTCACCTTCCTACACCACCCTCATTTTTTTCTAATAATAATGTTTGACCCCAAGCAAAGCGTGCAAGGTTTACGTCCCAAATTAAAAAAAAACAGCCTTTTGAAATGTCCAATAACGCTTTGCACTTTTGCTACCATAAATGGTTAAATAAATATTTATTATAATATCTACATGACACATCCAAACTCCAGACGTAAGGTGTTCCCTGTATCACCACTTTCCTCATGACGTCAAGGGTGTTTGACGTCAAGTGACGCGAAACAAACAAACATCGAACGCACTACATGATTTATTATTGAAAACATTTCCCCATATCAAGTACATGTAAATGTATATTGTTTTGTTTTGTGCTTTAACCTATAATTTATACAAACTATTAATAATAATAGAAATATCGTACGCAGTCATGGTGCCGATAGCCTCGACCAACATCTGAGGAGGCTTTTACTTGGCAGCTGGATCAAGCGCCTGATTCAGAAGGCAGTACTTCTGGACACGGCGCGTATTGTTAGGAGGTTCATCTCTCAAGAGCCTTGACCACCGGCAGCTATACTTTTGTAAAAACATACCTATTATATATGCATGCCAAATGAATATAGAATTAAAAATAGAAATAAATACAAACTAGCTGTGGATACCCGCTTTGTCCGCGGGTAACTCGCAAATTATACCATAGAAATGTAACAGCGACAGAAAAATTATCCTTTATACTAATCCAGGATATACACTATCTGTGTATCATATTTAATCTAAATCTATTTAGCAGTATGTGTAGGAAAAAGTTAAAAAAAAATCGTCCATCTAACTGTGAGAGTTAAATAAATTAGATGTCAAAAACAAAATACATCGCTGTCAACGGGATCAATGCCCGGAACGCTGGTAACATTGCCACGTAGGATGTCAATGCTGAAAATTGGCAGCAAGGAGTCGCGGTCTAAATAGGGCAACCATAGAGACAAGATGGTTTTTCGTGAATTTGAATCTGGCAGGCTGAGGGACTCATTTTGATAATTTTGACTCCAATTTAATAAATAACAAACAAATTAATGCTTCACATAATCCTTTATCATCTTATAATTGCATGTTGTCTGCTCATGTCCCTAAAGCGCTTACATCGCTTCATATTTATATGAGTAACACATCCAACACATTCACTCATTTTGTATAACAAAATTCATTGCGTTACAAACTTAACAAAAGGTACTTAAATTTATAATTGCACCTCACTTTCCATTACAACATACATTATGTAACGTTTGCTTTGTAAACGAAATAATTTGACATTTCATTTGTAGGTAATGAAAAAAAAAACATGAACATGGACGAAATTGGTAATGAATTACGGATTATCTTCGTGTGAAATGTCTAGAATTTTTAGATATAGATTGTTTTGTTGTCTAGATTAGCTGCTAGAGCATGAAATATATAATTATTTTTAAGTGTACGTGAAAATATTAAAATACTCCTTTAATTTTCTATGATTTACAAGATCTTGCACGAAAAAAACAACCAAAGTCTGTGGCCGTCTCACAGTTACGCTTCACCAAGAGCGGGAGAACAGGAGAACACATTAATTTGATGATACCGACATAAAAAAGCGCGGTTCTTGAAGCTTTTCTAAAGACATCAATTTTCTAGTTTGTCCCAGGATAATGCTTGATAACAATCGTATACCACTTCTTGATTTGGCGAGTAGCATTATTATAATTATTTCTGTTGTATTTTAAGTGACATTACAGTAATTGTAAGACATAGTTCTCATGCATGCATGCATAGCATGTTGATGTTAATTTCTCATACCTACTAGCTAAATCTTGAATTTGCTTACCTGTTTTGCCAAAGTAGCCATAACTGGTGTCTCAACATATTTCTACTAAACATGCGTCAAAATCTTCGACGCGATGTGTTTTTGTTTTCGAACAACTATTGACGTCTCGGTCTGACGCACAGGGAGAAGGGAGTTCTGCGTAACCATTTTTGATTACTAAGTCCAAAACACCAGAACATTACCTACTCAACAAACCATACATTTGTTCAGTATTGGCAATAATTTGGGTTTGGGTCCCGGGACGCCTCGTGTCTTCAATTTCCCAGGACTTAGTATTTTTTTGTGTCGGGTGCTGGGACAGAAACTGACGTGACTTCCCGATCCTTAGAGATAATTCTGGATGTATGACGTGAATTAAGCAAAAGGAGTGTGTGAGGATTTTAGAAAGCGACGTACTTTTATTATATTTTAGCAGCCTGTTCCTAATGGAAGAAGACGTGAAGTTAAATTAGTTTGTCTGATCTAAGATCAAAATCAATGCAGTTGACAAGTGCTCCCAAACTGTAAATAATTCAAAGTCAGTGGAGTTAAAATTGCCACCGAACTTTTGAAAAATATGATGATAACCTTTCTGGTCAATTTCCAACGAATAGGTATGTGCAAAATTGATCGTAATAAAACTTGTTTTTCAAAGCCTATTCCAGAAATAAATATTCCACCTCAATCAAACTTTAGTGTTCTCCACATAAGATTGCTCAACTCCCACGTTGCTAGAAAACGTACCGCGTACGAGCAAACAAAACATTAATTTTGAATTAATTTTCCGTTAATAGACCTAACAGAATGAACGCCGCCAAATTCTATTAATATCTCATTGAAAAATTACGTAACCAAACTAATTTCATATACATTACAAAGAACTCTTTGTTAACTTCACACTTCATAGAGAAAGTCACTAACACTCGATTATAAACCGTATCGATTTTTTATTTACTCGTATCGATACTAACACTATGGACTCATGTCTGAAATAAAGAATTTGAATTTGAATTAGCCTCTCAGAATCCATTCTCGCAACCACAATCGTTTTGATATAATTCCACATGCTAGATTACATACGCAACGGAAGCCAGTGACCACAAAATATATTATGAGAAACAGACTTCCATTTGCAAAGTCAAACAAATAATAATTAACTTATTATATGGTACAACGTAAACTAGTTAAATAACTGCTATAATTCAATCTGTGGCAGAAAAATAATGAGTATGACAGTGAAGGCTGTATGACGAATTACTTTTGCCTATATAACAAATAATCTGAATGATTCATAACCTCAATAAAAAATGTAACCCTTGTACTGATTCATTTTGGTATTTGGTACCCGAGGTACGTGTATATTTCTTGGTGACATAGACATAAGAAGCAAATATCTTAAGTATGAAATATGAAGGTAAAATCTAGTATATCTTAAACCTGTGCAAATATAACGTGGAACTTTGAAAGGACTGAAAGTTATAGTGTACTTAAACATAACGTACGGTGAAAGTATTTTAAGATTTAGCCGTTAACCGCATTATTTATTCATGGCTTGCAGTAAACATAAATCGCATTTTAAACAAGTGCATTTTATAACACTGGCTATAAAAAATACTTTAAGTAAATTACGATACTTAACTTCATCTCATGATCTCGTGCACTTTGTGCTGTCTTCCTCAGAAGAATTATTATTTTAACTATTATAGTTTAATAAAAAAAGGCTTGTTTGCTTTTTCTAGCTGATTATTCACTTTATAAGTGCTTCTGTCTAATAAATGAAGCTTTTAACGGTAAAAACTTTATATGTTACTTGATTTGACAGATAACTGAACATTAATTTGTCTGTCAAAAATTCGAATTAAATAAGCGTATTTTTAGCAATAACTATTCGATATTACATTACTCGGTCGAGATCGTGTTGAATCTCACAAATTAAATTGGTGTGTAGAAAAACTACGCAAAGATTCAACCAAAATGATTTCCCTTCAAAATCAATCACACATGTAATTAGATGACTAGAGCCAATCTCAATATAACAATGGCCAATTCCCCGTTCTAGTGTGAATGCTGTGTGGTCTACTAATCGAGCATAGAGAAATAAGATGTCTGGTATTAAAACCTCATCTCTATGGTATTCCGGGCATAGACAATGAGCGACTCATTTTGGAACCTCGTTCGGAAACAATAGAAAGCGGGCCTCCTACAACTTCACACGGGACGCGCAACCGGTGGAAAGTTAACGAAAATACATTTCAATAGCTAAAAGCAAAATTGGATGAGTGGCCTTACGAAATTATCGCGTTAGCCGTAATTCATTTGTGAGTGAACTCTCCCAGGCGCGTCGTGTGACCGTGTGTGATCACACTAATGTGATCTTGTTATAACACCTCTTGCGCTTCGTTTTGAAACCGTCCTGTCATTGTGCAGCTTAATTACGATTCACACATGAACAAATGTTCACGAAATTCTTCATATAAATTAATTATGAACCAGTTCATTTTATAAAACACGAGATTACATAAAATAACGCCAAGTAAGTGGCCATTGTTTTATCAGTGATAATCAAACGGTACTCAAGGTCTACCAGTCTTATAAATATTAAGTTGCCTTTATGAGCATTCGCCGGTATTTACACCCCATATTATTTATGTAATGGGGACTTATATTGGACACGCGATCTTCTCGAACAATGCAAGGAGACGATGCCCATCATCGGCGACCTAGACTTCTTTCCACTTTAATTGTTCCTCACATCGATTATAGCGTATATTTCACTGAAACAATAGATTAACCCAGTTAAGGCATGTTCTATAATAGTTATGGCGTTTCTCGTCCCGCGATATTATTGCTTTCGTATCCTTGGCGTGAGCGGCTATCTATCATGTGATCTATTGTACGTACAGTCGACATCGGTATTAGATTAAAGCGATAATTAATGCTGATTCCATACGACCTAGATTCGGGCCCGCTCGATAAAGTTAATTTACAGTTATAGTTGTAAATCTCGTTGCAAAATAAACGGCGAGCACGCGCGCCTGCCTGACCGTAGACAACACGCGGAGACTCCCACACACACCTCTACACGATACGTCAGCACTCCCCCGCGCCCTCCGCCCGTGTGCTCGTGTGTGCCACCACTGCCACCGCACCGCGTGAATGGGACCCTTCCCGAACCGTAAACATCACGTCACGTGGCTGCATGCGAGTATAAACCGACCCGGATGAACGACACCCTCGCAACAACTCCCCGACGCGCAACAGGGCATTCTCAATCCTGCCGCGTTTCTGGGAAAACGCACGCATGTGTGACGAGACAGACGAAACAACACACGTGCGTGACCCACGCGCGACAGAGAGGGTGCCTCAACTGTTGTCTGAATGAACGGGGTGAACTCTGACAAGTTGTGAAAGTACACATGGCCGCGAAAGGGTTGAGCCGAGTTGCAAACTAAGTTTGTGAACGCTTTCGATTTCAACGCGTGTTGCATATGGGGGCGAACATCGATCGATCGTAAACTTTGTTGTGGACAAGTTCACTGGGTATTTCGTTTAAATCAGATTAACAGGCTGAAGAACAACTTTGTTAACTGTTAGAATCTGTTGCGAAAACTCTGTGAAAACGAAGTTGTGAAAATTGTTGAAAAAGTCGTCGGATCGAATCGTCGTCGTCGTGCTAACGTATTGCGTTCACGTCTGGTTATCGGGTGTGTTTCGCAAATCATTGTTTATGGTCGAATAGTTCTCTGAAGGGGTCCGAGAGACCGGAATTAGAAAGCGTCAAGCGCGCCGACTGCGCTACACCTAATTGACCGCAAGGTTTACGCGATTCTGCTAGAAATTGTGACGTAATATAATAATACTGAAAATAGCACCTGTTATACTTGGGGTACCAAAAGGAAGTTTATTTTCATGGGCGTCATAACTGGCTTAACAACTCAATTTCACAATGTTGCTACAATATAAATAAATAAGTGGAAGCTATTTTGACAATTTCTTTTTTAAATCTGACGTTAAATTACTTGACAGAACTGGCAACTTTCGCGCAAGTTCGCTCCTATTTTCGATTTATCGATATTTCGCTTGATTCGATCGATGATTGAATTTAATTCGGATTATATCAAACTTGAATAGCAGTAATATCTGAAATAATTTCGAATAATAATGAGAAAAGTGGGATATGTTAGTAAAAAATCTACAATCTGCACCACAAGTTACATAAACGACTTTTTGCATAACTACAATTTTAATATTATACAATTTGATATGTAATACATTACCTACAACTCTGAAATTGGATTTTGTACAAAAACTTATTGAACTAACTGTAGGTACTTAAATAAAGTTTCCTCCTAAGTAACCTTGTTCCAGCGTTTTAAAAATAAAACAATAATAAATGTCTATTATTATAAACAGATAAAAGGTATTGTTGTATCGAACACAATAATTAATACGTCACCTAACAAACTATAAAAAAGTACTAATTAAAAGTAGGTTTCAAGTGTATTTGCGTCTCGATCTAGTTTTGTCTACCTTTATCAGGATCCCGCAAGTAATCATAATAAGAACCGAACTAAATCCGTATAATTATAGTTCATAAGCATACCTATCATCTCAAAAAGTTTCATGTTATGTTCCTTTGCAAAATGCATAAATCTTACGTTTATATATTTTGTAACCACCGTTTTAAGTATCTGCGCTTAAATCTTAGATTACCTACCGCGATAAGTTTAAAAGGGCCGTGGAGTGGAGCGTGCCATGTTAGGCATATCATTAAGAGCTCGAGTCCGAAATACACAGATTCTATTTTGGACCAAATTCCATGACATCGGACAACATATTCGCTCTAAAATAATGACATCTAAGAGAAAAGTAAGATGATAAAATCACAAAAGGAGAAACAACATAAAAATGTTCCAAGTCCAATTGTGAGACGTTGTGGGAATTACCAGTGATTGGATCAACAATCCATCTTCAGTACTGGGAACGTCTACCACAAAGGGAAATACGTGATTTTAAAATATTTGCTAATTAGTTCATCGAAAAAACCTGATTGTATTACTTCTTGACATCACTCTTCAAACCGTATTCTGCTGTAATATTTCCGAAACTTGACCAATCATCCGCCCGACAACCTGTCATTCTGTTACGACCTCCATATTCTACGTTCTATTATCCAATTATGACGAACTACAGTAAACCAATAATACCCAAAGGTACAAACCGCATTTAACTGCTGCATTCAATCAAACACAAGTAGCCATTGATCTACAGAACCCACTTTCGTCAACATATGCACTTGAAACGTTTATTTTTAAGTCTTCGATCCGAATGTGGGCTTATTGATTGTCGGTAATTATGCAAAATAACGAGTCGTGGACTGGCTGGCTGCTCTAACTAGTGACGTGTATTAACGGTTCGTTAGGACCGTCCGCAGTAAAAGTTGGAGCCGACGTTACAAAGACACTGCGTGCGGAAAATAGAATTAATTGAACACACCATAAGTTGAACGTGAAATCGAGTATCAAACGTGCGTTTAAATGTTGAATATAATTTAAATTACGTACATAATTTCTAAGGTTTATTGGTTACGAGATGATGCAGACTGTACGCATTATAGTGGGCAGTAAAACTGCAGTCTGTGTGCACATATCGTTGTAATGTACCTATCTGCAGTTTACCTAATTAGACTCTCCGACGTTTAGTGTAGTAATGCAGGCAGATAACATGGGATTATGGCATAAATGAACAGTTACATGTAACTGTGAAGAAAGTTGCTTTTAGTGGCAAAAGCTTCGCGGCTTGATTGGATTTCCATATGAGTTTATGTCGAATAGAGATGAACATAAATATCAGTTAAGCATTCGGTTAATATTCTAAAGTCAAATTGTCAACTAAGGATGATTGAATGCTACGATTTATGGTTCGAATAAAGATGAATTTACGCCTTTGACACTTCTGCTGTATATCAATGCAAATGGTGCATTTCATTAGCGTGTAACGCTCATTTATATTGAACATTAAACCGAGTATATTAAATGCTGGAAATTACTCGGTATAAACGTTAGATACATGCCTCCCGAAGGACCATATCCTATAGTTTATAAGGCCGTAAAGGTTTTGTACCGATTCGTTTAGTTTTTACGGGCTGACTTCAAAAACTAGTCACTGACTGATACTTCTACTACACCATCTGATAGAAATGTGGTCCTTTTATGCTCATCGAGTTCTTTACAAAAATTGTCTTTGGAAAGAGTCTTCTCTGCCACAAATTTATAGGCAGGAAATGTAAAAAACACCGTGTTCCATAGAACGGCCGGCTTTAAACAGATCCATATTCATAACATTTTATTTGTATTTCATAAAGTTATGGCGCAGATATGAACGTATAGGTGTGTGGAACATGTTTTCGAATCATCATCATCATCTTTATCAGTCATTTGGGATTTTCGGCAGCATAATAAAATTATTATCTTCTTTCATAGGTACCTACTTCTCGATTACTCGCCATCTTAGGAGTCACCTCTTTTCTAGTAATATCATCTTTCACAATCGCACGACTTTAAATCCCCACAATGTTTATATGAAATGCTTTAAAAATACATTAATATAATAAAAAACGAAAATACACACTCCATATAAGTATGTATTTGACCGTTTGACACTGAATATCAAAACATCGAAAGAGGTTATATTCTTTGACATTCGAACCATAGTAACGTTCCAAATTTAAATGAATTATGTGTTCGAATTTCAAACGTTGGACGACCTCTAGTAATTGTTGTGTCTAGATTCCCGATGATTTCCTCTTAGTACTAGTTTGTGCAGGGATGTCTGATAAGACAACAATTCAATGAAGAACACGGTTATCAAATCAAACTATTTATTATTCCCAGTTAAATCAAGACACACAATATTAACCATTTTATAGATCAGCCACAGGAGCCGACGCCATGACAGACAGAGGCACACGGCAACTTGCATACAGCCAAGTGGCTGTGTTGCCACACAACACTCTCCTCCTCTAAAGATTGAGCTTATCTGGCTTTTTAATAACTCTCTTAGGATAGCGCCTTTCGGCCACACTTACTGGTTCCAAGCTCACTCTTTGAGAGGACTCTACACTTGGTACATTTGGAAGTCTTTCAACATTTAAATTCTTACTCTCTACAATGTTACAATCAGTCTGCACACTATCATTAATTGTACCGTTTTCATTTTTATCTTTTAGCATTGCATCCAAATCTTTCACAGTAACCTTATTAGATACAGGTAAGTTTTCATTATTTAATTTTAAGTTTTCTTTTACAGGTTCATCTTTACTAATGTTTAATCTTATGTTTTCAGGTACCTCTTCTCTCTCCTGATACATACTTTCAAACAACATTATTTGTTCAACATGCCTTTTCCATATTATACCAGTATCAACTAACTTAACCAAATATGTTACAGGTCCCAATTGTTTTAATACTTTCCCTTCTATCCATTTACAATTATTTCTGTATGACCTTACTAATACATTCTGTCCAACCTGATACTGTTTTGCCTCACTTCCCCCTGAATAAACTTTTTGCATTTCCTGTTTCTTTTCCACATGACCCTTTATATTAGGTTTTAACAAATCGAATTGAATACGCAAGTTTCTCTTAAACATGAGTTGAGCAGGTGTTTCACCAGTTGTATTATGCTGTGCATTTCTATAATACATCAGAAAATTACAAATACTAGTTTCCAAATCTCTTTTTTCAAATACAGCTTTCTTAATACAATTTTTAATTATTTTTACTGCACTTTCTGCACAGCCATTGCTTTGAGGGTGATATGGTGGTGAAAATACCTGTTTAATACCACAACTATTAATAAAATTTTGAAATTCAGATGAATGAAAGGGTGGTCCATTATCACTACAAATTAACTCTGGATAACCAAAGGTAGCAAATATTTTCCTTAATGCTGAAATTGCTAGAAATGCTGAAGTAGATTTAACTTCTACCACCTCAATCCATTTTGAATAAGCACATTGTAATACTAAAAACATTTTACCATAACAAGGACCAAGATAATCAATATGTAGTCGTGACCATACTGTTTTTGGATATTCCCACGTGTGTAAAGTTACTTTTTCAGGATTTTGCCTCTGTTGTAAACATGCACTACAACTATTAGCTAACAACTCAATATCTCTATCTAATGAAACCCACCAAAAATAAGATCTTGCAATAGATTTCATCTTTACTATCCCCAAGTGAGTACTATGTAACTCATTCAATACAGATTTCGTCAATTTACTTGGAATTACTACTCTATGACCATACATAATTATTCCTTGTTCAACAGTTAACTGTTCTCTCTTATTAAAAAAAGGTTGAAATATACTATCCACATGTTTAGGCCATCCAGTATAAATGTACTCTAATACAGTTTTCAATAATGGATCTAACATAGTTTCCTTTCTTATCATTTTGTGATCTAATGGTAAGTAGCTATTGTCAGTAATAAAATTTAAGTATGAATAATCTGGTGTACAATAATTATTTACTCTTTCTAAAGGTAAGCGTGAGAGACAATCTGCATTATTTTGCTCAGATTTTACATAGATAATATTGTACTCATACCCTGATAACAATAAGGCATAGCGCTGTAGCCTACCAGCTGCTAATACAGGAATTCCCTTTTTAGGACCAAAAATACTTAATAAAGGCTTTGAATCAGTTACTAGAGTGAATTTCTTTCCCCACAAATATTGATTAAACTTTGAAACACCAAATACTAATGCTAAGGCTTCCTTATCTATCTGACTGTAGTGTTTTTCAGCATCATTCAGTGTGCGAGATGTAAAGGCAATTGGCCTTTCTATACCATGTTTCTTTTGAGATAACACTGCACCCAAACCATATGCACTAGCATCACAAGCTAAACATAATTCTGCCTCCGGGTCATAGTGTGCCAACAAGTGAGGTGATGCCATCATCTCTTTGATACATTTAAATGCTTTCTTACAATTTTCATTAAAATAATACTGTATACCCTTTTTTGTTAAATTATATAATGGAGCTAGTACTGTTGATGCATTTGGTAGAAATTTAATATAATAATTTACCATCCCTAGAAAAGATTTAAGTTCTGTAATGTTTTGTGGTTCTGGTGCCTTCAATATTGCTTCCACTTTCCTATCATCAGGTTTCAGACCCTCACTTGACAATTCATAACCCAAATAATAAATTTTAGGTGACATAAATATACACTTTTCCATTTTTATGGTTAGACCAACTTCTTTTAAAATAGAAACCACTTCCAGAACATTATTTATATGATCTTGATCATCCTTCCCTGTAATAACAATATCATCAAGGAACGTAGCTACACCCTTATTTTCTAACTTTTTGAACAATTTATCCATAATTCCTTGGAAAATATTTGGAGCTGTTTTCACACCAAATGGTAAACGGTTATATGCAAACAACCCTAAGTGAGTATTTATAACAACTAGCTTTTTAGACTCATCAGAAAGTAAACATTGTTGGTATGCATGCGCTAAGTCTATTTTAGTGAATTTCTGACCTTTCTTTAAGTTTACAAATAAATCTTCTATCCGTGGTAAGGGATGCTTATTTTCCTCTAAATATGGATTTATGGTTACCTTAAAATCTCCACATAATCTTAATTTACCATCATCTTTTAATACAGGAACTAGAGGAGTTGCCCACTCTGCTGATTGAACAGGAGTTAATATGTTTTCCTTTACTAATCTATTTATTTCTTTTTCAACTAAATCTTTCATAGAATAAGGTAATGGTCTAGCTCAGCGTTTCCCAACCTTTTTCAGCCACGGACCCCTAGGAAATCAAGCACAGGTGTCACGGACCCCTTAATAAAATAAGGGGGGAAGAGTCACGGCCCGGCGCCCGTATGCACTATTTCACTCAGTCTCGCTCACCGTACGTTGCCGCACGTTTGCCGTGCTAACTAAGCATACGATTACGACAAATTAGCATTTATGTATGGTCCATAGATGACACCGCGGACCCCCAATCATATACTAGCGGACCCCCAGGGGTCCGCGGACCACAGGTTGGGAAACACTGGTCTAGCTTTGTAATATTTAGGGTTAGCATTCTCTTTTAAACATAATTTTATTTTTTCACCTGTATAAGTACCTAATTCTGAACTGAAAACTTCTGGGTATTTATCTTTCAACATATTTTTCAAATTAAAATTTGTAGATTCCATAGAATGAATAGATAACAAATTAATACTTTGTAACCAGTCTCTACCAACTAATGGTGGTCCTCCTTTCTCAAAAATATATAATGGTAATTTGTGACAGTCTCCCTTGTATTCTAATAATATCTGTATGTAGCCCAGTGGGCATATTGGTTCATCAGTATAGGACTTCAATTCTACATTACATTTTTGCATCGGTATATCACTAAACAGCTTCCTATAAAGATCTAAATTAATTGCACTTACTGCTGATCCTGTGTCAATTTCCATATTTAGGTACTTGCCTGATACATTTAATTTAACCAAGTATGGTGAAGTTTTACATACATCCATTACAAATAGACTTTGAATGTCTTTTACACAATTACTACTATTAACATTACTGTCCTTTTCAATGTAATACTGTTTCCTCTTGCACACATACTGCAAATGCCCTGGCTTTCCACATTTATTACACTTTCTATCTCGAAACCAACACTCTTGCTTACTGTGTCCCTGCTTGCCACAACAGTCACACCTTCCTGGATCTCGCTGCTCCCAACTACCTTTCTTGTGGGTCTCCACCGGCCTGCCACGATCCAGCTTCTGCCGTCCTTCTTCCCGTTTCCTATTAACATATCCATATCCTTCATTTTTTCTATTAATATATCCATATCCTTCTCCATGTTGTTTCCCTTTAGAATTTTCACTTTTCCGTCTCCATTCTCCTTCGGGTCCTCTGTGCCCCTGCCTTCCTGGTTCCTTTCCTCTTTCCATTTTCTGCATTCTATCCGCTGATGGATTTCCCATTTCTTTCAAATTCCTTTCAGTATTTTCAAATGAAAGTGCCATCTGCACTGCCTTATCCAAGGTCATAGTAGTTTCCTGCTCATTGAGGATACGCAGTTTTACTTTTGGATCTCGTAATCCCGATATAAATCTATCTCGCAACATGTCTTCCAGTTTTTCCCCATAGTTACAATAGATAGATAACTTTTTTAATTCCGTTATGTACTCTGCAATCGTTTCGTTCACATTTTGAGATCTTTGATTAAATTTGTATCTTTCGGTAATTATTGAATTCTTTGGCTCTAAATGTTCACTTAAAATTTTCTTTAATTCTTCATAGGTTTTCTCGCTCGAACTCACTGGTACGCACAGATTTTGTAATAAAGCATATAGCTCGGCCCCAATTACAGTCAGAAACACCGACTTTTTCTTTTCCTCTTTGATTCCATTGCAGTCAAGGAATATTTCGAATCTTGATATGTAGGTCGAAAATTTTTCTTTACCATTGTATTCTATGTTTCCCAAATACGAAGAAGCCATTTTCTCGTCGCCACTTTGTTGTGTCTAGATTCCCGATGATTTCCTCTTAGTACTAGTTTGTGCAGGGATGTCTGATAAGACAACAATTCAATGAAGAACACGGTTATCAAATCAAACTATTTATTATTCCCAGTTAAATCAAGACACACAATATTAACCATTTTATAGATCAGCCACAGGAGCCGACGCCATGACAGACAGAGGCACACGGCAACTTGCATACAGCCAAGTGGCTGTGTTGCCACACAACAGTAATCTAGAAGACCCATAGATATTATCTACATCTACATAAGTCGCTTAGCAAGAGGTGTCTCGTAGTAAAACAGCGCCAACGGTATCGATTCGTCGCACAATACGTTGCAACTCCTTGAATTGCATCTCATCTGAATACAGAGTTTGCAATCCTTCATTTTCTATTTCTGTAACTTTTTCGTGTTAATGTTCAAAATGTAGTTAGCTTTTGCGTTTAGGTTTATATTTCTTTTAAGTATAACTTATGAGTGCAGTTATCGCGAGAAGAGTATTCTGGACTTGACCTATCATAAGATCGAAAAATGTTTGACCGAATTTCATTTGACCTAAAACTTTTCAACTATTATCGTTTGGTTTTTTTTTACTTCATCGAAGTCACGTTTGCCACTGTTTCAGTTAACCTATTATCTATTCGTTTTTTTTCATTACTCCAACACTTCATTTGGCCGAAAAACTTTTTACCGATATTACACTTACTCGAAATGACGGTTAATCGAAGTATTATGTTTCCAAACATTCATTATACCACTGTTTTAATTGCCATATTTTCATTTCACCAAACACCTAGAAATTTGTGCACACTAATTTGCTGTTACATTTTTAGCAGGCGCCATTGAAATGTAGGTAGACAATCCAAAACAATTGTACAAAAGTCATATTATTATACGATAATATAACTCTGACGGGTATTGTATTATCATTAATAATATTTGCTGTTAATTACATAGTTGGACTACAAAGGTGAAACCGCACTAGGCGGAAATGCACTGCAGCGGAACTTCGCGACACGACGCTTTTCTTTGCCACGCAGTTCGGTTGCAGTGTAGTTCCGTTGCTTCTTAGTGCGTGATGTCTGGTATAATTTCATAAAAAGAATATTTTGACGCGTCGTATCGCGCAGTTCCGCTGCAGTGCAGTTCCGCCTAGTGCGGTTTCACCTTTAGGGGTGTTCTGGCTAGCACGTGTGTCCGAATCTTTTTGCGGATTTTGTGTGATTCTTGATACTGTTTTGTTATTGTGTTGTTCTTGTGTTTGTAAAAAGGTTTGTATTGTGATACACTTGCATACAGCATAAAAAGAGATATGCAAACAAGCACCACAAAAACATGCAAGCAAGCATGCAGCATGCAAGCAAGCATGCAGCATGCAAGCAAGCATGCAGTATTCAAGCAAGCATGCAGCATGCAGCATGCAAGCAAGCATGTAGCATGCAAGCAAGCTTGCAGCGTGCAAGCAAGCATGCAGCATGCAACATGAAGCAAGCACGCAGCATGCAACATTCAGCAAACACGCAGCATTCAAGCAAGCATGCAACATGCAACAGGCATTGTTTCTGTCATGGCTCCGGCGCTGCGGGGTTTTGGGTGGCCCCACGCGAGCTTATCGTCGCAGATGATTTGAACGCTCACCACCGCAGCTTCGGTTTACTGGCCGGCTTCGCCGGCCAGCCTCAGCCGCGGCGGCGGCCGTTCCAACCACCTGCTCCTCAGCTCGCGGGCCACCCCACCCCTCCGCGCCTACGCGATTTTAAATTACACTCTAGGGGTGGGGCAGACAAGACTACGTAAAGTCGGCTTTGCAGCATTTCGTTTCCGCCACAAAGTTTTGTAGCACAATATATTCAATTTTTATGACAGTAATTTAATTTTTCGGTAAAATTTTATGTCGGTATGGTGAAAATATGGCAAATAAATCATTTGGCAATTGAAAAAAGTTTAAAAGAGGCTTCGGTCAATAGTAAAAAGTCATTTTGTTAATCGGCGGAACATACTTCGGTAAAATAATACTTATGGCGAATGATACTTCGATGAACTGAAACTATGTCAAATAATGCATATAGCAAAAGAGATGTCGGTCAATAGTTTTCGGTGTAATGAAATTCGAACAAACAAAATTCGGTAAATTGATCGGTTCCCGTCAAAATTATTGCTTTTTTTTATTGTTTGTCAAAAAATCATACGGTTAAGGGTTGTTTCTCAAAAAATACTTATATTCGTAATTCTATTACTTTGTATTTTATTAGACGAGGTACTTAATCAACGTACTTATGCCTAACTTGATACAACTTGAAATTCAAATTCGACAACTTAGCTATCATTGAATGACACTACAATCAATAAACTAACTTTTCTCAATAAAAACATGAAAAAGCAACGTTGAAAGAGATGAATAATCTTCACTAAAAGTACTAGGCACACATGAAACCGAAGCAATACACTACAGAACAAAAGATTCGCAATGAAGCAACGAAGGCGATCGATTTGTCGCATTCGATTAGCGGGCGACGACACGTTGTGAGATGAGATGTTATTTATTGTACTTTTGTGTTCCCAGTATCTTTATCAGACAGTCTTGTTATCGTTCTGTTTAAACCAAAAATGATTGCAATTAGTTATTGGTTGGTTCATAAAGGAATCAGGTATTTGTGTAGAATTTTTAGTTATTAATTTTTAATTGATATCAGCGATGTATTAGCCAGTTGTAAACAAGCAATGCATGTCTAATACAAAAGCGAAAACCTCTAGGTACGATAAAAGAACGATAGATGAAAATATACTCTTAATGATAGACCCATGTTTTGGCTGGAGACCATAAAACTAAGTGTTTTAAAAATATATAACAATAATATTAAAAAGTAACTGGTCCCTGAACATATTATAAACATAAAAACTGCTAAACATAGAAGATATCAAACTTTCAAACAATGTGGCGATCACGCGACTCGAACGAGGTTTACATACAGCTAACGCCATCTAGCGCCGAGTAGCGGAACTACTCGTTGTTATAAACTACATAAAATAAGAACTTTCTTTGCATTTTATTTATTGGAATATGGACTTATTGATTGGTTATCATAATTAAATATTTTTTAAAATTAGTAATTAATTATAAAATAGAATAAGGCTTTTAAAATTTGAAGTTTCGATTAGGTACTTACATTTAGTGTTAAAGTGGTAAATATGTCTGACCTAAATGTAGGCAAAGGCGTCTATCCAGTTTAATTCAGGTTCTTAGACTAGCGTAGGTTTTAGTTCGAATTCATGATAAAGGCGCTCAAGTGTGAAATGAATAAATAGGTAGGTCGCTAGTACTTTTTAATATCTATAGGTCACCGCACTTTAGGTACTTGCATAGCGAATAATTTGAACTATTTTAATATTTCAAAAATATCTCTATTTCACGACTTATTTTATTTATTTATACTTCGTGTAGTATCACTACTTTGTACCTAACATTAGCGGAGTATATGCCACGAGGCATTCCGTAGTTATGGGATCCAAAAACGCTACTTTAGCAATCATACTCTATTGCTCGAGCATTAGAATAGAAAATTCCATATTTCGGATTTTATCGCTATGCATATTGTGACGTTAAAGTGGACTTTTCAGACCCGTTTATCGCCAAAAAATGTCATCGTTTGCTGTCCACTGTGAGGCTACGGTCACTGTTACCGTCCCCGTATCTGACAAACTCTCCGACTGGAAAGAAACCATACATTATTTGTTTCATAGCAAAGGCTATTTTGTATGACATCGTTGAATGTCAAATGCAGATGACAAACATACGTCTACTATCTTGATCTGATGACTATCTGGGTCGCAATCTTGATCCCAATCTTTGTAAACTAATCATCATCTTCCTGCCCTTATCCCATCTTAGGCGCCATCTCCACGAGCGAGAGAATCGCGGCGATATTATCGTCGTGTCACGTATTTCCATATACTCTCTATGAACGCGTCTCCACACGGCGATGTTATCGCGGCGAGACACTATATGGAAATACGTGGCACGACGATAATATCGCCGCGATTCTCTCGCTCGTGGAGATAGCGCCTTACTTGAGGTCGGCGCAACACGTGTTCATCTTCTTTCATTCTCCCCTATCAGACGTCACAGTATCATTTACTTCTTTTTCTTTCATACTATTGTCATTTCTTACACAATCTTTGTAACCAATCATCAATCGAATTTTGCTATCGGAGTCTTTAAAGATGTCATTTTACAAGCAGCCGACAAAGAAAACGGATCAGAATTTGGACAAAATATATTTGTCTTCTCCTTTTTTCTTTCTATAAATGTTCCCTTCTTAACATTTTTCTTTCTATTTGTTCCAGTGTTCGGCATGGACTCTCCTCTGGGACTGTTCCCCCCCGGAATGGAGCACAAGATGTACCCAATGATGGACGTGGAACACCGCGCGCCGCTTGACGCACAACTATTTACTAACGTTAAAAAGAAATGTAAGTTTTATCACAGTTTTATTTAGAATAATATAATTTAAAAGCAATAGGTTCAAAAATGGAAGCAATTCAGGGGCATTACACCATAGCGTCTGTAATTCTGATAATAGCGGAGTTATTAGCTTTTTTTGGAATTATTTGAATTATAGCCAGTAAAAAGCTTACCAAAAGTCGCCAACCCAAAGTTGTCATGAGATAATGAACATTTCTGAGTAAGCCTTCATCCCTTTGAATGACCGATCCCTCAATGAAGCCTAACAAACCGCCGATTTCTGTATTACGCCACAACAAATCTCTACAACAAATCGATGCCCCCAACCAAGAACTCGGTAATGTACTATTATGGGCTTTATGCTGTTATGTCAAATTCGGCATCTATGGACTGGAATACACCTAAGCATTTTTTTCCAGATTTTTCTTATTGATATTTGCAAAGAAATCATGACACACATGTTTATTGTTGGGAATTTAGACACAATAATATTTCGGCAAAAAACCTGTAATAGGTTTGTACGAAAAAAACTGTTTAATTTTTATTTTTGTAAGTTGCGATTACCGGGTTATTGGCAACAATATCATTTTCATGAAGTTTTTGGTAAACGTGTTCATGGGGTTTTTGTTGAAATAATTTTAAAATACTTGTGCCGTAATATGCACTAACAATGTTATTTATTAATACCTTTTTAAAATTATTTGATATTACCACAATAACTCCGTAAAAACAAGTTATGTATCAGCCCTAAAATGTAAAATAACGCCGTAGAAGCCCATAATGCAATGTTATGAAATGTTTTATTTGATAAGTTTACTGCAATAACCCCGTAAGTAGTACTACTGTAATATTTTATGCATAAAATTTTAGGTTTTATTTATTTTCATAAATTACTAGGTTTTGAATAAAAGGATTTTCATAATAATGGCGAAGATAGACTTCGCAAAAAAATAGCTTTCATTTAGTACATCAATGACTTCAATAGTCCCACTTGTTGAAAAGATATTTGACAAAATCAGTAAATCTTTTCTCCTGTAAAATTTTGATTTTTCGATTGCCGGGTTATTGCTTGGGAGCGTCGAAATATTCTTTGAAAGACTCACATACGTATAGAAGTTATCTGTGAACAATGGTGCTCATACACTCTCATCATAAACAGACGCGTGCTGAGCCGCAACAAAGGACCGAAGCGCAATAATGCACAAGCTGCATCCTCGTCCCCATCACACATCCAGTGGGCTCGCAATCTCTACGCGCGAATGTTAAACGTCCATTGTTTCTCAGCAAATGTTTATTAAGACGATCTGATAGCGTATCTCATAGGGGAACAGACGCCGACTCTAACGTATGCTTTGAAAGCTGGTCCCCGACGGACGCCTCCGCCGCACAATAGTCTCGATCGATTAGCGGCCATCGCTCGAGACAGGCACACGTGTACCCAGCTCCGCTCCCTCGCTAACGAGCTACAAATAGAAAACATCCTTTTTAATTTACAAAGCTCGCGTGTCCCCCGACGACTATTAAAAGAAAAACTAATTTCCATAATAAAATATCATTTCTCCGACGACGTTCCGAAATGTTCCTCGAATTATCTGATCGGAATCGAGTTAACGTGCTCCGTTGAAATTATAAAACTATAAAGTTAGGGGCGACGTCGCCGGCATATGCATGTCCGCGTTTCTTTTTGACAAACCGCCGTAATAGTCGCGTGCTCGTATCGAATTAATGACAAATCGCCGCCAACAAAATGTCGCCGCAACCCGCTCATTTCGCTCGCTCGCTCCGTACACAGTTATTGCTCAGCCGAAACATGGTTATTAGATAATGGTGCACTCGCGTAATGCCGTCGCGGTGGCGCGGCTCACGGCACATGTCGTGCCGTGTCGTGCCGCGGAGCCTGCACTTCGCCGCTCGTAAATCACACAACTCCGCGCTCGCGGTTGTTTCTTATGTAATTAGTTAGCTAAACATTTCTGTTTCGTTGACACGAAACCTCAAACCGCATTAATAGATTACTAATGGTATCTGTGTTCTGCAGGGCGGCCGAAGGGCCAGCACAGCGCGCCGCGCGGTGGTCCTCCTCGATCTTGGACCAACGCCGAGCTCACGGAGGCGCTGCAGCACGTGTGGAACAAGAAGATGACGACGAGCCAGGCCTCCAGGATCTTCGGCATCCCTTACAACTCGCTGCTCATGTACGTGCGCGGGAAGTACGGCAAGAGCCTCAAGCTGGAGCAGCTCAGGAAAGACTGCATCGGCGGACCTCTAGACGTACTGAACCTAAACTCCGGCAACAACAACAACAACCAACCCTCAAGCAAACATCACGACAAAGACGACCACTCACAACGACCAGCGAGCTCCGAGCCCGACATCGCCTCGAATCCCATGTTCAACCCCTTCCAGCCAGGGTTCTACCCCGAGTTCCCGCCAGGATTCCCGATGCCGCTCAACATGCTGCATCTACTCCCGCCGAACGACAAAGCGAGGGAACTGTACCAGTCGATGCCGATGGCTCTGGACTCGCTGTCAGGAGTAACGAAAGAGGAGGATTGTAAGAGTGACAGGTCAAAGGAGAACTCTGCCGACGAGGAGGGCGACGCGTACCGCGCGCCCTCCCACCCGCCGCATCCGCCCGACACGCGCCAGCTGCTGCACCACAACGGACAGGACTAGGTCCCGCACGTCATGTCTGCGATGCGCACTGTTCCTTCAACTGTTAACATCTCATCAGTGACGTGTGAGCAGGTCCGATGTTCCGCCGCAGTCGCAGCTAGACATCGTCACGAACTCGCTCGTTCATCTGTTGACAGACTAAAACTGGAATTTAGTTAGTGTATTAATAAGTCTCGTAACAAACATATTTACGTGTTTTAGAAATTAATTTTATATCTTGTGGTCGATCACTGGCGACAGAACATAAAGTTGGTGTGCTTAGTGGTACTATAGTGAAACTTTTAACAACTTTTTAATGTCGACGAACCAAATGGTGAGGTGACACGTTATTTAAAATTGGTGTAAGTCACAGAGATATGAAAAATGGAGGGAGGTTAGTGAGACGCGTGAAGACATTTTTCATAATTCTGCGACGCGAACTATTTATTGTTATTACGTTTGTAGAGGTATCACTCGCGAGGAAATCAATAAGGATCTGGCGAGGCGGCCACATAGTGTAATATTTCGATTGGAACCTAAAACTCGCTTAAATAACTTCGACGGTAGCTGAACGCCCGTGTATGATTGCTATTGTTTTAATGTGCAATACTAAATAATTGGAACTTACTATGAATACACTAGAAAGGTTTCAGTTTTACGGATATCGTAAATTGTATTAGGAAGTATTTGTGAATCTCCGGGATCGCGACCGGCGACGTCCGCATTAAATTAGTTAAATTTATATTTAAAAGATGTGTTAATATTGTAAATGTATATTAATATCGCGTACTAAGTGATAGGCGATAATTTATTTTGAAGGAGTGCAATAAGTATGAAAGGTGTTGTGATTGTTATCGTTAAGACATTCCGAATTTCATTATTGTTAACACATTCCGTTACATTCCCTATTTTTAGATAATGTATAATAATTTCTTACAATTTTTATTATTATTGAATATAATAATGCATTGATTTCTTCATTGATAGTGAATCCTTTGTAGATATAATACGTTATACGTGCGAGTTCACTTATGCATTTCACCAAAGTTTGTAAAATATTTCGTAATAATAGTTATAATTCGATGATAAACAATTTTTAAATGTAAATAGTTATTGATAAAAAATTAATGGGATATAAATTTTTGAATTAACCAGTAAATAAGGTGGACATTTATATGTGTCTAAAATGGTAAATAGTAGTGTATTTGTAATTGTTGTAGTGTTAGTGATGTGAATCAGTGAGCTGGGCCGAGTGAGGGACGCTGACGTCCATTGACGTCACAGGGAGCCGCGACGCACTAGTCACACACATCCACTCACCAAACGTAACTCATAGCGTTCAATCTCAAACGTCACAAAATTCAGCAGACTACCCTCGATACAGCACTAACTGGCGCTAGACTAGGACATTGTCCGATCAAAAGGAAATATAATTTCATTCAAGTTTTTTTTTTCAATAAATATAAAAAAGATGAGGAATAGAGCTGCAATTATTAAATTCATTTATTATTTTTAATCTTAGAACAATCTGTGTGTTCTCTAATAGTATTAAAGTATCAAAATTCAATATTAACATCTAATAATTGCCAGTCTCTTGAACTCTTCAAAAACCGTTTCAATGAATTTCCACTAAAGAAAATGACAGTGCGCGCCACGTTTAGACAAATAATGTATCTGCACTCAATGTTCAAATAAAAAGGAGCTTTCAAGATTTTAGTAAATAATGAAAGTTAGAATAAATCGTTCAATACTATCTGGCTTTAGATAAATGTATACAGTGATCATTAGAGATACAGTGTACGTAGAACACATGATTTTACCTGTTGTAAATATGATTTGTATATTAATGAACTAAATCTGTTGAATTCTCACATCGTTTCCTTTACACGCTATACCCAAATCTAACAGTGTTTACGTTATTATGACAATTAAATTCTTTTCTACATAAATGTTACCGCGTGTTTAACTCGGAATAATTCTAATTTTCATCCAAATTTATTAACTATAGTCGGCGAAACATGAAAATCTCTCAACAGAAGACTGAACACTATTTACGATTCTATTTTATAAAAAATATTGTACATTTCACATAACAGTACAGCAACAATGGAATCCTCATACCTACATACAGTAGTAGCACATAGTGTCACTTCATAATAACAATATTATCATTACAGGGATTTTATATATTAAACGATTAAATATGATTAAAATATTGTAATAGTTTTAACAGATTTTATATTGCTTTTTTCTCATTCCGTTTACGCTGGCAACATTGAAGAATGCAAAAACCGCGCTCTTTTGTATTTAAATGTAACGGATTCACATGTAGATAATAAAGTAAGGTCATGTATTGAATAAATAAACAATTGTCTGTATGAAACGTAAATACATGTGCCAAAAATTGTAAAGAAATGATTTCAGCGTTGGCGTTGTGTTACTGTTCCACAATGTTCTCTTGCTGGCTTGTGTTGTGACTTGTGACCATAGATTACGTTCATATTTACCTAATTCGTACAAATTCAGCAGTATTAGAGTGATTTTGTTAAAGTTTTAATTGAGAAGTTTTTTTTGTAATTAAGTTTTGTTATTTGTTAATGTGTAGGTCCTGCGATTGACGAAATGGTTATGATAAGAGCATGTTTTACAAAGTTCAAACGGAATATGTTTTGTATATGTCTATATGTATATGTATGGTTCTGTGGTTTACCTTATTGCTTTAACACTTCGTTATAAAGTAAATTCTGTTTATTCTTGACCTCTATGCCGCTAGACACGTTCTTGTAAAACTACGTTCAGCTTTTCAACACTGTTCTCATTAAGCATAGGTGACATCAGGAGCCAAATGTAATATCGTAAAGAATTAATAGATAATATATTACGTACGACATTCAGTACTTATTTTTAGTTGATAAAATGTGATTGTATTAATTTTAGTAAAAATTCAAAATAATTAGTTCCTTCAATTTTTGTTACGAGTATTTATAAATTGTAATTGCAATGATTTTTAGCTTTTAGATAATTGTTCTCTCCGATAAAGAGTATAATTAATTGTAAGTTTTTTTTTTGTAATTTAATTTGTTGTATTTTTGCTTAATATAATGACAAATTAAATTAAATGATATCGTTACATTAGGGTGTAAAAAAGATTATCTATTTGATCTTAAATAAAATACGAAAAAATATTTATGTTCTAGTATCATTCTAACGTGTAATTGAAATCGAAAGATGGAGCGTTGTAGTAAAATTCGTTTACGGTCACCGACGTAAAGTGTAAAAAATAAAAATATGAAATACCAATTTGTTCGTTTTATTTTGTTTATGACACCGACACTCACGAATCCAATTTGTTCACGTATTGTGTTACACCCTTATTTGTTATGTTTTTCCTTGACGGGAAAATTCCAAATGATGAGGAGTTGGTATTGCCTGAGAAACGACAAGGACATTATCATAATCTTCAACTTTTCAGCCTGTTTGCTATTGAAATTTCTCCACTGGAAAATCTACTAATTGCCAAAATCTACTACCTGCTACAATCCTGAAACAAGTCACGTGACGTAGTGAGGTAAGGTATCGAAATTTTGTACTCACCAGTTAAAATCTTTCGGCTTAGGTGCAGACGAAATATGACTTTATGGAGATGGCAACAAAGAGATTTCTTTCAACAACACGCAGAATTAGAATTCAATATACGAGACCTGTAACGAGATTAGGAGTTGAGACCAATTTCCACCAAAGCGAAGAGGAAAAGGAATAATTATCTTGGAATATTTTGCATTTCTCTCTATAACCCCATATCTATTGGCTATAGCTCCTCTATGTTTTGGTAACTGGCCATAAAGAAACCGTGAGCTTGTTCATATTTTGGCCATCTAGTGTAAAGGGAGAGAGACATACTCTTCACGTAAGAAGAAAAGAGGCAGAAAGAGTCTAAGAGCCAACTGACGGCATGCCGCGGTGTGCCTCAGTATCTTGTTGCATTCTACCTCAGGACGAAAGCAGGTGCTCGTGCTAACCTCTTAGATTGCCGTCCCGACAGGCTAAATTCAACCTTATCTCAATTTCTTAGCACTCAATTTCCTTTAACATAAAGTAACATATTCGCTCAGAACAATAACTAAAGCATAGAAGGCGCTTTACGACATTTGAAGTGTACGCTGTCATAGACAAAAGAGTATTAGCTAGTGATGTGACTATGCATAAAATAAATACCGATATCGACATCGAATTCTTAGTTTATGGTATTACTCCATGGCAATAAATCTAAATATGCTAAGGTGAAATAAAGAACTCACTTCTGTCTGACCAACATAATTTATTTTTAAACAGCATAAATTGTAAAAAATTGAAACTACCAAGAAAACGCTTAAATAATTTTAAAAGAGCGATTGGCGCTGAACGATTCCCAGTTGTAACGTGCAATAGCGTTGATCCATTTATGCCTCATATCAACATCGGACGGAAATCTGAAAGTGACAAAAAAAATTATAGCCACACATGAGTTTAAATTGTTACACCATGAGCCACACGGATTTTTCACACTGTCATTTCATTACTCATACGTACGATTCGATCACAAGACCGTAGGTATTTATTTAACTCTTAAATAGGTATTTAATCCTTCCCAAAACTACGTGTAAAGAAAAATAATGTACATAATAATTTGGATGACGCTATTTTATCGATATTGTATCGATAGTTTGTTTTTGCAAGCACTATTGCAAAAATTTATATGCCGATTTAAAATTTATAATTTCCATATAATCGAACTATTTAATTGCATAAAATATTGATTTCAAAACACTACCGTGTACACTAAGGTTAAATAATTTGAAATAATGCCAAAATAACATAAAATAAGAATGAAAAACTGACAAAATGACCATATATGATTACTTACCGATGGAAGCTTATGATTTCCGCATCATTTTCTTTGCGGGATGAATGAGATTTACATCCCACAATAATGCAGGACATTATTTAATCTTTAAGCTTTGCGATTTACACTAAATCACTGTTATTTTTGTACTATTTTTACAAAAATACGTAAAACCAACGAATCACTTCAACTGGCATGCGCCCATAAGCATTATACGAAAAAATGCGATGAACAAAGTCATAGATAAAAACCTGAGACGTTAATTAGCTTTTAAACTTAGTACTATAAAGGTAGCCAAGGTATCCAAACTGACGTTTACTTTGTGACGATTTGCATTTTGAGCTACCTACATCTGTCTCTCTCTAATGCTGTTATGAGTATATAAGAAAACAGAGACGACTATATTAGTTAAATTTAGGTTCCTTCTATGCTTTAGTTATTGTTCTGAGCATATTCGTCTCCATGGGATGCAAGGGCATCACGTGGCATGTCGTGTCATCCCGCGAGACATTTCGTCCTAAAATCAGTGCTAACTTTATTGAAATAAAGTAGAAAATCATTGTTCGCTAAAGAAATTATGTGTCTTTTTTTCTTTTTATCAGTAGGTATATGCCCATTTGCATACAGACTCGAAGTTTCATACTTACCTAATTTGAGGGTGGTAGGCTAAGATATAATAATAAAACAAAATATTCGATATCACATGAAATCATACCCTTTTATTTTCAGTTTCATTTAAATATGATTTTATAAATACAAAATTATACACTAATCGAACGGTGGATACTGTCAGCACTTACAAATATCGTACATACTCCTCATTGAGCAAATGCAAGCAGTTTTTATTAATTTTACACACTTTTTATAATCTGTCTTACAATTTTATAATTTATTTATGAAGTTCTATCTATTGAGATTAATATCGAATTTGGTTAATCTGTGGTCTAAATTATAAAGGAAACTAAATTTAAGTTCATTAGACTTTATCACATAAATGAAGGCGTTTAAACGGTCGCTTAATCAATTTTGATGGAAAACAGTCAGTTTAACATTTAATTGATTGCGTGGAGTCTCACAGACCACAGCACATCTTCAAAGTAATAGAAATTATAGTTTGAGTTAGCTTCATAAAAAAATGTGCCCCAGTGCCGAACATATTCATGATTTTGTATTGAATTTAATTATATTAGCCAATCTGGCAAACATCAGGCAACCGTTTACGTAAAATTTTTAGATGTAACCAAAAAGTGTTTAAATTGTTCTATTAATAAACGTAAACCAAAGCCGTAGTCAGTCAATAACATTGAAGAAAACTATTGCAGTTCACAGATTGAACAAATTCAACACCAAACCCATTTCCTTACACATTTACGTCATACATTACATTTTAAATTCTATTCCGACAAGTAAAAAAATTGCACATTACTATTCTTGAAAATAAAAAGACGTAAGTGAAGATTTATACGAAAATAACACTTACGTCCTTTCACTTACAGTAGCTAATGGGGTACGGAAAGTTTTGAGGTAACTATTTATTGAACGTATGGGCTATATGTTGAGTATATTCCATCAATATCACACGGCTTTGTATCAATTTTATTCGATAAATATTTTTTATTTTATTTTATATACACATCATACTGGAAAAATGTTATAAGTTAATTTAATTGAATTATTTTAAGTACTTATAAACCAATATTAATGTTTTCTTCTTACTTATAAGTTTAAGGGAATTAAGAAAAATGAAGAAAATAACACCCTTTTAAGAAATTAGTTATTTTCGACTTTTGCAACTAAGTAGCTTAGCTACTGAAGTTTTTCAAAAGAAAATAGATTGTACGTGGACGAGTTTTGCAAAGTTTCATTTATAATTATCTAATAAGTAAGAAGTTTTTAAGTTAATTTTGCAAGTGCCGTAATTCTAAACAATAAATGTAACTGTAATTTGAACACCAGTTCATTGTAAATAAAGGCCAATTTCACATGCACTTACTCGATTTGATCCGACATTCACAACTTGTAATTGTTTTACGTCTACGATTGTTATAAGCCTTTTCTTCTTAGCAGTTTGATTTGCACACACAACTTAAATCTTATTTAAATCTTCTTAGGTCCTCTTTCCTGAACCATAAAACTAAATAAGGAATGATAATTAATTCGATTTAAATTGTAGTGTACAAATCATAAGCTGTCACTTCATTATTCTATTTATTCAACTATGCCAATTATGTTATTGTTTAATTAGTTAATGTTTTTTTTTACTTTTTCATGTTTACTTTACATTCAGACCTTATAACGCTTACCTCAAATTAGACTATGTTCTAAGCGACCGCCTGAACAAACGCAAAAAACATGGTATTCCGAGAACTGGTAATTTTTAAGACACACTGAAACTTGTCCAAAACTTCTAAAAGTACCTGAACACCAAACTGTAGACCTCTCTGAAGAGTGGCGGGACCTATTCGTTTCGAAATGCCACAAAGACCTTTCTTGCGACAAAAAAGTCGTATCTTCAAATTAATTCATGCACTTATCGGTTGAATACTGGGAAGTATTCAACCGATAGATTTCCTTCGCTTCTCTTCACCCAGAAGTCTTGAACAAGTTTTCGGCGCGCCTCAAACACCTACCCAGTAATTTCAACCAAATATTACGTCTACTACACACTTTGCCTCCAGTTTACCTCACCTTGCCGACGGTTATTGAACAAAGCTTTGATACTGGGAATTTCCCAGTCAGTATACTTTCCCAATGGAACTCACGGAACTCGCCGGCATAGTGTGTAAGAGCCATACAGTGTCACTTATTGATGTATAACATCTCAGGGATTACGTGAAATTTAACTGAAGTGGAACAAAATTGGTCAAATCAATTAGGGCGCACAGTGATAAGGGGAGCAGTGAAATGCTAGCAACTCTTGCAGAATCTGTCTTTGGATCGGTCACCAAAGTATAGCAACACTTGCCGAGATCTGTCTTTGGATGGGTCACCAAAGTATAGCAACACTTGCCGAGATCTGTCTTTGAATAGGTAACCAAAGTATAGCAACACTTGCCGAGATCTGTCTTTGACTGGGTAACCCAAGTATAGCAACACTTGCAGAGATCTGTCTTTGGATGGTCACCAAAGTATAGCAACACTTGCCGAGATCTGTCTTTGAATGGGTAACCAAAGTATAGCAACACTTGCCGAGATCTGTCTTTGAATGGGTAACCAAAGTATAGTAACACTTGCAGAGATCTGTCTTTGGATGGGTAACCAAAGTATTGCAACACTTGCCGAGATCTGTCTTTGGATGGTCACCAAAGTATAGCAACACTTGCCGAGATCTGTCTTTGGATGGGTAACCAAAGTATAGCAACACTTGCAGAGATCTGTCTTTGGATGGGTCACCAAAGTATAGCAACACTTGCCGAGATCTGTCTTTGGATGATCACCAAAGTATAGCAACACTTGCCGAGAACTGTCTTTGGATGGGTCACCAAAGTATAGCAACACTTGCCGAGATCTGTCTTTGGATGGGTCACCAAAGTATAGCAACACTTGCCGAGATCTGTCTTTGGATGGGTCACCAAAGTATAGCAACACTTGCCGAGATCTGTCTTTGGATGGGCCACCAAAGTATAGCAACAATTGCTGAGATCTGTCTGTGTGTGTATAGTAAGTCTATGGTCTCAAAGTCATAAAAGCTGTGTTGTGTTATGTTACACATCATGCGACTACTGTTAGACTCTTTCATTTTTTTTTACTTCTATAGATATATTTCTAAACAGGTGATATCCACACAAAAAATTCCATCATCATTTCAAATATTTAAGGACAAAGCTCTTTCGTTCTCGTATCGTTGATTCTTAAACACAATTAATTTTAAACAGTCAATTGCCTAAAACACCCATAACATTTACTTTCTAAACATTTTCTATCTAAACAACATCATTAATCCAATTTTTCGCTAAACATTTCATCATCGACCCATTAATTCGGATGGACTTCCATTAAAACGTCACATAAAAATGAATAATAATTTAAATATAAAATTAATTAAAAATGAATGAAAAAAATGTATCTAAAATTACGTTAGTGTTAGTACCTTATCCTAATTTAAGCAAAGATACGTTAATTCAGCTTATTTGGTAAAAATCTATTAAAAAATTCGCAAATCAGTGCATTTTTTTACGGTCACACCTAAGAAGCCAAATTGCTTACAATTTTGGTACTAAAGGACTATGAATTTTATTCTGAATAGTTTATTTTTTAAATAGGACATTTAGAAGCTGGACTTATTTGATTGGTCTTATTTAAAATAAAAAGAAATTTAAGACTATTTATTCATCATGCAAACACTATTATTTAATAAAGTTAATAAGGCTTAATATGAGCTTTAGTTACCAGTTTTCTACTTAATTTTATAACACGGACCATTTTGGCGCAAAACTAAAAGGCGGCCATCTTGGTATTCCAAACAATTTTATAAATATTAAGCAACAGCGCCCTCTAGTCAACCGCCAAAACAACCATGCAGCTTTACAAACAACTTTATACTATTTTATAATGCTTTACGATAACGGAACACATTTTGTTCTGGACCAATCAAATAGGCCTGCGTGTATGCATCGTACACGAAGCGTATAGTACCGTATATACAATACAATTTAATATATAAACCTTCTGTACATATCACAGACCAGCGGGCTTTTATTTGTTTAGTTTTTAACCTAACCTAGGAGTCTGATTGGAATGCTTTTCGATATTGATAAGTTTTTAGTAGGACTTCAAAAGATCTGCTGGTAACATTACTAAAGTGCAAAGAACATCTAAGATCGAAAATCTAGACAAATAGTCTGTAGTTCAAAAAGTATCGATGTGCCTCTTCGAAGCAAATGAGGAACTAAAATCTACATCGTGACATCGGAGTTCTATGCAAGTTAAAAACATATAAAAAAAAACCGAGTAACTTTCGGGCAGCCTACTAGACAACAGCCGGTGAAAGGTCGGGTCGTAGGATCCTCCCTTTTCAAAGAAATATTGAGGAAGTTTACACTCTGTTTAACAGGGTCCCGAAATGTAAAACTAGAGCTGGGAACACCTAAGTCTCAAGTGAAGATTTAACATTCTTAGATAGATTAGATAAATAATGGGAACTATATTGTCTGTCTGTGTTAGATTTGTCACCAAGTTGTATCACCTAATAGATTTATCACCACGAAATATTTTCGCTCTCAGACAAACAAAAAGTGTTCCCAGGTATGAATTACCAAAGTAATGTTAATATTATGAGTGTAAAATAACAGATGGATTACCAATAAAATTGTGGTGCATTACATGAATATTACTTCGTTCTCATATTAATAGTTTTATTACTTAAATAATAGCTTTGTGCTCAGAATGGTAGATCTGTCACCAAATAAATCGATTACCGATCCCTGACTGCGAATCCTTTTCATTTGTTATTTTGTCACCAGTACAGTAGTTACAATTTAATTCTTTTAGTTATTAAAATAACAGTATTTGTTACCAATTTAATTTATGTATCAATTTACAATTTTAATGAAAATATGCTCAAAGACGCGGATACGAATTGGCGCGCTTTCCGGTCTCAACGATGGGTTCTCTGGACTTTGATTGTTTGCCTTCATGATTGGTATTGATATTAGGAGGACTTGTGGGCACCCCGACACGGACAGGTTAGGTTCTAAGGAGATTTATTTATTTATTTAGAGATCCTTCCCCTTTGTGTTAGGTTACTTTAAACCTTGCATGCAGAAACCTTGCTCCGTTGAGCTTCCTTGTTAGGCGGTAATCAATAACAAAATCAACAAAATGTTGTCAACAGAACGGGAGAGCAGAAAGAGAAATGCGTTCTATTATGGAAACTGCAAGAACAATGTTATATGCAAAGAATATTCCCTTGTATATGTGGGCAGAAGCTGTCAACTGTGCCACATATTTGTTGAATAGAAATACATCAAGCCAGACGGGTGATGTTACAGCATATGAACTGTGGCATGGAGTGAAACTTAACTTGCAACATATCAGAATATTTGGATCCATCGGTTATGTACATGTACCAAAAGAAAAGCGAAGAGAGCTTGCCAAGAAAAGTGTTAAGATGTTGCTTGTAGGATACGACCATGATAATTACAGGATGTATGATATAAATACAAAGAAGATTACAATATCCCGGGATGTGAAGTTTGATGAATGTTGTACTCCAGAAGAAAAGCAAAGTGTTGTAGAAGTGACAGCTGAGCAAGAAGATTATTCTATGAGGTCGACTCCACAGGATGAGTTTCAACAAGGCAATGTACCTGATGAAGATAGTTCAGATGATAGTATGAAGAGTTTAGAAGAAATGGATGAAACTTATGTCCCTCCAAGACATATATGTTTGGAGCAGGAAATACAGAGAATTGTCACGCTACGTCCTTGTCGAAATAACAACCTGGAAGTTAATTTCACAGAATTTGAAATACCTGATACTTATGAAGAAGCGATGAATAGTCCAAATTCTCATTTATGGAAGAAAGCTCAAGAGCTTCAGTCACATGAAGAAAATCAAACTTGGATATTGACTGATCGAGCGGAGAAGAAACCTGTGTCTTTAAATGGGCATTCACCATAAAGAAGAATAAAGATGGATAAATAGTACGATACAAAGCACGACTGTGTGCACGAGGGTTCACACAAGTCAAGGGCTTAGATTATAATGAGACTTTTTCCCCCACTCACAGGTATGACTCCATCAGGGTACTACTCAGCATTGCTGTTAGAGATGGACTGGAGATTGAGCAATTTGATGTTAAGACGGCCTTCCTGTACGGTGAGATCTCTGAAGACATATACATGGAGGTGCCAGAGGGTTTGAAAACACAGTCAGATAAAGTATGTAAGTTGATTAAATCCATCTATGGTCTTAAACAATCAGCTAGATGTTGGAATGAGAAATTTTGTTCTTTCCTTGATATTTGTGGTTTCCAGCAATGTCAACTGTGTGTTTTTAGGATATTTTTAAGATATAAAAGTAATATTAATTCTATGTTGATGAAGGATTGTTGCTAGCTAGAAGTAAAGATGTTTTATCTGAAATATTGGATATGCTTAAACAAAAATTTGAAATTAGGATTTTCAATGTTAATTAATTGGTATGGAAATAAATAAAGAAAAAGATTGCACAAAATCGGACGAGCGGTTCTTAATATACCCGTGCGAAGCTGGGACGGGCCACTAGTACTTTATAAACTTAAGTGGGAGTGTTAAATAAGTAAATTTATAAAGTTCCTACCTACTTCATAATAGTGTCTTTGTAAACTCTGTTGCTAACAGACCTTCTAAACGTCTAAGTTATGTTTATGTTTTTCTGCCGCTGGTGACGTTGTTGTGTTGCCTGTCATTCCTTCCTTTGTAAAATTCACTTAGGAACAAATATATTTTACGTATCTTGTTTTACGGAAATATGGTTTTATTTTGTAGAAATACTGCCTAATTCCAATATTTATTATGGAATTGATTTTATATTGTTTGGTGACAAATCTACTATTTGGGGACAAACTCTATTTTTAGGAGACAAAAAACTAATTAAATTGGTGATAGTTAAGCTATCATACCCTTAAATAATGTGGATATTTAAGAACTCAGGAGGTGAAACGATGGGTTTTAGCACACCTTATAGTGAAACATTGTTCTCCTGGCGTGAGTCTTTGCTGGACCTAACTAGATGGCTGACCATCTAGCCTTTACATACAATTTTCAAAGAAAATTTCACCATGCCTGCCAGTTACACTATAATTTGAAGATTCTGGTCAAGTTTAGAAGATCCATAACCATTCGTTTTGAGTACAACGCCATCTTTTGTCCAATAGACCAAAATATGAGGATTAAGTACTTATTATATGGCAGTGTTTAAATGTAGGTACCTACTAATCATGTGGTGAAGGTGATAATTATTATACTAATTAATAATTGTTTTAAGTAGATATCTTTCAGGAAATAACGAAAAGTAGTAAGCGTTGTGCGTTGTTGTTGTAGTAGTAGTAGGCGTTGTGTGCAGTTTTATAAAAGCCCAACAAATTAGTATGAAAAGGTCCTAAAAAGTCAGATTTTTAAATACTACTGCGATTCAAGCAAAAACCACACTAAGGTTAAGTGGTTTTCAATCTTAACTTAGACCCATTTTTTACCGACTTCAAAAAAAAGGAGGTTATCAGTTCGACCCGTATGTATGTAATATTATCAGAACTGCCCAGTTTTCATATATGTTAGTCTATATCAGCGTCTGAACAAATGTGCCAAATTTCATAAGTGTATGTATGTATGTATGTATGTTTTTATGTTTGTGCACGCATATCTCCGGAACTATTAGTTCGATTTAAGTAATTCTTTTTTTGTTGTACTAGGTATTGTTCAACTTAGGGTACACTGCAAGTTTCATCAAAATCGGTTCAGTAGTTTTAGAGATATGGATTTTTTTATGTTGTGACGGATTACAAGATTAGTGCATATGTAAGAAAATTTTGCATTTTACAAGAATTTGGGTTGAATATGTAATAAATAAACTAAAAAGGGTAAAATAAAAACTTTTTTTAAAAAAAGTACCGACTTCAAAACAAATACAAAAAAGTTTAAAATAACTTTTCTTTCGGAAGTCGGTGGCTTTGTTTTGTTGTGTCATTGACTATTGCCACCGACTTCCGAAAGAAAAGTTATTTTAAACTTTTTTGTATTTGTTTTGAAGTCGGTACTTTTTTTAAAAAAAGTTTTTTTTTCATCACTAAAACCTCCAAAAATCGATAGCATTTCAATCAGATATTTAATATTGGTAATCTCACTCACAATTTGGCTCATTAGGAATGGTTAATATTCGACTATTATTAGGGCACCGCAAACTTGACGAAGCACTAAGATCGACTCTAAAACCAACGCAATAAAGTTGAAAATCCTTCGTGCAAATATTACTGGACATTCATAAGAGATAGGATTTTCACCGTTATTACCAAGTCAACAAAGTTCATTATTGTTCGCCAAGTTTGCGTCAACCATCGCTCATCATACACGCTTACTCTTCATAATAATATAATAATCGCAAAGCCATGTAGGCAGTGATCGGTACGTCCATATTAAGGACAATACACAAATATTCGTCTTTTTTAATTTATCGAAGTTAAGGCGAGTTTAGACAGACTGTAGTTAGACTCAAAGCAAGTTGAATTTTAGTTTCTTGTAGGTCTAAATATAGTTTGTCTAAATTCACCTTTAAGCACCTTATCCACATAAAAGATATAGGGAATAGTTTGTTGACGGAGGCCATATACGTTAATTGCATGATCGTTTTAACCGTGCACGCATAAGGGTCCCCCCACATTTATCGACGCGGAATCGGCTTAAGCCGGTCAAGAAAACCTTTATGTCAACGTAATAAGGGTGTTACTAATGCCATTCGCATCGGATCGCGTCGTCCGAGCCGAGCAAGGTTTTCTTGACCGGCTTAAGCCGATTCCGCGTCGATAAATGTGGGGGACCCTAATTGAATCAAGAATGATGTCAAACAAACGCAATGCGGTTCTGTATAGCAGAAAACATTTCAAAACCTTTTATCTCCGGAGCTTTCGTGGATAAGATCCTATAGATATGATCGAATTCGTATAAACATGGAATGTTATATTCCGAAGTTTCTCATCTACGAACTATACTGATGGCAATTAATACTAATGGTAAATCGAAACTAGAAATAATATCGATTATAACTCGATACCATTCCGAAATATCAATGGGGAAGGTGACTGTAAAACTAGTGGCGCTAGTTTCGCTGGTTCCAAGCTTCGTCATTGGTTGAAAGTATGTTAATCTATATTTCAAAATAACTTGACCTCATTGGTCAGTTTCTTGTTGCGGCCTGTACCCTTATCACGAGTTTTCACTATTTTACTTTACAGCGTCTTTCCAGTATTTACAGCGTTTCTTGTATGGAAAAATGGAAACAACGCCTCTGGTGTACGAAGAAGGAACTATTTTTTTCCTTGAAATTAAATGTCAAAGTTCCAGTTTACTTTACGTTACAATAAGTGAAAACTCATGATAAGGCCTCAGTTCACGACCTCGCCACTGCGAGTGGTGATTTAGCACGGGGCAAGCGAGTGGCAAGATCAAATATATAGAAATGTTTGAAACACGCCACGAGGTGCTGCCAGTGGCGAATTCGCGTACTTCAAAGTAATCAATGTCTTATTCGCGCCACCCGCCGCACTGCTCACCACTTAGACCAAGTCGTGAACGCCGGTTATGGATATGACATCTACCACGTGCTTTCACAGACTTTCCCCATTAAAATTTATCAAAATCGGTACCCACTTCGATGTTGTACAAAACAACCATTAAGTGATTTTTAAATTAAAATCTTTTTAATAAGTTCTGTTACAAAGCAAGTGGTCGGAAGCATTTTTAACGTTCATTGTGATTGTCATGGCGTTAACAGCTCCTTACATAAGTTTACATATTGAATACGTTATTTTATTAATAAAACTCGCTTGTTTATTTTTGTTCTAAATCGTTTACAAACTGCCTTATTCTGGCGAGCTCCACCTCAAACGCAACCTCTTTAACTTACGTCAAACCATTAAAAAGAAAAACAAAAACCTAACAAACGTCACAACGGTTCTTTTTTCAAAATACATCATCCTCGGAACATTCAGATGAGCAACACTACTCTAAACCTCATTTGTACACAACCAGGCTTACTTTACCACAATCATAGACAAACATAACTTTTTAACTTACAATTTAGTCCTTCCCGCCATTTTTTCTGGTTCATTTCTTGGCGTGTTGCAAGTACCTAGCGACAGTAGCTTGTAGTTCTTGCGGTAACTTTGTTCGGTCGTACTTTGTGGAGTATGATTGGACTATGTGGGACATTTGTGTGTGTAGATCCAAGATGGCTTCCAGCCCGATCGTTCGCAGCGATTTAGCGTTCTTATATACAACGTTATCTAACTCAGTCTTGTTTATCAGTACTCTTTCTGTGTCTGGAAAGAATGGAAAGATTTTTTTCAGATTCTTTGAATTAAGTAATCATCATAATTCAGCAATCAAAGCTAGTTGGCAGTTTTGGGACTATATCTTTTAGTTAAAAATAGAAAAAAAAAATACAGACCTCCACTGTGCTCGTGCCCAGAATTCCTCTTCTTTGGTGATGTCTTTGACGGCGTTTTCTCTGATGACTTCGTGGGACTGCGGAACAAAACATTACATTAAGTTAAATTTCAATGACTACATGAACAACTTTTAGCATCCGTGAGCCCTGGTTCCCACTAAATTGGAGGCCTCACGACATCGCGAGTCTCGTCTCTCGGATGTCACACATCTTCGTACCACTCCACTCATCTACCCTTTATTGGAAACCTGTCAGGTCATTTTCTGGTTTCGTTTGACACCAAGTCCTATCTACCTTCGGGAAATTTCGACTGGATTTGGAAGTGTTCGTGAAACTCACTTCTAAAACACATGGTTGTTGACTACAGTCTGCGCTGTGATATTGAAGATCGTATCATTGTCTTGCGGACAGCTTACGCTGAAACTTCGGCTAAATTCGAAAGTGTAAGTGAAACCCACTTCGGGAATCTTCGGCTAGCTTCGGAAGCGTTCTTGAAACTCACTTCGGGAATCTTCGGCTAGCTTCGGAAGTGTTCGCGCAACTCACCTTTCCAACACATGGTTATTGACCACAGACTGCGCAGTGATATTGAAGATCGTATCATTGTCCTGCGGCCGTCGCAGCGGTGCGTCGTCATCTGACGCTGACGACGTCGTCACTTCACCGTTGGGGAGGGGAGTTGATGTTATCGGCTTGTTCTCTTTAGACTCTTCGTCTGTTATAGCCATGGAGTCCTTGAAGTTCTGTGGAGAACAAGAGTTTAAATGTCAATGACCTTCAAGGTACAGGTCAAGTATAAAAGAGTAACGATTATTCGCGTATTCAGAATTTCCGAAACGTTGTGCTAAGTGATTTGCATTCCACTTGAATCGCCATAATTATGTTCAGCACTCAACTGGCTGGTGCGATAAGTTGAATTAATTGATGGAAAATTACATAGAATATAATTATAATAATTCAGAGCGAGCTAGGAACACCCAAAGTGCTACAATTGACTTCTTTTCAACAGATTTTAAGAAACTAACTATAGGTGTTCGCGATTGACTACTATCTGGCCTAATGGTGATGATGATGTGGTCAACGGTTAAGCACGCTTGCACATATACACTCTTGACTTGAAGAGCCCAAGATTGTAGCCCAAGATTGACCCCGGGAGGGAATAATTAATTTTTTTATAAATATCATGGAAACAACTTACACCATCATCATCACAGCATACCTTAGAAGTCTTCTGCCGCTTGACCACGAGTCCTTTGGACCACGCATTCATACGTCTGCGCTTGCGCTTGGCTGACTGTGGGTCGCTCTTGTCACCGTTTTGAGGAGTTCGCGACTTGTCGTTCACTAGTGAGTGACTTAAATGATCTATGAAAAAAAAAAAAGATTTTATAGATCACTAGCTTTTCACCGCGGTTTCATCCGCTGCTCGGCTCCTATTGGTCGGAGCGTTATTATAGCTTATAAACTTCCTTGATAAATGTGCTATTCAACACAAAAATATTTTTTAGTTTGTACCAGTAGTTACTAAGAATACGCGTTCATCCAAACAAAAATAATAAGTACAAAAAGTATAAATTACTGTTTAGTTAATGAAATCTCAAATATATCTCCAAGTTAGTCGTAAAACGATGGATAAGAAAGCCAGATCTGTGTTCACAAAACAAGTACTTTTAAAAATAATTTAATTAGTTTTTTTTAATTGTCATAATTTTCATGCCTTTTCAGCTTGAACATCCATCAATTGCACTATGGTACAATCTATAACTGCAATTTCTACTCAAAAACCTTAATGTCTATTTTCCCATGAATGTTTGAGTTTTAGACGCGAATACGCTAGACGGCGTCATTCACGATTCACCTTCGATCATTTATAACAACTAGATACACAATCAGCGACAAAAAACGTCCTCACCAAAAGAATGACCAAATCAGAGATCGGTCATCCTTTTGGTTTAGTACTGTTCTAACGCTCGGAACGTAAACATGCCTCCGTGCTCGTTTAAAAAGTGCAAAAATCATTCTTCCAGGACCGAAAAAAAGAATGTAATTTCATTTTTCAGTAAGTACTAACATTACCAATATATAATAACTATCACTGTACTATAAATACTGATATTTCGTTAAGAAATCGCCGTAAAACATTTATTTTAAAATTGATGAAATTATCAGCCGGGTTTATAAAGCACCTAAATTGAAAAGACATTTACTAAACGTACAGTTCGTAGTGTCGCATGTCTACTTGATTTAGTCGGGTAACATGTGTCGATTCGAGTCGCGGTCGTAAAATTTAATATGTTTTTATGACCGTTCTAAATCCGACTTTAACTCATTTGAATAAGGTTTAATTTTTTTTGGTATTATATGTTGGCCAGTTATGTTTCTTTCCGTTTTCTTTCTCTTTCTATTTTACGACCTACTTGAGGACAGTTTTAAGTTCGTTTTTGTACGGGATTGTGTATCTAGTTGTTATTAATGATCGAAGCGATTCACACGATTTTATTTCTGTACTATCAATGGACTTTTGCACGGTACTGTGTACAACTGTACATGTCACCATATCCTCTACCACGATAACGATGAAGGGAAGCTAATTTAACCCTGAGAGCTAGTTCACATTAGGTCGGACCGCCAGTTAACCGTTGACCGACTGTCGGGTGTTGCTGTTCACACTAGACGTTGCCGATCCGACCTAATGTGAACACTACCGTCGCTACGGTTGTTTTACTGCTTGGGTCACCACAAAGCAATTGTGAGTTGGCTTTCGTATACGGTGGACGAGTACGAGGTTTTGATTGCAATGTGGTATTTAAATAGAAGACAGAAAAAAAGAAAAAGGAAATATTGAGTGCATCTAATAATTGCCGACCGAAAAGAAGTTAAACTTTTAAAAGTTTTACATACGTTAGAATGTCTATTCGTTCCTTTGCCGCTTCGCGCCGATAAATGTGAACGGCGCCATACTTGCCAGTACGTCAATAAATATATGATATGGAATTATGGATGCGACACGTTTGTCGGTCCGATAAAATTGTCGGTCCGACCTAATGTGAACCCGCTGTTACCCTCTTCACTTACGACACAAAATCCACTACCAAATTCAAAAGCTACTTACGTAAGTTAGAGGCCGTACAAATAAAATCAGGCAGATCATTGTCAGCCATGTTTCCTTCCTCCTGTCTTCTCTTCGCGATGTCCTGACATTCGAGCTCGAAATCACTGTCCATTTCGACGTCGATCAACGCGTGCGCATGGTCTCGTAACGAACACGCTTCGTGACGAATTTGTTTGTCTGATGATGTTCTGTGTAGAGGGAAAATGGTTTTTATTTTTGGGTAAGGTAAGGGTTTGTGTTGTGTCTTGAATTGAGATTATATTTCTTATATTTGTTGCACTAATTAGCGTAAGGTTCAAAAGTCGGTGACCATAATCTTATCAAACATTTTTTTTTTTAGATTCGGCCTTTTTGTGAAGAGTGTGGCCACGATTTTATATTTATAAACTCTGTTCAAGACTGTTTAGCTAAAAACATTGACGTGTCGTTGGATTTTTAACTTTCAGCGCACAGTCGAACACTACGAATCCAACTACACGGGCATTTCAAGTTTTTACAGTCGGTATATTAACTAATTTAATAGAGAAGATCTTCAAAGCTAATTACCAAATTATATTCGGACAAGTGTTAGTAACTATGCGATACACGCTATCCGCAGAAACTTACTTATAATATTATGTTTACCGCTCAACTTTATGAATATACTAATTATATAAAATAGAAACTAATAATAAAATCAAAAAATAAATGAGAAGTTATCTCATACAAGGTTATATCACTTTGTTAGGATTTTCTAAATTCGAAATCTAAACAATCTGAATTATTTGTTGGATATGATTTTACTGATCATTTTATTTTTAATATTTGTTTAGCTATGAGCACAGGCTTCTAGGCGGTTCACATAAACTCCATATTGGGCAATTTATATTGGGTAATTCATATTTTATTATTTGATAGTAGATGGTGTAAATTCAGATGTACCTCCCTGAAAGTATAAAAAGCCGGCCATGCTACTGTTCATAAAAAAAGTTTCATTCATATGATTTTTTTCATAAATATAATCTAAGCTTATCATACTTATGCTACTTACGATTAAGTTAGTCACTATCTAAACTAAATTACATGCTAACACTACATGCATAATGTCCGAAATATTACAATTAGCGGACAAAAGGTTAGAGGTTGTGGTACACACACGGAAGATTTTAAGATTTTAGAGTTGTGACATGGTCGATAAAATGAAGGAATTATCGATTTTTGATTAAGCTACAAAAGGGACAAATTAAACAATGGGAAGTCGTACCGACGCAGCATCGGCTTGAACAGACCAGATAGAACTTTATATCTATGCAATACAAACAAAAAAAGAAAACTTTCGACCCGACTCGGCTCGAGGGACCATGTCGCTTTTAAAAAAAAGTGAGTCACAAATCTAAAACTACTCAAAATTCCGGGTATATATTTATATACCAGTCAGCAATATACTTAATACAATACATTCTAAATTACAATGTGCTAATAATGTTAGTTACAAAGCGTTGTTTTATTTCATACCTAGACATCCCTCTAGCCCTTTGATTGGCGCCGGGAATGTGGACAGAAAACACGTTCAAATAAATTAAAAGTTAATAGTCTTTAACACAATGGCGTAAGATTGATTTTCGAGTTAAAATATGTACCGGTGACAATTATTCCCATCGACTTTTGGAAAGAGATTATCGGTTAGATTCGGTATTGTAGTGTTATCTCTGTCACGCACTACCTATTTAACGCTTGTTAGAGCGACAGAGATAACATTCTATGTAGTCGAACCCTTCTTATTATATTTTTGCAAAGGGCAAAGTACAATCGGTGCCCATTATTATTTGACCCATCCTTTACGGCAGAATAATGTTAAAGTGGGTCTAATAATACTGGCCACCGACTACCGGTACGTTTAATACATTTTACGCCAATAAGTAAAAGACCAAAATGGTAAATGGAATGGAGTGGTTAAAGTAAATTAAGATGGCAGTGATAAAAATGATTCAAATGATACTTCGAAAGTGAAGCGCTAACATTTTGATAATAATTATGGCAGTGAGGGACATGATATTTTATTTAAACCGTACATGACTAGCTGCACAAGGATCACTCAACACGTGGCTAAGATCGGAACTAACATAGTTATTTTAAACACAATTTAGAGAGAAAAAAATACCGACAGAAATGAGAACTTGTGTGAGTGTGTCATTAAAAATTCATACAAAATAACATTAAATGTTAGTTCTGATCTTGACCTACATCTTCATAAGTTCTTTTGATGTGTGACCCAATATAGTTATAGAATTCAGTACATACTACGCTTCTACGGCATCAACAAATCTGTACTCGCGTCAAATTGTGAAATCATTCTCACAACAAGATACAAATACCGGCATGGATCTTGAGTGCTGACCTTCACCTGGGCAGAAGTGAGTTATTAGGTCCCTTTGGTAGATGAAGTGAGGAACGGGGGCGGGGAAAGTGTAGTGATTGGCCCGCGTAGCGTGCCGTAGCGCATCGCGTCATAGCCGCCACTCGGGATTCGTTGTTTTGTGCGTTTCATTTGTCGATAAGTGTACGATGCGCAAAACGATCCACACTCTTACGCCGAGCGCTCAAGAACCGTGCCGGTATCTGTACTATGAAAATTATTTTGCTCATTTCAAGCCGGGAAGGAGATGGCGTGACGAACTGGATAGGTTGCTGTCCGAATCGGAAGGAGGACGCATGGTTTCGCGAAAAGTGGAAGGAGTGGAGGGAGGCCTTTGCCCAGGAGTGGGACAGACACATTGCCCCTTTTATTTATTTTTTACAGAGAGGAGGTCTGTATCGCAGCAGTGTGAACATTATAGGGTGATGATGATTTATTTTGATATACATATTTTCCAAAATGACAGTTGACAGATGATATAGTCGTTTCCGTTCATGCCATATAAGCATAGTTTCCCAAATTAGAAATGACCTAGCACCTCATATTATTCAGTGACGTCACAATTCATACCTGTCGGGGTTATACTCGAGTGCGTTTGCGCAGATAAGATCGATGTCATCGAGGAACTCTTTGGCGCAGTTGTATTTGTGCATGTCCACTTTCGTCATCATTGTTTCTAGGTCCATCGGCTGTTTCACTATATCTAGGTAGTCTGTTACCTGGGAAAGGACATAATTATATATTAGGCATGTAGTTAAATAAATAAAAATCGCGATTTATTTTCTAATAGGAGTAGTATCTATTTTTTCTTTTTTTGTAAAAGTTGTCAAATGATTCATGTATAGAGAGCGGAATGGACCGTCACTCTTACTAAGAAAATCCTGTTCCTTCATATGGCTTTTGCGTTCAAGAGACGCGGTGCCCTTTTAAGACAGCCCCCAGCAGACGTATAGGAGTATTTCACGAAATAAAAAAATTACCCGATTTTATAAAAATGTGGCCACAAAATAAAACAGAACAATCCTAGGACAGTCATTACAGAAATATAATTGATTAAAACTAAGCGCCCTTACTCATGACACGTTTCGACTGACTTACGTCCAGTCTTTTACTATCTACCCACTATCCACTGACAACCACACGTTTTATATTGGCAGCCTATAAATCGTAATTATAATGTATTTATATTGTTGTTTATATTGTAATTTACTGCGATGGTCCTAGTTTATCTTTTTGTGCCTTCTAGTCAGGATTGGGATGTAATTTCGGATTGATGTATAATGTGAATGTTCTATTAAAAAGTATAAAATAGTGGTTCTTCGAACCGTACAGACAGATGTGTTGCTGGGGAGTTTGTTCCACCACTTCTTCTTCCCAGCCAAAACACTAGGAAGTGTCGAAGGGGGGGCGCTTCGGGGGACTGTCTTATGTAAAAATTGACCTTCAAAAACTGCTGATAAATCAGCCTAATTTGAATAAATGAATTTTGTTTTGATTTGATAAGGATGATTTTCACTTGCGCGACACAAATCGGTTGAATTGAGCAAGCACGCTTATGGTACAAACAAATGGAGTATGAATGGTGGAGAATAAGGCTAAGCGCGCACTACGAAAATAAAACTTTGCTAAAAAAATATCGCCAATCTGTGAACAACAGAAATGTACTACAATCCGCGTACTGCGAAAATAAAACGTTTGTGAGTTCACGAACTAGTTTGCGATTTCATTTCGCAATATAAAAATCGCAACGATTAAATTACGTAGTGCGCGCATAGCCTTAATCCATGCTTTTTAGGTGGCCTACAGCGCGACTCATATTTCTCTCTTACCTCCTCCAAATCCACGGGTTTAGTGAACTTGTAGAACCGTCTGTTAGACGCTAGCTTGCGACAGATATCTCGCAGGAATATCCTCAGCTCCCTCAGTTTGTAGTCCTCCTTCCGTTTGCGTCGCGTCACCTCCTCCGCTGTCTCACGAGGGGGCGGGGGCGGGGGGGCTGAGGGGTTCAAAATGATTGATCATACAAGTCTTATATAAAGGGAAGGTGAGTTTTCCGTCCGTCTATCCGGCGATGGAATTCTTGGTGCATTCTGTCAGTCCATTGAATGCAGGACTATATTGGCACGCCCTATTATCTAGCATATAGCTTCGGCTTTCGGAATCCCTTGTATATGAAACATTACAGTTTGGTTTTTTACTAACTTCCCCATTAAAACTCAACAACCGGTTAGTGTGTCGGAACGGCGTGTTAAAATATAGTTTCCCTAAAAATGAGGATATTTACGACTGACTGCCCTATTTGTTTTCCAGAAAACATAATTTATCAATGATCCACGAAAGTTGAATTAAAACGTTTTTTTTACAAAGTTGAAGTTATGTCAGTTAATTTTTTTCACTGGTTATTATTTTGTAGTTTTTGTTGTTCACTTACCTCTAGGTAACGGAGGCGGCGGCTCATGGCTCTCAATAGGCGGTGGTTCTAACATCGCTTCAGCCAGCACTGGCTTTAAGAAACTGATCACTTCTGAAGCACTCGGCTCACGCACTCTGTATACACAGTCTTTGTATATGGGGAATAGCTCTTGTAACTGAAAGGTAACATTTTTGAAATTAGTTTTTTGATATCAATAGCCACGATACTGGAATAGCCCAGTTACTGGGGTATGGAGGTCCGATAAGCAGTCGCTCCATGTAACATACTGATATTCAGCTACATCTGATTCAACTGGAAGCACTTGGGAAAAGGCAGTGATATCAATAGCCACTCTTCTGGGAGGGCTATTCCGGGGTGGACATCTTCAAAATGATATTATAGCGAATAACAAAATTAAAACTAGTGAAAAAAGTCATACACATTATGACTTTTTTATCGTGGTAAAATCATCAAATGAGTCCTCCCACCCAGGGCAGGGCTCAGGGACTGTCAGACTCGTACTGACTAAAATCCACGGTGCCTTCAATAGCCCTTTACGTTCCGGGTCACGGTAATTCAATAAGTCCCGCGACCTTGGCAGGCTTGACCCTCTAAAGGGGGGGCCCCGTCATTATACAGACACTCTTGAGGCGCGCGTGGAACACAACGCGCCGTCGACCCGGGCATGGTCCATGGTTGGGCGGCGAGGCGCCCATTACTGACCACCTTTATAACCCCTCTAAGCTTAAAATTCTGAATATTTATTACCTCTGCAGGCAGCTGGTCGTGATCGCAGTCAGCTGTAGCCAACAACAAGGTGTTCTCTCCGGCCGCCCGCGCGCGACACAACTGTCGCAGTAACGTTGAAAGGGCAGCCCACACTAACACCACGTCGCGGATGAACAGCACGCAACCGCGGTCTGCTCGACGACATTCGGAGAATACCTGCGGAATACATACAAATAATGAAGTATTCATACTTCATCCACAGTGTTACAATCAACGACCATTTATATGTAGACGCCTCATGCACGATCTGCCTAACGAAAATTTTCTGCCAAGTCGCTGAGGTACGACGTAAGCGAAGGGGACGGGGTACTGCGTTCTGATTGGCTAACTCAAGGTCAGTGCGACGAGGAGACTCACAGGAGTGGTCGAAACTAATACGAACTTAAGACTTTTTTGCCTAATGTGTTGACAGACATCGGTCGCCTGTGATTAGGAGTCTAGATATAAATGGTCGTTGGTTACAATTAATTATACATAATGCAAGTTTTGTACTGTATTGTTGTGAGGGTTTCTTTCATAAATCAGTAAGCTTAGAGCAGGTAATTCCTCCTCTAATATTCAAGGTAGATAAGTCTATAATGCGCGAAATACGATAATACGGTATCATTGAAATTTAACGGGTATGCGGTCCCGTTTCTACGGGTATGGGGTCCTGTTTCTACGGGTATGGGATCCCGTTTCTACAGGTATGGGGTCCCGTTTTTACGGGTATGGGGTACCGTTTCTACAGGTATGGGGTCCCGTATCTACGAGTATGGGGTCCTATTCTACGGATATGGAGTCCCGTTTCTACGGGTATGAGGTCCCATTTCTACGGGTATGGGGTCCTATTACAACGGGTATTGGGACCCGTTTCTAAGGGTATGGGTTCCCGTTTCTACGGATATGGGTCCTGTTTCTACGGGTGTACGGTCCCGTTTCTACGGGTATGGGGTCCCGTTTCTACGGGTATGGGGTCCCGTTTCTATGTCTGTCAAAATGACTCAGATTATAATAATGTTGATGATCAAATGAATTATGAAAAGACCAGTGGCCCAGTGATATCGGCCGCGAGTTACGATTTGTCGGTCGTGAGCTCAAACCCCGCAAGCGCATTACTTTGTGTAATTTATTTCATCAACACTGCTCTCAAAACGATAAAGGAAAATATCGTGAAGAAACCGGTATGTCCTAAAACCAAAAAATTCGAAGACATATGACATCTACCGACTCGCATTGGGCCGGTTGGGTGGATTATGGCCCAGTCCCTCTCAAGTCCCGACTGTGGGAAAAATATAGGCTGACGATGATTAAACGAATTTTAAGTTCAATGGTTGCGAAAGATTGTTAAATACCTTTGAGCAGTTATACTGACAACCCTACTAAAGGACTGGCTGGGAGACACAAGTTTCATGCGATGGCTTTACATAGTACTTTGAGCTCTATTGCCTACCAGTTTAAAAGCTATTAATCATTATGTCCAATTAGAACTTGGATATGCCTTATACTAACCGATATAAGAGCCTGTTCTTGCGTGAAGGTGTGTGCAGAGTGTAGTGTAGACATGCTGAGCTCCTTCACAGTACAATGTTCCAGTTGTGCGAGCAGCGCGGGCGCTATGTGAGTCTCCGCACACTCGCCTGTGATCAGCATCACACTTTGTGATAGAGATGGATCACATATTCTGCGGGGAAAGAAAAAGATGTAAGAACTCCTGAAATATATGATGAAGTCAAAAATTCTAGGCTTCTTATGACATGCGGGCGGCGAGTAATGGGCGACTCGCTGTCCGAACATGGAGCATGCCCGGGTCGACAGCGCGTTGTGTGTTCACGCGCAACTCAAACGAGTGTCAGCACAATGACGGAGCCCCCCATAAAGGGCCAAAGCCTGCCGGGGTCGAGGGACCAACGAATACCGTGATCCCGGAACATAAAGGGCTATTGACATTAACATTTTACCTGTGTTCATTACACCGTGGATTTTAGTAACTACAAGTCTGGTAGTCCCCCCCGCTCTGCCCTGGGTGGGAGGACTCATTTGATGATTTTACCACGATAAAAAAAATCAATAAAACTTGGTCTCTAGTCATATATAGGAAAAGAAAAACTGATTCAAATACTTGTATTTTTTGAAGGCAGGTAACAGTCGATTGACAATAACCCACTAAATGCATTGTCAGTTGATATAGATCTCCAGTGGCAACGGCATTCAAAGACTTTGCTGTAACCTACCTCTTCTCAGAGACAGTGTGTAGCGGGAACACGTTCTGCAACACGTTACATGCTGCCTGCACTTGTGCATGTAACAGCGGCGCACAGTGTATAGGTAATCTCTTGGCTGCTAGAGGACTAGTTCGGGCCCCGGCTGCTACTAGCGAATTCATGGCTTCTAGGAGATCGGTTCGAGTTACTTCTACCTGTGGGTTTAAAAACAATAAGCTAGAAAAATCATTCTCAACGTTGTACTTCCACTAGTTGGTGGGGAAATTAGACCACTTCCATGCGCGTAGCTACGGTGGGGCAGAGTGGGGCGCTCGCCCTACTCTGACTCTAACCTGTAAGGTACCTAACGAAACCTTAAAAACTATGTTATCTAGGTACTTACTATGATACATAATATCCGTAAAAATATTTACACTTGACAGTCATCAGCTAACACAAAAAAAAACATTATTTTAGATTGCTGCCCCACCCTTATCCCATGGCGCTGCCCCACCCTGATCCCATGGCTGGCTATGCCCATGACCACTTCTGAAGTGTTCGTAAATGAGGGCTATTGAATTGGCCGCTAGAGCATTAGTGTAGCCTGAGGTCTCTGAATGTCACTTGTTGCGGGTTTTTTTTTAAATAAATTTTATGCTGTGAATATTTTGCCTAAGATATTACGGTAAATATAATAAATGACTGTGTATTTTTCTAATAAAATGGGCTATAGTTTGTTCGATACTTTTACGGTGGTTTTGAGATAGTAAATATGACTTAAATATTTAAAAAAATATATTTTCACACTTAGCAACAAACTTTGACAGGTCCTTCAGGACTTTACTCAACAGTGGCGCCAACTGGTGAGCTAAAAAACGTTAGCCCACATTGCAGCACAGTTACCCAATTTTTTGTTTTTCGCATTGATAACCAGCTATAGAGAAAATCATAGACATCCTACTATTACTTCAGCTTGCAATTTCTATCTAGTCCGTAAGGTCGGTTTCTACAGTTCTTTGCATATAATTTCACATAGGATCTTTCAATCATATTAATTAGATATTAATCCATATTGTGTGTTATAAGTATTGTAATTCATGTGGTAGGTGGCGAGTTGTTTTAACTATTGTTAAAATCCCATAAATTTCTTTAACAAATACTTACTTAAAAAAGTGTTTATGATTTAACAAATAGTACCTATGTTTAAATGATTAACAACGCGGCTCATAAGTCATGTAATACTTTTGCCTTCCTAGAATATAGTACATTCAGCTATTGTTTATAAACGGAACTTCAACCAACTTATGTATATAACACAATATTCTCTTCAATACAAAAAGAATCTTATCGCCCCCGGGTGGGCTCGAACCACCAACCTTTCGGTTAACAGCCGAACGCGCTAGCCATTGCGCCACGGAGGCCATGGCTAGACAGCCCAAAATTCGTAGCCGTTTCTAAGACCAGTAATCATTTCAATTTAAATTCGTTTTTCTTTTTTTTAATAAAATAATTAATAACTACAAACACCACTTTTAAATGATATTGTCAGATATTTATATTGTTTTACTTACATTTTTGGCATCGATCATCAACGCGTGTTCACTTTCATAAACTTGTGGGTATACTCGACGCAACGCTTTTAACACTGCTTCTGAACATAATGCCTTCAGATCGGAACCTGCAAAATAAAAATAAAACATTGCCAAATTACTACCACACTTTATTTTGAAAATAATGTACAAAAAATCCCATGTATCGATTTTTTGCACATTTTTATCATTATTATATCACTACATAGCAAAGTCGCTTTTTCTGTCTGTCCCTATGTATCTTTAAAACTACGCAACGGATTTTGATGCGATTTTTTAATAGGTAGTGTGATTCAAGAGGAACTATTATATGTATATAACATGCATAATATATTAGAGGTTACACCCGCGCAGAGCCGGGGCGGGTCGCTAGTCTATGTATACAAGGAAAATTTTTCAACAAGGCGTGGATATATCCGAAACTATGAGCAATATCGAAAAATGTTGAAAAACCTTTTTCGATATTGACCAAATTTAAAACTGCATCATTGGACTTTAGAAAAGTCAATAATCCTAGCCAGCCAGAACCCGCTGATTTCGGAAAAAAAAATCACACCCAGAAATATATAACATGTTGAATGTTGTTGTGAATGTTGTAATAATACAGTGTGCTTCTTTTTTAAAATTATTCATAGGGACGTATCCTTACCTCCATACCCGCCAGTCACCTCCGCCAGATAATCCAAGGTGTCCTCACTAGGTCTGGGCTGCCAGTCTTTAGTATAGATCTCCAATATGTCCCTCCTAGCACTGGCATGTGGTGGAGGGAAGTGTAGCTCGCGGTCAAACCGACCCGCGCGACGTAAGGCAGGGTCCACCGCGTCTAAACGGTTGGTGGCGCCGATTATCACCACTTCGCCCCTGAGAATAGAGGCGGGTTTTGAGTGGCAAGTTGTGGGTGGTTACATCTTTTTGAGTTTACACGGACTTCAAGAATAATAATCGCAGATTGTCTATCTAGAGGTCTACCGCGTCTAAGCGGTTTGTGGCGCCGATTATCACCACTTCGCCTCTGAGAATAGAGGTGGGTTTTGAGTGGCAATTTGTGGGTGGTTACATCTTTTTGAGTTTACACGGACTTCAAGAATAATGATTGCAGATTGTCTATCTAGGGGTCTACCGCGTCTAAGTGTTTGGTGGCGCCGATTATCACCACTTCGCCTCTGTAAATAGAGGTGGGTTTTGAGTGGCAAGTTGTGGGTGGTTACATCTTTTCGGGTTTTATAGACATCAAGAATAATAATAGTAGATTGTTTATCTAGGAAGCAAAACATTTTTTAAAGGCGAGTGTTTTTTTTTAATCTGAGCAGAGCGAAGGTTCCTAGAGTAGAATCCCGAACGTAGCAAGGGATTCGAATCCACTTGGGATCAATACAGCCAATACAAGAAGGCTCTGTACCTCACATTTCTTTTTGTTTTTCTTACATAATATTGTTTTTGTTTAGTTTTATGTTGTTGTTCTGTCGTGTGAGTCTAATAAAACATTTCCTTTCCTTCTTCTTTTTCTTTGCAAGGCTCAGATTACCACTCGCCATATTAGCCTACATTATTCAATAAACACATGCATCCCTATTCGATGCCTATCCTCTAAGCTATTTTCACCTTTACTGCATATGAAATTGAGTTCAAATCGCAATACATACCTGTCACACAAGCCGTCCATCTCCGCCAACAATGTACCAACGACGCTAGTGTGCACTTGTTCTTGTCGCACACTACGAACCGGCGCGAGCGCATCGATCTCGTCAAAGAATATTATTGAAGGCTTCATTTTATTCGCCTGGAAATTAGAAAGGGATCTTTGTAAATATTTTAAAATTTAAGAAAATACATTCGAGACTGTTCAGTAAATTGCAGTACAATTTATTTTCAACACATTTAGCGTAGTAACTGATGTGGCGCGACAGTGAAGCACGCTTGCCTAGAAGTAGCCTATTCGCTCTTGACTTAAAGACCCCAAGATTATAGCATGGAAAAAGATATATATTTAAGGCCTTTCCGCACACAACAGTGCCGGCACGTGCCGACACGTGCCGATCCGTACCGTATCGATCAGTGTCAGTGAAATATGATATTGTCGCATACATTTTGACAGGCCTGTTGGTCTAGTGGTTAGTGACCCTGACTGCTATGCCGGAGGTCGTGGGTTCGATTCCCACACAGGACAAATGTTTATGTGATGAGCACGATCATTTGTTCTGTGTCTGGGTGTAATTTATCTATAATATGTATGTATTTAGAAATATATAAGTATGTTTATCAGTTGTCTAGTACCCATAACACAAGCTCTGCTTAGCTTGGGACTAGATGGCGTTGTGTGATAGTTGTGGAATATTATTATTATTATTATTATTATTATTTTGTACGACGCTATCCGTACTCATCAGTGACAGTGACGTTCCGTGCTGTTCAGTGATCACTGAACAGCATACATAGGACATAGGACTTTAAGTCAAGTCAAGTTAATATCATATTTCACTGTGCCGGCACTGTTGTGTGCGGATAGGCCTTTATATGGCATTCAATTAGTTATTCCAGTTCTGGCTATTTGTGTACTAACAAAACAGAAATAGTTCCTAGCAAGGGTTTAATTTTATTGTAGCGGTCAATAACCCCCTTCTTCGCATAATAGGGTATTTTAATCAAAAAAATAATTATTATTAGTCCGAAAAACCGATTATCAAAAAAGATTATACCCGTATTTTTTTCTTTTGTTACGTAAACCAAAATTGACGTAGATACGACGCTTCTAAAAATCACAAAACGTCACTCGATTGGTTTAATTTAACAGGCGTTATGACGTCATAAGCCCCCAGTCCCGAATTTCGAAGCGTTATATCTTTGTCAATATTCCTTGATTTAAAAACAAAAAATTTGTTTATTAACGTAACGTTTATAAACGTGTTTATTATTTCTCAATACTCTAACTAACGGACTAAACAGATTTTCATTTTATTTATGCAGTAAACTACCCCATTATGTGAACATAAATTCTCTACAAACCAGCAAACAACAATTCCTAAACAAAAAAAAAACAAATCTAACATCAAATCACCTGTTGAAACAGTAACTTCAGATGCCTCTCGCTCTCTCCAACCCATTTCTTCAGACAATCAGCTCCCTTCCTCATGAAGAAAGCCACCTTCCTCCCACCAACCAACGTACATTCGTTGGCTAAAGCCCTGGCTAGCAAGGTCTTGCCCGTACCAGGTGGACCATGGAATAGTACACCTTTGGCTGGTCGAGTCTTGAATTTTTGGAATAGTTCCGGATACATGAGTGGGAAGAGTACCATTTCTCTGAGGCATTTTATGTGCTCTTCTAAGCCTCCGACCTGAAAGTAGTGTTCAGAACTAATTAATTTAATGAAATTCATCCGTTTTTTTATGGTTACTTGTTATTGGACATCCTTAAGACTCTGCTAAACAAATTTAGTTCAAAATAGTTAGGTAACTAAGACAGACACGTGAGAAATGTGGATCCTTGAAATAATGTACTTACCGAAGTAAATCTGACGCTACCATCAACTTCTACAGGTTGTATATCTCTCAATGCTCTGTCCGTTTTCTTATCATCCATTGACTTCGACTTTTGCCTATGAATTGCATAAAAAAAAAACAATGAATGATTAAAATATTGTAAGAGTAAATAAAACACTAGACTAACTATAAAACGCCAAGCTGGCGAAACATAAAACACTAGTACAGTCGCGTTCATTAACATGTTGGCCCGTCTAGACTTCAAAAATATATGAACATCAAAATAATTCATAATATTGTGGCAACTACAACCATCATTAAATTGTGACCAAGATTTAGATTCATTAATATGTGACTACTTTTTCTCAGTAACATGTATACAGCCAAAGGGACATTATTATATGAACTAGTTTAAGATCATAATTATCTGAATGAACAGTGTAAGATTCACAATATGTAAGCACACATGAATACAATAATATCAAATCAAGTAAATATAATTCAAATTCAACCTTATTACTACTTTATAAAGATGATTTTACTAGCAATCTTAAATTGCATGGTCAAGGAGTTTGCAACATTATTAAGGTATCACTGGCTAGTTTTCCTTCGAATGACGTTGTTTTTCTTTCAAGAAAATGAAAAACAAAGTGACGCACATGTCATTGATATAAAATTACATGGAAACCTGTGGCATTGAAATAAACTCCTTTTGATCTATAGATTCTGTAGAATTTATAGAGCTTACCAACGCTCAAAATATTTTGAATCATTGACATTGCCAACATATTATTGAACTCGACTGTACATAGTCTGAATGGCTACTATTCTCCGACTGTCTATCACTCTCTCTGTCTGTCTCTCTCTCTCTCGCTCTCAATCTCTCCGTTGCTTTCTATCCCTCTATCTCTCTCTATATATCTCTGTTTCTCTTAGTTGGAATCTTCTATCTCATCAGACAACACATTTTATATTTCGCCAGTTGGACCACCGAGTAAGATATTCGAAAAACGAATATTTAATTCTACAGTAAATACCGAGAGGGTAATGGTGAGGATGGTTATCAACTAACCTGCCCTTTGTCTTATTTTTCATAGACACATTTAAATCCTCCTCCGTATCTGAACTAGACGTACTGCTACTGGTTGAACTGGACGGCGATTGAGCTGCAAAGATTTAAAAAAATATTCGTCTTGGCCATGTGATAATTTAAAATGAACTTTATTTTGAATGGGTTAAGACTTACATCTGATTGTCTTTCTACGTAGAATTTTTGGTTTCCTTTCTCTCAAACAGTATGGCTTCTTTCTAATTGTGAATGTTTTTGCTGAAAACAACAATAATGATTTACTTATAAAAACTGATAAAAATCGAAAAAAAAAATTAAAGAGTATTGAAATATCAGTTATCGGTCGAATTCCATCATTATGTAGTAGTATGATTTTTCACTTCTACACTCGCGAGCAAAACAAAATTATGAAATCACTTACTCTGAATCCGCGCGATCTTAATTACTTAAAATAACTAGTTAAGAATAATTATAAAAATGGTAAAATTTTAAAGGTTTAACTGTTGACTTTACATCGATACCAAATTCATTAAAATCACGCTATTATTAAAGGAGCTATCCCGGATCAATTCCAAGTAAGTGATTCCATATTTTTGCTCGCGAGTGTAGTTGATCGCCAACGCAAATCAGTCAAATAGCATCGTGTCACGTCAATAATATGGAGCTTTAGTTTTCACTTTTTGAAATACATAGTCCAAGGCACCTTACCCGATGCTATCCGTAGACAACAGCACCTTTTATGTCATATGTCGTAGCGGTAAGGATGATTTTCACTTGTAGTTGGAATCAGTCGGATGGGGTGGGCCATGGGGAAGCTCCCTAAAAGTTTCAAATGAAGTAATTACCTCTAGACCTAGTCTCGTCCTGCGCGATCTGTACGAAGGCAGGCTTGGGCTTGCGCGTGCGCTTGGAACGACGCGGCGCACGACTCAGTGTCAGCTCGCTACCGGACTCCGATGATGATGACTCTGGTATTACAATGTTTTTAGTCGTTTAGTCTTTTGAGAAAATTAAATAAACCCAAGACAATAATAAGACGATCAGCACGCGTAGATTGACAATGTTGAATTGTGTAGTAATAACTTTGTCTATTCTTGATAGAATAGAGATAGAATTGGTCATGCTTCTGGGATTTATTTTTAAACGGCTTTTAAGATTATTACGTTTTTCCCCAAGTAGGTGTACCATCATTTCATTAAAAGTATACACATTCTGGACTAAAAAGTATCAACTCAATAATACAGGATATTTTACCAGTTTCCTGTTGGCTGTCTCCTTTCTTCGCCTGTCTGCCTCTAACAGCCCTTCTTCGACTTCTTGTGGTCGCCTGATTACTAGACACAAAACAGTACCATTTATATCGAAGCCAGTAACCGAAAGTTTGTAACAAAAGTTGTTGCTTTTAAAAAGAAAACTTGTATTTTATACGAAGTTTTCTTCGGCATTTCGGTAGCAAACAAACAGGCGGTTCATCTGCCTATAAGTCATCAGTTCACAGCAGAAAATACCACATATCAAATAGGTATTATGAAAGCGAAAAAGATTTCAAAAGGATGAATTATGCTAGATTTTTTTTTATGTAAAATGGGTTTGCTCTTGGCCTTAGTCTAGGTCAGGAATGACTAAGACAAGGTCGACGATGGAGCGAGCTTACCCAGAAGAAGCCTGTTCACTCTAACTTTGAAGAGATTAGGGTTGTATGCGTTCGGAAACACAGACGCAGGCAGAGAGTTCCACTTCTTCGCTGACCGCATTACGGTGCATCCACACCGCCGGTAATATTTGTAGCTCAACGTTTCCAAATGTTGCTCGGTAACATCCGCCAACAAAATGTTACTAAGTGTTGACGTGTTACTGTAAGTCGAGTAACGTTGCTCAACATTCGGTAACATCCGCCAACAAAATGTTATTTAATGTTACTAAGAGTTGACGTGTTACTGTAAGTCGAGTAACGTTGCTCAACATTCGGTAACAATGTTACCCCCATTATCTAACAATGTTGCCGATTGTCGAGCAACGTTACTCGACATACAGTAACACGGCAACATTTGTTGTCGGATGTTACTGCAGTGTGGATGAGTAACAATCAACAAATAGTAACAAGGAGCCACAAAAGTTACCGAATGTTGCCGAATGTTATCGTGTTGCCTTTTGTTGCTCCACAAATGTTACCGGCGGTGTGGATGCACCGTTATAAAAGACGTTTGGAAACCATTAAACAACCACTGTTTTGAGGCAGGATCAGGTACTGTAGAGGTTTTACTGTCAGAACAAACCTCAACAATTTTTATAAGCACTGGCTGAATCAAGCCGCTCATATAGTTTTTAATTCGAGATTTAAGATTTTACAATTCGAGACAAAAAAAGAACGATGATATTATGTCGTTCTTCTATACGTTATCAATTTTAAGTCAGAAGGCTAATATTACGGATGAAAAGATTTTCATTAAAATATTTTTAAAGGGGATAACACCAGGTTATAAATTAAAACTTGGTTCGAGAATTTTTGCATCAAAGGCTGTTACAGGCCACACTCGTCCAAATTGAAGAGATTTTCGGAGAGATGCACAACGAAACATTACACAAATATACCATTACAAACCAAATGCTGCAAACCCCATGCGCTTATAGATACAGGCGCTTCTATTTCGTGTATATCGGACGGCTTATGTCGGAGCTGAAGCTTAATCATACCAGTGATAAAAAACTTTTTTCAAAAAAAAATGTAACCGTCTTCAAAAACAACCACAAAATATGTTTAAAATAAACTACAAAATAACTTTTCTTTCGAAAGTCGGTGACTTTGTTTTTATACCATATAATTATTGACTTCCTTTAAATTTTACACTTTTTTGTGGTTGTTTTTGAAGTCGGTTACTTAAATTTTTTTTGAAAAAGTTTTTTATTTTATCCTTTTTAAATATTCAACCCAAATTATTGTCAAAATAATACATAATTTTCTTACATGTGCACTAGAATTTTGTAATTTGTAGCACCGGTAATAACATCGCCCAAGTATGTACACAATGAGCTAAAAATAAAAACTACTGAACCGAACTACATAAATGAACATTTTATGGAACCAAATGGCAGGTACACTGTATCAATCAAAAAAATAATAATCGAAATCGGACCAGAAACCTCTGAGTAATCAGTGTAGACAATGTTGATAACTTTTTAGGTTTTTGTTGATTTTTGAAAAAGCGCTAGTCCGATTTCGATAAAATTTTGATGGGACCATTCGGCAAGTATACCCTTTTCCAACAAAAAAAGAATTTTTCAAATCGGTTGGAAAGTGACGGAGTTATGCCCGAACAAACATAAAAAAATATAAACATCCAAATTGAGAACCTCCTCCTTTTGGAAGTCGGTTAAAAACACAAAACATTTTGTTAGAACAATTGTTTTTAAAAATAATTTTGTGGTGTCATAATAGACATTAACCAGAAACTTATCCTGGTACAGTATTTTCTTGGTAAACTTGATGCTAATTGATTTTCATAATAATTATTTGTTGATAAAGGGTATATTACGTACAAAATTTTGTAATTTTTCTGAACAAAATGATATGTCATTGTCACAAACTATGGTGACGGACAAGGTGACGGATCAACATGACAACCTGATGAAAAATAAAAACGTCATGGATGATCATACCTCGACGGAAGAAAGAGGTTGGAAGACTATTTCTAAAGTCAATTATTTATATTTTTCAAACTTAGTGCAAATGAATGATGATATTTGTGTAAGTTTAAAAAAAAATAATAATGTAATGGAAGAATTAAATATTAAACCAGAACTAGAAGAAAACATTGCACTACGTAACCTACTTTCTTCTTATACATAGAGGAAATTTTATTTTTACGGCCTCTGAATTACGTAGCTGTAATTTTGTAAAAAAATTATATTAAAACGACAGATGAAATCCCGGTGCATCGACCACCATACAAAGTATCACCAAAGCAACTTGAAATTATAAATGACAGGGAGTGATACGTGAGTCACAAAAACCTGACCAAATGTGGAGGTTTTGTGTACATTATATTATTGAAGATATTTTAATTTACATGGCAGGAGCACGTCACTTTGCGGATTTAGATTTAAATTCCGGTTATTCAGTACAGCTTAAAATGCTTTCAACACTAAATTAAATGACCTTTTCATTCTGTCTCCTCGCAGAATCGCAGACATTCGAAAATTATCGTCTTCCATTCATCAGCAAACAAGTCCAATCCAGGGTTGGTGTCCACGAGCGCATTGAGCATCGTAATATTCGCGGTATAGGGGAGGTGGATCGGGCTACAGTGCGACAAAATGGGATATTAAATAGTTTGTGTTTTCTATAACGGTTGTATTTTACATACCTTTCGCTATCCTGTCCCGCCACCGGCTGCTCTCCATCCTGCTTAACTTCCTTGTCACCCTGCTCCTCTTCTTTAGGTGGAACTTCCACCTCCATCTTATCATCTTCCTTTTTCAGTTCTGTTGGTTTTTTCTCGATCACCGTCTGGTTGTTATCCTCGTCTGAATCTGACTCGGTAGCATCCTGGACATCGCGGTAAAATCAGTGTTTGAGGTTTAACAATGTTCTTTTTTTTGTTAATGTTATTTTTGTACTGTAAGGAAAATTTTCTTTAACTTTTAATTGGAGGATTGACTGTGATTTTTTAGGGTGTCTCTTGGATATGTAAACTTGCCCCTACAATTATAAACTTAGGTCGCCGCAATAATAATATGTCCATTTCTTCTGTTCACATCATCTCTGTCAATTGAAAAAGGCCATCATCTTCACGGGTTTGCGGACAGCGAGTAATGGGTAGCTCGCCGTCTGATCAGGCCCGAATCGACGGCGCGTCGTATTCCACGAGCGCCTCATAGAGCTGTCATCTCTGTCACACATTTCCTATGTGACTTCTGTCGCTGGTTCATCAATCGTTTGAGTTCGTTAGACAGAGACAACGCTCTACAAAGCTGAAACTAGCCGATAATCTCTTTCTAACGGTCGATGAGCAATATTTCTACATTTTTTATGTGTTTATGATGAGTTTCCTCTTAACCTTAGTCTAGGTCAGGGGTGACAAGGACAAGGTCGACGATAGAGCGAGCTTACCCAGAAGAAGCCTGTTCACTCCAACTTTGAAGAGATTAGGGTTGTATGTGTTCGGAAACACAGACGCAGGCAGAGTTTCACTCCTTCGCTGTTCGCATTATAAAAGACGTTTGTAAATGCTTAGTGCGAATTGGTGGAATAGGGATAAGGTAATAGTGGATTGGGTTACAACTAAAAAAAGATGCGATAGATAACTTACATTAGTTTTTTTATTGTTGAATCTGGCTGAAGTTCTTCTCTGACGAGCAAGTTGAGTGTCTTCATCGGTATTAGTAGGAGGATGACTCCGATTCTATGAAAAATGCAACGTAAAATAGACCTTAATATCAAGAGGTAAAAACTGCGCATGGCAGCGTCCCATAGGACATTGCTCGCAAAATAGATGGCTAATTCGGCCAATAGGGTCTAGTGTGGCGATCGCATAACCTGATCGGTCATCGATTGAAAAAGGTAGTTTACTGCATTAATAAATAGGAAATTCGTTTAGCCCGTCAGTTAGAGTATTGATAAATAATTAAAACGTATTTTTTGTTTTAAAAAAAATGAATATTGTCAACGATATAACGCTTCGAAATTCGGGAGTGGGGGCTTGTGACGTCATAACGCCTGTAAAACTATTACCGTCGTACCACAAAAACTTTTAAACGTCTGTTGAACACTTGTCTAAAAAAATGTCAGATTATGACGTTGAAATAAGGTCCGTTTTGCAGTCGCACTTTTTTTAGACAAGTGTTCAACAGATGTTTAAGTTTTTGTAGTAAGGCTGTTAGAATTTAATTATATTTAGAAGCGTTCTCAATTTAGGTTAACGTAAAAAAAGAAAAAATACGGGTCAAATATTTTTTCATAAATTATTCAGTGGTGGCGCAGTGGTATCGGTCCCGACTTAGTTGTGAGCTCCCGAGTTGTAGGTCGTGGGTTCGAAACCGACCAGGCGCATTACTTCTTGTAATTTATTTCATCACCACTGCTCTCAAAACGGTGAAAGAAAACATCGTGAGGAAACCGGCATGTCCTAGAACCAAAAATTCGAAGACATGTGACATCTACCAACCCGCACTGGGCCCGCATGGTGGATTATGGTCCACTCCCTCTCACAGCGAAGGCCTGTGTCCCAGCAGTGGGGGGAACATTATAGGCTGATGATGATGATATCTTTCGAACTAATTAAATTATTCCATTCGTTCACAGTTACTAAAGAGGATAAAATGTTTCGTAAGTTCATATAAACATGACTTACCAGCTGTTTCTTACTGGTAACTCTCGCGACCCTGGCTTCGTCAGCCGAAGAGAATTCGTCTGAGGAGCTAGAGCCGGGGAACCCATACAAGTCGGGGTAACCCTTCACTTTCAGCTCGTTGGTGATCCAGCTCTCATTGAAGTTGTGATGTAGGAGCTTGCGTTTTCTACAGCTGCGACGGACATCTGGAAAAGGATTTACATGTTTTGAATGTAATGTGGTTAGTTACTTACTCTTGCTGCCTGTAGTAGCTGGCCCACCAGTGAGAACATTGTACGACAACATATTGTTACGTCGATCGTATTGCGAGACCAATCTACAGGCTTCTCGAAGGTTCCACAAGGTTCTCGACTATTCTACTGAAGATTGGTCTGGAAGTTTCTAGAAAATTCTACCCTGTTCTAGATGTTTGGAGATGGTTCTGGAATGTTCCAGAAAGGATGGGACTATGTCGAAGTCTGTGGATGTTTCCAGAACATTCGACCATCTTCTAGAAACATCTGTTGGGTCCGGCCGGGGTATAAATTGGGCGCCGATCGGCGACCTCAGTCAGTCTGGTTTTGACTACGATCGAGGCGACTCGAAAGTGAACTCAAGCGATCTCTAAGTGACTTTTACGTGTGATTAAGTGTGTGTATAAGTGTTTAAGTTAGTTGAGTAGTGTTAAGTGTTTGTTTTAATTAGTGATTCGTGTGTCAATAAATTTTATTTGGTTTTAATTGGTGTTAATTAATTTATCCCGATACCCAGCTCGTAACATTATTTTTGCTACACTATACACATAGTGTTACTGCTAGCCTGCGTCAACCGAGTCCTGCGGCCGTATTATGACGTCTTAAAACCAGGCTTGTTCCAGTGAACGAACAAGGTGGCGCTAGACGACTTATATATTGTCTCTTTCACTCACTCGAACAAGCCTGGTCGGCCCCTAGACAATGTCCTCTTCTTATAGTGGTTTTGATGGGCTAATTTCGTTGTTTCTGTCTAGCTCGCCTCGTCCTGCCTTCTTCTTCGAAGTCTGCCACGACGCCTTTTGTATCAGGGTTCGTCATAAGAGTGAGGCCCCATTGCGTTGCGTCGCGTTGTAGCAACTGAGAAATGCTTTTATACCACAACTGCTATGCGTCGACGCAACTCAAGAGGATGCGCAGGCCGCCGTCTTACTCGCATTAGTTCAGACTAGCAGTGGAACACTGTCCGTTGTCGCACCACTGTTAACGCTGTCACGACGCAACGTACTAATGGGGCTTATTCAAACGGCTATTTGGCTGATTAATTTGGGTCACAGCTCATTGGAAATATAAGACATGGTTACTTCTTCTTCCCAGCCAAAACACTAGGAATTGTTGAAGGGAGGGCGCTATGGGAAACTTTCTTATGTTAGCCTAATTTGAATGGATATTGATTTTGGTCAAACTTTGATTGCACATAGAATTGTTAATGTCACATACAGGTCTAAAATACTCACTCTCTTGTATAGGTTTGTCCTCACTATCTTCCATATAATTCTTCCTGGGACCGCGACTGCGCCGGATCTTCACACTTCGGTTAGTAGTGTCATTGTCATCGGCGAAGAACACTCGCACTTGTCTGGATCTAGAAAAAATATTATCTTAACCTATTAGATAAAGACTGGTAGACCGCATTATCTGCTCATAAACCACCCGCATTTCATTTATGATCGACAGTGCCGAAATATCGGAAACTTAAAACTAGTAACAAACATGGTATATATCCAGATTTAAATTCTAATAATAAAATATATTACACACTGGGCGCAAGTATTTAATTTTGTACAATGACAATGTTCAACACGGAAACTCGCATTAGTTGCGTTCTACTATATCATGGAATTCAATGCGGTTTTTTAAATCTTAATTCCGGAGGTTTGCTGATAATTCTTTAGCTTGTATATTCAGCTATTTATAACCACGTTAAAGTGTCCTCAAAGAGTTTGTAAACACCATAGCAGGGAGCGATAACGTTGCGGTGCCAATAAACGGTAGCGTCGTACGGCTAACAGCGAACATCCGCGAAGAGCCGGATCTGTGCTCTCAAAAAATATTCGGTGCAACACGTTTGTAAAATCGTTCGGTATGATTCGGCACAGGTAGAGAAATGATTTGAGGCGACCCGAAAGAAATTCAGTAATGGTAAACGCCGAAAGGTGCAACAATTGTTTCAAGTCGATGTTCCTTTTCAAAAAATACTGCAGACTAAAGTCATAGCCGACCCCAACAAACGTAATGAGCCTCATCAATTGGTTTCCCCAGTAACAGTACACAGTACAGTAGGTGCTTCCAAGGCGGTCGCGAGACTGTCTCATCAGGTAACCGTGACCCTGGAACGTAAAGGGCTATTGAAGGATCACCATAGATTTTAGTCCGTGCAAGTCTGACAGTCCATTTGATGATTTAACCATGATAAAAAAGGTACATTCAAGAGGGGTAACCACATCATGTATGGTACATGTGGCCTACCTCTCTCAGTAGTCGGTCCCTCATGTCTGAGGATCGTGGTCAGCTTCGGAGTTGCATCTGGAGCGGATGATCCGTCTCCACCGGTTTCTGTCCAGCGCATCCTTTACCACCGAGTAGAATTCAGAGGATGATGATTCCTTCACCTGATCTGTCCATCGAGTTGGTGAACGACCGCGCGATCGTTTGCCTTCGGTGTTCCCAACCACAATCAGTTTTTCCAAGCTTTCATCGCCTCTGCGCACCAAGTGGTGGCCTACCATGACGTCTTAAAGCCAGAGTGGTTCCAGTGAGGGAAAAAGACAGAGCTGTACACGTCTTCTAGCGCCACCTCGTTCTCCAGGTAGCATACTTTAAACAGCGTGGACATAAGAACTGTTTATCTGAAGCTTACCTTCTCGAATATTTTCTGGTCTCTGGTTCAGTATCACTTTCGGGGAACACAATCCGAGGCATCTTGATGGTCCGGAGACGGCGGCTATCTGCAATGTTAACACTTCATTCTAGGAGATTCACACTTCTGCAAGTATAGCGTGGATATATTGCCAGATGGATGAACCAGATTTTAAAACGGTTACTGGGGCAGAGAAGTTGACCGTAGATCTGTATAGACGACCTATTTTCTTTAGTATATTCTACAGAAACGGGAGGTCTGGTTAAAGAGGACAACCAGCATGAGCGGCAAAATTATAGTGCAGTTGTGCAGAAATGGGCGTCTATTTTATCCTGCGTGTGCAAGCTACACGAATAGATAGACACTTACTACAACGTCAAACTAAACCGAACTGAACCATTTCTAAATTATTGTCATTAGATCTTTTTTTTTTTGTATGCTTGAGAAGGAGGAGGCGGGACGCGTGAGGAAGGGGACTGTCCGACCATGGACCATGCCCGGGTCGACGCGACGGCGCGTTGTGATAGATCTGTATAGACAACCTATTTTCTTTAGTATATTCTACAGAAAGGGGAGGTCTGGTTAAAAAGAGACAACCAGCATGAGCGGCAAAATTATAGTGCAGTTGTGCAGAAATGGGCGTCTATTTTATCCTGCGTGTGCAAGCTACACGAATAGATAGACACTTGCTACAACGTCAAACTAAACCGGACTGAACCATTTCTAAAAAATTATTGTCATTAGATCTTTTTCTTTGTATGCTAGAGAAGGAGGGACGCGTGAGGAAGGGGACTGTCCGACCATGGACCATGCCCGGGTCGACGGCGCGTTGTGTTCCACGCGCGCCTCAAAGAGTGTCAGCACAATGACGGGGCCCCCGCCCCGGAACGTACGTAACCACTTGAAATGAAACTTTGGAAAGGTGCTACTTGAGGTGTCTATGTAGCTATGAGTTTGACGTTATAGTACGTAGTATACTAGATTTACTAGTTCAAACAAATACTCACATTTCGTTGGCCAGCGTTGTATTTTCCTAGTCACTTTATACTGGCTACTTCTCAACTCTCGGGGCGCCCAATTAGATGCTTTTGGAGTCTAAAATTATTTCATTGGTATTACTTTTAAGACAACACTAACTACAATATACAATTATGAGTAACTACAGAGAAAAAAGAATAGCAGGAGCATAAAAGATATTTCTCCTTTGGTCCCCTAAGGGGAACTGTGCCATAATGCAGTTTACAGGTGACAGTATTAGGCCACAGGAAATAGGGGGCAAGTCACGCTATGTAACTAGTGCATAGCAAGTACAAATACCAAACTGTGCAGGGAGATTTAGTACACAAACTGATGATTGAATTGGTAAGATTTTGAAAAGCCTTGACATTAACAATTTGCTGTTGAATTTGCTACAGTCTGCTTAGGATGGAAAGTTGAAAATCCATCAGCATGCTTTATGTGCCTTAGGACTATTCTTCACAACCAAACTTTCTTGTTGATCATCACTGTTGACTTTTGTGAATGAAATTTAAATTTTTAGTGTAATTATATTGTTAGTCCACAATATCAAGTTGAAATGGCCAATGTTTTCTATCTTCTTTTTTTTATTGATACATAATTATTTTCTTTTTGAAATTACTTAGGCTATGTTAATAATTTACTGAAACTGTATTTTAGACATGGATTTCAAACTTTAATCTCTTTAATTTCAAATCAAATATGTTTTAAATGCACACATTTTTTAAAAATAATTAAAAATAAAAACTATTCTTACTATTTTAAATCTGAACCACATACACCCCATGCGGACACTAAATTAAATAAGTCTACCATTAATTAATAATTGTAAGATTATTACAATTTGTTTGAGGAAACTTAGTAACATGTTAAGGTGTGTGTATATTCCATAGGATTTCTGTGATGGGTGGTAACAGTTGACTGAGGTGGGTCAATAATAGTCACATGTGACAATATTGTTGGTACTACTGTCATTTTTAGATCTTTGACAGTTCATACAGTAAGAGTTAACTTGGAAAATCTGATGAGTCTTACATAAGTTGTTCCTGTTTCCATATTATTTGGGCTATGGAGGTCAGATAGGCAGTCAAAACTCAACATACTTGGGAAAAGGCACAGCAAGGCAAGAAGATTTGTTTAATGTGCGCGATTTTTTAATTACAATAAAAACAATCCAATACAATCACTTGTTTTCATTTTAAATGATATTTCATGAGATGTTTAGAACCAGTACCAATTTAAAATACTTTTCACGAGTTTCAGGATCATGAAACCTCAGTATCATAATTAGCTTGAAGCAGTCAATTTTGTTATACAACAGTTTTTAGGGTTCCGTAGCCAAATGGCAAAAACGGAACCCTTATAGATTCGTCATGTCTGTCTGTCTGTCTGTCTGTCCGTGTATGTCACAGCCACTTTTTGTCGAAAGTATAAGAGCTATCCTGTTGATACTTGGTAGAAAGATGTATTATGTGAACCGCATTAGGATTTTCACACAAAAATCAAAACAAAACAAATTTTGGGGGTGCCCCCCATACTTACAATTGAAACTCAAAAAAAATTTTTTCACCAAACCCATACGTGTGGGGTATCTATGAATAGGTCTTTAAAAATGATATTGAGGTTACTAACATCATTTTTTTCTAAACTGAACAGTTTGCGCGAGAGACACTTCCAATGTGGTAAAAAGTGTGTCCCCCCCCCCCGTAACTTCTAAAATAAGAGAATGATAAAACTAAAAAAAATATATAATGTAGGCCTCAACCAAAACTACCAACGAAAATTGGTTTGGATGAGATACAGTTAGCAGTTTTTGAGATATAGTACATTTTCAAAAACCGCAAATATAACTTTGCCATTCATACAAATACTATGAAAAACAAAGTTATTTTTATTGTTTGTGTATATTACTTACTAATCTCAATATAATTATATCTCTAATCTATGCTTGTTTACTTATTGCCTTAGCAAAAGCTGCAGTAGCATAGTATGTTCTACAGAGTTGATCGATTCCAATCAAAATGCTTTTTACACATTCTATTGTGATGTTTACATTGACTCTATTGAAGGCTGCCATTGAGCCCATGGATATAAAAATATAGTTAAATACCTGGCTAGAAGGAGGTGGCCCAAAGTCGTGAATGTTAGAAGGAATGGAGGGAAGTTTTTGCCCAGCAGTGGCACAGTACAGGCTAAATAATAATAGCTTTGTGACAGTTCATTAATAAAGAATGGATCAAGTTATCATAGTAAATCATTTGGAACGTAAAATATGTGCTTTGCATGTGGAATCACATACAGCAGGGTATGGTAAATCATTGTTACTGCTTTAAGAACCATACCTAAGTTATTGTCATTGGATCTTTTAATCTCAACCTGAATTACAAAATACTATTTTGAAATTTTCTTGAGTCTCTTCAATTTATTTTACCGCTGACTGTAGCAATCCATTGGCAACATGTTTGTCATGAGCATAAGGATCACTAAGATTGGACAGAAATGTTAAATCATAGGTAACTATTAGCAAGGAATTAGGTGGTTACCTTCAAACTGTTATTCTCTTTTATCATTTTCCATATCTTTTCCTATAAGAATTATTATAACAAGAATATAAACACATCATTCTATTCCCAACTACCTGTTGTAGTTGAAAATCTGTAGTATTGAGCTGACATCAGTGATACAACATTCACTATTGACATAGAATGTGTAAATTAACTGTGTGTAGTTTATTAGTGTGTATTTGGACATCTATTGTATAGTATTCATATTTATATAACATACTTCAGAACTCTGACATCATAGCTATGCAAAATATACATATAAAACATAGATATTACTCATTCAAGTAGCTTGTGGGATCATTAAAAGGGGACAACTCTACAAAACCCCAGGTGTGTTCATAACAACAATATATTTCCAACAATAAGCACTAAAAGCGCATGCATCGACGTGCACTCGCGACATTCATTGTACCTACAGGGAAACAGGGACAGGAAGTTGGTACAAAGTATAGTTTACAAAGCCTCTATACCAAACCACTGCACAACAAACGAATGGCTTCACAAAGTCACCTTCTCATCAGTCACGATGTTCACGTCGTTCATAGCGTAATTCCCATCGTCAACCTCCCCGTTTTCTCCATTACTGCGACGGGTTTTCACCATTGCAGTAGCTGTGTCGTAACTTTACATACAAGACCCAAAATCCGTTATGTAACAGCCCTACGACGTTACAAACACACGCAACTCGTAAATCATTAACAACACAAATGTTTTACACTCAAAATAGAAAACTAGCACGACAAAGGACGAGCGTTATCACCCGCACATGTCGTTCAACAGCGCCATGTTAAATGAACAATGTACTTCTGCTCCCAGCTACTTTTACTGTTGATAACTCACCAATCGAACGCACCGTGTTCTATAATACACTTTTAATTAAAACAATAAACTATTTCAGTAACGAAAACCGTGAAAAATCAATGAATTAAACTGTTAAGAAACGAAATCCACAACTCACGATGTTTTTATTGACAACTGTCAAAAATTCCCGCAAATTTGTCATTTTTCAAATTAATAGGGGAAAACATCGTTGTGAGCATTGCAGTTTGTCGATACTCTTTTGACCTGCAGAAAATCGCATTGCGTAACAATTGTGCAATTATGCTGTAGTCATGCTCAAAGTTATACACTTAGCACCTGAAACTGCACAAAAAATGCGGTGGAGTCACGGTGGCCCACACGGTCACACGGTTATAGTCTGATGAGGAACTTGTAACATTTTTAATACGATAGTGCTATTTCTGATAAGATATTTGAAATTTATTTTAGCATCTTTTTTAATAAAATAAAACAACGCAAAAAGACCAGACTCACAAATGTTGATATATTACAGATCAGTGGTCTATTGTCAATTTGTCTATTGTAGATTGTAGTCTATGGATCAATAGTGTTGGAGTGGAAGTGGTTAATATTTTGAATTCATTCGAAATACCGATTCATATCGATTAAAAACCTATCATAACGATTCTTATTGTTATTTATTTTATTCTTTAAAACACATTATTCTAGATTGTTGTTCACAATTAATAAAGGGGATCCGTTATAACTTCTTTCTTCAAATGATATAATGTTAATAACTGCTACAAATTTAGAAAGCAAAAACTGCAAAAGCGTAATTATACTTGGCAGACCCAGACCCAATTCAGCTTGGCGGCTTTTTTCTCTGCAAGGGAATTTGGGTTGACGATTTGATTTGAAGCCAGAAAGAAAGAAGGCATTAAACTATTTATCAGGACTGAAATCACGGCTGTCATGAAAATCATAATTTTTCACCAGTTTAGCTGGTATCTAAAAATGTAAAATCTAATGTCGTTTATAAAGTTTATTACTTTAGACGTTGAATGATCTAAATTTAAGTTTTTCGTTACTACTATTGGGCTTCTGTTATCTATCACAGACAATCTAATATTAATAAATTCGATTGATTGACTCGAACATGTGACAGTTTATGTGGACATCACTAGTAGTGTCAAATAGTCAAAAAAAAATTGCTTTTCTCGCCTTTCAGCAGTGTTTTTATTATTTAAAATAGTATATAAATAAAAATAATTATAGTGTAAGGTAAGCTGTGAGTGTAAGTTAATAAGAAAGAAGCTCATGTCTTTAACTAGTACTAATTAAAATTGTAAGTTGGTTTAAGTGTACTCAATTGTTTCCAACTCATTTGTGTTGATAAATCTGCTGATAAATAAAAACAGAACTGTTACCATTCCTTCCGATAAAGAACTAATGTTTATTGATTTTAATATTCCGTAATTTAACTGTTGTAGATTTAACGATGGCCGAAAATCCAGAGCAAGTTTCTCCATTGGGAGATCCGAAAGACTTCTTACATGAATCAATAAGCAAACAACAATCAGAGATTGATTTGGATGAAGAAATATCAGCAAGAATGACAGCATCATACAGCGAGATATCATTCCACTCCGACCAGGGCCAGCCAGAGGAACAGGAGAGAATGGCAGGGCCATCCAGACCCTATGACTTACCTTCAGAGAACCGGAAACAAGAAAAGCTTCCATTAGATATAGATGGACATGTCAGATATGAAGGAGAAATGACACACTATGTAGCAGATGACTTAGAATTCAAAATAAAACTATCAAGCCCTATAGCAAAAAGGGGTGAAACACCAGTATTTGGTAGTTCTAGTGCCTCTCGCTCTAGCACACCTTCTGGAAAACTGTATAAGCAAATTCTGGCTCCACAGATTGGACAAATAGACATAACAGTATTACATGACTTAGAATATGAAGCACAGAGGATTGCTCAATCTGTAGATAATTTAATTGAAAACCTGTCTAGCATACTGCACTCAAATTCCTCACTGACTGCAGAGAATATGGAGGTGTATAAAGATGCTGTTGGTAAAACATGTGATGCTATGGATAATAATATCAAAAGCATGTATACAATTCTAGCGAAAGGAGAAGAGGTGTCCCAAGCAATGATTCCTGTGCAGGCACAAGCGGCAAGAATAGCAGAAATAAAAAGACTCCTCCAACTATTTGAGGATAAGTTTTAGTTCATATCTCATTATGGTATATTTACTGTGTATTATAATATAAGTATTAAAAGAAAGAAATCAAAATCTGTTTTGTTTAAATTATAGTTTCTGTAACTAAATTGTATCACTTCAGTCAATGAAACCCTGGTATATATCCATCATGTCTCAGAATTTTCAATTAGGATTAAAATGGTCAAGTGCTTAGTATTTCATGGATAGCTTCAAGCCAGCAAAGCCACGCCCTGTCCGCAGTTTGATCGAAATAATATTCATACAGATGCCACCACATCAAACTTCCCCATATCCCCTATTTGTCTTTTCTCAATCGAATATGTTTTTTTTTTTTATGTAATTGTTGTAAAGTTGAAAACCTATCAAAGAAAACTGATTGAGGTAGCTTGACGGGTGCCGTTTGTATATTTATTTCGGTCCTAAGGTCCTAAACGATTGTAATGTTTCTAATGTTGCAGAAGTTTCTAAACGAAAAAGTAAACGTCGCGGTTTAAAGAAGGGTATGCATCTTAGGCATATAAAATCCTATACTTTTATCTCAATGGTATGCATAGACTGACTGTTTCACTTACAAAGTATTTTCAAATTGTATTGTTTTCCACTGGGAACTCCTATTCAAAAACGAGCACTTTTTATTCATCATATTAACCCAGTAAACGCTAAAGGTGAAACCGCACTAGGTGGAACTGCGCGACACGACGACGCTATTCTTCCACGCCGTGGTAGTTCCGTTGCCCCTTAGTGCGTGATGTCTCGTATAATTTCAATTTATAGAATATTTTGACAGTTCCTCCTAGTGTGGTTTCACCATAACACGTTAGTATGTATCTAGTGTACTGCATACATAAAAATAAATATAGTGTCTTGTGTACACAAAGGTTTAGCAGTTTTATAACTTGCCGCCTCCGTTTCATGGTTTCATGATGCGCGATTGGCTGTCACTGTCAGCTGTCAGTGACTGCCGAGTTTGTTTGGCATTGACATTCGTTGTCACTTTGTCATTCGTTTTTCATTCTGTCACAGTGAATCGACCGAGGTGGTTGGGAAATTAAAAAGTTAAAGAATGTGTTTTAAATCTAGAAAAATGTAAATTGAATTAATAAATAATAACATGAATGCTAACATCATTATAAGATTAAGCGTGCAGTTGTTGGTCTCATGACCATTTAGTATTGAGCTGCCATACAGAAATAACGTATAAATGGGTGACGTTCTGAGTTTATTTTCTGTGATAATTATGAAATTTAAATCTAAGTTCAATGAAAGTAAGATTTATTTCCATTATGATGTCCCGTGGGAGAAGCTGAAGTCAGTGAAGTGGATGAATGAGAAGGCCACCGCGAACAGGGCTTATGTGCCCACGACAGTGAGTACTTTCGCATTTTCTATTTATAGCAAAAACATTAAAAAATATTTAATTGTACACAATCAAGAAACCTGTTACTATTGTTATTGTTTGTGGGAACTAAACAATGACCACAGATTGTCCTCAAAATTTTAGTGCCACATTATTACTATGTATAAAAAAAATGTTTTTAAATTCATTTTTACGCGCGAATCATACTGACGCTATTTCATTAATAATTGAAATAAATATTACAATGTTAGTTCGTGAGATAATAATCACATCATTCAAGGATTAAGATAATTATTATAAGTTAAATAATTGTAAAGCTAAGAGGAAATATTATGCTTAAAATTTTACATTCTAGTTGCATTTCTTTTTGTATCAATTGATTTCTATTTTCAAAATCAAGTTGTTTAGCAAAAAGTATCAGTGTTACCAAATGTGTAATTAAATTATCACAATTGGTTAGCTCGGCACTGTTTATTTCGAACGTAAATTGTGTTAATTTTCCTAAATGACTAGTTAACTGATAAAACAATTAAGTAATTAAGTATTTAGTACCTTTATTGGTCTTAGAATATCCAAATTTTAATTATAGTCGCCAGAAATAGTTTTTTTTTAAATATACCAAAGTAAGTATTTAGAAAATAACTTACTTGCATTGTTACAATCAAAAGTATAATAATGTCCCCCTAACTTCGCACAGGTGCATTTTGAAAATTAAATAAAAACATACATTGAAAATTTAGTTTTTAAAGGTCTAAGAATTTTGCCAAGTGGTCCAGCAGTTTTTGAGTTTATTTTTATTAAGTACAAACAAAACTATCAAACTTTTCTCTTTATAACATTCAACTTGTAAAGATAAAACATGTATGTTTACTACGCAAATTCAATATTTTTTTGTTCATCATTGAGTCTAATTTTAATTGTTAATTCATAAGGTTTTTTAAAACTACAATGTAAAAATAAAAATCTAGTTACATTTACTCTTTATTAGCATACTAATGTATGTAGTAATGCATTAATGAAGTATTCCATGCATGATAAATAATGTTGCCGTAACAATAGATATTTCACAATAAGTAGGTTACTACACCACATTATTAATGAATTATTTTGATAAGAACCCAATTATCTCTGAACTACGACCATACAAGTGGTTAAATGGCTATTTATTAAATCATAATTTAGATTGATATTGTTCTTGAAATATTCTTGATGATGTATTGACATTATTCATTCTTCATTGTTGATAGTTATTTTATGAAGGTCTTCAGATGTCTTAGTAGTTTCTTTTTTTAAACTTTGCCCATCACTTGGAAACATTTCCGAACATTTAAATTGACATATTCAAACACCTAGACCTGTAACAACTACTTGTAGATCATACAATTTTTTTTTACTTCATCATCATCTTCCTGCCCCTATCCCATTTTACTTGTGGTCGTCGCAACACGATTTTTCTTCCAGTCTCCTCTATCGTCACAGTATCATTTTTTTTTTATTCATGTCCAGTCTCCTCTATCAGACGTCACAGTATCACTTACTCTTTTTTCATTCACATCATAGACAATCCGTCCATCTTTTCTTTGTTTTGATTCCTGTATGTTTATGATCTACATGTAAGGCATGGAGATCATAAACATACCGGAATCGAACCCAATCGAAGTCAATTGCTAAGCCACTGCGCCAACGGTGCCGACAAAATTATTGTCACTGTTGCTGTGTTTTAGGTACCTTAGGTACTGTTCCCGTCAAACGCCTATTCAGTACTCTACCAGCCTTATATCTTTAGATTTTTAGAATAAAAGCAAACACGTTTTTGGATTTTCAACTCTCTCGTGCTAAGCCGAGCGTCGAAAATTCAGTGCGGGATAAGCGCCGAAGGGTTGAAATTAAGTGCGAAGTAAAATACTGTTCTTTTAAAAAAGACCACGTGTGAACGTGGTCTTGTTTTTATGTTTATTACTAGGTACTAAGAGTGTCTTAACTAGCCTTTTATGCGTCCAGTGCGAGCTTCTTTAACTGCACCCTTTTTATTTTTTATTATGTGTCCTCCCACCCAGGGCAGGACGAGAAGGACTGTCAGACTTGTAATAACTAAAATACACGGTGTCCTTCAATAGCTCTTTACGTTCCGGGTCCACTCAGTGGACCCTGATAAGACAGTCCCGCGACCCCGGCAGGCTTTGGCCCTCTATGGAGGGCCCCGCCGTATTGTTTAACTGCGCCCTTGTTTGGCCAATTGTGGTCCTTGTCTGGCCATTTCTATGACCCTCCAAGCCTTGCGCCCTATGCCTGGCACAACTCGCACCACATTTTCGGCACCGTGTACTAACATTCACTTTTGTTTACGACACGTTTCGGTCTCGACATTTCTAAACAGAAGTTTCATTGCTTTTCGAATGGTTTACATAGTCCAGATAAAAAAAAATTACGCGCGTAGGTAATCATGTTTTGTATATCACTAGGTAGGTACTGATAACGTTATTTAAATAAAGTGTCCGCAGTATTAGTTTTCTTGCCATTGCCACAAGTAATTAGTCAACAAACGTTTAAAATCAGTTACAGATAATTAAACCTGATTGTGTAACATATGTTTAACTTGTTTACATACAAAATCAGCCGCACTGTAATCAGCTACATGGAACACAAAGCTATCATTACGTTTTATTGCTAACACGCAAACATTTCGGGTTCGAAAGTTAAGTTAGAGAAGGGCCCATGATCACCAATTCTCTACCGAACTTTTGCGGTTGACACAGTGACCTGATTCTGACTGGCGACAGTCGAGGCTTTCGCGCAATACGGGAAGTTACTGATATTCTGAACTATTCTTGCGTGGGTAACAAATTGTCGAATGATTTTACCAATTGGAGCTTCCCCAAAGTGCCTTTTTTATAAACCTTGACTGACTTAAACACTTGCCCTTTACGTTCCAAGGCGGTAAGTCAATATACGCTAGACAGTCCCTCGGCAAGCATGGCCTTCTGTGCTGCACTATAATTACACCTATTAACAAATAATACAAAATATCTACCCAACTAGTTGATCTGTTAAATTATAGATTAGGTACCTACGTCATGACAGAAAACGTGTCTTCCTGCTTATCTGACCTATAGCGAATAAGGTCAAATTGATTCAGATTATAACTAGAAACTTTCCAAGTCTTCTATGAAGAGCCTGCACCTGATGTTACTGGGAAAAAGCAGCTTAAGTGACCAGCAGCTTCAACCGCTGCAACTCGAAAATTATTCCATGAGAACAAAAATCGAGACAAAACTATCTTTTTTTTTTTAATGTAAAATTGGTTTTCTCTTGACCTTAGTCTAGGTCAGGAGTGACTAAGACAAGGTCGACGATGGAGCGAGCTTACCCAGGAGAAGCCTGTTCACTCTAACTTTGAAGAGATTATGGTTGTATGCGTTCGGAAAGACGGAAACACAGACGCAGGCAGAGAGTTCCACTCCTTCGCTGACCGCATTATAAAAGACGTTTGGAAACGCTTAGCGCGAATTGGTGTAATAAATAATCTTAATCTATGTGATAAACTAGGTATATCCGTTTAGTAGCTTTTGCATGAAAAAGTTACAAACATCCATCCATCTTCACAAACTAATGGTAGGTACCTACTAAGATTCGATGGGCTACCGGTAACCCAGAGGCGTCGATAACGAAAATTAACAAGCCCCTATTTCGAACCCCAGTTTGAACTGGAAATGGTGTTATCAAGCCCAATTTTGATGTGCACATTACCAGCATAATATAAACAGAACTTTTAACAGTTTTCAGTAAAACTCTTCAGTCATGTTAATCTTTATATTGCTCTTCCAAAGAAGCTAAACAGATATTTACTCAGTAACGTTCTTGAAGAGAGAAAAGTACGTAAGCCGTATAAATATTATGTAAGGCATGTTTACATACAAAATTAACCGTCTGCTCGTATCTGTCTCGTTGATATGAAGTACGACGTGCAATCACCGACCACGTCACGCGATGAGGGGATGTAACACTAGATTTATGTACCCTACACAATTAATTCACGATCGTCAATCATGTAAACCGGCCTTATCGTAAATATTCACGTTAACTTTTTACGATTTATTGATTGTTACTTCTTTCCAATTCCATTTATTATCCATTCATGTAACTCGTCATTCAATCGTGTGGGCCCAATGGAGAGTCTGAGTTCTTTATGCTCGCGTAAATCTCATAACTAGAACTGATTGGTTGAGTTTTATGAAACAAGGTTTTCTGTTTTACAGTTGTGGTTTATGATATTCTCGAGAAAATAGCGGTCGTAAAAAACGTCGCTCTGAAAGTTGAGAGAATATGTTTCTATTTTATTTTAAAAGTTTTCATGACATTTTGCTCCTTCTTTGTGAGAATAGCGAGAGGCATCATTATGTAAAACTCGCACGTTAGAAAAACTTCGCCAATATTTCTTTTCGCTAATAACTTGCTTCACTAATACGGATCGTGACTTCAATATGCATAGGGATTTTTGTCAATAAGCTTCCGGGCTTATCACATTCCACCACCCTTCTTTCTTGCTTCGTTGATTTTGATTTTCAAAGATTTGGTAACAACTTATCGATCACACAGTTCATCTTAGAGCACAAGGAGTTGACTTGTAGGTACCCAATTTCTCAAAGTTTAGAATGTTCCTAAATCCTCACCATCTTTCCACCCTTAAAATATCAATTTATTTTGGGCCGATGGGCCGATACGTCTCAAAGGACCCCAAAGTCTGAACCTCGAAAATCTATAACAAAGGATATTATTTGTGTAACTTTATTCCCATAGAAACTTCGACATGAATAACCTTCTAACTGCCCCAATTACTGCAATTAGTACGTATATTGTTAGTCTAAGTCACGTCAAGTAAGAATAAGCTGTCTAGCCTTGAGCGCAAACATAGTCAGTCTAAATACTTGGTACGATACGAGTTTATTTTTGAGGATACCGAAGTTACTGTTTGATCTAGGCTATAGTAAGTGGCATACAATATTTTGAGGGCAATCAATATCCACTCGTCGACACCGTTGGATCGCAAATCTCACAGCACAGTAAAATTATTTTCGACAAAGTATGTCCCCGAATTCGCATATCAATTGTCCCAAGCGAGCACACGATATTATTGAATAGGTACATAATCTTGTAATTAGAGTCCCCTAGGTAGATCCATGGGCCCCGAGAGTCGGGAGCTAAATTAAGCGGCTCCAAAAGGTCTCACAGCGATCGTATTTGCCATTTCCATGCCCTACCTAAACATACAAACAGATAACTTTCCTCTCTATAATATTGAGTGGGACGGTCAACAACGAAGGCGAGTGGGAGGCCCCTATACGGCCACGACATTAGAAATATTACAGGTCACATACTGTGGAAGCGATTAACCACCGGGAAAGTGACCCGAACAAAGATCCCTATACTGCACTAGATAGATAAACACAAGATGGCTGTTAGACCCATGAGTAGCAGATTACAATAGACGGTTTTGTTTCTCCATGTATAGGTGCAACTATGCATGAGGGTGATAACGGCATAAAGAATTTGATCTGTTTAGTGTTTTCGTCGGGTTATCGTCTATGATAGGCTGCTGTTATTTTGGTAATCTGATCACAAGTGTTATCGTCTATAGCATTGAATTCGAATTTAAGTAGGCCTTTGTCAGCACGTTTAAATTGATTGGCATGATTGTCTTAATTGTTCGTTTCAGAAGCTAAAATTATAGAAATACTCTTTTAGTAAACTAATAAAGACTCATTGATACATTTTCCAAAACTAGCCCTTGAAGAGGGGGTGCTAAGACAGGAAACCTCCACGTGCGCCCGTGGACTGGAGTATCTCGGATACGTCCGTGGGGAAGACCAGTTTTTTGGGCCGGTGCACCCTGGGATGCGGGCTAAAACTCTTCCTTAGGCACTGTGCCTAAGGGGTCTCTTTGCCCGTATGCCAATAGCCTGTCGGGTGGACGCTCCAACGCGTGTCCCTCTGAATAGCAGAGGGCACAGCGGCGGAGCGGGCTTGCGGACGGTGAGTAATGGGTATGCTCGCCGTCCGACCAAGGACCAAGACCGGGTCGGTGGCGCGTCGTGTTTCACGCGTCACCGACGGGGCCCCTTATGGGGCCAAATGCCTGCTGGGGTCGCGGATTTTTCTTAATCCAGGATACCGTGGCCCCGGAACGTAAAGGGCATCCGAAGGAACACGGGTGGATTTTAGTCAGTAAAAGTCTGACAGTCCCTTCCGCCCCACCCAGGGCGGGAGGACTCATTTGATGATTTTGCCACCCAAAAAACAAAAAAAAAAAGCCCTTGAAGAGAATGGAAAGCAGCTACAACTCGTAGGGGAACGTACAAAACCCGCACGGATGAAGTCGCGGTTGGAGTGCAAAAATGAGTGAGGAATAATATCACAGATACAGAAGTAAAACGGTAGCTTTAATAGCGAGAAAGAATTAGTGAACAAAAAAACATGTTGCGCCAACTTTATGACCAAGGTCTGGAAGAAGATGATGTAGGCATAGGTCAGGTTTGTTTCCAAGTTCATTCAGTGATTAAGCAATACCTGCGTCTTTGTCTAAGCTACCAAAGGTTTTTCGTAGCTGGGTATTGTTAGATAAACAATTGCCAAGCATTGAACTTTGACTTCACAGTGGTATCGGCCTCTACTTACGAGTAGTAGGTCGTGGTTTCGAACCCCGTCAGGCGCATTACTTTGTGTAATTTATTTCAACACCACTGCTCTCAAAACGGTGAAGGAAAACATCGTGAGGAAACCGGCATGCCCTAGAACCAAAAATTCGAAGATATGTGACATCTACCAATCCTCACTGGGCCCGCGTGTAGATTACGGCCCACTCCCTCTCACAGAGAGGAGGCCTGTGTCCCAGCAGTGGGAACATTTAAAGGCTGATGATGATGATGATGAACTTTGACTTCGCTTTATCCTTAACTATTTATTTTTAATTTTACTTAATTCAGGAGGTACTCAGTCATCACAAGCATCATTATTTGTTATGATACCTTTAATGAAAGCTTTGAAATCATTGATCATTTACGTCGATGATTTATCGTTGTGTTTTAACCACTCTGCACGACAACATTTTGACACATGACACATCAGCTGAATCGACCGGGTGATTCGAAATTTAAGACGCCACTCAAGATTTTTTGTACATTTTCAGCATCCGATTTTCAATCAAAATTATATTGCTACAGCTATTTCATACGATAAGTTTGTGAACAATATCTCTAAGAACGTGTTGAGGTCACTAAAACTGCGTGATTCTACTGTAAAATGTGTGTAACATACAAAATGCTACATCATTCCAAAAACTAGATAATTTAGATGTGCTGAAAATATGTACATAAACAAGCTTCCCACGTGATAAAAAACGGTTATACAGTGAAATAAATAAAGTAACTTACTACATGCATTATTACATTTGCCAGTGTTCATACATAATTTCATAATAATAACGAAACAAAGTCTTGATAAAAATTACCAAAAACTATGTTGCAACATGACACTTCTTAGTGCTGCCGTAATCCCAATGTTCATTATAACGATTAAAAAGGTTCATTCAGCCTAATCGATACTCGCAATATAATCGAACATGAAAAAAAAAGTAAAACAAGACATAGAGCATGGACCGATTTATCTGCTTATTTGACTATAGTTAGCTTAGTCCATGCAATACATCTATGAAACTGAACCTGAAGATTATTTTTTATAATATTTTGAGTATTATTTCGTTTGATGTTTTTTTTATTACACAATAAATTATTTAATTTTTAATTCATGATTTCGATGGAAATAAATATCGGTATTTCAATGGAGGCCAAACGTGTGTGTGTCTTCTAAATTTAAATTCAACCATATAATTTAACCTATACTGTGTCTTCGGTAATTAATTTCAATTTATCTGATTATTTCACTATAAAAAACGAATCTAAAAAACGTGGAAAGACAAACACCGGGTACGGATCAAATGCTGGAGTAAGAGATGGGAGTACTTCCAAATGATTCCTTGCAGTAATAAACAAATTGAATTTCCAACTGGGCGTGAATGGCTAAAAAAACTTTTTTTAAAAAAAGTACCGACTTCAAAACAAATACAAAAAAGTTTAAAATAACTTTTCTTTCGGAAGTCGGTGGCAATAGTCAATGACACAACAAAACAAAGCCACCGACTTCCGAAAGAAAAGTTATTTTAAACTTTTTTGTATTTGTTTTGAAGTCGGTACTTTTTTTAAAAAAAGTTTTTATTTTACCCTTTTTAGTTTATTTATTACATATTCAACCCAAATTCTTGTAAAATACAAAATTTTCTTACATATGCACTAATCTTGTAATCCGTCACAATATAAAAAAATCCATATCTCTAAAACTACTGAACCGATTTTGATGAAACTTGCAGTGTACCCTAAGTTGAACAATACCTAGAACAACAAAAAAAGAATTACTTAAATCGGACTTGTAGTTCCGGAGATATGCGTGCACAAACATAAAAACATACATACATACATACACTTATGAAATTTGGCACATTTGTTCAGACGCTGATATAGACTAACATATATGAAAACTGGGCAGTTCTGATAATATTACATACATACGGGTCGAATTGATAACCTCCTTTTTTTTTTGAAGTCGGTAATTAGAATCTATGAGGAATAGCGAAAAATACTGAAAGAAGTCTCGTGGCTGATTTTGATAAAAAATAAAATTACAGCATAAAAATTAAATTGACATTTCGCACCCTTAAAACATAAATGGCACTAAACGAAAATGTTAATTTTACAGTATGGCCGTTTTAAGATTTTTTAAGAATTGAATGGGTGATATGGAACTAAAAAAATATATATAAAGCTTTGTGATCGGCTTAAAATAACAGTTTAACTAACGCTGTTTTAGTATCCAGTGGCATACAATAAAATTATTGATTATTTATCAATGGAGAAGCATTTTAAAAAAAAGTTTAGCATTATGTCGGTTATAGTTTTCTAGTTATTCAAAACTTTTTGCTTAATGACCTCTAAATTGTTATTTTACCTACATTGTAATGATAAAAAAGAGAGAAATAAAACAATATAACTACTAAAACAATAAAGAATTATATTTATTTGGCACATGCTCACAGTTTTCGGTCAAAATTACCACACATATTCATAATTAACAAATCTGTTTAAATCTTAAAGATTCAGTTGCAAGTGGGAGTCGAACCCGCGTCTTCTGGATAAGTACTCCAGACGCCTTACCAACTAGGCCATTGCAATGGCCTAGTTAGAAACTTCAACAATCAAAGGAGAGATGGCGCTCGTATTTCCACGAGCTGCTGAACAAGCAGCATAAAGAGGTGCTGTCACCGGATCTCTTTCCAAATCAGGGACTGGTGCCCCCGGTAACTCACGAGGAAGTACATGTGGCTCTTCGTTGCATGAAGAACCGGAAAGCTGTCGGAGCCGATGGAGTTCCTATTGAAGCCTGGAAGGCGATGGGTCCTCGTGGTGTGGGCATCTTAACCCACCTTTTTAACGGCATGCTCCTTACCGGAAAGATCCCTAGCCAATGGAGAGTGAGTATTATCACTCCAGTCTTCAAAGGCAAGGGAACGGTGCAGGAGTGTGGTGGTTATCGTGGTATTAAGGTTATATCCCACACCATGAAGCTCTTCGACCGGGTAATTGACTCTCGGATCCGACAGGAGTGTACGGTCTCGGGGTGTCAATATGGGTTTCGTCCGGGGCATGGCGCCATGGATCCCATTTTTGCCCTAAGGGTTGTCATGGAGAAGTACAGATCGAAGAACACGCCTCTGCATCTTCGACTTCATTCGACTGTGTCCCTCGTCAGGTGATCTGGTGGGCGTTAAGATCCAAAGGGGTACCCGAGACCTATGTTGACATCATTCGGGATATGTACCGAGACTCCGGTTCTATAGTTCGGACCGCGGTTGGCGATACGAAACCCTTCCCCGTCACCGTCGGAGTTCACCAGGGCTCTGTCCTCAGTCCGTTTTTGTTCAGCGTGGTGTTAAATGTGCTGTCCACTTACATCAGGGACTTACATGAGCAGCCGCCATGGCTGCTCATGTATGCCGATGACATCGCGCTGGCGGACTCGGACGGGGGGCGCCTGGTACAACGTGTGACAGCTTGGAAGGAGTCGCTGGAAAACGGTGGTATGAAAATTAATGCGGTGAAGACCGAGTACCTGGCCTGCAATACCACAAATACTGCTCCTGTTCGCATTGGCGAAGACACAGTCGAGCGCACGGAACAGGTCAGATATTTGGGATCGGTGCTCCACGAGTCCGGGGACGTCGATAGCGACGTCAAGTCACGTATCTCGGCGGCCTGGGCAAAATGGCGCGAGGTGGCGGGGGTTATCTGCTATCCAAAAATGCCGGTTAAGCTCAAAGGACATGTCTCTAAGACCATCATTAGGCCTGTCCTTTTGTATGGCAGTGAAGCGTGGCCTATACTTGAGCGACATAAGCAGAACCTGCGTGTCACGGAAATGAATATGCTGCGCTGGATGTGCGGAGTCTCGCGGAAGGACCGCATTAAAAACTCCCGCATCCGCAGCAGCCTTCATGTCCGTGACATTGCAGATAAATTGCAAGAAAGTCGCCTACGCTGGAATGGCCACGTGGGAAACAAATGTCTTGCCATGCCGCCCCCGCCGGGGCCAGGGAAACGAGGAAGGCCTAAGAAACGTTGGCTTGACGTCGTAACGGACGATATGCGTGCTAATGGGCTCACGGCAGGAGATGCACAAGACCGTGCGAAATGGAGGCGTTTAGGTAGGAAGGCGGTCGTATAAGAACAAAATCCTTATTAAAATTAAAAATAACTGACATTAAACTCAAACTGCCACTTATGCAATTACGCACAGCTAATATTTGAAAGTATATTTATTGATTAAATGGCTCTTTACAGAAAATGCCCGTTATTTAATTCACATAAAAACAAAATCCATACTAAAGTTATTAAATAAGTGGCATTATAATAAAACTGCCACTTATGCATTTACTCACTGTAAATATTCGAAAGCAAATTTATTAAATAAGTGTCACTTTACACAAAGTGCCAGTTTTTAACTCACCTCGACAAGGATTCCCTCCGGAGACTTGACGCGAACTGGCGTAGTGCCGGTTTATCAATTACCGAACGGACAAATTGTGACAAATTCATAAGTGACACTAGCGACATCTAGCAAAAATTTGGCGCATTAGAGCTACCGGGGTCTTTGCATTAGGAGCGTTTCGTTTTATGCGTTTTGACTGTATACTTAACTAAAAAATGTCATTTTTTGTATAGTGCCACTAATGTTTTAAGAGTGCGATTTATTAATTTCCAGCAATCAAACCATCAATGTTATGTGAAGTAATTACATGCGACAAACGTATGGCAAAAGGTTTTTTAAAATTCAAACTTTAGTTAATGGCCATAGCTCACTACATCGTGTTCTCATTTCAAATTTTAAAATCACCTCGCGGTACAAATACATAACGAAATTTTTGAAATTGGCGCGAATTTTGATCTGCGTACGATGACTAAATTATTGATTAATACTTCACCGAATTTGATCCTTAACAACGACCCTATCAAATAGTGTATAATGTGTTCTTATTTTAATTTACAACCTCGATTCCGATTCCTGACAAGCAAATTGATTTTACAAAAATCTAAAGACGCAGACTTAATTTTTGCGATTGTAGTTGCGGGCTTGCGAACGACGAGTATTGGGTAACTCACCGTCCGATCAAGGACTAGGCCTGAGACGAATGCGCGTCGTGTTCCAAGCGACCTTCAAGGAACTATCAGCGAACTGACGAGGCCATAATAGTGCCAAACGCGTGCCGGGCTCACGGAATTGTATTGAAACCATTAAAAGGGTACTGCGGTCCTGGAACGCAAAAGGCCAGTACAGGAACAGGGTATTTTTAGTTAGTAATAGTCTCTGACTTCTCCTTCGGCTCCACCCAGGAAGAGAATCATCAAAAGATTTTAAACTATAACAGTGTATTTTACTGAAGTTAAGTCGCGACAGCATCACATCTAAAGTATCCATAACAAATACCTAAATAAAAATATTATTAAACTGGTGTCGATACTGACGAATCGTGAGTATTGATCTGTATGCATGCCACCAGCACAGGTCAACTTACCCAAATCTGTCAAAATTTACCAATCGAACATTAACCTTCCACTATTGTGATAAGGTTGAAATTGAAGAAATTTGACAGATTGAGGTAGGTTGATGTGCTGGCATCAACCTACCTCAATCTGACAAACTTTAATAGATTTTCAAACTTATCACAATATTGGAAGGTCAATGTTCGATTGGTAAAATTTGACAGATTGGGGTAGGTTGATCTGCCTGGCGTCTGTACATTAAAAAATAGCTAATAAATTAAAATGTTATTATTTTGAATAGCGAGTACATCAGCGAGCGCATTCCTAATTCAAATTTTGGAATTAATAAATTGGCGCGCATTCAAACATTTATTACTGAAATTGTTCCTTTGTCTATTTTTGTTTTTTGGTAATTACAATGCACGTAAAATTATTTTATAGCTTTAAAAAAGAATACAATGGATTCTATACATATAATAAATCTGTAGAAGGGTCAATTCTGTACATTGAAAATATTGAAAAAATAAATAGCGGGGGGTGTTGCTGGATCGATACCAAACCCAAATAAGTGATTAAAAAAATTTTTGTCTGTCTGTCTGTCTGTCTGTCTGTATGTGCAGGCATCACGTGAAAACTAACGGTTCGATTTCGATGAAACTTGGTATAATTATACCTTATTATCCTGGGCATAAAATAGGATACTTTTTATCCTGGAAAAATACGTAGAAAAAAAATCTTATTTTTCAGTTTTATTCATAGACGTTGTTCTGTAGAACCGCGAACACACGTTGCATTACCCGCAGTGGATTCAGCGCCGTAACCTGTAGCGCCGAAAGTCGGATTTGGCTTGAACCGTTTGCGGCACACGCGGGCCACGCCTCCCCGACTCCTATATAAGAAGCCGCGTACCGCGCCGCGCGATGCATATAAATTCTGAATTTTGATGCGAGCGGACGTGTCCAGTGTGGCGAGCGGTCTGGTCGTCCGTGGAATTAATATTGTATGCGTATAATTTTAAACCGTGCTTTTCAGCGCGACCTTTTTAGGGTTCCGTAGCCAAATGGCAAAAACGGAACCCTTATAGATTCGTCATGTCTGTCTGTCTGTCCGTGTATGTCACAGCCACATTTTGTCGAAAGTATAAGAGCTATCCTGTTGAAACTTGGTAGAAAGATGTATTATGTGAACCGCATTAGGATTTTCACACAAAAATCAAAACAAAACAAATTTTGGGGGTGCCCCCCATACTTAGAATTGAAACTCAAAAAAAATTTTTTCACCAAACTCATACGTGTGGGGTATCTATGAATAGGTCTTTAAAAATGATATTGAGGTTACTAACATCATTTTTTTCTAAACTGAACAGTTTGCGCGAGAGACACTTCCAAAGTGGTAAAAAGTGTCCCCCCCCCCCCCGTAACTTCTAAAATAAAAGAATGATAAAACTAAAAAAAATATATAATGTAGACCTCAACCAAAACTACCAACGAAAATTGGTTTGGATGAGATACAGTTAGCAGTTTTTAGATATAGTACATTTTCAAAAACCGCAAATATAACTTTGCCATTCATACAAATACTATGAAAAACAAAGTTATTTTTATTGTTTGTGCATATTACTTACTAATCTCAATATAATATATCTCTAATCTATGCTTGCTGCTACGGTACCCTTCATGGGCGAGTCCAACTCGCACTTGGACGGTTTTGATTAATGTTCCGATCAGTTATTTGTAAATACAAGGTCGGAATTACTATGAAAAAAATACTTACTACAGAACGCGAGCTCAACAGCAGTAGCTCAATAGAGGGATCTCCTTAATTATTATAGGCTTAGCCGTATTTGGGTCCAATAGATATTTATAAGATGTCATTGTCAGAGTTACTCAACATGGAGAAATAAACCATCCACGCGAAGACCGACATCCGCGCGGACGGAGTCGCGGGCGGAAGCTAGTGGATAATAATCGTATTCTAAGCTTAAAACGAATTTATTTTAATTTGTATGAATCGATTTCTTAAATTCCTTATTTATTTCACTCGAGTTGACAAAAAATTCAATTATGGAATCGATTAGAATACTCGCTTTCACACATCATTACGATTATAAAAAAATAACATGGTTGTCGATTACGAATACAAATTGAGTAGTGGTAATGAAAAATTCGTGTTTTTGGCCCTGTATTAGAGAATTAAGCTAAGATCTGGGCTTTTTTACGTAATTTATAAAATTTGGCATGATATTTATCGTAATTGTTATTGAGTATAAGCGTGTGTGTGTCATCCAAGTGAAAAATAAAAATGTAAACAAACACAAGTGGCGCGAAACTTCGAGTTCAGATATCAAATTCTTCATTACCACTGCTAATTTATGTTGAATTACGTATGAATTAGGGCTTGGCCTCCGGAATTCCGGAATTGGTATAATTCCGGAATTCCGAAGCTTTTCAATATCGTTTCCAATTCCGGAATTGGCGAGATCAATACCGGAGTTTCGATATTGAAGAAAATAATATTTTTTGAGTTTGAACGTGCTTAAACAACAACGCAAACATCTTTCTACCGATCTTAATTCTTAGTACTCAGCTTAAGGTGAGTGAGAGTGATGTCAGGTTTGATATTCGTCTTTTTATCTTGGTCGTCTAGTAGGCTCACCCCCCCCCCCCCCCTGTTATCTCGCCTCATTTCCAAACTTGTAACCTTCCTAATCATGATCAGTTAAGCCCATACTTCACAAGCAGGTAGATAATTTTGTTGATCATTATTAAATATGTACTATTTGTTTTTCTTCATAATAGTATTGTGTTATTAATTTCCCAAAAGCACCAAAAGCAAGAAACTTGTGTATAAGGAGACGGAGCGCGTGCGGAACGGGTGGCGCGTGGTAGCCGTAGTGAATGGGCCACGACATAATGGCCCCGCATCTACTTGCAGTTTGATGCCTACACCGCGGAGTGAACCAGGCCTGACCTAACCAAACCGAACCTTGGGGTGCCACTGGCGTTGACTGTCTTCGGGTTCATAAGCGTAAAACATTGGGTTTATATGGCTTCTACCGAAGCATGATGCGAAGTTTAGAATAGACCCACAGTCATTCATGGCAAAGACCGCAAAATGGCGAGCATGCAACTGCTCGCATATAGATTGGAACCTAGAGTTTTGCGCGCTTATTCCAAACCATACAGGATTAGTTCGTATGCGTACTGGCACTGTATGTTTTGGAGCCAGGTACCTTCACACGCTGCATCTTTGCCTTGATAACGCGGCGTCCACCTGTAAACCACCACTGCGTTATCACCGATAAACCTTGCGCGTCGTGCGTTGAAACAAAGAAGTAAACGTTGGGCATTATGGCAAATTTGCAGCGTTTGACCGGTAGTTGATTAGGTAACTACAAAGTACACACAAGTATTTCCGCACTACTCTTGTATGTATTGGCAAACATTAGTTAAAACGTGACTAGAAGCCACTTTTTATCTATACGCGATTAATTACACACCCTTGCATTTTGGCTTTATTTAGAATGGAAAAACGCGGTGGAGGACCATACTTGGAAAATTGTTTTCAATATTCAAAAACAACACCATCAACGAGTGTAGAAGCAGAATGAGCTTTCCTTCGGTCAGTTATTTTTGCAATCGAATCAAAACTATAGTAGCAAAACCGCTGAACGATCCACCCGATCTGTCACTTGTAGCGCGCGCGAAACGTAACCATACCTATGTTGCCTATTCTAACGCGGTGAATTTCTGTATGGCATGTACAAGTTTTTGGAGGCTTCTGCCTCCAAAACTTATGAATGATTTTATTGAAAAATGATACTAAATCAGTTGAATTTACCGAAAATTAATTGAGGAGGTTCACAATAGATAGAGGTAAAATTTATTTATTAAGACATCCATCCAGACTACAAAAATAACATGACTTTTATCTCGTTTCAGTAATTTCATATACCATGATGTTCGTGTATTCATAGTTTAGAACTTTAGAGCAAAATCTCGTCTTCTTTTATCGTAGACGATAATTTGCTATTTGAACACAAGTTTGTCACTAGCGTAATTAATGGTGGTTCTGCTTTGCGAGAAGGAGAGAGGCGAACGTGGCGTGTCTGGCTAGGTTTCGCTGCGAAACGCGTGTTGCGGTTTCACCTAGTTAGATTGGCGGCGTAGGTGTGCTAACATTTTAGTGTTTCTGATACTAACTAAAAAAGAATTCCATAAGATTACATTTATTTATTACAAAAATTAGGAGCTTTGCAATTTTTTACAGTTGAGTCAATAAAAAAAATCAATTTCACTAGTGGATACAAAGCCACTTTTCAGTTCCGGAATTCCGGAGTTGAAAAACCGAATATCGAAACCTAATTCCGGAATTGAAAAAACGTCCGATATCCAAGCCCTAGTATGAATTCGTTACAATACTAAATGACGAGTTATTCATCCCTTATATAGTGATACCTTGGATATCCGGAAACCACATTTTTATGATTTTTAGCCCAACCCAGCACTGCCATCAAAATGGCGTAAATCGTATTTACACTTTTGGATTTTGTAATGGTAAATTACGAAAATGCGTTGTAAATGTAGAAGTTTTAATGGCGTGAACAAATCAGATTTTTATTTAACATTCTTAATTAATGCGCACTCATAGGATTTAACGCAGAGAATATTATTTTTTTTATTTTTTAATAAGGATGTCGTATGACTACAACGTCTGCCCATTTCGGACCCACTACTGAGCCAGCGTAGGTTTACTTGTCGCGGCCGTTTCGGACCCGGTACCGAACTATACGGTTAATATCCGCTAATATTTTAATCCAAATATTTTTTTGTTATTTTTGTCCTCTGTCGCCAAAAAAATAATGATTGATCTGAAATTCTGGTTTAATTTTCCCTTGGGACTCTTTCATCTAGTTATTACATAAATTGATGTGCAACAAATGAACAGCTGTGAATATAGTTACTGTAATCTCCAAAGGGTTAGTCAAATGTGTACCCATAATACAGTTCACCAACGTTTCGTTAGTTAAGCCTAAGTCATAATCTCGTAAGTGGCAGCCCAGATTTGTGTTCAATTGGAGCACTAATCCAGGGTGCTACTGAGAAATTATATGTTTAAATTATTTCTTTACTCGAATAGCCGATAAGCAGACCTACAATTCTGGCATCTCAATTAAAATAATTCTCCAGTTTCCTCCCTTTGGCATTTCCAATGAAGCAAGTTGCAATTGTGCGCAATTTTTCTTCCTCAGAATCCTCTAGAGGAATGGAAGAATTTTTAATACTGTCTTATTAAATTGGCCAAGTAACAACGACTCGCTTGTTGGCGTGTTTGCCAGTAACTCAGTAAGCCAGTTAAGGTAAACGGCCCAGTAACCGTGAAGTTTTGAACTTCACTGACTTTGCAGGTACGCTATGGTAAAACTAGAAGACTTACAAAAAAAATAATTACATGACTAGAGAGATAATTTAAACAAGTTTTATTGTAAAATTCTTTTTTTTAATTAGTATAAATTTTCTTTAACAATTAAAGAAAAATATAAAATAAAGGGCTAATTGTACCAGTACCCGGTAGATTTGTACTAGTAAACGTTAAATTGTCCCTGAATCCGGTAATATTCAATGCGAATTTGAACTCTATTGGTTTATGTTAAAGTTCACAGAAATACTATTTTTGCATTTCTATGTAAAATAAATAAAGAAGGGCTTATCCAAAGAAAAGACATTTGCATTCATGAAAAATTTTCAAATGTATTTATGAAAATTATTATAGGTAATAATAGTTAACATCGCGAAGTTTTAAACTTCGCGATGTTAACTATTATTACCTAAGTATTCATGATGTTACTTAGTTTAAACTTAAGTTTAAACAAAAACTTAAGTTTAAACTAAGTATCATTATGAATACGCGTAATTTGTTATCCAACGTCGACCGTGAGATACCGAACTGCTGTGCAGCAGCTGAAATTGAGGCTCCTTTTATGACTGCTTATTATTATCAGCCCATTGCCGTCCACTGCTGAACGTAAGCCTCCCCCAAAGAGTGCCAACCCTCCCGGTCCTGGGCAGTCCGCATCCATCCGCTGCCAGCCACATTCCTCAATGACGACCCATCTTTTCGCAGGCACTCCTACACTACGTTTGCCCATTCGCGGTCTCCACTCCAGCACTTGTCTACTCCATCTAGCATCGGTCCGTCTACAGACGTGGCGGCCCACTTCCACTTCAACGTGCTTATTCTACGCGCAATGTCGATTACTTTGGTTCTCTGGCGAATGACTTCGTTCCGAATTCTATCCGCCAGAGAGACTCCGAGCATTGGTCTCTCCATTGCACGCTGAGCAACCTTGAATTTGTGGACCAGGCCTATGGAAAGTGTCCACGTTTTGGCTCCGTAAGTCATTACGGGTAGAACACACTGGTTGTAAACCCTGGTTTTGAGGGATTGTGGGATCGATGATTCGAAGATATGACGTAGCTTCCCGAATGCCGCCCAGCCCAAGCTTATCCTTCTGGTTGCTTCCTTCTCGAAGTTGTGTCAGCCCAGTTGTATAGTTTGGACTAGATATATTCTTGCACAACCTTGAGGGCAGCACCATTTACGATTACAGGTCTCGGATTATCATGACCATTGAACATGAGTTTGGTTTTGTTTAAATTCATTCCGAGACCCACACGTCTTGAAGAATCGCTTAGGCTGTCCAGCATTACTTCCAGCTCCTGCAAAGATTCTGCCATGATGACAATGTCATCCGCAAATCGAAGGTCTGAGATGTACTGACCGTTGATATTTATACCACGTCCTTTCCAATCAAGCGTCTTGAAAACGTCCTCCAACGCGTTTGTAAACAGTTTCGGAGAGATGACGTCTCCCTGTCTTACCCCTCGACGTAGTTGGATTGGTTTTGTACTGTACTGTATTCTTGTACTTGGACGGTCATAGTTGCGGCCTTATACAGACATCTCATCACCCCAACGTAGCGGTAGTCGATGAGGCATCTCTGCATGGACCCCAGCACAGCCCAGATCTCGACAGTATCAAAGGCTTTCTCGTAGTCCACATACGCTAGGCACAGAGGCTTATTATATTCCTCGGTCTTTTGGATTATTTGTCTGAGGGTATGTAAGTGGTCCATGGTGGTGTAGCCTTTTCGGAACTCGGCCTGCTCCGGGCGGCTGGAAATCATCGAACTTTTGGGCGAGACGATTCGAGATAACTCTCGAAAACAACTTGTTGAATGGGGTGGTAGTTTTTAAGAAGCGTGTTATCGCCTTTTTTGAAAAATAATACCACCACGCTCCTGTGCCATGCGTCCGGTGATGTGCCAGCTTGACTGCTTCCATGGCCTTTAATATGGCTTTCTGCCTATCAGACATGGCTATCTGAAAAAAAAATAACACTTTTCTTGAAAATTTCTGAATTCGTATCAATAGGAAAATATAAATACCTACGTTTAAAATATTTTAACGACGATATGTACATTAAAACATGGTAGTAATTCAATTACTTAAAAACAAACCAAAACCTAAAGGTTACAAATTGTGAAAAAAAACGTGGCGTGTGGAATGGATATCTGTCCCCCAGGGCAGTATAATTAAAAATCTTGCCTCAATTGTCTTAAACACCTTAAATTAACTCAAGCTCAAGCTTACATGATAGAAAAATGGATAGAGCAGCGTTATTAAAAAGAACAAGTTACACAAAATTAAAATTAAATTAGTCGGGTAATCCCAGATGGAGTCATGTAAGTTTTCCAGGTCCATGTCTTTGTCCAAAACGTATTCAATTTGACCAATCACTCACCACTCAATCAATCACTCCCAGAAGCGATAGTAAAGATGTTACACATCATCAACTAAGGAGGCAATCGAATCCAGGTGATTACAACACAAACAAGGAACATAGAAACTTCATTCTGTTGATTCGAAGGAAAAGAGAACTTAACACAAGGCAATAAGGACGTTGTCGGGTTTAAATGCAACTTTTAATGCAAGTCCCAATATCCGGCAATGTATTCCACAGTTTTAAAGGAAAATGAGACCTATTTCAAGGTAAAAAGTACACAATAACGGGTTTCGGTACAACGTGTATTACCGGGTTCATCATGTACCAATATCCCTTAAAAAAATACGATTTTAACGGGTACTAGGTCAAGAAGGGTTTGTTAGTACCAATAGATGTGAACGGCAAAATAAATTATTTCTCAATTAGATTCACCTCAATTTATTGTTTATATCGCAACATAATATACTCAAATATTTTATAAAATTAACACTCTTACCTTATCGTTATCCGTCGCAGTATGGCTAGCTCATCAATGCGACGTGGTGGTTTCGTAGTTCACTGACAGAACTTTGAACTTCCATAATATTTTCACAAAGCAAACTTTTGTCATCTCATAGTTTTGACACCATTAAACTTTTTAGACAATATTGCCATTACAATTGTACAAAATATTACCGAGAAGGTATTGCCCTTCGCAAACTTTACTTTATTATTGGTAGAAAAATGCAATAATAAAAAAACTGACTTGTTAACGGATACTGGTACACTAACGGGAATACGTACTTTTACCTTAGTTATCGGCGTTCCTACAAGTTGATCCAATGTTTCTTGATCCATTTTGAGGACTACTCGATTTTCAATTATTGTGCCTGTATTTTATGGGTATAAGAGAGTGTTGAGAATATTGGTACTGATATTATTATATTGTGGCTGATTCTGATATTCTATGGTTTGGTAATGTTTATAAAACATCTGATGAATACAAAAGAGTTTATTCATAAAAGCATCAATGTCTGTATAATATGCAGCCATAAATATTTCGTTGTTTCAATGACTTTCAATTTTAATTGGTGTTGAATAAAATTAAATCAACATTTTTACTGTAGCTTACTTGAATGCAAACGGTCCTCTTTCTGCGTTTTTTTGTAACCAATATTGTCATGAAATTCAATACCGTCGACCAACGTAGTTTAAGTTGACTTCTTTAAAACAAACTGTTTTCTTATATTGTCGGTCTCCTTATTTCCAGTGGGATTTAAACTTTTCTTTCATTGTAAAACCTTTTTCATGTTACTTTGCCGTACTTCAAAGAAATTGAAAAACATATTCTTGGATATTCTAGTCATGATACTACTAGTGCATAACATAACCAAAGAGAAATTACATATTTAAAAACATTTGAACTATATTTTTTTAGTATAATGTTAGTCGACATTATACTAAAAAAATATAGTTCAATGGTTTTTAAATATTTAGTTTCTCACACGATGAAAATTATGAATTTATGATCGGATTTTTCTAGGTTAGAGGTTCTCAAAGTCGACCATTTGTTTCTCCAAATCAAATAAGATTCCTTGTAGATATTTCTATAAATTTTATAGTCTCATTGAACTCAACGATTCAAAATTTTCAATCCCGTATTTGCAACCATAATTCAGGAGTTCATTGACACATGGTATTGACTTGTCTTTTGTCTCTAAGACAAAGACAAGACCAATTAGTGCAACGCGAACTGAAAAAGTTGTGGAACTGCTCTAGGTAAAAAAGAACGCCTATTGTTCAATAGAAAAAAAAACTACAATTGAATTTAGAACCTCCACTGCTACGGGTTTCAGATTTTATTATGATAGGAGAAAAGTGGAAGGCCAACCAACTGTTACAGCTATGGAGATAAAAATCCAATTTACTTGCTGAAATACCCCACGTCGCCGTCGTCGGCCGAAATCTGTTGTGTTTTTGACAAGCCGCCAAGAACCCACTGAGGAAAGAACTATGGTACCCTAAATCGTGTATAGGGATTTGGGTAACCGGTAGTAGATCTCAATTAGGGAAGGGAGCTATTTCGAGGAATATAAAAGGTTTCTTAAGAAAACGTCTTCCTCTTGAGACAAAGTGTTATTCATTGTTTCCATTAGGAATTGTGACGTAGAAGGTAGCCTTGGCCAGGATCTGTGCCCGAGTGAGAGCAATAGAATGCCCCTTATATTATGAGTATACTAAGTGAGTGTGTTACTTTAATCTTGCATACAAAAATCCATTCCCGGCCAGCAAATCGCTCAGCCATTTCGGGGGATGTAATGTTATGTTTCTTTATTTTTTAATTTCTCAATAACTTCTCCATTGTCCCCAGGTCGAAAATGTAGCGAACGTATGCACTCACGCACTATGCGTTGCGCCGGCGTCGTTAGGTGCGCGGGAGTTGTTAACGCGCTCCGTAAACGCACCACAAGCAATCGCCGCCGTGGTCTACGGGCTAGCACTGTGCCTGCTGTTCGCGGTGTCCACCACCTTCCACTCTGTATGCTGCTGCAGGTCTGATACGTGAGTTGAAATAGTTGCAGTATTTTTTTTTTGCTTGATTGCTTCTCACCGCTTCTGTTCTGTCCCTGCTGAGTAACGAATCGCAGTTTCTAACATCGATTTTCTGTTGTGGGATCCGATGCGTTACCTAGCCAGGACAGAGATATTATAATATTCTGAAACTCATGTTATTAACACTAAAGTTGCAAACTAACGCGATGCGGAGATGCAAACAATTTTGCCTGCAGCATTTTAGATAACCAAACTCTCAGAAATACTGTCCCGAAATTCGTAAGTAACATTTCGAAAGCACTTTGCCGAAAATAGTAACAGTACAGAATTCAATTTTCTCATGTTATCTTCTAAATAATTGTTCTCAGTAACGTTTAATAAACTCGATCGCAAGTACTTTATAACTCAATGAATTGTCTGATAGAACCTTTTAAGATGCTAGATTAGCCTCTCTGACTTCTTAAAGTTCTTTAAAATACTTTGAAGTCGTAAATACGAAGGCGTCTTGCTACATTTCTTGGTTTAAAGAGGCAACTCTATACTTTCCAATCACTGGAATTTATGGTAACGTTCAAAGTTGCCCGTTTCCTAAAAAGCCGTTGCGCTTAAGTATTTTTCCAGTGAAACAGCAGATGGTTGACGCAAAGCAACAGTTCGGCCTCTTTACATATCTTTGCAATGACCCACCCCATATTTTACGTTGTAATGTAGCTGGTCTCGATTAAATCCAATGAAACGTGCTTATTTTATCCACCCTGAATGTTACGTTGAAGGAGGAAAAACACATACATATTTAGATGATATGAGTATTGTCTCGAAGGATAAAAATATAACAAGGATATTCGTATCTCCTTAGTTACGTAAGTGGAGGCCTTCCAAAAATAAATGAATGTGGAAGGTATTACAGCAAAGCAATTAGTAAATAAGTGAGTTACAATTCGCTAGTCACCGGGGACCATCCCTGAACCGGGTTTCTAAACGAAACCCTAATTAGAACCCTTTGTTTCACTTTGCCTGTCGGGATAATTAAAAGAAACCTTGCAATACGCCGACTTTATTGACAGTTCTCGATAACTTACAATGTTATCCAATAAATATAGCTTAGATTGTGATTAAATCCTCGATACTAGAACGCAAACCATCAGCAACCTTCCCAACTAGTGCCGGGCAAATGCACTTGTATTGTTCAGTAGGTACCCGATGTTCACCACTTCCAATTTCGAGATTTGTGCCGAAACCACGTGTCTATTGCTATACTCGTGCCGTAGTTCGGATTTACGAGTAGCTTTGTAAAACAACCTCTACAAATTCCCTATTTATTGACCCATAAATTCCCCGATCGCATCGGATATAGATAGATGCGCTCATTAATTCGGGCAAGGTCAGATCGGTATGCAAGTAATGTTTTAACGTTCGTACTTACAACTCTCCTGACAGTAATCACAGAAACAGCGGTATTTACTCTGCGGAATACACGAAATAAAACCTTTTCGAACCTTAATTAGTCTTTAATAAGTCGAGCGCCACGTTTTGGGAAAGGCTTTTGAAATTGCGAACGAGTGTTGAATAGCGTCATTACTGTTTGTGGCATTATTGGCGCCTTGTTTTATCATTTGAAGAACAAAGAGGAAAATTTTCAGCTGTTATAATTATGCAAAGACAACTAAAGTAAGAAAAAAAGCTGTATTTGCACCCTTTTTCGTGGTCTCATTTAGAGACTTCCTTTGACGTAGAAATTGGATCTTTGAGTAGAAAACTACGTGAGATTGTGCAAATCTTCGTACTTACACTGTACAAGTTACATAGAAACTCTTCGAAGCGTGGCTTCCTCAAAAGTTCAGTTTACTGACGTGGATCATTTCATGGATTAATATGAAGTCGACGAGTCTGTTTTTACACTCAAAAGGTTTTAACCTTTTAATCCTTAGAAGTGATTTCAAAATCCAAATCAATCGGATAAATTCAATGAACCGATAGATAGGTCAAAGTGTGATCAGAATTAGCAACAGACCTTTGACCTTTTGAAAATGATAAACAACTCCCAAGAATATGTAGTTAATAGGCGGCCGGAGACCCCGCTGTTTTTGCTCCGAGTACTTATTAAATGATGAGCTAGCAATCATCTACAACTACTAATAAGGTTGGTTCTACACTTATTGCTTTCAACTGATGGATTCTATACCTTGATTACTGTTATCTGGCTGTACAGATTCCAAAGTGGCCAATCATGGATCATTAATGGCAGCCATATTCCGCTTACTGCGTAGTATAGGCCTCTTCTCTTTTGTGTTATACTTTCTTCACCTGCGCGATTCACAACCAGGTGTGACCCAAGATCACCAATTGATAAATGATAAATACTTTTTAGGTCATGCAGAAATTACAACAATACGAAATACGGAAAGATTACATTCGCAGGTGTCAGACTACGGTAAATAATGGCTTCTCCAAACTACGCTCATGTTTGGAAGTTCGCCAATTCAAATATTTTCACCATCTGTGGCTCGTCAATCATATAACCAACTGTGGTCTACGGTCACCAATATCTTAACAAGATATTGTTCAATGTACTGTTCCTGGCAGAGCATATGGTACACACGGCTACGCATCAAGCTATACTAGACCAGTTTGTCGTGGTCTCGCTTTGTATGATCTTTCTGCATATTCAACGATCAGCTTATAGGTACTGGTTTTGTATAGCTTGATGTGTAGCCGTGTGTACATAGACGAGTTTTATAAAATATCCGAAAGCCGTCTTTTACCTGTAACATCATCTGCCTACTGTTTTGCCAACTATGTTGTGGTAGGCTTCTAATATAACCAGATACAGCTGAACAACAGTACTATACGTAGCGCGACTGCGCGACGCGCGAAGGGTCTGTTATGTTATCTGTATTATGTAACTTGCAATTCTTTAGTAAGACTGGTTGGCGGACTGTTGCCGGGCGTCAGACTTCCCCCTCATCCTCATCATCATTATCATCATCAGCCTATAAATGTTCCCACTGCTGGGACACAGGCCTCCTCTCTGTGAGAGGGAGTGGGCCGTAATCTACCACACGGGCCCAGTGCGGATTGGTAGATGTCACATGTCTTCGAATTTTTGTGTCTAGGACATGCCGGTTTCCTCACGATGTTTTCCTTCACCGTTTTGAGAGCAGTGGTGTTGAAATAAATTACACAAAGTAATGCGCCTGACGGGGTTCGAACCCACAACCTACAACTCTTAAGTCGAGGCCGATACCACTGGGCCACCACTGCTCCCCCTAACGACCGTTAGACGTCTACAAATGTCAGCAAAGACCAACGAACGGTTTAACGAGCTTTCCGATGCACAGACGGTTTCGTAATTAATGTTGGATCGATCTCGACAAGTGCTCCAGTGACAACCTTTGTTCAAAGCAAGATTTGTCATATTCACGCCCAGTGATTGTGTAAAGTTCCACATCCAGGAGCAGTTTCTCATCCATACACGACATGCGTGTTATCCAAAACGTCACATTGATAAGTCGGTCTTGTATACGGATGTCGTTCACCGCTAGACGTGCAGCTGATTTATTGCCACTTTACACTTACCCATGCTGGTTCTCCTGGCAGCTGACTAAATTAAAAAATAGCCCGTCTTCTATCAAGACGAGTGTTCGCTGTTCATACAATTTGCTCTGTGTTCATGAATGTGGGATTTCATTACGCTTGTTCTTTTGGTTCATTCGTTTTAAGCGACAGTTTATTGACAGCAGTACGGACGTTAACTCGATGTTAGAGTATTATTGGATTGTTCCGGGATTTAGATTGCCAGCCTTCATTCACATTGCTTTTTTTTCTGCCCGAGTTTCAGCGATTTATTAAAATTTCTGTGACGGGAATTGAAAACCGCTTAGGCAAGGCTAGGGAACACTGTGAAATCGTAGTCATTTCAAACTAAACTACATATTATAATTGAATCTAATAGTGGAAGAGTTATGCCTTGGACGTCGTCAGCCCGGGAGGGTTCTTGGAGGCTTATACTAAACATTAACATAGTTGGAACCTTGGGGATTCTCATAAGACCTATTATAAATTAGACTTGAGTACAGGATAGAGACAGAGTTAATTCACTTTGTAAATAACTCTAATATATCGTGTTTAGAACCTCTATTGAAAACTCTGAACTCATAAAAGATGCAAAACAAAGCTATTGATTACCTATTAAAGAAAGAGGTTTAAATAATGATCGGAAATCACGCAACAAGTCCCCGGAGAGAGCAAAATGCACAAGGACACGGACGAAGGCCGTTATAAATAAGGAGCTTTAGATTAATTAAAACAAATTCATTCAAGGTCACACGTGAAACTTATCTACATAAAAACTTTTTTTTAAAAAAGTACCGACTTCAAAACAAATACAAAAAAGTTTAAAATAACTTTTCTTTCGGAAGTCGGTGGCAATAGTCAATGACACAACAAAACAAAGCCACCGTCCCACCGACTTCCGAAAGAAAAGTTATTTTAAACTTTTTTGTATTTGTTTTGAAGTCGGTACTTTTTTTAAAAAAAGTTTTTATTTTAACCTTTTTAGTTTATTTATTACATATTCAACCCAAATTCTTGTAAAATACAAAATTTTCTTACATATGCACTAATCTTGTAATCCGTCACAACATAAAAAATCCATATCTCTAAAACTAATGAACCGATTTTGATGAAACTTGCAGTGTACCCTAAGTTGAACAATACCTAGTACAACAAAAAAAGAATTACTTAAATCGAACTTATAGTTCCGGAGATATGCGTGCACAAACATAAAAACATACATACATACATACATACATACATACATACATACATACACTTATGAAATTTGGCACATTTGTTCAGACGCTGATATAGACTAACATATATGAAAACTGGGCAGTTCTGATAATATTACATACATACGGGTCGAATTGATAACCTCCTTTTTTTTGAAGTCGGTAAAAACAAACAACCAATTAATTGCTACAGAGACCTAATGAACACGCATTTTTACGAATAAACATTAACTTAATAACGAAAACAACAGGCTATTTCATTAACAAGTACCCACGCGTTGCAATTATCAGAAAATGTTTCCAGTACAACGCGCCTTGCCTTACTCAACTGTTACAGTGAATTATTCATTTATTAGTCGCCGCTTTGGGACTCGGCACTGTGGGTCTGTTATTGAATTCTGTTTCGGGACCCAATTTTATACCGACACTAGTACACTGTCGAGATTTTGCAATTTAGGCCTTATCGTTTATGGAACATGAAGAACATTCTTTCTTTCTTTGATCTTTTACCAGTGTTTGTGTATTAGATGGTTCGTGTTTATTGTCGACAAGTTCAGGCTCAAGTTTATGAGTATGAGCAATGTTTGGCGTAATTAAAATTCAAGACTGTTGTACAAGAGCTTTTCCGGTCCTCATTTGTATACGTATAACTTTGCTCGTTCGCACGTTATCTCGCCAGATTTTCATTTCTCCGTATTGCAACTTTTGTCATCTATTTCAATACGAAATGGAAAATCAGAACAATTATGCATAGCATCTTCAATGGTCTATTAATTATCTATCAAATAGAAACTGTAGTCAGTCTCAGGCGGCCTTTTCACTCAGTGAGTGAAAGGGGCTGCGCAACGAAGCAAGAGGGGTGCAACTGCCTCGGAAACGGGAAGCCTCAAAGAGATTAATCCAGGGAACCGACTATACAGACAGTAGTGAAATAAGGATCGGGTTAAATGTATACGTAGTAGGCTATCTATAGTAACTGTTTATAAATGAAGGGCTAGCTAATTTTGGAACAGTGCCGATGCCGGATTTAAAGATGACATAACAAGACGGTCTAACAAAATATCAGTTTTAGCGATTCTGATTAGAAAATAACTATAAATACTTAACTAAACTGCAGTTGGTAACGGAACAAAATTGCTTAATAAATAAACAATGTACACAGTAACGTAATTTCCTTCGGAAAATTTACAAATGTCGGGCATTCTGATAAATTACTGGGTTATTTCAATGAGCGATGTCGATCGTTTACTAAACGCTACAATTTTGTCGAGCACATGGTCATAACCGGTGACTAATGATATGAATTCAATAATAATGCTATTGAATTTCTAGGTTTTATCGCTAACGATGATAGTAATTTGTCGTGGAACTTCGTAAACAATAAACATTTAAATGTTGACATGATTGAATTATCGTTAGAAGTTAGATCGATGAATACATGGTAAAAAGACAAGTTAAATTGCTTGTAGACACTTTGAAATTAACAGTGAAAAAGTTATTTATTTGGAGATTTCTAATTTGACTGGTAAGGTATAGGACAGACAATGAATGGGTAGCAAAGTATCATATCGTAGACCACGATATAATTATACTTTGACGTCATTTCGTAAAGTTATCACATTATGAAGAATATAATATACACCTCCCTTTGAGTCCCCCGATGACATGTGCACTTCATAGCATATTGCCGAGTATCAATTTTCCCTAAGAGCTCTACCCCCATAAGAACGTTCGTCTGAAAACCTATTACTTAAGCGATAAAAATATTATGAACGGGTATCAATGTTACCTGTTTATAGCTTTCAGGAAAGTGGATCATTTCTTAGTAAAGCCTCGTTAGATATTATCTGTTGTCCTATTTATATTTCTTGAAGCTATCATTCGTAATTTAACTAGCCTTTACTGCGATTACAATTAGCGTTTATAGAATCTCCTATACTAACTATGAATACTGGTAACCCGAAAATAACCCTATTCGCGTGTACTTTATTACCTTTTTAAAATCCCAGATTCCAACAATGGGCATTGTTCATTTTTTTTTAAATGTTGTAATTGAAAAACCGTTTCGAGGAATAGCGTTACTGATCATTATGGACTAATTAAAAATGAAAAATATTCATATTTGATTGATATTTTTGATAAAATACGTTTGACCTTCCTTGCCCTTCAAATGACGTCAGCTTTGGCCGTACAGTTTTGTATCTTTGCCTTAGAAAATAAAAAGTAAGTGGCAAGTATTTTCTCAAGTGTCAAATTGTAAATGTCAAAAATATAAACAAATAAGTTTTTTACTAACTGCTACAAATTGCCTCATAATCTCGTATAAATCTGTTAAAATCGGCAATATTACAACTGCCAGTAAAATGGAATACAGGAAGTGCTTTGTCCCAACTTGCAGCAATAACACTAATAATAATCCAAACAAAATTTTTGTTCGTATTAGAGAAGATTTGCGAGAAAAGTGGTGTCGTGATGTAGGCGTGGAATATTGCAAGGTTTATACAATGTACTGTTGCGAAGATCACTTTGATGTAAGTATTTCTTAGCCTTAGAATTCCTTTGTATGTTCATTATGTTAATGCCACGTTATCTAATGTACATACCACGTTTTGCTTTATTTACAGCCTAAAAAGGATTTGAAGAATTATTATCAACATAAGTTATTGAATGAAGAACCACGCCTTAAACCTACAGCTTCCATCTGCTATATAGCACCTAGTAAAAGTGAAGACTCAACAGAATTATCTAAGGTGTTATTGCAATGTGCTACCCAAAAACCAGTAAAAAGGAAATATGAGGATACTATAATGCCCAGTACATCTTCATATTCCACAATACCAGTGAAGGTAGGTTTATTAATTTAGCAAGCAAACCTTGAAACTGTTTAATCGGTAAAATATAGTTCAATCTTTAAATTATTTTTAGCATTATCTACTATTCTTATTTTTCACATAACCTCTTTCTGATTTGTAGTTTATTAACATAACTAGCATCATCCTGCAAAATCAGCTGTACATTGTAAACAACTTAGAAATCAATCATTTCTCCATATCCTGAAAATAAACCATGTAATAAGAAGGCAGCGTGTAGTGACAAATATCTATGATTGTATGATAACTTCACATACCCCACAACCAGTTACAAGGCTATTATGCTGTGAAGTGTGATGGTTACTGAAAAAAAAAAATTATACTTTTTGCTTTCAGATTGATGCCTCAACCCAGTGTGAAGTAAAGATGGTAGACAAGAGCACAAATTATAAAGTGAGAAAAATTACTAGTTTTGTTACACTGGAAGTGCCATCTTCGCAAGAAACTTCTTCTGCAGCGAGTCCATCTCTATTTGGATGTACCTCAGAAACAGAAGAATCATCAGTGCTTGTACCAAATAAGAAAGAGTTACAGCGTAGGAAAAATATGTTAGACATCATATCAGATAAACCAAAAATGTATTTAGGATTGCCAAAACAGTACCTATGGCTTATAGACTACATTGTACAAAAAAGCTTAATAAAAGTTGACTCTATTAATCTTGTTATAACTTTACTGAAAATTAAGCAAAATGATTCCATAGAAAGAATAAGTGACCAGTTTCAAATATCAAGAACTAAGTTGTCATCTGTGATTTTAACAGGAATTGAAGTCTTAGTTAACTTTTTTCAAAATTTTATTTATATTCCACAGCCAAAACAGATCAAACAAAACCTACCTTTGGTTTTTAAAATAAGGTATTCTAATGTACACATGATAATAGATTGTTTTGAAATACAGATTGCAAAACCTTCAAATCCAGTAAGGCAAGCACAGACATGGTCTCAATACAAAAGTTGCAATACTGTAAAGTATTTGATAGGCTGTACCCCTAATGGTTTTGTAAGCTTCATTTCAAAAGGTTTTGCAGGAAGAATATCTGACAAAGCCATAGTTAATAAAAGTAACTTGTTGAATGTTTTGCAACCAAATGTTGTTATTTTAGCTGACAGAGGTTTCAAAGAAATTGAATCTGTATTTAGTTCACGTGGTATCAAAATCTTGAGGCCACCAAGTGTCTACGCGGACACCAAACAAACTGCTACTGAAGTCAGAGGCGGCCTTACCCATTGCGAGGCCCCGGGCAGCAGGTCTTTGCGAGGCCCTTTGTCGTTTATAAAAAGGTATCTTCTGTTATTAACGTATCTCCTTTCTAAAGTGGATTAAATTTGCTTGATGATTCCCGATGTCCACCCCTGGTAGACAGCGAATCTTTTTATAAATACTAAATTTTTCCTCTGTCCACCCCGGGGTGGACAAAAAGAAGATTTTATATAAAAATCCCCCCTGGCCACCACTGGTGGACAGTGATACGAATTTTATTAAATATTACCGTTGGCCACCACTAGTGCACAGTGATATTTTTTTAGAAATGTTTCACTGTCCACCAGTCACCACTAAACAGGGGGTGGTAAGAACAATAGTTGGTGATTTTGAGGTTCTGGGTTCGATTCATAGGTCGGGAAACATGTCATCGGGTGTTTCTCAGTAGCAGCCACCGATTTAGACGGGGCAAGACCCCTCTTTGAGGAGTGGCTGGATGGGCGCCACGCCGTCCTCGCCTTCCGCTTGACGCAAGTCCTCACCGGACACGGAACTTTCGGGAGGTTCCTGTATCGCCCATCGCCTCCTCTTACAGAGATGAGGCCTGTGTCCCAGCAGTGGGAAGTGGGAACATTATAGGCTGATGAAGATGATGAGTGACTAGAAATATCTCTGTAGACCTAATAGTCTGCGAGATAAACCCCTTCAAAGTTTTTTTATTTTTTTTCCAAAAATGTTGCATAGTTCGGAAAAATCCCAACTGATGTCATGATAATATATGATGCTTTGCCTCTTCTACATTTGTTGTTAAAAATAACGTTAATTTGAGATACCGCTAGAGTTGCTCGAGTGGTGTCTTAAATATTGCAAGAAATTGCGAAGTTATTTTTAAAAGTTCTATCTCGAAAACTACTGGGTCTACAGAAATAATTCGATATCATTAGTCTTAGTCCTGTAGGGTCAAAAACGCATTTTTTTAAAAGACCGAAATTTTCGCGTTTTTTCTTTACAAAGTAGCGTTTGGTGCTTGAGGTCTCAAACTAGGATCAGTGGCTTAGCGAGACTGAATCTAGGAGGGAGTCAGACGCATCTGCGAGGCCCTTTTCTTTCAGGACGAAAAATATGACTTGCCTCCGCATCTCGCGCGAGACCCCCTTGTTGTAAGATGACTTGGTTAATGTCAGGGGCATTGCGATCCCCTGCCGGAGGCTGCACGCCGGTGTCGTGCGGTCCATGGCCCTCTACGGGGCCCCCGTGTGGGCCCTGAGCATGCGGACGCGACCGGCAAAGCTGGTCGCATGCCAGAGGGCCATGGCTATCCGGATGATCCGAGGATACCGCACGATCGCCGGCGAATCGGCCAACCTTCTTGCCGGATCGCTGCCCTGGGATCTGGACGCGACTGCCCTCCAGCGCGTCTATGAGTGGCGCGTGGAGGCGCAGCGTCGGGGTGTATACCCGATGCCTCGAGAAGTCGAGGCGCGGCGGGAAGAGCTCCGGCGCGATCTCAGGGCAGTTTGGAGAGAACGACTGTCGCAACCGAGGTACGGGCACGCCGCAATCGCGGCTGTAAGACCCCTCTTTGAGGAGTGGCTGGATAGGTCCCACGGCGTCCTCACCTACCGCATGACGCAGGTCCTCACCGGGCATGGATGCTTCGGGAGGTACCTGTGTCGGATAAAGAAGGAGGAAACGCCCGGGTGTCACCACTGCGAGGACCGCCCGGAGGACACGGTGGAGCATACGGTGCACGACTGCCCCGCTTGGGCAGAGCAACGCCGTGTCCTCTCGACGGCGATAGGCGGAGACCTCTCGCGCCCGGCATTGGTCGAGGCCATGCTGCGGGGCGAGACGGAGTGGGAAGCGGTCGCCTCCTTCTGCGAAGCAGTCATGCTCGCGAAGGAGGAGGCGGGCCGCGCGAGGGAGAGGACAGCGTCCTCCCTCAGCCGCAGAGGTAGACGCCCACGGCGACGGATGTCGCGGGACGATCTCCGGCCACCGTAGGCGCGGGCATGCGGGCGGCGAGTAAAGGGCAACTCGCTGTCCGACCATGGACCATGCCCGGGTCAACGGCGCGTTGTGTTCCACGCGCGCCTCAAAGAGCGTCAGCACAATGACGGGGCCCCCCTTTAGAGGGCCACAGCCTTGCCGGGGTCGCGGGACATACGTATACCGCGACTCCGGCACGCAAAAGGGCTACCGAAGGACACCGTGGATTTTAGTCAGTACAAGTCTGACAGTCCCTCCCGCCCTGCCCGGGGCTGGGAGGACTCATTTGATGATTTTATCACGAAAAAAAAAAAAAGGGGCATTGCGAGGCCTTTGACTCTACAGTTTCCAGTTACAACGTAACCAAGTTATCTTACAACATTGGGCCTCGCGCAAGCAGGCCAGGCGCTAGGCCTAAATATGATCAGCACTTCGAAGCCTCTTGATTTCAGTTCCCACTCATCGGATACCACAAGTACCAATACAATTGTAGGTCATTTTAATTTCTTATTAAAAGTTAAGTAGCACTACTTTACTGACTGGTTACAAACTTGATCATCGAATGTGATCGCCGTTGTCAAGAATTTTTTTTTTTCTCTGAGCGCGAGGCCTCTTCAGTTGTGAGGCAGGGGGCTAGGGTTCGCTTCGCCCCCGCCTAACTACGCCACTGACAAGGACTATTCATTAGGCCAAGATCACAAACAATTAGTCTGCAAAATATCTGAACTACCAGATTTAATGTAAACTAGCCCGTACATTCAACCGATAAAATTATTGTACTACTTAAAAGATTTGCAAAATTAACGAATTCTGAGACGATAAATTTAAAAATCGATGATTACGATTTTTCCTAAAGCTAAAATCTTATTTAGTTTACCCTTATGTTAGACCTAATGAGTACTTAGTTATGGTCAAAATCAAAAGTTTTAAATTAAAAATAACTATTTTTTCTTTTGATTGGTTTGTTGCGCGAGGCCCCTGCAAGCGCGAGGCCCCGGGCGGTTGCCCGGTTCGCCCCCCCCTAAGGCCGCCACTGACTGAAGTTGTACAAAGCAAAGTAATAGCAAGCTTAAGAGTCCATGTTGAAAGAGTTATCAGGCGTGTAAGAGAATTTTCCATACTCAAACCACACTCTGTTGTAAATTATAAATATGTTTCATGTTTAGATGAACTTGTTGTCATAGTTTGTGGCCTAATTAATTTACAGGGGGAAATAATAAAAAGCTATTAAGAATATAAACAGATTTATTATTTTTCGACACTTTCTTAAAAAAAGATTCAAAAAACATTTTTTATATAAAGAATGTTAAAATAAAAAAAAAATCTGGGAGAAATAAAAAAGCTGTTAAGAGTATAAACTGAATTATTATTTTTTGACACTTTCAAGTAATTTTGGAAATATACACCGTGTTCCGGACGATATACATAAACTTCGACCAGATGTTCAAACCACGGAAGTAAGCATTTTTCATTATGGACACATTAATAAATTCTTATTTTTTATTTTTTGTTAATTTTCATACAAACTAAATACCTAGACGTAAATAACCCGATATGCATGCCTCTTTATCCGAATTGGCAACGTCATTCATAACATTTGGCGGGCTGAAACAAATGAAATGCAAATAGTATTTGATAGATTTCAAATTAAGATACTTTCTCACTGCATAGCTCAATTAAATTTCATTAAATGAAATTACAAATATCTTAGTAACGAAGCCTTTTTAAGTACTACTTCCTTTGTTGGATTTGATTTGTAAAAGCCATAGAAGTATTTGCTAAAGTTTATGGATAACGTGAAGAACACGGTGTATATAGACTCCAAAAAACTTCTGCTTTGTTGATAATTTCATTAATATAAACTTCGTCAAAATCAACCCAGACTAAATGAATATTTTTTGTTGTCTCAAATAAAGGATCTGCAACACAGAATAATCCTTTAGATTTCTTACAAGCCAGCATTTGGCATAAAATTTGTGTTTTATATTTGTTATTAACAATATCATTTTTAATATATGATTTAACAGTTTTCTCAGAAGCTGGACATTTTATTTCCACTACAAAATCCTCACAAACTCCATCTGGAGACGCCCCCAATATACCGTTAATAAGTATAAAGCCTGATTTTTTTATTTTAACATCTAATTTCTCTTCGATAACTTTTAATACATGGTTTTCTAACTTCCTTCCTCTTAGTATGGATTTTGTTTCGGGCACTTTGTAACCTCCTAATATTTGTTCCACCAATGTTCCATCTGTTTTACAATGTGCGGCTTCATATAATTTGGAAGCTGATAGTCTTCCTTGGCGTATACTATGCCAGTACTTACTTTCAGACTGCCCTAGAGATTTTGCATTGATATCTAAGATAGTCTCATCATCAATGACTGTCTTCAAATAATCTTTGAAGTTAGAATAGGTATGTACTGTTTCCACATCAATGAATTTTAACATAATATCAAAAATGTTTTTAGAGTCTGTTTTATACCCTTCACTAAATTTTAAAATAAGTGAGTTTCCGAGTTTCCTACGTTTACACTCTTCTTCAAATTCATTTAAGATATTTTTATCTTTAGGCATCAGCTTAGGAATTTTTGCTTTTTTAAATATTTCTTTACTAGTAACATGCTCTGTGCTGGCACTTGACAGTGTAGGCTTATTCCAGTAGCACGCAACTGCTGTTGATGATGGTTCTGAACTGTTTTTTCGCCAGCCAAAAAAGAAGTAGTAATGAGTGTTTGCAACCACCTGTAAAGAAGAAATAAAGTATTTGATAAACATTGTTTTAATTCATAACAAAGCAATATTTTATAATTCGTTTTTCAAAGAAATAACCTGCAGATGCTGCACAGTCTTCACATACAGAATCAATAATTACATCGTTTTGCTCATCAATGTTACAAGTAACAGTGTATAGTTTCTTGCTGATTCTGTGTTCCGGAACAATTTTAGCTTTTACTGTGCACTCAGTACCCGTTCTACCCACTTTAACGTATCCTACTGCAGTATCTACGTACGAATCACGAGATGACCTGAAACAATAAAAATGCATTGATTTGATATGAACAAAAAACACGATTTACTCAGAATATATTTTATGGTGTATGCATTACTCACATTAGAATTTTTGCTCCCCTTATTTCAGCTATGCTATGATGATTGCTAGTAGAAATATACTCCAATATCATAACGGTCTCAACTTTAGGCAGGTTTCGCGAGTCCGCTTTAACAAAAGTATCGCTCATTGTTTTTCAGGAAAACGAACAATAATTCACCGCGTCAACCACTTTCCGTTTTAAAAAACTAATTTCGAAAATTAAGTTGGTTATATTTTTGTAAATAGGATGCGATGCGATGTGACGTTTGGATCAGTGAGAAAATGACGTTGTGTTGACAGTTTTAATTTTTTTATTTTGCACTAGTGAGGCAACGGCACCACCTTTTGTGCCAGTGATGACGTCATCTACCTCAAAAATTAAAATGTAGAAAACAAAAAAACTATTGAGCCAATCATCAAAATATTCAAATTAGTTTCTTAAAATGCTCTAAATTTGCAAAAAATAAAATAAAATTGAATGTTTAAAAAATTAAGACAATCCCCATTGTTCCTAATTCCTTTTTATTCTATTCCCTAAGACCTTTTCTTTCATTTTCAGGACGCAAGATAAAATTTTAAGAAACCGTGGCATCCGAAGGTAAATAATTGATATCTTGTCCGTTTACTAGAGAACTAATTATTATGTTGGATAACAGCTAAGTTTTCTAGACGTCACAGTAACGTTCAAGGTAAAAACTATAACAAGAGCCTGTGAACGACATAGTTCCACGAAGGGTGTTTGATATAAATAGCAAGTCCTTGTACAAGTTCTAAGGCTTCACTTACCAAAGCAAGGTCGTCGGTGGCAGGATGTGGCTTGTTACATATAAGACCACGTCGGCCGTTTATGCCATTCAGATGTGGTGCCACTCACTTCGTGCAGATTTAAATTAGCGCTTTGTGTGGGCGTTGAATAGGCAAAGATGGATTACCTAAATTGGATTTGAATTTCCCACTCAAGATTGGAGAGGATGTACGTAGTTAGTTATTGTCGAAGACGGAAGCTTTAGGAGAACGTTTAATAGAGATCCGAACGTTGGTTAATCTGATCCGTCCAGTTAGAATTTTAATGTGTCAGGTTTGGTTTTAATTTTTTTGTGAGGAAACTCATCAAGTGAGTCCTGTCGCCTCTGGTGGTTGTAGGGATGAAAAACCATCTTGTTCCCTCGGTAGCCCTTTATATTCTAGAGCTAGGGAACTCTGTTTGGAGAGTCCCGCAAGTTACGATAGCCCTTACACCAGTTACACCACACCCACATTTCTTTTTTGATTTTCTTCATATTTGGGCTGCGTAAACATTCAAACTTGACCTACCTTACACACAGTACCTTTATAAGTATACACCTATACATATTTGAAGGACACAATCCCCTAGATCCAGGAGCCTACATAGCAACAGCAGGCTCCAGAAGAGGTCCGACTTTTATCAGCTTCGAAAACCGTCCATGGGTTTTAATAAACACGTAAAATATCTCAAATATTTATTGATAACCCTTCCGCTGAATGGGTATGTAATACGGGTCGATGAGTATCAGCAGGTCAACATGGCCGAAGATAGATTACACAATCTACTCAATCGACCATTGTTGTCTTAAATATGCAGCCATTTAAATAAGGACATGCATACGTTTGATATACTTACTGTAGAGTACTGTTTCAGCTAATGTATTAGTTTTTGATAAAACAGCTTTTTCGAAAAAGATCTTAAAGCCTGTTTTCTGAAAACCATCTGCCAGACTTTACGAGCTCATCGCCCATAGTGTTCGAGCGGTTAGCCAGTCATCAATAAACACGGATTGCTCAAACAGTCAAGTTCAATTATAGAGTACTGTTTCAGCTAATGTATTAGTTACTGATAAAACAGCTTTTTGAAAAAAGATTTTAAAGCCCATTTTCTGAAAACCATCTGTCAGACTTTACGAGCTCTAAGGCCGCCCCCATACATGGAGTGTTCGAGCGGTTAGCTAGTCATCAAAATACACGGTCAGCTCGAGCAGTCAAATTCAATTGTTTGATAATGCCATTGCTGATTGCTTCAGCAGTCGGTATCAAATGCTCCTGAAGCACACCTGCTCGTAGAAGACTGTACTTTGCAATGCAGTCGCAGTTTGAAGCAATCAATACTGACGAATTCAAGCCTAACTGCCCGTAACAGCGTTAGAGATTGACTGACAGCCGTAACAAATGGATTTATTGTATTCGCTAGAATACGGATAGTTGGAGTGGTCTCGATAGATAATGTACTGATCCAATAAAACACTGAGGGAATATTACAGACAGATGTAGAAGCACTAGGTAAATAGGGTACCAAGCTTACCTTATTGAGTTGACACGTCTAACAGGATCACGCTAAGCTGACTATGCAAGTTTGCAGTGCATGCAGTGTGTTTCAACTACTATGTACCTATGTAGTGTGTGTGTATTAACTGAACAAATAAGTCAGGTTTTTAACCTAATGACCATCATCCGAGTGTGATTTGTTCCAACGGATTTCAAGGCTTCATTATTTTACAAAAAGTATCGTGAGAAAAACATTATTAATGAAGATTAAAGTACAAACAAGAATGATTGAATGAGTTAGAGAGACTACATCATAAATGATAGGTTCTTATTAAAAGTAACGTAGCTTGGAAACTAAAATACCAAGAGAATTTCGCAGTTACGCTTTACAAAGCAAACAATTAACTACCTGATAGAAAATGTCGAGCGAAAGATTCTACCTGGACTTATGTTTGTACGTTCATTATTCTTCGATATCATAAATGCGAAAGTATAGATACTTTCTATTGTATTTTGTTACTTTCTATTAACTTTTCAAGATTTATCTCTTGATAGGATTGCTGAGAAATGGCACACAGTTAGACCATGACCTGAGTAAGGGCATATGTTCTTTTATCCAGGTAGAATGTACTCATAGAATAATTCCCAACCTCCTCGTGCGTGGAACTGTTGGCTAACGCTAGTAAATAATATAATATTAAATGCCAGCATTTGTTCATAAGCACCAAACATTTTACGATTAATGCTTATTTAACGACTTGCCCCTTTTATTCCTTTTACTACTAACTGCCCATTGCCATCAAGGACCAAACCCGCTGTTTTAATAATAAAATTGTTAGCTGAACAATTAATTTGCACTAGTTGTGAACCGACCTCTTTTATAAGTCTTTGTGATTTTACACGAAACGGTTTTAAAAGTCCTCGGGCGTGTATGCTATCGTGTCACTGTGTCAAGTTTTGCTTTTCCGCTCTTGTCTGAAGAGTGGAGTAGGCTTATTTTTGGCTGAAGACTTCAGGCCGTACATGCATTGTCTTCGAATGAGAATTTTCTTAGTGATTCTTAATTAAATTGACTTTAGTCGCACTACAAGTTATATGCCACGATCACATTTCCCATCGGCTAAAATGTTTAACTTGTAACTAGTATAAGCACTGAAGATGAATTTAATTTTATTGAATAGATAATATTATGAATCAACCTTGACTGAAGGTTATATACCAGAAATTGCGACTATTAAGATACTTAAAGTTGAAAGAACATCAAATAAATAAATTCTAATTTATTCGAATAACTCGACACATTAAGGTAGACGACCAATTCATATTTCGTTACAAGTCAGAGCAGTATGAACGAAGGACGAAGGTTCCAATTTGCAACTTTAGTGTTAAAGTCGCAATGCACATTTTTCAACTGATCCACACTAATCTACTAAGTATTTAATTGAACAGCTTGTTGTACCATAAAATCTAGCTAGCGTACCTACTACTAATATAAAAGTACGGACTGACTTTTTATTTGTTGGCATATTTCTAGGGATGAAAGCACTTAGGAACACGACCAACTTTCTCGATAGTAAAAAAAAATATTTCATTGAGTTAGCGTTGCATCCTTTCCATTTTTAACAGCGATTTTATCGGTTATTCAGAGTTGGTCTCTCCTTTCACCTTGGCATCGCCAATAAATTCAAAGTCAGCCCGTATCCTCTACTAAACTGAATGTGCTAAACGCGAACTAATTTTCACAGTAAAATGAAACACTTCCTGCACCGTTGCGACCGGGCAATGATTTACATATTCATCGCGAGTTCCTACTTCCCGTGGCTGACGGTCGGCACTCTGTCCTGCTGGATGCTCAGGGAACTGCGCTGGGTGATCTGGCTGCTGGCAGTCCTCGGCATCACCTACCAACAGATCTTCCACGAGAGATACAAGATGTTGGAGCTCCTCCTCTATCTGGTCATGGGGCTGGGTCCGGCGGCCATCATTGTCACGTCTAATGTACGTCCATGGCTTAGTAACATGATATTTTTGGCACGGTAACTGCTTGAGGAAAAATCTACGTAGCTTATTGGATCCCTTATTCTATTTCGTGCGAAATTACGTAATGGGATTAGTGTAATATTACTAATTCTATTTGCGTATCCGAAATTTTTACTCCTTAGCTAAATCGCAACTGAAATTATTTCTGGTTTCCCTAATATCCGTGACTTTACGATCTTTTATCGCTTGCGGTCAGTTATGAGTGCAGTGTAGTGCAAAATAACCGTGACTAATCTACTTATCAACTATCAAGTGCAGTTGCGGTGCTGGAAATATCACGTGCGAGTGAGCTCTCTGTGTTTGTGCACGCTTTGTACTTTGACTTAGGGCTCACGTAGATAGAATGCGTTTATGCGTTGGTGTGTTGTAAAATGCTCAAAGGTTCATTATAACCGATCTAATATTATTTCTGTAGATGAGACCAGAAACAAAATATGTAAGGGTCAAATCATGCTTTTATAGCGAAAAAGTAGTCGGCTAAGTATTAATTTAGAACGTGTAGATATCGATCACTTTGTATTCTGGAGTTCATGAATAATCTTCCCACTATATTGAGAGAGTTTACCTATCTAAGTACATTTGCTTTAACAGATGACTAATTAAGTTTAATAACAAAGTATGCAATAACGCATTCTTTCTGTGAGTCTACGCTTTATGCACGTGTATGTCTGCTTGCATGCTTGTCTTCATGTAATATTATTGTATTTATTGTTCTTATGTGGTAAGTATTAAGTAGATCGTATTGATGTTTCTTGTTTAATAGTTTTTATTGTTGGGGATTGTTTATTGGCAATTAATTTGGAGTTTTCTTCGTAAGGTTACGACGAAGTTGATGTAAGTTTCGTGACTAACGATACTTTAAGTGTTACCGATATTTCTTTGGCCAAAAATGAGGAAAGGTCATGAGTGATTTTTCTTTTGTATAGAAAGGAAAAAAGTAATGAGTCACCAGCTGATATATGAATTGAAAGAGCGATAGTAGCAGGTGGCGTTCTGTAGTTACCTTATTAGCCTTTAAATTTATTTTTTGTATTATTTAACAATGGCTTCGCATGGTCGACGGCGAAGCACGCTTGCCTAGAAGTAACCTATTCACTCTTGACTTGAAGACCACAAGGGTTATAACTTCCAGAAAATACAGACCCTGGCAGGGAATTTCACTCCTTAGCTGTGCTCACAAAAAAGTATTGGAAAAATACTTTCTACGTTCCGAAGGGATGTCCACCATGTAACGATGGCGCATTGCCGTACGTCTTGTAGTCTTAGATGGAGAGGACCAGGCTCGGAATCAAGTTGTGTAAATGAGTTGATACAATCAAGGGTTAGAAAAGTTGGGATAAGTATAACCAGCCAATAAACGCCAATGTTCCTACTACTGGGAATAGGTTTTCTCTCTGTGAGGAGTGTGCTTTAATACACCACGCAGGCCTAGTGCGTTTTGCTAGTTATATGAAAGTTATGCATTGAAAATTTATCGTGGATTCACTCGTTGCGTAGCGAGCTACAAATAAGTTACCCCACAGGTAAATTTGATACCGGCTTCCTAAAATATCACGTTTCTGAATGCGGAATAGTATAATTTATGCGGGGCGTAAATCAATTTGAATTCAAGTAAAGTTACTCCAGTAGGTAACAGCTTTAAAACCTTCACTGAGTCTGTCATAAATAGATTTTAAGATTTGCTTTTAAAAAGTTAAGAGATCGGACTAGTTACGCTTTACCATTGAGTACAGCAGTGCTATTCTAAAGGATACGGCCTTCTGTGCAGCGCTGCTCCAGTATCGAAACTACAGATTGGTATTCATTAAGGGCGAGGCCCTGTAGCCATGTTACAAACGATAAACACAAACGCTGACTAGGCTTTAATAGATTTTCAACTTTACGTGCTTAGGTATAATGTTGAAGATCTAGTGAAGATTGCTTATCGTTTTCGATCTTTCCTGTCGCTAACGCTAAGATATCTTAAATAGATTTTCAACTTTAGTCTGTAGGCTATAAAGTTGAAAATCTATTGGGGAGTACAGAGCGTTTACGATTATCGTTTGCGATTTGTTGTGACTTGGTTAGGGGGGCTGTTCAGGTTGATAAAAAAACTGGAACTAGCTAAGCTACTAAAATCTACGTTTTACGACTCTATCTCAAGGCCCTGTCTTGACGAGTAGCTCGTCGTAGAGTACAGTCTAGAAGAGTATTTTACAGAATAGCATAGCAATTACTGCCTTTATCCAGATTCACTGGAAATTGGGCCATTCCTAAAATACTCAGAAGATAATTTCTCCGCATCATCTGACGTTCGGTCAGTCTTGAAATATCTTCCTGTATTATCTAAGGGCTTGCAAACTTTGTTGACGAAAACATGATCAATGCTGATCATAATATTTACACAGCAAGAATAAACGCTATTGTAAGGGTAATCTGTTTCCTTATTATTATGTAAGTTATTACTTTTATGTTATTAAAATATTGTCATACAATAATCGTACGATTTTTGCGGTATTTCAAATACTCGTAGTTTTACGTAATCATTCTTTGTAGTGTGTATAAAGTTCATGGCAATACTTTATAAACCGCACTTGGAGTAAGGTCACCGAGGCAGTTAGGCAGGGCCGGATTCGCCTTGTCAGGGCTCTTAAGTTTGAGGGCCCGCATGCAATACTGATTTTGCCACGCATCGATGGCTTAACAACAAGTCTAGGCAGAGGCGTAGCTAGCCGATTGGGGGGGGGGGGGGGCGGATTCTAGAGCTTGCAAAATTATAGTTTTCTGAACCGCGGCAAAACAAACATTCTGGCGCGTAAAGCAAACTCGTAAACTTAATCCGTCTTACTATAAAACGTAAAACATCTGTTGAAGTCTTGTCTAAAAAAAATAGTAAATACTAAGCGACCCTTATATCAACGTAAAATGCCGTTTTGAGTTTGACCAACATAATTCAGGCCTTTTGGCTGCCCCATCAATTTTCATCACAAGAAGAAAAAGGCAGTAATATTGTGATGAAGGAAGAATGTTTTAGTTTTCGTTTGATGAAAGGATTTTTATAATCTTGGTGCGTTGGGGCCCCTAGGCAGTTGCCTCCTTTACCTAAGGGTTAATCCGACCCTGCACCTAGGACTCCTAGACGTCACGTCAGTAATGTAGGTATTTAGCATGTAGTCTAGTGCTCACCTTTGAATGGAACTCTTATCTGTTTTAATGTATGAGTGACATGCAAAACCTCTTTGTGTGCTTTGAAATATAACGCCTCGCCGACCTTTGTCCCGAATTGTTGAAATAAATATAGTACTTTGCTTTTACCAACTTTTCATGCTTAGATATGGTAAATGAGTGAAGTTATAATATTACTTTACTTTCTAATACTAAGATTCATTTATTATTTGTATTTAGGCTATTTTTATTTTAAAATCATCTTGAATTGCAGTTTTAGCTGCGGGAATTCGCATCGTTGTAAATTTTTCGAAACTTAGCAAAAATATTTATGCCAAAATTTGATTGAACTCACCAATTAATTACATAACATTAACAAAACGGCACGGTTAACTCAGTGTTTGATTGATGGACTGCTGCGCAGCTCGTCACGGGTTCGATTCCCGCACGGAACAAAATATTTGTATGACCTGCAGGTAGTTGTTCCGGGTCTGGGTGTTAGTGTATGTGAGTTTCAATGTATGTAAACATACCCACGATGCAGGAAAAATAATGTGGGGCAAAAGACAAAAAAAAGACATTGCTAATTTTATGAATTTTCATGATTATTATAATACCTAATCAAAATTCATATTACACTGGACTTCCTGACTTAAATGCTCAACTAAAAACATGCCTGAAACTCTGAAAACTACGTAAGTACCTATAGTATATTTTAATTGCAGTAATTAAATTCGTTCCCAATATAAACTGTATGTCACAAGGTAAATGTGAGATTTATTTATAGTTTTGTTTATTTGTAGCTCTGAAATCGAATGAGAACATTGATTGCATCTACAAGTAGTATCTACCCCACATCTGATGGAAATGTCAGTTTCGGAGAAATCGCTGGCTCGGTGCATTTGGAATCGGTAAATGTTTAATCCGTAAAACAAAGCTTCGATCGTTGATCTATTTTTTTCATTCTCTTATTTTGTTTGTCATTCTCCCCTTAAGAACGCGTATTCTGAAAGTTGGCAACGTCGCAAATAGTTTTCAAATATTAACAAGTTTTAATTAATTTAGCAATGTTACTGTATGGCAATAAGAAATACGGCTCTGTAGTGCACTAAAATATTGATATAGGAATGCAATTAAAACACTGACTTTGATGTTGTAACCGTTTCAAGTGTAAAAAAAGAATTTAGAAAGTTTCCAAATACTTTTTTTACATATAAAACTATATATTCGGTCTTACGATATTAATTATTGCATTCCATAATCAAATTTTTTGTGCACTACAGAGCCATATTTCTTATTTTCATACAGTAACATTGCTAAATTAATTAAAACTTGTAAATATTTGACAGCCATTTGCAACGTTGCCAACTTTTTGGTTATGCGCCCTTAACGTGATCGCTTATTTATTATGTAACATCCATTCTTTAAGGGCAGTTATCGAACTAGTAAGATATGTTACGTGACCAACTGGTCCACATTATAATGAGGTCAGGTCACAATCGTAACAGTCTACACCTGTGCTGAAACGACACTCCTTTTGCTGTGAAGTTTTTGAGGGTGAGTAGATGTTTGTACTCGTTCGTGCAAAAACAGTTTAACGGGTTTCAACGTGGTACACAGATAGTTTATAACTTAGATTAACGCACAGGACTTTTTTGCTACTCCACCAATCCGCACTAAGGCTCAACTCACACCAAATCCCCCGAAATCCAGAATTCCCGCGGATTCTCCGCGCTTCGCTGCCCTTCGCCGCTCTTTTAGTGTGAGTTGAGCCTAAGCGTTCGCAAAACTTTGAGTGAGGATTCTTCTTCTGGGTAAACTCGCTTCATCATCGATTTTGTCCTGTCAGCATTCGGATTAGCAGGAGTTGGTTAGCATTCGGATAACTTATAATTATAGGATACCTTTTTAACCCAGTTATAAAATCCCGTGGGATACTTTTTGTCAAGTCATTGACAAAAGCTGGAAAGTCAAGTAGACTGCGAAAGCCTTTGTGTTGTGGTCTATGAATTGCAGATCATGAAGCCTCCCTTAAATTACACTACCTATGTAAATATTTAGGTAGGTTTACATTTAATGCAAATGTTTCGTAAAGCTGGAAATCTGGAATGTAGCACTGTAACATTTCTACTATAATAATTATTCTTATTCTAGAAATCAATGCAGTCAAACATAAAAAAAACTGCAAACATTGGAAAATAATTTATCACTCAGTTATGTAACTTGGCATTAACTAAAGAATTTTCCAAGCTAAATAAAAAAACTATTAATTAAGTTCTTATCGCAAATGTGAAAATATTTTTGTATACTCGCAGTCGGACATGCTTGTATGACCAGGGGCCGTATTACAACGTCTTTTATTAAAACCAGGCTTGTGAGTGAACCAGATGGCGCTAGACGACTTGCATAGCTCTGTCACTTTCACACTCGCCTGAACAAGCCTGGTTTTAAGACGTTGTAATACGGCCGCAGCTATGCTATTCCCTATAAGAAATCTCATCGCTGGACTCTACGGTGTGTTCTTTGATGAGGCGGCTTTGAGATCGTCCGATCATTCAGCGCGAGTGATGACCGCTCGTGTCGCTGTCAGTAACTTAGTGAATATCAAACTATAGTCCCAGCGTGGCGTCAGCGCTCAGCGCTGTCACCAAGGGCGTGTTTATAGAGAATAGTACTGCAGTAGTATTTAGTAGATTTTCAACTTTATGTAATTGGGTTGGGTGAAAAGTTAAAAATCTATTAAAAGCCTACTTACTGAGCGTGTGCGTTCACCGTTTTCCGCTTGTGGGTAATGTATGAATGAGCATGGACGATGCCAAAGCAGTAATTTTTAACACTGGAAAAATGGCGTGGATATATTGTATCAATGTTTGTATGTATTAATGTACATTTACTTATGTAGCTACTAAAGTGAACATTTCAGACCCAGATTTTTTCTTACATTCTGACCGGAAAGAGTAGGTATTTTTATTGGCATTACAAACAGGTATTAGAGTCGCTCACACCATGACCTTGCTAGTACCTACCTACATAGCTGTTATACATATACTTGACGATACGCATATAATTAGGCATACCTACTTATAAGATAATGATGTTAACTTTAAGCAAAAGCAGGTCCACAGCGTAAAGCAATTTTATTTACAAACACAAATAATAGGAGGTCGGTAGATATTGCTCGCAAGGGCGACTGCCCAGCATGATGGATTTGATTTTAAATATTTTTTTTACGTGGTAAAATCATCAAATGAGTCCTCACACCCAGGGCAGAGCGGGAGGGACTGTCAGACTTGTACTGACTAAAATCCACGGTGTCCTTCAGTTGCCCTTTAGGTATGTACCGGAGTAGCGGTATACGTGTGTCCCGCGACCCCGGCATGCTTTGGCCCTCTAAATTGGGGGGGGCCCGGTCATTGTGCTGACACTCTTTGAGGCGCGCGTGGAACATAACGTGCCGTCGACCCAGGCATGTTCCATGGTCGGACAGCGAGTCGCCCATTACTCGCCGTCCGCGTGCCCGCGCCTACGGTGGCAGGAGATCGTCCCGCGACGTCCGTCGCAGTGGGCGTCTACCACTGCGGCGTGGGTGAGGGGTGGACGCTGTCCTCTCCCTCGCGTGTCGCGACTCCTCCTTCGCTAGCATGACTGCTTCGCAGAAGGAGGTTGATTTTAAGTCTGGCAATGTGATATTATTGGGTTCTACTTTAGGTTCAACCATCGGCTAGGTTCTAAGTAATACCCGGTATTTAAATATACACCGTGACTTTTTAGTCGTCTTACAAAAGTGGCCCACTTAATGTACCCGACCTAAAATACATCTAGGTGAGTTTAGTTTTTTTTTTAATCGTTCATAATAATTTTTATTTTTAATAAATAGACCCATTAGAAATATGAAAATGTTTACGTATCAAGCTGTAGAGTGTACCTACCCAGCGCAATAGTCGGACAGATCATTCCATCTCCATTTTCTATGAGACAAGGGTGTTTTTAACTACTCCTTGCGTCATATTAATGAATTAAAATTTTATTTTAAAAATTTTCAAATCTCTTAAATACCTATTTTTTTATTATAAACGTGTTCTAGTCATTGGGTACATGAACTGGGCTGCCGTTGTAAGACGACTAAAAAGTCACGGTGTATAAAACTCAAAGGTGACTGATATAGTGATCTATCAACGCACAGCCCAAACCACTGGACGGATCGGGCTGAAATTTGGCATGCAGGTAGATGTTATGACGTAGGCATCCGCTAAGAAAGGATTTTGATGAATTGTACCCCCAAGGGGATAAAATAGGGGATGAAAAATTGTACGAAACTTTGTTAATTTTAAACCGATCGGGCTGAGACTTTGCATACACAAAGTTACTGTAATGTAGGCATCCCCTAAGAAAGGATTTTGATAAATTCCACCCCTAAGGGGATAAAATAGGGGATGAAAGTTTGTAAAAATCTTCTTAGAATTTGGACGGATCGGGCTGAAATTTGATATACAGGTAGATGTTATAACGGAGGCATCTGCTAACAAAGGATTTTGATCAATTCTATCCCCAAGGGGATAAAATAGGGGATGAAAGTTTGTATGAAACTTTGTCAATTTTAAACCGATCGGGCTGAAACTTTGCGTGCGTAAAGCTACTATGACGTAGGCATCCCTTAAGAAAGGATTTTGATAAATTCCACCCCTAAGGGGATGAAAGTTTGTATAAATCTTCTTAGAATTTGGACGGATCGGGCTGAAATTTGGCATACAGCTAGATGTTATGACGTAAGCATCCGCTAAGAAAGGATTTTGATCAATTCTACCCCCAAGGGCATAAAATAGGGGATGAAAGTTTGTATGAAACTTGTCAATTTTAAACCGGTCGGGCTGAGACATTGCATGCACAAAGTTACTATAATGTAGGCATCTCCTAAGAAAGGATTTTTATAAATTATACCCTAAGGGGATAAAATAGGTGATGAAGTTTGTATGAAACTTTGTCTATTTTAAACCGATCGGGCTGAGACTTAGCATGCATAAAGCTACTATAACGTAGGCATCCCTTAAGAAAGGATTTTGTTAAATTCCACCCCTAAGGGGATAAAATAGGGGATGAAAGTTTGTATAAATCTTCTTAGATTTTGGACGGATCGGGCTGAAATTTGGCATACAGCAGGCGTAGCATAGCGCCTTAGAAAGGATTTTTGTCGACGGAAGAAAAGACAAAATGACAGAACGTAGAAATATTCTTAGCGTTTTATGCATGGTAATGTAAAAAATATAGAAATTAAACATTCTATTCTTGAATGGTGTACGAATGGTATCTTAATTATGCAAAAAACAGTCGATTTGTATAGAAATAACGATGAAATAACTTTGTCTATTCTTGGTAGAATAGAGATAGAATCGCCATGCTACACGTGCTGGTAGATGATAAGACGTAGGCATTCGCTAAGGAAGGATTTTGATCAATTCTACCCCCAAGGGGATAAAATAGGGAATGAAAGTTTGTATGAAACTTCAATTTTAAACCGATCGGGCTGAGACTTTGCATGCATAAAACTACTATGACGTAGGCATCTCCTAAGAAGATATTTTGATAAATTCCACCCCTAAGGGGATAAAATAGGGGATGAAAGTTTGTATAAATCTTCTTAGATTATCGACTGATTACGCGAGCGAAGCCGCGGGCAAAAGCTAGTAATTATTATAAATGTATTTTTTTTGTCGGGATATTTATTTTCTGTCTCACCGACTTTTTAGCAAATTAAAAAAAAAACTGAAATGTTCCTTATATAAATAGCATTTTTTAAATTTATTAGCGGCTGATGTCATATATAAATACTCAATTAAAATCTATGCATATACCAATGGCGTTGCTCGCGTGAAGTTCAGTAATTACTCCACGGAACCAAAGCAAAACAAAAAAGTATCTCTTATGTTAATCCGGGTTATAAACTATCGTTGGACCAAAATATCATCCAAATCAGCTCTGTAGTTTTGTGTGCTGGAGTTGCAAACATCCATCCTCATAAACTAGAAGTAAAATACAAGTAAAGCTGCGTCTACGCTGCACGCGCGCCTTAAAGAACCGAGAGGGCTAAAGCCTGCCGGGGTCGCGGGACTTATCTCATTACCGTGACCCCGGAACATAAAGGGCTATTGAAGGACACCGTGGATTTTAGTCAGTACAAGTCTGACAGTCCCTCCCGCCCTGCCCGGGGTGGGAGGACTCATTTGATGATTTTACCACGCAAAAAAAAAAGCTGCGTCTACGCTAGGCGAGCCGAGCACGAGCAGAGCACAAGTCGAACAAAATTCTTCTAGTGTGGACCGACCTACAAGCCTCGAACGAGCGCGCTACGAGCATTTCGTTCGTGCGCGGCTGCGTTCCGCCTGTTGTCGGTTATTTTGACGAACACAAAGGGATTTGCTTCGCGCTCGATGACAGTGATTGTTGTAGGTTCGTTGTACGTCCACACTTACGCCGCGAATGACGAAGCCGAAAACGGCTCCGCTTGTGCTCGGCTCGCCTAGCGTAGACGCACCCTAAGATGATTAGATATTTATGATTGCTTAAGGCTTTAGTCTTGTGTTGCACAATATAGAATCGCGTTCGGCCAGTCCATACGTCGTACGTCAAATTTCGGCTCCCCGCGATACCCCGCATACATCCTGCCTAGCGAAGTATTATAAAACAATTTTGATACAGTCGAAAATATTTCTCTACTAAGGATTATTAAAGGATTTAGAAATAGTTGCATAATAAGGAGTTTTAATATGACTTGATTTGTAATAATACGAGTATCACATGAGTGTTTTAATACTCTCATAGATTTGGTTTAAACTCATTGAACATAAAAAAAAACTAAGTTTAGTATAACAAAACGTATGAGTCAAAATCAAAAGTCATTTATTCAAAATAGGCTGATTTATCACCACTTTTTGAAGGTAACTTTTTACAGGTCTTTTTTTGTGGGGACTGAGTCACTCGCGTCCGTAGGAGAGTACGCCTTCATGATACTATATTTACCTACACGTAACACGTGCGTCCCTGGATGGTGCTAATCAGGTGACATCAACTGGTGGTAGGTTTCGGCCGAAGGCTTGCGACCACCCACCGAGCAAAATCAGCCACAAGAGGAGTTGGTTCAAAAAAGTCGTTCTACTGCTGGCTAGCCGGAATGATTCGAGCTGTTATGGACTTATCGGGAGACTGGTCGTGGAGGGTAGCGACATCCGGCACACGGTGCGTCACTGGCCGACCGCAGGTAGTAGGGGGGGGGGGGGCAAATTGTGTGTCAGCCACACACGAAAGGCTGCCCCGCCAACTGTCGAAAAATCCCGGGATGCGCTATCTTGCTTGGAAAATAATAAACAATAAAACTATCAGAAATAAAAAAACGTATTAACAATTTGATACCAGAAACTTCACGTCGGGCACGCCGCAATCGCGGCGGTAAGACCCCTCTTTGAGGAGTGGCTGGATAGGCGTCACGGCGTCCTAACCTTCCGCCTGACGTAGGTCCTCACCGGACACGGTTGTTTCGGGAGGTACCTGTGTCTGATGAGGAAGGAAGAATCGTCTGGGTGTCACTACTGCGAGGATCGGCCGGAGGACACGGTGGAGTGGAGCATACGGTGCAGGACTGCCTCGCTCGGGCAGGGCACCGCCATGTTCTCACGGCGGCGATAGGCGGAGACCTCTCGCGCCCGGCATTGGTCGCGGCCATGCTGCGGGGCGAGACGGAGTGGGAAGCGGTCGCCTGCTTCTGCGAAGCAGTCATGCTCACGAAGGAGGAGGCGCGCCGCGAGAGGGAGAGGACAGCATCTTCCCTCCATCCCAGCCGCAGTGGTAGACGCCCACGACGACGGAAGTATCAACACGATCTCCGGCCACCGTAGGCGCGGGTATCCGGACGGCGAGTAAAGGGCGACTCGCTTCTCGACCATGGAACATGCCCGGGTCGATGGCGCGTTGTGTTCCACGCGCGCCTCAAAGACCGTCAGCAATATAACGGGGCCCTTTAGAGGGCCAAAGCCTGCGGGACTTATCTCATTACCGTGACCCCGGAACATAAAGGGCTATTGAAGGACACCGTGGATTTTAGTCACTACAAGTCTGACAGTCCCTCCCGCCCTGCCCGGGGTGGGAGGACTCATTTGATGATTTCACCATGCTGAAAAAAAAAGAGAGACCTCACGTGGTCTCATAAGCTGGGACAAAGAAATTGATGAAGAATTTATAAATTTCTTTACCAGCAACTGAAACGTTAATTCATCTTCCTTGCTTTCTATTGATTTACTAGCTTAGCCCGCGACTTCGTATGCGGATCCTGTTGCCTATGCCAACGACAATGGGGTCGTCAAAATCGAAGATCTAAAACGTCTGATGCCTAATTCCTAGAGCCCGGGTAAAAAAAATAATAGGAGTTTTGGCCCGTATAGTCAAATTTTTATTCATATATTCGTCGTCATCGAAAATCAGTCCTAAACTGTAACCGCTTTCACTGGTACTCCCAGCTAATGTTATTTTATGATTACACAGTGCAATTAGTGACAGCTTTGATTTCCACAGGTGTTCCAGATCTTCAATTTTTATACGTCAACAGATTATTAGTGCTCATCAGGTTGAACAACTCTTGCTAAGACGTCATTCCTATATACTTAGGTAATTATGTTATAGTGTAGCTGGGCTCTTGGAGTTCCACATCAGGTGTTCCAGATCTTCAAATTTTACACGTCAACAGAGAGTGCTCATTAGGCTGAACAAATCTAGCTAAGACGTCATTCCTATATATGTATGTTATAGTATAGCTAGGCTCTTGGAGTTCCACATCAGGTGTTCCAGATCTTCAAATTTATTCTCTCAGCAGAAAATGCTCATCACGTAGAACAATTTTTGCTATGGCACCATTTTTGCATCTCTTATAGTTTAGCTGGTCTGTTGCGGTTCTGCACCAGGTGTTCAAGTTTCCAAGATAAATATAAGTGAACGTTTCAGCCTGCCCAAACGAATTTAAATTACTCCCTAGCCGTCATGAAAGCTTACCAGCAAATCAAGATCATATTAGCAATTTAAAAAATGGGTTTAAGCGATTTTCGACCTTATTGACATTTGAAATTTGGTTTGGTTTTTCTCACATTCTCGTTCGCTAACATTGCTCCTTCATTAAAATCCGGTGTTTTTATTCATGTCAATAAGGTCGAAAATCGCTTGAACCTGTTTTTTTTTAACTTACTATCGTTAAGCAAATGTTTTCCGACCTTCACTTGTTTTACCGATTTGTCCTACTGGTGGGAATCAGTAAATCGATAAAAAAAAACAAGTTCGGAACCACGGGTAGAAGACTGTATTTCTTGGAGAGACGGTACCTTCTAGGGTTACGACAGAGACAACCATTTTAATTCGGCAGCATTATTTTTCTCGAAGGGACCACTAAAAATACACGCCCAAGTACGCCTGTAAGGTCGGCAGTTTGTTTTTATTTTCTTTACATTTACTTAATATATTGTTTTAAATTCAGTATTTTAAAATAAATAAAAAAATGTTTTAAAAAAATGTTTTTTGACGTCTGTTAAATAAACTAATGCTAATACACAAAATTAAATGAATATTTACAAAAATACTCGACTTCTAAAAATTATATTCTTAGATAATAAAGTAGAGCAACTTGTGATGCGTAACTGTGCGTCATCACCGTTACAGCGAGAGAATGTGCGAGCGAGAGGTACCGATAAAAAATCGGCGTGGACCCCACGTGCGTTCGCTCCGGCCGTGCCCCGGCCACTGAGGATTTTCTCTTGCAATGCTTGTATATAAACACTGTTTTTAGAGGTTATTTGAGATATTTTTTATTGTTGGAAAAAAGCTCTTTAGGTACAATTTTTTTTTTGTATTTTCTTTATTGATCTGTTGACATCATAATAATCTAAATATTACATACCTACAATGCATAGTTATTATGAAAAAGACTATTTATTAAGAGGTAAAATCCGAGAATATTGATGATATTCTGACTTCTAAATTGAGAAAATGAAAGATAAATAGAAAAAAGTAATCAGCGCATTTTGAAGACGAGAATGTTGCGGTCATTATGCGCTGAACAGATTTTTAAATTAATTCTTCATTGTCTCAGATAAAGTGCACAAACGTAACTCGAAATGACGTTGGGCACGAAAGAGCCGATTTGAACGCTTGATTTACCTAATATTATCCACTTAAATCAACTTGAAAAAAATAACTAGCTGTTACTTATATTATGGTTATTTATGTGCAATAATAATATTTCAAGCTATTTCACTATTTTATTCAAAAAACACATACAAAGTTTCGCAAATAATTTGGCGCGAGTGAATTTTAGAAGACTAGAGCCTTAAATAACTAAGGCAACCTAAAATTAGTACATGGAAAACTTCGTACGGTTTTAGAAGGCAAATATTTTCATTGCGGTTTACCTTGACCCGCCTTTTGAACGTAACATGCGACGAGATTAATTACTCAGAGGCTTAGTTTGTTGAACTTTATGATAACTTTGTTTCTTCCTTCCTTTGCCTCATCTCAAATTATCTTTGGAAGGGAAAATCTAATAAATTAGGTGTACTTAAAATAGACAGTGTTGCCAACGAAGTTTATAAGTACCTACTTACTTTTTTTTTTTTTTTGTTTTTGCGTGGTACAATCATCAAATGAGTCCTCCCACCCCGGGCAAGGCGGGAGGGACTGTCAGACTTGTACTGACTAAAATCCACGGTGTCCTTACAGAACTTTTCTTACATCATTATTAAATTCTTTAATTTTAGTTTAGGCGAGGGTATTTTTACCGTGACCCTGGAATAACGTAAAGGGAATAGGGCCCTTTGCGTTATTCTTTTTTTTTTTTCGTGTCATTATTTTAGTTATCTGCGTGGTTTCTATTAGGTTGATTAGGTACTGCAAGAAGTTTTATTACAAAGTAAATATTGTAAATGATCTAAGTATATAAGAATCTATGTGACTGTATTATCCAGTTACCTTTTATTAATACAACTACCATTTATAATTAAGTACCGGCCTTGAGACACGTAAATAAAGTGTTGTGTTTTTTAAAATGTCTATGTATGAATCTAACTAATATTATACAGGATTAGTCATACAACTTTCATGGGATGAAAGTACATACTTACGGTTATAAGTAACTTTTACTATGAAACCAACCCTGAAAGTTAAAAAAAGGAGTACTTAACTAAAGGAAAAATATTCCATAAAAAAAAAATGTGAAACACCTTTTTTTATCTTTCAGGATTGGTTTTCGGGTTGTTAATGTTTTACAAATAACACTGTAAGGGCCTCTACCGACAGAGCGCGATCCGATCTGGTGATGCGATCTGATCGAAAGCCATCTCTGTAAAGGGCCCCATACACGGTAAGATTTATCTGTACGATCCGTCGCGTCAAACTGATCGAAACGACGAATCGATGGTGTATATCAAGGTCGTTAACGATTTACTTAATCGAAGACGATGTCGGAAATTGCAACAAAAACCCATGCAATCATGAATATCGTAACGATAAGATTTACATGCGAATACTGATTTCGCTTTAATAGCCATTTCTAGGCATTCTTTTAGGCTTTCTTATTTACTTTTGGAATGTAGTGGAATATCAGCGTCGGGCTCCAGCCAGTCGGCCTTATCAGGCGGCGGAGTGCGTAGTAAAAAATCGTTGATATTTTACAAACTCTCACCAGTGGCTCCAAGTAGCTGTGTTGCACGCAGCGGCCACATCCCGGTAACCACGTCGACTCGTGGGCAAAACCTGGTAGAGGGGCTTGATTATTTTCAAGTGTTGCGGTTTCCTCCCGCAAAGTGCATAGGGTCTGTTTAGGCTTCAATGGCGGTCCACCTTGGGTGGCTAGGCAGCTAGGCATTGTGGAAGGCCTTAAGGGCGGCAATAGGGGATATTTAGTTATTGACCGGCCAACTCACTGCATCTAGCCTTTCTCCGGTCGTAGCGGTTCCCGTTCCACTGGATCAAGGAGGGTATGGACGAGAGAGTGCATCTGTGTTTGCGCGCACACTTATGCACTTTAATATATCCTGCGCACCTGACTGCTTTCGAATAATGGCTTCCGATTTAAGTCCTATGGCGATGGACAAAGGTAGAGAGGTTCGGCTGTATTGCAAGCTGAGCTTTGTCTGATGTCTGCACATAGGCGGCTCAAGGAGAGTGGTCGTTTTCGTGCTGCAATTTGGGTGACGGCACGGATTGGGCAGCACGTTGAGTGACGAAGCAGCCCTATTTAGGGAGGCACTGCTTCCCCCGCTCAGCCGGGGAGGGGGCTAGAAAAGGTGTCCCAAAAATTGTTCGCCCACTTTATCTGGGAGGTAGTAACCACAGCTGCCTGTGCAACCCTTTCTTTGTGGTCGACGCAATAAAAAGTATATAAAATCATCAACTATGACATTTGGTGCGTGGAATGTGCGTACTCTTCTGGATCGAGTTACTAATCAATGCCCTGAGCGTAAGACAGCAATTGTAGCACGTGAGCTTGCTCGATACAATGTAGACATAGCTGCACTCAGCGAAACCCATCTTGCTGACGAAGGTGAACGGGAAGAGTGTGGCGGTGGATACACTTTCTTTTGGAAGGGGACTGCTATGTCTGAACCCAGGCGTTCAGGGGTGGGTTTTGCAATTAAGACGTCCATTGCCAAGAAATTGGGCGAATACCCAACGTACAAATCAGATCGTATGATATCGTTACGCCTTCATCTAGATAATGATAATTACTTGAATGTGATAAGTGTATACGCACCTACCATGACAAATTCAGACGAGGTTAAGGACAGATTTTATGAAGAATTGGCTCAGGCTCTGGCTAGTGTCTCGCCTAGGGAGCAAATATTAATCTTGGGTGATTTTAATGCAAGAGTTGGGCGTAACTTCGAAGCGTGGCCTAGTGTGTTGGGTAGGCACGGAGTCGGTAACATGAATAGTAATGGGCAATCATTACTCAGCCTTTGTGCCCAGTTCAGTTTATCCATCACTAACACACTATTCAGATTGCCGATGAAACATAAGGCTACGTGGATGCACCCTCGTTCCAAACACTGGCATCTAATTGATTACGCGCTTGTTCGCCAAAGAGACATACCCCAAGTTAAAATTACACGTGTAATGCGAGGTGCAAATTGTTGGTCAGATCATAGGCTTGTTATTACAAAGCTTAAGCTTCGCCTCCATCCTCCTCGCAGATCATCTCTAGTAAGGGCTGCGCGCCTTAACGTAGGAAAACTTGAGAATTTCAACATGAGAAAGGAGTACGCCCTTGCTATCAATTCTGAATTTAGTACATTTACTGTGTCAAATGATGATCTTGAGGCCCAATGGCAAGACTTCTCTTCTCGGCTTTTGGGCACTGGCTTTCAGATGTTGGGCACTAAAGTACGCGTTAATGAGGATTGGTTTGATGAGAATAACGAGCTTATAACAGAGGCATTGACAAGGCACCGAAACCTACTAAAGCAACAAGATAACAATAGACCAAACAGACAAACCGCAAACGCTATCAAGCAGAGGAGTTCCGAATTGCGAAAGTTAACCAGAGGTATTAAAGACAAGTGGTGGCTAGAAAAAGCCAAATATATCCAGTGGCTATCTGACACTAAGCAACTTGGTGCGTTTTATGAGGAGGTGCGTAAATTGATTGGCTCGAGCCATTGTGTTAATGTGCCTATCAAATCTCGTGATGGTTCTGAGAGCTTATCATCTAAGGATGAAGTGCTTGCGCGCTGGGCCGAGCATTTCAATGAGCTTCTCAATTTAGATCGCTCTGCAGATATGGCATATATTGCATCTTTGCCAACGATACCTACAGCTACCGGCCTAGACGAACCGCCAACTTTGAAAGAAGTCAGAGATGCTACAGCTCAACAACATAATAAGAAGGCGGTTGGTATCGATAATCTTCCAGGGGAATTACTTAAGTATGGTGGTGAGAGACTTTATGAAGTTCTGAGAGAGCTCTTCGTGACCATGTGGGATGAAGAGCAGGTGCCGGATACTTTTAAATTATCTCGTATAAGCGCCCTGTATAAGAACAAAGGTGACCGATCAGACTGCAACTCTTATCGTGGTATCTCACTGCTCTCTACACCTGGAAAAGTATTTGCGAGGATTCTTCTGAACCGCCTCATTCCAGTATCAGAGGCAATACTTCCGGAAACCCAATTTGGCTTTCGTCCTGAGAGAGGAACCTGTGAAGCTATATTCTCTATTCGTCAGCTTCAAGAGAAAAGTAAAGAACAAGGTCGACCTTTATATCTATGTTTCGTTGATCTTGAAAAGGCATTTGACAGTGTTCCCCGAGAAGCTTTATGGACTCTGTTGTTAAAGCTGGGATGCTCTGAGAAGTTCGTACGGCTGATACGACTCCTTCATGATGATATGGCCTGTTGCGTTGCAGTAAAAGACGACCAATCAGATTTTTTTAGGGTAACCTGCGGCGTGAAGCAAGGTTGTGTACTTGCACCTACACTGTTTGCTCTCTACTTTGCGGTCGTCATTCGGGAAACCTTGAAACTTATCTCTGAGGGCATTCGGATTCGTTTCCGAACTGATGGCGGTTTATTTAACCTTGCCAGATTGAAAGCCCGCACTCGAGTCTCTATTACTACAGTAACAGAAATCATGTATGCTGATGACCTGTGCTTCGTGGCGGACACCTGCGAGGGTTTACAGGCGCTGATAAGTGGTCTCAATGACGTTTGTTGCAAGTTTGGTCTTTCCATTAATGTTAAAAAAACTGAAGTTATGGCCATGGACATAAACGACCAGATATTGATTCCTGATATATTAATCGGTAGCAGCAAACTAAAACAGGTGGAATGTTTCAAGTATTTGGGCAGCATAGTGACATACAAAGGGGATCTTGACGCTGAGGTAAATCAGAGAATTTGTGCTGCAGCATCAGCTTTTGGTAAATTGCAACCCAAAGTTTTTCGTTCGCATGATCTCAAATTAAGCACTAAGATCTCGGTGTACATGGCAATTGGAGGGGCGGCGTGTAAATAGCCGCCAACTCGCGGGGAACTCAATTGTTAAATTTTATGGTTTGGGACTAATTATATTGATTCCTATGAAACCCACCCTGTGAACTGAAGAATGAGAAATGGTTTCGACGTTAGCACTGAAAACTATTGGCCCACTAACCTTAGACCAGCTCAGGGACCGCCTCACCAACTCAGCAACCTTCAGCAACTCACACGTGAAGCACTTTCACGAACAGATTGTCCAATCACTGCTGGGTATTTATATTGAGTTTCTATAAACCTTTTAGCAGTCCATAACGGTGAAAAAATCGTATTTCTTGTTAGAATTACACAGAAGCACCGGCCATGATTTCGAAAAAGTCAGGAAAGTTCTTATTGGTCGGCGGTGTCGGTACTCCAGTGGCGGTGGTCGGAAACTATGGCGCGGATGTCGCCAGGTTCGGCAAATCCCAACGCACGATCATTATGGCGCGTAAACCAAATAGCTTCAGACACCAACTTATAGAAACCATTTGAAATGAATATTGAACAAATCAATTTGGGACACTTAAGGTGCCCAACCATGCTGCCCGCTTTGAAAGTTCGCAGAGCTTTCGAAAGAAGACAACTAATAAGGTAAATGAATAATTATGGTTGCTAGAATTATGTTTATTACTTAAATTAATTTATACTAAATAACATGAGAAAACAGATAATATTATTATTGCGTTGGTAAGGGATACAGTTTTACAACCGGACGCTTGAAAATTCCACATTTTGTTTTAACTGTTGCAACACGAACGACTTTATCAGAACCCGGATGAATTTCTGTGATTACGCCTAATGGCCATCTTAAAGGAGGACAATCATCCTGTCCTACAAGTACGACAGTTCCGATTTCTATAGGACGGTCAGGAGAGGTCCACTTCTGCCTGACTTGCAACGTGTGCAGATATTCCAAACGCCACTTTTTCCAGTAAGACTGAACCATGCTATCTAGCAATTGCTTGCGCTGAATAATATTAATGCGCTCGTCTTTCAAGTCCACGGCAGGCAAGTACTGCAATGGGGTGGACATTAAGAAATGCGCAGGGGTTATAACTTCTGGTGAAGGATCAGAAGAAACGACAGTAAGTGGACGAGAATTCATAATACACTCTATCTGAACCAATACTGTCTGCAACTCCTCGTAAGTCAGAAGCTGATCTCCTATCACACGGTGCAGGTGAGTTTTCAAGCTCTTAATGTTCCCCTCCCAAATCCCACCGAAGTGTGGGCTCCGAGGTGGGATCATCTTCCACTCTATTCGGCGGGCATTAAGCTCTTGCTTTAGAGCAGTTTGAAACTCTGAGTCAATCAAAATTTTGAAGATATTGTCCAACTGTGCCTTTGCACCCACAAAATTGGTGCCATTATCAGAGTAGAGGCATGAGACAGGGCCACGACGAGAGATAAACCGCTTAAATGCATCTAAAAAGGCATCCGAGGTTAGCTCCGAGACTAACTCGATATGGATGGCCTTAGTTACAAGACAGACAAACAAGCAGATGTATGCCTTCTGTGAATGCTGACCTCTCCTACGAGTAAGCGTTAAACGGACTGGGCCTGCGTAATCAACGCCCGTATGAACGAAGGCTTTAGCTTCAGACACACGATATGACGGCAGATCTGCCATCATGGGCTTTGGGTGTGATGGATTTACTCTGAAGCAGAAGTTACATTTCCGCACCCTAGCCCTTACAACGGTCCTAGCGTCTAATATCCAGACACGTTGTCGTAAAATGGAAATAAGCAGACCTGGGCCTGTATGACAGTTCATTACATGGAAATGATCAATTAAAAGATCCACCACGGGGTCATGCTTAGGGAGCAAAAGAGGATGTTTAGCCTCAAATGGCAAGTCCGAATTAGAAAGCCTACCTCCTATGCGCAACAGCCCATCTTCGTCAAGGAACACGAATAAGCTTTGCAACTTTTTCGAAGGCAATTTATCTCCATTGAGAGCTTTGATATCTTCTGCAAAGTGAACTCTTTGGACAGAACGAATCACAGCCTTTTCTGCAGTCATAAGATTATTGACCATACCAGAAGAAGAAACTTTCTTTATAAATCGAAGGATATAAACGACAATTCTAAGAAGCTTATCCCAAGAGGATATACGCTGAGCTAATTCATTTAGGATCAATGGTTCACATTGAACTGTCGCAGTAAGTACCTTTGCCCTGTGTTCAGGCAATTGACCTGCATTGGAAGGAGTAAAAGGTTTTACGGGCCATTTCGAAGGTGGGTTCCGAATCCACGATGGGCCGTTCCACCACAAGTCGTGCGACATGAGCTGCGAAGGTAACATACCACGCGAAAGGCAATCGCTCGGGTTTTCACACCCGGCGACGTGATAATAATTTTCAGGAGGTAAATTCTCCTGACACTGGGCAACGCGGTTGCTAACAAATACTGACCACCGATGTGGTGAAGAATGTATCCACGAAAGAGCGATGGTAGAATCCGAGAACGCGAAAGTTCCTAAAATAGGAAGACGCGCACGAAAAGTTTCACGAACTGTACGTATTAGCTTAGACATAAGAACCGCAGCGCAAAGTTCCAAGCGAGCAAGTGTGGTCACTTTGGTAGGGGAAACCTTTGATTTCGCACACAATAATCTTACTGTGATATTCCCAGCAGGATCAGTAGTGTGTAGGTATATGACACATCCATACCCATTCATACTGGCGTCACAGAAGGCAACAATCAGCACAGTGCTATCACGCAAAACGCCTACATGTCGAGGAATTTTCAGAGATGAAATTAACGGAAATTCTTGTATGAACGCTGAGAACTTTTGAATAATGCTTTCGGGTGGAGTGTCATCCCAACCAATATTGGACAGCCACAGCTCTTTTATAAGCAGCTTGGCATATACAATTATAGGGGCTACTAAGCCGAGGACATCAAATAATCGGGCGACTACCGAGAGTATGCTCCGCTTGGTACACTTCTCTTCTACATGAAGAGCCTTGAAGAAAAAACGATCATCGGCCGTTGCCCATGAAAGGCCTAATACCTTTGAAGAATCATCACAAAAGTCTACCGTACTGCGATGTGAATCTGGCAGATTATCAAGTAGCACTTGAGAATTACTTGACCACTTTACTAAATCAAAGGCGCCAGACTTAAACAATGAGATCAATTCTCGTGAAAGAAGAATGGCGCTGGATTCATCTGGAATGGAATGAACCAAGTCGTCCATATAAAGTTTAGACTCCGCCACAGTGGCAGCATCCGGGAAATGTGGCCTCATATCCTGGGCTAATTGGCGAATGGTCCGCATTGCCAAATACGGGCTCGACTTGAGTCCAAAAGGGACCCGATTAAATTGAAAGGTTCGTATTAAATCATGAGGACTGAATCTAAATAAGATTCTCAAATATTTACGATGTTCCTCAGGGACTTCAATCTGCAAATACATTTGTTTTATATCCGCAGTCATAGCGACAGGGAAGAGACGAAAATCAAGCAATAGCAAGAATAAATCTGCCTGCAAGTTAGGACCGGTATGTAACACGTCGTTCAATGACAATCCGGTGTGAGTTGTGGCACTAGCATCAAGGACGATCCGAGGCATCGGCTTATCCGGACGGGTAACAGCGTGATGCGGGATGTAGTATCCCTCGTCAGTAATATCGGACTCGGCGACTGGGGACAAGTAACCCTTATCGACATACTCATTCATTACGTTATTATAGTTTGTTTGTAAGTCAGGCGACCTTTTGAACTTGCGTTCTAAGGCCATCAGTCGACGTTGAGCAGCAATGCGAGAACTACCCAGTGCACTCGGGTCTTTAGAAAAAGGTAACTTGACAGAATACCGCCCATCATCAGCGCGACTGACCGACGATGCAAACAAGTTCTCACATTCCGTCTCTTCTGGACTTAAAAATCGCATATTAGGTATTTCTTCCAGTTGCCAGAATTTTTGAACTAAATCATTGAGTGCAAGTGCAGAAAAAGAAGTTTTAGTAATTTTATTTTGAGACTGATTACAGGGATAGTCACCCATCAACACGAAACCGAACGCGGTCAATAAGGCGGGGGGCGCGTCAGTGCCCGACTCAACCTTGTTACCTAAATAAATGTACGGAAACAATTGCGCACCTAGTACGACGTCCACATTCCCGGGAATATTCCACGTCAAATCAGCAAGGGGCAATCCCTCTAAGTAGCCGACATCACCCTTGGTTATAAAGTGAGTAGGCAGCTGATCCGTTATACCGTCAACAACAAGTGCATGTATTGAGTATTTATTATTTGGGTATACGCGAGACTCAATGTCCAAATTAACGTACCCCAATATCGGCTGAGACGCAGAGCCAATTCCCTTAACAAAGGAATTACTCAAGGGAATTATAACTAAGTTAAGTGCCTTGCAGCAATCAACGGTTATTAAATTGTTTTGAGAGCCATTATCAATAAGGCAACGTATTATTATTTTACTACCATTTTTAGAATTCGCGTAAACTTGCGCGGTTGACAATAAAATAGAAGAATTAGGTCTAACTTCAGCACTTAATGACAGCGAGGGAATACCTGAAGAAACATCAACACTATGATTCGAGTTATCAATACGCGACGCAGCCGAAACAGGTGCGCTGTTATCAGCAGAGCAATTTTTCATAACGCGCGGGTCTATGTTTACGTCGGCCTGTCCTGACGGAGCGCGCGACGGGACAACAGGTGATGTCAATGACCTTTGACCGGTAGGGAGTTGAGACACTTGAACGTAATTATTTGACCTAATATTATGATCTTTTTTACTATCGAAGTGTAAGTAAGTGTGATGTTTTTTCTCGCATGTATCGCAAACATGCGTAGATTTACAAGACGTAACTGTGTGTGACCCACTTAAACAATTAACACAACCATGTTTTGATTTAATGAATTCAAATCGCGCTCGCGGAGAACTTAAGTTCTTGAACTGAGAATAAGCGTAAATTGAATGATCGGTTTTGTTACAAAATTCGCACGATTTCGTCGGCGAAGCAGTAGGCACACTCTCATTGCTCGCGACGAACGACTTGTAGGTATGAGGACGAGACGACTGATTAGTAGGCGGCTTGCTTGCGCTCGCGCCAATGTTCGATGTCCGCGTCGAGTTATTGTTTGAACGTTGTAATATTTTTGCTTGATCTTGTACGAAAGATACCAAGTCCTCATAAGACGGAATTTCCTTATTACGAAACGCTAACTCAAACGCTTGTACTGTTTGTGAATCAATTTTCCTAAGTGCGCAATGAAATAAGATGAAGTCGGACAAATCCTCAATACCTAATTGTTTCAATGCCGCCACGGAGGAGGTATACATACCAATAAATGTATCAAGACTATTAGACGTGTTTAAGCAACCCTTAGAGTCAAGAATATTATTTAAATAATGTGTGCCTAATGCACGTTTATCTTGAAACTTTTTTACTAAACTTTCCCAGATAATATTATAAGTTTCACCCGTAGGCACAATGCCTGCCGTGACCTTGAGTGCGTCGTGCGTAAGTTTTCCTACTAAATACTGCACGCGCTGCGAATCAGTCAGCTGGCTGTTGTTATGAATGTTAGATTTGAAACTTTCGTAAAACTTAGGCCAATTTTGAGTTTTGCCATCGAAACTTGGCAATTCTATTGGTGGCAACTTAATGGTGCACGTGACATTAGAATTAAACAAGTCCTTTGGCGATGATTCATGTGATCGCAACGCCTGAATATTATTTCGGGTGTGCTTTACTCGAAGGTATAGATCATCAAACGCATCTAAAGGCTTGTAATCTGGTTTATACGACAAATCAAGTGATAACTGGAGATCATTTAAATCATCTAACAACGTTTCGAATTGACTACGCATCTCATCAATTGGTTCTGACTTAGCCATGAAAGTTTCATTACTTCTTGACTCGTAATTAGAAATGTTTTTTGAAAGATCAAATAAATCATTCATCCGCGAAAAAAGTCGTTCTTTTTTAGCAGTTAAAAGGACGAACTGTTTATCAATAGAACTAGACGTATTGTCTTTATCCGTATGCATTTTAAAGTATTTGAAATACTATTTACGAGAAATTATTAAAAATGACGTAAAAATATGTGGAATTTTCAAATGGCGTTACCGGCTCGCAATGGCGGAACTAATATGTAGGTATGTAGGTACTTCGCGAACTTTACCAAAAATTACGTAAATCTGCGAACATCCAAGCATATAAATGGAAAATAATACTTGTAATAAGTATTTTAAATGAAAATATATGCTAGTGTACAATATCCGGCTCGAAGGACCAATAAAAATGGAGGGGCGGCGTGTAAATAGCCGCCAACTCGCGGGGAACTCAATTGTTAAATTTTATGGTTTGGGACTAATTATATTGATTCCTATGAAACCCACCCTGTGAACTGAAGAATGAGAAATGGTTTCGACGTTAGCACTGAAAACTATTGGCCCACTAACCTTAGACCAGCTCAGGGACCGCCTCACCAACTCAGCAACCTTCAGCAACTCACACGTGAAGCACTTTCACGAACAGATTGTCCAATCACTGCTGGGTATTTATATTGAGTTTCTATAAACCTTTTAGCAGTCCATAACGGTGAAAAAATCGTATTTCTTGTTAGAATTACACAGAAGCACCGGCCATGATTTCGAAAAAGTCAGGAAAGTTCTTATTGGTCGGCGGTGTCGGTACTCCAGTGGCGGTGGTCGGAAACTATGGCGCGGATGTCGCCAGGTTCGGCAAATCCCAACGCACGATCATTATGGCGCGTAAACCAAATAGCTTCAGACACCAACTTATAGAAACCATTTGAAATGAATATTGAACAAATCAATTTGGGACACTTAAGGTGCCCAACCAGCAATAGTTCTTCCAAATCTGTTGTACTCGTCAGAAACGTGGTGCCTCTATCGTAAACATATAAGGACGTTGGATAAATTTCATCTAAAGTGCCTTCGAAGCATCATGAACATCAGATGGTCGGATCGTATAAGAAATACGATTGTTTTAAGGCGAGCTAACGTCCTCGGCATAGAGGCTTACTTAATGAGGCGTCAGTTGAGGTGGTGTGGGCATGTACATAGAATGCACGATGATAGACTTGCGAAACGTATCTTCTATTCGGAACTCCAAGAAGGAAAACGGAAACGCGGTGGTCAGTTGCTACGTTTCAAGGATGTTCTGAATAGACACTTTAAGAAGTGCCAAATTGACCCTTCAACATGGGAGAACCAGGCACAAAATCGGCCCGAGTGGAGACGCTATGTACAGGAGCAGGTTTACACCTTTGAAGAAACAAGAAGGTTACAATTGGACAAGAAGCGTGACGACCTAAAAGCTAGACCACCTGCAAATATAACTTACAATGTCATCAATGGTGTCCTTACTTGTCCACTTTGTGCTCGGAGTTTTACGGCAAAAGTTGGATATGCGAGTCACTGGAGAGCACATGAAAGGGCATATCAAAACTCTCAACCACTCTAAAAAAAGTCATCGATTGCAGTCGCTGTGGCCGAAATCGGCTAGATGGCATCATCATCATTTACTTTTGAATCCGAATCAACGCTACCGCCACATAGGTAAGGAAAAGAAGTTAATTTTCCATTTTATGGGGCACGTATTTAATTATTTGAACACGTCTTTATCCTTCAGCTTCAAACAAGTAAATGATCGATCGTTACGACCAGTCGTTTCGTGTATGAGCGACATTTTTGATGCGATCAATCGTCACAATTTTCATCAGATCAATCGTATAGACGAATCGTACCGTATATGGGGCCCCAGGGCCCTTATAGGTAGGACGCGATGCGATCTGACGCCGGCAGTGACAAGGCACATAATGGACATCCATAGGTTACAGAGATCTTAGGGTTCAGATCGGATCGCCCCAGAACGGATCGCGTTCTGAGTAAAGGCCTTAAAGGCGAAAGTATGGATGGATGCATCTTTTGTTACTCAATCACGTCAGAACGGGTGAACGGATCTTGACGTAATTTTTGCTCAGAGGTAGTTTATAATCTACGAGTAAATTACGTTTCCGTCGGATAGTTTACGAGTTACACGCAGGCAAAGCCGGCAACAGCTAGTAGTCGTTACATAAAACATTCGCGCCTAGTAAATAAACTATAGTTAAATAAAACATACATAGTAAATAAATCAAAGTGAATCCGTTTCTTATAAACAAACATAGCCAGGTCGCCTATAAAGTGGCAAGGACGTAAGGTACATGTTCCATTACAAGCGAGAAGCGTGTAGATCTACATAGCTAGTACAGAAGAATCATCTACAAGCCCCTTCGTACACAACGCGACGCAAATCTTCGATACCTTACGAATTTGGTATTCATTGACGCGTGCCTGTGTACGAACCTCTATGGATTTGTTTTGCGATAGTCGCCTGCATACCAAAGTCGTAAGGTTTCGGCGACTTGCGTCCTGTTGTGTACAAAGGGGCTAAGACAACAAATTGAGTTCTTGCCTTTACTCCGAGTTTTACTACTGAGCCTTCAGGGCTGGTAAATCCATCAAATGAGTTCTTCTGTCCAGGGTGGAACGTAAGGAACTGTCAGGCTCTTATTGACTAAAAATCTACCCTGTTCCTTAGATAATGCTTTGTGTTCCAGTGCCACGGTGTTCTTTTAATGCAGTCCCGAGACCCCGGCTTACGTTTTGCTTTATGGGGGATCCGTCAATTTGCTATAAGCTCCTACTAGTGACCCTGGGTCTACATCTAATGTACATCTAATCTGGAGCGAGAAAATAATTCACAGCTAATCGCTTCCTCTTCAGTGCGACAAAAGCCTTAGGAAAAGCAAAAAACGTGAAAATATAGCGTGCTAGAGTTTCATACACTTGATTGCAAAAAACAATCGCAATGCATTTAAAAACAGCGTTTACTTCTTAATGGCTAGTGGGTCAAAACGGGCTTATATTAAAGTAAATAAATACTGTTGTTGGATCTGCTAAGTTATGAGTAATTGTATTAATTAAACCGTCTCTGAACTGAGCTCAGTGTCAAGGCTAATGCACTTTGCAACTGGATGCGTGAACAGTCGTTATTCTTCTCACGAAATGTCAATCTATCATCTTCACGTCACTGTGTCAATGATTCATTCAATGATGAACGATGGATTAATTTAAAGAATCTTAAACATTCATATCTAAAGAAAAATCTGTTATTTTCACTGAGACGGTCGCAGGACTGTTTGAATAGATAACTGAGACCCTGGAACGTAAAGGGTTGTTGAAAGAACACCGTGGATTTTAATCAGTACGTTTCTGAAAGTCCAACCGGGGCGGGAGGAGTCATTTGATATTTTATAACCTAGAAAAAAGGGGATATAAAACTCTCCCGTAGGATAATTTCCGACACCTACAAAAAAAAACTTGAGGGACACCCGGATGGAACGAAGTTACTGTATACACTCATCAAAAATAATTCTCGCGACGCCACACTGTTCAATGCGAAGTAGAAAGACGAAACGAAAATATCTGGCTTGCTTATAAGAGAGAGAGAGAGAGACAGACAGAGGAACATGCGCACGCCGCACGGCTTACAATAGCTTACTATAGCAAAAAGTGTCGTTACAACTTTTCATCTTAATTTTTTCCAGATAAGGAACTTCGTTCCAAAAAACTAAAGCTGAAGACGCTAGCTTTTCTTCATGTAAAAACAGGCGTGGAAGTTAACTTAGTCTACTGTAGTCAAATTCTATGACTTACTTGACCTCTGGACTGCCATAGTCAATTTAGACCAGATGGTAGTGTGGTTTGTGTAATATGTTATTCTCTGATCCCCTCTTCTATTTTCATATAGTGTCAGTTGCCAAATTATAAATGCCCTCCCTTTTATCGCACTATCTATTCGACTTTTCTCTGATTATCTTCTCTCCGACTCATATATTCATATCTCTTTCATCTCATCGTCTTATCCCTCATCACACAATACACGTGTAATCTTTAAACAAACAACATCGCAAAATACAAACATGTAATCTATTTTCCTACGAATCTGTAAGGCATAAATTAGACAATCGTAGCATTCGTATTTCAAAGCACAAGTTGGAAAATCAACCGTCAACATGTCTCTCACAAGTTACCAAAGTGGCTCTCTGCTCTGCACCATTGCGCATTGTGGCATTAAAAAGTTCTGCTTTGTGTCTATGTACTCGAGGATTTCTTTTTCAAATTCGAATATGGAATGTTATGTTTTGCAGTGAAGTTCTTACTCATTTTAGGCCTTTGTTATCGCAAAACGATTTATTTTTTAATGTTTATTAGAATAGAGGAAGATGTCAAGGGAAGATTTTGTAAGAAATTATAGATATGGTTATGAAAAGAGAAAAAAGGACATTCTCAGATGGCTCTCCCAGTTTTTTTCTATTCTAGTCATATTTTGACTGAGAATAACCACTCTCTTAGCAAGACGCTATTGATCATTACGGAAACATTTTTTATATCATCTCAAAGCTGTCCGAAATTAAAAAGTTACAAAACTGTTCTAGAAACACGTCCAGGAATATTTTAGAACGTAACTTCAACCTTCATTGTCATTCCGTAGTGCATGTTCGTCTATGATACGCCCGCTATAATTACATTTATCTGTTGTCACGTCAAGACCAACCCTCGCAGTCTAATCCTCGCGAGGCTTTGTATCATGTAACATAAATTCCATTTAGAGCCTGCCTCGTGTCGAGAGATTGAAATGTAGTTAACTCGGTCGCATTCTCACGGGAGACTTACGACTAGGGTTGCCATTTTAAAAATGCCGGATGTTTATAGAAAAGTCCTGTTGTTTTTACCTTTCATCTTTCTTTTTCAGTAGCTTTTTTTTATTTATGATAGGCTCTTGTTTGATCATGATCTCGTCTGATGGTAAGCAATGATGTGGTCGACAATAAAAGACACTTTTACCTAGAAGTAACATATCGCACCCTTAAAACATAAATGGCACTAAACGAAAATGTTTATTTTACAGTATGGCCGTTTTAAGATTTTTTAAGATTTGATTGGGTGATATGGAACTAAAAATATATATATAAAGCTTTGTGATCGGCTTAAAATAACAGTTTAACTAACGCTGTTTCAGTATCTAGTGGCATACAATAAAGTTATTGATTATTTATCAATGGAGAAGCATTTAAAAAAAAAGTTTAGCATTATGTCGGTTATAGTTTTCTAGTTATTCAAAACTTTTTGCTTAATGACCTCTAAATTGTTATTTTACCTACATTGTAATGATAAAAAAGAGAGAAATAAAACAATATAACTACTAAAACAATAAAGAATTATATTTATTTGGCACATGCTCACAGTTTTCGGTCAAAATTACCACACATATTCATAATTAACAAATCTGTTTAAATCTTAAAGATTCAGTTGCAAGTGGGAGTCGAACCCGCGTCTTCTGGATAAGTACTCCAGACGCCTTACCAACTAGGCCATTGCAATGGCCTAGTTAGAAACTTCAACAATCAAAGGAGAGATGGCGCTCGTATTTCCACGAGCTGCTGAACAAGCAGCATAAAGAGGTGCTGTCACCGGATCTCTTTCCAAATCAGGGACTGGTGCCCCCGGTAACTCACGAGGAAGTACATGTGGCTCTTCGTTGCATGAAGAACCGGAAAGCTGTCGGAGCCGATGGAGTTCCTATTGAAGCCTGGAAGGCGATAGGTCCTCGTGGTGTGGGCATCTTAGCCCACCTTTTTAACGGCATGCTCCTTACCGGAAAGATCCCTAGCCAATGGAGACTGAGTATTATCACTCCAGTCTTAAAAGGCAAGGGAACGGTGCAGGAGTGTGGTGGTTATCGTGGTATTAAGGTTATGTCCCACACCATGAAGCTCTTCGAGCAGGTAATTGACTCTCGGATCCGACAGGAGTGTACGGTCTCGGGGTGTCAGTATGGGTTTCGTCCGGGGCATGGCGCCATGGATCCCATTTTTGCCCTAAGGGTTGTCATGGAGAAGTACAGATCGAAGAACACGCCTCTGCATCTTCGACTTCATTCGACTGTGTCCCTGGTCAGGTGATCTGGTGGGCGTTAAGATCCAAAGGGGTACCCGAGACCTATGTTGACATCATTCGGGATATGTACCGAGACTCCGGTTCTATAGTTCGGACCGCGGTTGGCGATACGAAACCCTTCCCCGTCACCGTCGGAGTTCACCAGGGCTCTGTCCTCAGTCCGTTTTTGTTCAGCGTGGTGTTAAATGTGCTGTCCACTTACATCAGGGACTTACATGAGCAGCCGCCATGGCTGCTCATGTATGCCGATGACATCGCGCTGGCGGACTCGGACGGGGGGCGCCTGGTACAACGTGTGACAGCTTGGAAGGAGTCGCTGGAAAACGGTGGTATGAAAATTAATGCGGTGAAGACCGAGTACCTGGCCTGCAATACCACAAATACTGCTCCTGTTCGCATTGGCGAAGACACAGTCGAGCGCACGGAACAGGCCAGATACTTGGGATCGGTGCTCCACGAGTCCGGGGACGTCGATAGCGACGTCAAGTCACGTATCTCGGCGGCCTGGGCAAAATGGCGCGAGGTGGCGGGGGTTATCTGTTACCCAAAAATGCCGGTTAAGCTCAAAGGACATGTCTCTAAGACCATCATTAGACCTGTCCTTTTGTATGGCAGTGAAGCGTGGCCTATACTTGAGCGACATAAGCAGAACCTGCGTGTCACGGAAATGAATATGCTGCGCTGGATGTGCGGAGTCTCGCGGAAGGACCGCATTAAAAACTCCCGCATCCGCGGCAGCCTTCATGTCCGTGACATTGCAGATAAATTGCAAGAAAGTCGCCTACGCTGGTATGGCCACGTGGGAAACAAATGCCTTGCCATGCCGCCCCCGCCGGGGCCAGGGAAACGAGGAAGGCCTAAGAAAAGTTGGCTTGACGTCGTAACGGACGATATGCGTGCTAATGGGCTCACGGCAGGAGATGCACAAGACCGTGCGAAATGGAGGCGTTTAGGTAGGAAGGCGGTCGTATAAGAACAAAATCCTTATTAAAATTAAAAATAACTGACACTAAACTCAAACTGCCACTTAAGCAATTACGCACAGCTAATATTTGAAAGCATATTTATTGATTAAATGGCTCTTTACAGAAAATGCCCGTTATTTAATTCACATAAAAACAAAATCCATACTAAAGTTATTAAATAAGTGGCATTATATTAAAACTGCCACTTATGCATTTACTCACTGTAAATATTCGAAAGCAAATTTATTAAATAAGTGTCACTTTACACAAAGTGCCAGTTTTTAACTCACCTCGACAAGGATTCCCTCCGGAGACTTGACGCGAACTGGCGTAGTGCCGGTTTATCAATTACCGAACGGACAAATTGTGATAAATTCATAAGTGACACTAGCGACATCTAGCAAAAATTTGGCGCATTAGAGCTACCGGGGTCTTTGCATTAGGAGCGTTTCGTTTTAAGGGTTTTGACTGTATACTTAACTAAAAAATGTCATTTTTTGTATAGTGCCACTAATGTTTTAAGAGTGCGATATCAGGAAACTCTGACACTGGGAGGCTATTCCTTACATGTGCGCGCTTACTTAGTTAACTCATCTAATTATTACATACTGGTCAATAGGCTATTTGACAGTATTAATATATCACAAATCTAATAAGTCCGGCATTTAGAGTTTTGAGTAATAATGGACACGTGTTTTTTATTTTGTAAATTCAATGAACATTTACCAAGATATAACGCGTCGAAACTCGAGAGTGGGGGCTGGTGACGTCAGAATTCAGTAGAAATTGTACTAAATTGTGACGTATTGCTAATTTTGTAAGCGTTGTATCTCCGTCAATTTTGGCAGTCGTACAAAAAGAAAAAATGCGAGGCGAATATTTTTTGATAATCTTACTGACGGACTAAAGTTTTTTTTTGTCAAAAAGCCTATTGAGCCTCACGAAAGAAATGTTTCTTGTGTAGGGAACCCTTTAGTTTTTTTTATTTCTGTTTATAAAGCAGATAGAGCTAGGCTCTGTGAAAATGTCAAGCGTCTTCCTATTACGGTTTTCAAATCAGTATTTAGCTGCAATTCTGTATTTAGGGTGGCTTCATATCTGACGGAACATCCGTCGCGTATTGTCGGTCGCGGAACGCCAGAGCAGACAAATGGATAGAAGAAAAACAATTGACCGTTCACACTCGACGGATGATCCGTTTGTGCGTCAAGTGTGAAAGGTCAAGTGTTTTTCTATACATTTTGACTGTTTTGGCGTTCCGCGATCGATGATCCGCGACGGATGTTCCGTCAGATATGAACCCACCTTTAGGCTCAGCTTTCTATCCATCCATTTCGTCCATCACAGAGCTGTCTCTGTGTTGACGGTTGAACAGACAGCGGAGCCTTATCGACTGGGTCCTCTTGGCACTCTTTTGTTTTCTTTTTTTTATAACGTTGGTCCCCACACTAGAAATTTCTCCTGTGTCGTGGGTGCGTTTACAAACATATAAACTCACATACATAAACGCCCAGACCCGGAACAACTACTAGTAGATCATACAAATGTTTGTTCCGTGCGGGAATCGAACCCGCGACACGCAGTGCAGCAGTCCAATCGCTCAGCCACTGCTCTAACCGTGTCGTCAAATTTAAATATAGAACCCTCTAATTAATTAAGATATGGACACAACTGTGTAACGGAGGCTTAAAAGACCGAATAAGTCCGAATAAATCATAACCCAACACATGGTAACCCTACGTGGAACTCTACAATATTACGAAGTACCGACATTATGTTCATTGTTCACAGTAAGGCGAATGCTCCCGACTCCCATTTTGTACGACATAACTATTCAGTTTAATTTAGATTCTACTTCCTTTTATGAATCAAAATGTTTGCGAAATAAGCTAGCGAGGAAAGTTCTCAGAAATATTCACTGAATATTACTACAGAGCTGTATAAAAGTAGCATTTTCTATTTTTCTCCACGCTATGCTAGGAATTTTTCCTGTATCGTGCGAGCGAGCGTTATATTGCCATAAATATGTCCTTGGAAAGAGATAGAGTAGTGAAAACAGTAGAGATCGGCTAGTTTTGTAACACACTAACTACCTCTGCGACGTTGTCGCTAGTTCGTTTTCATTGTGCTTGGTTAGCGCATCGTGCGATAGAGATAACGCTTTACGAAGCTGAAACTAGCCGATTATCCCTTTCTAAAAGTCGATGTTCCTTTTCCAATGTCTGAAGATTAATATGCTCTTTATTTTGAACTTTCTGGGCACAGCATCAAACCGACTTAACAAACTCAAAGTGAAATCTATACCAATATTATAAAGCTGAATTTGTTTGATTGAACATACATAATCAGGAACAACTGGTTCGAAATGAAAATGTCTTTTAAGCTATTGTCAAACTGACAGACGAACCGAATCCGCGGCGTAGCGTTTTTAGGGTTCCGTAGCCAAATGGCAAAAACGGAACCCTTATAGATTCGTCATGTCTGTCTGTCTGTCTGTCTGTCTGTCTGTCTGTCTGTCTGTCTGTCTGTCTGTCTGTCTGTCCGTGTATGTCACAGCCACTTTTTGTCGAAAGTATAAGAGCTATCCTGTTGAAACTTGGTAGAAAGATGTATTATGTGAACCGCATTAGGATTTTCACACAAAAATCAAAACAAAACAAATTTTGGGGGTGCCCCCCATACTTAGAATTGAAACTCAAAAAAAAATTTTTCACCAAACCCATACGTGTGGGGTATCTATGAATAGGTCTTTAAAAATGATATTGAGGTTACTAACATCATTTTTTTCTAAACTGAACAGTTTGCCCGAGAGACACTTCCAAAGTGGTAAAAAGTGTGTCCCCCCCCCCCGTAACTTCTAAAATAAGAGAATGATAAAACTAAAAAAAATATATAATGTAGACCTCAACCAAAACTACCAACGAAAATTGGTTTGGATGAGATACAGTTAGCAGTTTTTGAGATATAGTACATTTTCAAAAACCGCAAATATAACTTTGCCATTCATACAAATACTATGAAAAACAAAGTTATTTTTATTGTTTGTGTATATTACTTACTAATCTCAATATAATTATATCTCTAATCTATGCTTGCTGCTACGGAACCCCTCATGGGCGAGTCCAACTCGCACTTGGCCGGTTTTTTGTTTGGAATCTTTGTAATGTATAGAATTGTTTGAAGCCTGTCACATAGACTATCGGATCGCTTTCGCTTTTTTATATGACAGGATTCGGTTCGGTTCGCTATCGCCTGTCTGTTTGACAAAGGCCTTAGAGTTGGTTAGTCCATTTATCGAGGAAGACTATAAAACATCACGTTACGACCAATAGGAGCTGATCAGCGGGTGTGAAACTGCTTCAATCCTTAGTACACTCTTTTCCCCTCGTCAACGTCCATACAAGCACGCCGCCGCCGTTTGCTAGTACTACGCACCCGTCCCACCTACACTAATATTACGACTAGGTAAAATTTTGATGTAGAAGTTAATCTCTGAAACTCAAAAATCCTATGTTCAAAATTCTTTTTCATATGTTTGCTATTACCGAATGCCAGAGTAAATGTTTTATGGTAGATTTAATTAAATTCCAAGCAAACGAAGTTACGGGTAGAATCTAGTCGGCGATAAAAAAGTCAATTTAGGTGTTCATATTTCATCACCACCTCCGAACCTTGATACTTGGACCCGGAAACTTATGCACGCTCGCTGGCGAAAATGCTATCCATGTCACATGTGGATATGTGGCATAGGGCAACATAATGGTTTTATTGTCGCCGCTTCCGATACTATAATAAATAGATAAAAGATTGACATAATAATTGGTTTCGATACACCCCATTCAGAACTTTCGAAAAAGTTCTGAATGGGGTCTAAGTTTGTTCCGCCACTTCTTTCCAGCCGAAATTCTAGGAAGTGGCGAAAGGCGGACGTTTAGGTGGGGAGTCAAGTTTTTTAAACTATCATTATGAGTTACCATGACTATTTTACTTTGAGATGTCATAACAATAAACTAAAACCTGAAAAAGGTGTTAATATAATACCTATCTTGATTCTTAAAGAATGCCTAAATTATCTTTAAACCCGCATCGACTTGGCCGATTGTGACTTATTCTGAAAAAGATATACCTAGCCTGTGTCTCAACAGTGGGTGCGTTATAATCTGTTTATGCTTATGGCTGCAAATGGGATCAACCCTCAAATTACGAATAGAAACATCTGCTCGGTGCGCCAGACATTTTATGTTCGCATTAACTTGACAAAATTTAGGAGACTGCTGATTTTTATCGCAAATTCAAGGACTATCCCTGAAATCTGCTGTGCCTATAGTAAAAGCTGTTACCTAAACCTATAAAACTGTACATCAGTCAACAAAAGAGATTTCTATGCAGGCATAGGTATGTTCATTTTTAAAGGATTTTTGAATTGTGTTTATTTAAACATTAAAAAAAACCTTTCAATAAATTGATGCTCGTAATATCTTATTCATTGACTGTACAATGACCTCCTTTCAGGTTTTCAATTACAATTTGTAGATTTCCATTTCGACTGAAGTTTCCATGTATATTTGATCAACGGAATTGTTCGTAACATATCACTTACTCGTAGAACCGCCTTGGAATACAACTCAATAATGCATGACTGAATTAAAAATGGTTTTTCCAAATACGTTAGCATTATAACGGTGCCCTAATTAGGTAGTAGCAATCTGTGTCATTAAATGTATAATTTGTAGTTATACGTTATTATTAAAGTGGTCTCTAGTATGAGTATCTATATTATAATGTATGTAATTCAATTCCCAATTATTCAGTTTCTCATCCGGAATATCAGCGATGGAGTCTGATTTTCTTTCACCTTTTTTTTCGTTGTGAAATTCATCAATCCCCCCCTGGGTGAAGCGGAAGGGGTTATCACTCTTACTGACTAAATTCACCCAGTTGCTTCACATCCCCTTTGCGTTGTAGGACCGTGATGCCCTGCTTAGGCAGTCCCGCGGGCCTAATATACCCGGGACTTAAAAAGCACTGGTGAAATGTAGCTTTACTATTAGATACTCTTCTGCATAACTCTCAGAAGTACAGCTGTGATATTGTATGTATAATTATACATTTAATTTGTAGTTACTAACATTTTAGTTAGTTTCTATTGATTGTAAACTAGCAGATATTTATAGATGATCTATTTGTGTTTTACCGTATCATAGAATCGGAGTGGATATTTATTTATAGTGAGATTTTCAATAATGTGTGGGTTTATAAAAGCTTTCCTGGTTCATGATAATATTTACTTTTCCAATATTCCATGAACATGCATTACATTATGCAAATGCAAATAATGCGTCTGAAGTAGGAAAATGGTTTCTTATCAGATCGTTTTTACTACGTTACGTCATCATCATCATGGGGCTTCTCTTGCCATTAGGGTTGCCATCTGTTCGGGTTTCCCCGGATTTGTCCTAGTTTAAAGGGCATCCGGGGAGCGTCCTGGCTTCATTTGTATATAGTCCGGGTTTAAAAATTGAAAGTCTTGGGCCGCCTGCGACACACGCGCACTTCACCGTCGCGTCCCCCCACCCCTCCCGACGCAGTTGCCACGGTGCGCACTTCGACTCATGTCCGGGTTCTGGAATCTATAATCTGGGGTTTTCACGCGTCTTGTCCTGGTTTCCAAATTTTAGAGATGGCAACCCTTCTTGCCATTGATAATGCCCAGTGCGAGCTTCTTTAAGTGCGCTCTAGTCTGGCCATTTTCGCGCCCCTCCATGGTCTACGCCCTGTGCCTGGGCAACATTGGCACATCCCTATTTTCCGCACGGGCTATTGCCATCAGCTTCTCAGTGATAAGATCTACGGATTCCAGCTGCTGCGATCCTTACTTACTTCTTTCGTTTCCTTCGCTTTCATATATCTGCAGTGCTTTTCTCTAGGGATTTAGCCTAGTGTGCAGCGCTGCCCGTTGAGACTACCGTTTGGTATTCACTAATATATGACCAGATGTATGAATGCAGAAAGGAGTATGTAATGATAGTAGCAAGTGGCGCTCTGTGGTTTCTGCCTACCCCCATGGGAAATTGGCGTCAGTTTATGTCATAAAAGTATGTATATAATAAAATAATTGTAGTTTCAATTTAAATATAAGGACAATTCCAGTTTGATTAAAAACAATTGTTTTCCCTGATTTTACCACAACTGATATTAATGTAAACGACATGACACGAAATCAAATAAACAAATGAAGTTAAGTGCCAGCCGAGTTTATTATAGTCATAATGGCTCATCAATACAATACAGGGGCGTAGCTGCCGCCGTATCAGCCGTATCAATGATACATTGATACGGGGCCCACAAGTATCTAGGGCCCGACGTGTATACAAAGCGTTTTGCCAATATTTTTCTCTATCTCTGGTTTGTGATTCCTCATAGCTTTAACCTTGGTTTGTGATTCCTCATAGCTTTAACCTTGGGGTCTCAAGTCAAGAGTAAATAGTTTACTTCTAGGCAAGCGTGCTTCACCGTCGACCACATCATCGCTTACCATCAGCCGATTTAGTGGCCAAACGCGAATATATCATTAGATAAAATAAAAAACGTACCTTGATAAAATACTAGTAGATAAAAACTAGTAAGCTTCGATCAGTCGTTCAGCATTTCTCAATTTCAAGATCCCTGCTAAATTCTGTTAATGGCATCAGACATAGCTTTAGCTATACGAATGATATTTTCTGAATTCTGCAAAAAGATACACTAAGTTTAGAAGGGCCCAAAACAAGTTTTGATACGCTACGCCACTGATACGATTGATATTTTTGTGTTGAAAATTAATGGTCTTATATAGAACGATATCGTGTAGCGTGTGTAATTACTTTCCCGAGGTCGAAATATTTAATGGAAGCGGTGATCGGTGAAATTTTTGGGACATCGCCTGTAATTATTGCTGCTCGTGTAATTTGTATGAAGACTTTCTATATTGGGAGTGCCTAGAGCCGTATCTGGGATCCGTTGAACATACTAAACCTACTATCCATCAAAATAGATACAAGAACATAAAAGCTCAAATATTTATTTATTAACAGGCAGGTAGTTGAAACAACTGCTTGTATCCTGTTGTTCCCCACTAGTTTTTTTTTTCGTAGGTCATTCATTATTATTTTGTCTGACTAGACGATTTTGAAGGTGGTTTACATTTTGGGAAGAAACTGCATTTTCTAGGAGCTTAATCACACGTTATAACTGTGTGAGTATAATGTACGAAGAGTTTTCACATTATCGTATAAACGTTTTCAGTGGACGTAACAGATTTACGATTATCTTTTTTATTTCATCGTCTTCATCGTAATCTAATGTCTCTTTGAAACTGAGCATTAGTGGTTTTCAATTCACATTTCATTTTCTATCAGCTGTCATCATTATCACAGCATCAAAGCCAATTTATTATCTTCTTCATCAGAATATGGTCATACAGCCGATTACACCTCCCCTCCCCTTCCATTTCACATTTTTCACAATCAACACAGTATTTTACATACACTAGCTGCATAACGTTATGTTTACATTCCGTAAAATGTTTACCAACCACTTCGAGCGCGCGCTGTAATGCCACTTATTTCAGTAGTGCTATCAATCAATTATTCATTCAGGAAAATGTATTTCAATATTATATTTTCTATAATAAACATTGACATATCAACTTTTTGATTCATGTTCACTTATGTTTCAGTATTTTTGGTTGGGTGGTTTAACTTTCATGTCTAATTCGGGCTTGCTCGATGATTTTAGATCTTCAGTGGTGCCCTTTAAGGCTTTATTTTTTATTAGACGTGCTGCTTTTAGCAGTTTTAATCCTTTTGCATTGGCACTACATATACCTACTGCTACCATTTTTATTTCTTGTTTCTGTAAACTTTTTACGGTTGAACGAACACCTGTTTGCCAAAGGCCTTTAGGCCATTATTTGTTAGTCTAAGAATCATCAAATTAGTCCTCCCGTCCATGTGTGGGACTGCAGACTCCTACCAATTAACATCACCTTGTTCTTTCAGTTGCCGCGGTACCTTGTTCATTTAAGTCCCGCGACCCAGGCCTCTAAGCCCTTATGAGTCAAACTGACTTGATTATTATCTGCGCTGTTGATTACCATGGCAGAAGCTCAGAAGTATAGAGTATTTCCCCTTAGATACACCATATTTATTTTTAAACGGTTATAAATATATTTCACGCTATATTTCATTTACGAGGTAAACAGAATTGTTCACCGTTACTAAACGTTTGGCACTATTCAAATCCACGTGTATTCAACTATTCGTTTGTGAAGCATTCCTAAATCTAACATACCGACTGTTGCCAATATTGAAACATTGTTCTTTGTGAATAACTGAAGCATACCTAGAGACAAATTAAGTATATGTATTAGCAAAGAGGAAAGTTGTTGCTATCATAAATCGAGGTATATTTATACCAAGAGATTTATATACATACCAAGAGAGAGTAGATGTCCAAATCCTAAATATGAGGAATGCCGAAAAATACTCAAAGGAGTCTTGAGGCTTGGTAATTTTGGTAAAAACTAAAACAGCACTATTGGATATTTAAAAAATCATAGAGATACTACGCCTGTATTTACCTACTTATGTATCAGTGTAACAATTGTTGGTTAGCCAAATAAATAAACAGAACACTGATTTTTGAAACAAACACTCCATTATTACATCATTTGATAGTTTAGCTAATATGGCGACAGGTCACCGGAACAACTTGCGACCCACGGATGCCCCTCAAGTTAAAGGGGAAAATATACAAATCCGTGATTAGACCTGTCGTATTGTATGGATCGGAATGCTGGGCTGTGAAAAAGATGGATGAGAAACGATTGCATGTAGCGGAGATGAGGATGTTGAGATGGATGTGTGGAGTGACAAGAATGGATAAAGTAAGGAATGAGTTTATAAGGGGAAGTTTGAAAGTGACGCCTGTTACAGAAAAAATGAAAGGGAATCGTCTGTCTTGGTATGGACATGACATGAGACTCACTTGACTAAGAGAGTGATGAGTATGAATGTTGATGGATGGAGAGGAAGAGGAAAGCCAAGGAAAAGATGAATGGATTGTCTAAGGAATGATATGAATGAAAAAGGAGTAAATGATACTGTGACGTCTGATAGGGGAGAATGGAAGAAAAAAACGTGTTGCGCCGACCCCAAGTAAAATGGGATAAGGGCAGGAAGAAGAAGAGATACTGCGCCTATATTTGCCTACCTAAGTATCAGTGTAACAATAAATAAATGAATAAATAAATAAACAGAACACTGATTTTGGAAACAAACACTCCATTATTACATCATTTGATAGTTTAGCTAATAAGGATCAATTTCTAGAAAGTAATGAGTCATTACACACTGCAAACTAAAGGGTCAAACCATACTAAAGAATTTTCTGCTTGGGAGCAAATACCAATACAAAATCGTGAAAAGCAAAAAAGTAATCAGAAACTATTATTATGAAACACCTAGTAGATGGCTAGAAGTCCACTGCTCGACTTGTTGGGCCTCCAATTACCTCTTCCTACGCTTACTCTACCTATCCTTTATATTCTTTTCTGTTGATATATGGATGACAAGTAGTTATTATCCTTAGATCAACAGAGAAAATTTAAATGTCACCAGGAACACGTGCCGAAGGTTGCAAATTCAACGGCACCCAATAAATTTGAATGTCTCTTACGGCATTCATTTCCACCGTTGTATCGATAAATGTCACAGCATCTCAAATATAAAAATCTTAAAAGAGAATAAATCTAAATACATACATACAAATTTTCAAGATGTTCGACCTATTCTAAAAATAAATGTTCTATTTATACCATTCCACTTTGATTTTATTTATCTTATACAATATTCTTAGTATTGTCAATGTTAGGGCATTTTTATTTCTATTTGCTTCGTGAGACAATTTCAGGCCATGTCGGTTGTTGAACCTCGTACTTTTCATTTAACTTACCCTTGTAATTGGTTCTCTATTGATATAGGACTAGGGTGGGGTACCTTCTATTATTATCCAATCATAGCTCTATTTGATGTAATTGCTCTGGTGTTTTGTTTTAGACTTCTGTGTAAATTGCATGTAACATATAGGGTTTTTTGGAACGGCCAGCTTGTGGTAAGATTTGTATGTGCGTAACATAGACTTAAAGCATGGACTGAGCCTCCCGTATCAAAATGTCAAATTATGTTGCCATACTCTCTAGAAAGAGAAGAAAACAATCATAGGACCATCTACCCGTTTCCTTTACATTACTTCTCTATTTTAAAGAGTATGGCAATGATAAGCAGATAATTAAAAGATAGATAAAGTATAGACCGACGTCCGAGTTTAATGTATATGGTGTGCAAGAAGTATACTCAGATATTACTGAAACTGAATGCGATTTTAATGAAGCTTGTATTGTAAAGTAATAGAACTAGGATATTACACAATATAGAATCTAGAGAAGACTCATTCACTTGCGTACACACGGCTACACATCAAGCTATACAAAACCAGTATAATCTGATCGTTGAATGTGTGGAAAGATCATACAAAGCGAGACCACGATGAATTGGTTTTGAATAGCTTGCGTAGCCATGTGTACAACATGACAGTAAAGACGCCATAAGTCACATAAGTGGTCCTATAGCCTATTGATTGGGCTATTTGCATTTTTCATTTTATGTTGGTAGCTGCCTCGTTAGTCTTGTGGTAAACGCGTCTGCTGAGAAAGAGGCCCTGGGTTCGATGCCTTAGTCGATCTAAGTGTTATTGGGTTTTTTCATGTGGAAATATCAAGGAAATCTCAGTACGGAGCTTGGATCTGAACTGGATTAATGGCAATAGCCTCATCTCTTAAATTGTGTGTGATCTAAATGTACCTAACTGGCAAAATGTGGGTATACCTACTATTAGGTACCTCCATCTTTGCCCAATCCTTGGCGATTACAGCCATGATGTTATGTTTGCTAATGTTAACGTGTATCATTTTTGTTTTCCAGCACCAGTTCCCGGCGATGTCAGACCTGAAGCTGGGCGGCATGCTGTACCTCGCCGGAGTGTTCTTCTTTAAGTCAGATGGCCGCATCCCCTTCGCGCACGCCATCTGGCACATATTCGTCGCACTAGCCGCCAGTGTCCACTACCTAGCAATCCTGCGACACCTCTTCCCAGAACTTAAATCTCATTGAAGACTGCCGTTTAACCTATTGAATCTCCATTATTAGAGCTCTCTAAAGCTATTTTTGTATCCTAACTCGACAACAAGGCCGCAAATTATATAATTCAGCCGACAATCGTCTGACGGAATCGGACTATTGACGGTGTTGCAGCTGCAATCTTGCGCCTTTGTCACCTTGTCTTCGTAATGTGTATGTGTGTGTGAATCTTTTATGTAGCGATTTGGCATAGACTAAAATAGACTAGTGTAAGTACCTTAGTTTTAGGGCGACCGCATACGGTAAGAAATTTCTATCAGAAAAATTCTGATGCTCGCGAATACAATCACTGCATACATTTTGTATTAAGATACCGCACACAAAGAAAAATTCTGACGGAGTGTCCGCTTCTGATGCTCGCAAGACGACACTCGGCGCATACATTCTCAAAATTTCTGTTAGTATACGATGTGCATCCGGCAAGCATCAGAATTTTTCTGACAAAAAATTCTTATTGTACCTATGCGGTGCGCCTATGCTGTCGGCCGGAACCTACCATAAATGTATACTAGTGTGCCCTAAAATAAGCGACATTATAATCACTGATGAATCAGATTTTTCGGTAGACTGAGCACTTGATTGAGGTCATTATAGCGAAAGCTTTTGTTCATCACGAGTTCGCAATCATTCTGATCATAAATACGGAACACTGGCATTAGTTTTCGCTTATCTTTAGATCGAATGTAACTATGGAACGAAAATTCAACCTTGTTTTTTCCGCAGCAGATTTTATAATCACTTTTTCATTTGGGCCGTCGGGACAGTGCCACAGTACGTCGCTTGAATAATTTGGTATGCAAGTAGAATATTATCATATCGCAGAGTGTACTAGAGTGCGGGTAGTAGATATAATGTCCCATGGTATACAGTTACGGTAGTTTCCGGCCTCCCGCGCCATACTGCAATCAATATTGTCATATCAAGGTCAGATAGAGCAGCATCCATAGTAGAAAGATACGTTACGACTACACTTGTGGCTCGTATTAATATGAAACTTATCTAAACGTGACTATGACCGCGATTTTTGACTATTTTCATAAAACCGTACCTACCTAATGTATTATTAAGTTACCTTCCTCGAGAATTTGACTATCTTTTAGTAAAATCCGTTGAATAGTTTTTGAGAAAATTAATTACCTACATACAGACAGATAGCTTTTAGGGAATTTATTTTATAATATGCATAGTTATTTTAGATTAGAACAAACATCTTCGCATTTTCCTAACTATGATGAGAAGTAGCCGGATGAAGTTGAAAACGAAATTTTTGAATCATGTAAATGTCTCAACCCTGGAATCTTAGGGGCAATTAAAGGAACTCGGTGGATTATAGTCAGTACGAGTCTGACTGTCCTTTCTGGTTCACCCAGGGTGTGAGGACTCATTTGATGATTTGACCACCTAAAAAAAATGCAAAGTTACCGAGCTATCACAATTTTTCCAGCAAGTCAGAAAAAGTAACCAGGGCAGGCGGGCGGTGGAAACTACCCTCGAAGAAACTAGACCTTTTTTTTTTTTTTTTTTTCGTGGTAAAATCATCAAATGAGTCCTCCCACCCCGGGCAGGGCGGGAGGGACTGTCAGACTTGTACTGACTAAAATCCACGGTGTCCTTCAATAGCCCTTTATGTTCCGGGGTCACGGTAATGAGATAAGTCCCGCGACCCCGGCAGGCTTTGGCCCTCTACAGAGGGGGCCCCGTCGTTATGCTGACGCTCTTTGAGGCGCGCGTGGAACACAACGCGCCGTCGACCCGGGCATGGTCCATGGTCGGGCAGCGAGTTGCCCTTTACTCGCCGCCCGCATGCCCGCGCCTACGGTGGCCGGAGATCGTCTTGCGACGTCCGTCGCCGTGGGCGTCCACCACTGCGGGTGGGGCGGAGGGAGGACACTGTCCTCTCTCTCACGCGGCCCGCCTCCTCCTTCGCGAGCATGACTGCTTCGCAGAAGGAGGCGACCGCTTCCCACTCCGTCTCGCCCCGCAGCATGGCCGCGACCAATGCCGGGCGCGAGAGATCTCCGCCTATCGCCGCCGTGAGGACACGTCGGTGCTCTGCCCAAGCGGGGCAGTCTTGCACCGTATGCTCTACTGTGTCCTCCGGGCGATCTTCGCAGTGGTGACACCCAGGCGTTTCTTCCTTTCTCCTTAGACACAGGTACCTCCCGAAACTTCCGTGTCCGGTGAGGACCTGCGTCATGCGGTAGGTTAGGACGCCGTGACTCCTATCCAGCCACTCCTCAAAGAGGGGTCTTACCGCCGCGATTGCGGCGTGCCCGAAGAAACTAGACCTAGTAGTTCATAAAAACATGTAGTAATTTTCGGTAGCATTACCTCTGAGCTTGTAATCGAATAATTGGTGGATAATTTCGTCTGGAAATTGCGAAGGAAGTTTATCGTGTTAACGCACGCCCACAATATGGACGGCCAGTTAAAGTCATCCGGTAAAGGCTGGCGTAGGCAGCGTCATTCCCTAGCAACTAACTTCGGAAAACTGTTTCAACTATATTCCATTCTTGCTTATAGCACTGGTCAACATGAAAATTGCCCATTACTTGAAACTGCATTACATTTTTAGTATTTGACCCCCTTAATCTAAATATAGAACTTAAAATTAATAGTTAGCTCTTATTATTAATTTATGCCATATTTAAGATAATACCGGGTAACTTGGTAGATTTCACTTTATATTATGAGATTTCAAATAATTTTGTGAATTTAATGTGTCTTATAGTGATTGTGTTTCATTTGATTGTTAAAAAATTAAAAATTTTAAGTTTTTTTTTTATAATATTCGACAATTTTTGGTGCAAAAACTATAATTTTAATTATATCACGTAACTGTGTAAATAGTGCAGACTTTTTTGCTACATATGTGGTAACGTGAATTTAAGTATTCAAAGATGCCCAATGACCCATCGTTTAGAATCTGCTTACTTTCATTATTTTGGAAATAAAATTAAAAATCAAGATAAGTCTTGGGTTCTTAGTTCCAGTACTTGTTCTACTAATTTACTCAAATGGATTAACAAGAAGAATCGTTCAGTGTCTTTTGGTGTTCCAATGATATGCAGAGACCTACTAATCATATCAATGATTGTTATTTTTGCTTAACACCTATCCAGCACGGTATATCACGGTATATCCAAACTTTGAAAAAAAGAGAAATTCTTGAATAAAAAAGATTAAATACTTCGTAAATATTTTAAAATACCTACCTACTTAGTTTCCTGTGAAAAGTTTATTAAAAAGTAATAAACATGTATATTTTTTATTAATTGATTTATTTTCTATCAAATTTTACTCTTAAGTCATATATTTCGGAAACAGCAATATTTTTAAAATAAGAGCTAACTTTAAAATATGGTTTATATTTTCGTATTCAGTGACCCCAAATTAGTAAAATAACATAGCATTTATTTTATGGGCAAACAAAAAATTAAATTTTGTAGACCAGTGTAATTTATGGACAATTACCGTATTGTAGGCAGATAAAATTTAAAAGCTGATTAAAGTATTAAACTCCTCCACAGCTTACACTAGTTTTGTGTTGGTTAATGTATCTGGCGTAAAACAGTCCCTTGTCTGTGAACTTAGCCTTATAGCGTATAGCTCTGTGTGACCGTAGGTAGAGTGCAGTATGGCGCGTTCACTCTCAGTTTCCTAACACAATCACTATAGATCCTAGTATTTATTAGATGTATTAGCAGCATGAACCACGTTCGGCCAAACTTACTACAAATGATGATAATGTGTGTATATTTTGTAACATATTGTTGAACTTATTGTACTATTGTTGTAGAGTTTGTAGTCGTATCTCAGAATCTCGAGACCAATCCAACCCTTTTTAGAGTAACTATTTAAAAAAATCGTATTGAGGGTTTTTAGAAACATTTATACCTATTAACTTATTATACTTATATGAAATCCAGTTTTTTCAGCGAAATCTTTTATACACCTCAATGTGACTTTTTCCTTAGTATTAGTACGTTATAGTGTAGCTAGTTGAATGTATATACCATCTCGTGTCTACGGAATAGGATTTTAAATTGTAACATCTTCAAGGATATTTAATTTTAAATTATTTTATTTATATGTCCCCAATTTAGATTTTTTAAGGATTGCTCAATCTTTCGTGTGACTAGGTAATATTTTGCCAGACTTCCAAAGATTTCACTAGAATAACGATTATACCGTGGGTGGTAGTAATGAAAGTTTGAAAGTGTTTGCGAGTGGTGTGTGGAGATGACACCGTAGTTATCACGCTGGCACCCGCCATTGTTCACTGTGCTCGAGTTACGATATAGCTAAACAATCGAGTCTGTTCGAAACTGGGACGACGGTGCACGTCCATACTTAGACAGTTGCTCACACAATGGACAGAGGGAATCGAATACCTAAATACTTCGGACCTTTAACCTCTTTTGCATTACTATGATAAAATGTGCTAACTAGTAATTATCTGTAGTAATTATCTGACTGGCCTGTTGGTCTAGTGGTTAGTGACCCTGACTGCTATGCCGGAGGTCGTGGGTTCGATTCCCACCCAGGACAAATGTTTGTGTGATGAGCACGATCATTTGTTCTGTGTCTGGGTGTAATTTATCTATAATATGTATGTATTTAGAAATATATAATTATGTTTATCAGTTGTCTAGTACCCATAACACAAGCTCTGCTTAGCTTGGGACTAGATGGCGTTGTGTGATAGTTGTGGAATATTATATTATATTATATTATATTATCTTTCAATGGATTACCTAATCAAAAGAATTTTTGGTGTCACATGAATCAAGTGCTATATTTTGATTTTGTAATAATTCTAGTCATTGTATTTGCTACAAACATTTAAGTGTGTTAAATGTAAATTAATTTTATGCAATGGACATACAGTCGCGTAGTTAAAAGATCAATAAATCACCTCGGTGCCACTGTGACAGTTATTTAGGCTAATTGCAATAATAATGCGCGGCTGATGACATTATAGTGAATTGGTGGAGAATAGAATCATGAAAACCGGTAGCCAAGGTTATCACAGGGTAATAATAAAATATTACAAGAAATTGCACAAAAACTAAAATTGTAAATTCATTTATAACCTAAATTATCTCACTACTATTAGTTGAAATAAAACCAAATTTATTTTAAAATTAGGGAAAAGGTATTTTCGTTTAGACCTCGGTATAATGTAGGAATTGTAACGATACCTTGTTCTTATATCATAAATTCATAATAGATGAGAATTTCTCTAAAGTGCAAAGTATTTGTAAGTAGGGAAGGGTAGCGTGAGATCATGTTTTAACTGTAAAGTTTTGGATATTATTAGGGTCCTATTATTAAATACGTACGATGGAGACAATTTTCTGTAGTGATTATAATATAATCGAATCTTGTGGCGCCGACAGTACCGGTGTGTAAAACTCGCTTTGATTGTACCTAGCCAAATATATGCTGTATAATATTCTCATATAACGACTTTTGAATGTCGCTATAAATGTTTATATTGCTAAAGCAATCGCGTGTCTCAAGTCTTCCAGAGATGCTAATGGTAGGTCTTCTAAAATCAAATTAACATTCCTTACTTATTCCATACTTTTAAAAGTAATAAAAACTTTCTTGTGACCGTCTTCCTTGGAGTTTTTTTTTTCAACCACCTCGTGTCACAAACTCTTCTATTTTCAAAACTGTAAATTGATTCTCAAGTAGAATTTTTATCTTTTAAATGATAATATGTATTTAGAAAAAATATTAACTGCGGGTCTTTATATAAGGTAAATTATTGATATCAAATTTAAATTAAATAATGTAGATTGAAGTTTTTAAAAAATTACCGACTTTTGGAGGAAATTCTGCCCATATAAGTACTATTTATTTTCAGGAAATGTGACGTCAGTATAACCGATATTAGATTTTAAAGTATAACTAGTGGTAATCATCATTTTGTTATAAATACCTTCGCAGGAGCATCCGCCGATGTTAAAATCTGTTTTGATATTTAATTTCAACTCTTTGTCTAAAGACTTACAATTGAATCTCGTGTGGTGAACGCTTGTGCGGAGGTATAACTTGTTGTCTGTATGATGTTTAAATGTGATGTAACGTGTATTGTTGTAGATGGTAAGACGATACAAGCATCAGATAGTGAGGCAGGTAACATGTTGGACACCTAGGTACAAAGCCAGTAGATCAACCTACCCAAACCGTCAAACTTATTCAATAAATTCTCAACTTTGTAACAAATGAACTAGGTTCAAATTTCATTGTAGTTACTGATTGGGAAAGGTACTTCTCGAATAAAGTACTTGCCGTTATTTGGTAGTAGGTATCGTGTATTGTACGGTAGTGCAACACTCTTATCGATGAGTTCTACTTATTTTGTGGTTATTCACCGATAACTGGGCGGTTTGCATGGGCTTTAAAATTCTGAAAACAGTTATATTTTGGATCGAGTATAATTTGTATATGTAGGTTTACTATTATCACAGGCTCACGCACCTGTGTCTGATATGCTACCTGCCTTAAGGCCTATTTAAACCGGAGCGGTATTCGCTATCGGATATTGCGATATTCCAATGCCATACAAAATACCATGCTCTGGTATTACCACTACCCACGGCGGTAGCGGATGCCGCTTCCATTTGAAAAGGCCTTTACAAATAAATTCCAGTGACTATTCTATGTATGTATTTACTTTTTCTATGAAATAAAATAGTGTTATGATGAACATGAATGTTACCATTGATATCGGACCCTGGTATAGTTTTGTAGAGGTTTTTGGGAACTCAATAAATAAAAATTTTACAAACACATTTTTGTCTTATCATTTAATGTACAAACCTTTAGGCATTATAAATTACTATTCGTATAAATTAGAATTATTGTGATATGCCTAAAACTAAGTACCTACTTAGAGTAGTTACATTCTAGATACTGTTTTGATTCCTAAAATCTCTAGACACTTCTCCATGATAATGGCTGTTACTTCACAGAGCATTAGTCTTTCGTAATGGATCTTGACAATCTTCCCATCCTTGTCTTTTTCGACACAGTAGCATTTGTCGTAAAACTCTGTGAATGCTGAACATATTTCATATAAATACTCGCACAGGGAGTGTATGTAGAGATCAGATGCTACTTTCAGTATAATTTCTGGGAATCTAATTAATACTTTGCCAAGTTTCCATTCAGCATCATGGCCAAACTTGAAGCCATTCTTTTCAATCTCAACTGCTAGTTGTTCCTGTGAGATCTGTGCTGTCCTTGCTATTGACCTGATGCGAGTCAATGCATACAACAGGTAGACGGCAGTGTTGCCTTTGTCATCTAACATCTTGTCAAAAGAGAACACATAGTCATTTACCCTGTTATGTGAGAGATCAGCATACTTGATACATCCATAGGCAATAGCTTCCTGAGCTTGCTTCAATTCTTCAGGTGCCAAGACTTTGTCTCGTCCTTTCTCTATCAGCTTGTCCATGGCCCTCTTCAGTCCTTCATCAAGTAATTCAATAAGTTTAATTGTGTCACCAGACCTTGTCTTAAATTTTTTCTTATCTTCACCTAGTACTACACCAAAACCAACATGTTCTAAGTGCTGATTCTCATTAATAATGCCAGCCCTCCGAGCGCAGGCTTCTATAGTAACAAAGTGTGTGGCTTGACCAGCATCGGTCACATATATAAACCTTTCTCCCTTCTCTTCTTGTACCCTGTTTTTAATGGTTGCCATATCTGATGTATCATAGGTGTAACCTCCATCAGATTTGACTACTGTCAGTGGTATACCCTCATGGGTGTCAGGGTTGCCCCACATGATCAGCCTGCCCTCATCCTCTTCCAAAAGCCCAGCATCTTTCAGTTCCTTCACTACAACATCCATTCTGTCCTGATAGAAGGACTCTCCTCGGTTAACAATACTGATATCAAGACGGTCATATATCTTCTGGAACTCCTTAAGAGATACATCACAGATCAGTTTCCATGCAGCATAGTAGTCAGGGTTGTGTGCCTGCAGCTCCACCACACATGCATAAGCTCGTTTCTTAAATACCTCATCTTCATCAAACCGTTTCTTGGACTCTTTGTAGAATGCTTGCAGATCTGAGATTGGTGGAGAAACAGTCTTAAAGTTGGGGAATTTGTCTTGCAAATGTGCAATCAACATTCCGAACTGAGTACCCCAGTCACCCAAATGGTTTATCCTTAAGACGTCATTGCCCAAGAACTCTAGTATGCGAGAAATGCTCTCTCCAATGATGGTGGACCTCAAATGGCCGACATGCATCTCTTTAGCAATGTTTGGAGATGAAAAATCAACAATAACTCGTTCTTTCTTTGCTGGAGGTGGTTTTACACCAAACCGTAGTATACAATTCAAAATATGTTCAGCCATCAACTTGTTAATGTAAATGTTTAAATATCCAGCACCTGCTACTTCCATCCTCTCTATAAACGGTGACGTTGGGGTTTTATTGAGGATGTTGTTGGCCACTTCTCGGGGGTTGGTCTTCACATTCTTAGCTTTCAGCATTTGTGAGATTGCCATGGCTGAGTTACATTGATAGTCTCCAAATTTTGGGTTATTTCCAGACACTGTAATAACAACTGGGGGATCCTCCAAGTCGGGATATGCAGATGCAATCTTCTTCTTCTTCCTCGGTCCCTCAATGCTGAGGATCGCGACCACAACAGATAGCTCTCCATTCGCTGCGGTTGTTGCAGCTGTGGACTGCCGTCTGGATGTCCGGCCCCACAGTTTTCCTGATGGCATCTATCCATCTTGAGGGTGCTCTGCCCCTGGCTCGTCTTCCCTCCATCTGACCCACTATGATGTGCTTCTCCAGACTATGCTTAGGAGACCGCATGATATGTCCGAAGAAGCGAAGGGCCTTTTGGTGGCAGATTGCTGAGAGCCTCGTCGTGATGTTAAGCTCCTGCAGTATGGACTCGTTGGTTCTCATAGCGGTCCACGGAATTCTGAGCAACCTTCTCCAACACCACATTTCGAAAGCATCGATCTTTTTGCTATCGTTGCTCTTGCAGCACCAGGTTTCTGCGCCGTACAGGAAAATAGAAAATACCAAGGCACGAACGAGTCGCACTTTGGTTTTCCGGCGAATACCGCGGTTCTTCCAGATTTTGTCCAGATTCGCCATAGCGCTTTTGGCCATCCCGGCCCTTCGGCGTATTTCATCTGTACAGTTGCCCTCATTTGTGATCATAGACCCCAGGTACACAAATTGACTGACTTTTTCGTATCCGTTGAGTGCATCGGTTTTTGGTAGGAGTTGCGCTCGGTCCACCACCATTATCTTGGTTTTCGAATGGTTGATCTTAAGACCGAGTTTGGCGCTCTCACCTTCTATTTTCTTCAGCAGAGTTGCCATCTCTACTTCACTCGATGCAACTATAGTCGTGTCATCAGCATATCTGAGGTTAGTGATGCGTAGGCCACCTACTGATACGCCTCCGTCCCAGTCCTCCAGCACTTTTCTCATTATGTATTCGCCGTACAGGTTGAATAATTTAGGCGAAAGAATACAGCCCTGGCGCACACCTCGTTCAGTGTGAAAGGACTTCGACTGATGGTCTTCCAATTTCACAAAGCTAGTGCCGTCAAGGTATAAATTCTGCACCAGGAAAATGAGGTGCAAGGGGACTCCCATCTCCACAAGCACATCAAACATGGTACTCCACTGCACGCAGTCAAATGCTTTGGCGTAGTCAATGAAGCACAAGACCAACGGTTTGTTGAACTCTCTGCATTTCTCAATGAGCAGGCGTACGTTCAATATTTGTTCCCTCGTTCCTTTTCCAGCGACAAAGCCTGATTGTTCATTGGGTATCTGGTGGTCTGTAAATGCTGATAGCCTGGTGTTCATGATACGGAGCATGATTTTACTAGCGTGAGACATCAGTGACAGCGTGCGATAGTTTTCACATTTTCTAGTGGATCCTTTTTTGTGAAGTGGTACGACTGCAGATACAGTCCAGTCTTCTGGCCATTGGCCAGTTTTCCAGATCTTGTTGCATATCTGATGTATGAACTTAGTACCGTCTGCGCCTAGGTGTTGAAGCATTGCAGCGGACACTCCATCAGGGCCAACCGCTTTGTGTTTAAGCTTCTGAATGGCATCTTGCACTTCAGAAAGCAAAATGGGGGGCTCCTCCGGATGTTCATCCCATCTTCGTTCCGTTAGTTGTCCCTTTTCATCCCGATATAGTTCATAACAGTAACTTCTCCATCTTTCTAGAACATGTTCTAGTTCTGTTAAAGTGTTCCCTTTACTGTCATCCACTATCCAACTTTTCGGTTTGAAGGTCCCGGTTAGCTGCTTGATTTTCATAAAAAGATCCTTCGCCTGGCATTTGTCAGCATGTCCTTCAATCTCATCGCACAATCCGTTGATGAACATGTCTCGGTCCCTCCGTGTAGATTTTTGCACCTCCTTGTGTAATAGGTTGTAGCGTTCGCGATCGCTGGGAGAACTTAAACCAGCGCTTTTTAGCTCTCGTCTCTCTTCGATCAGATCCCACGACTGTCGGCTTATCCATTCTTCTTTTTTATTGACAGTTTTGTGAAGTGCCGTACTCTCTTTTGCCGTGAGCAGAATCTCCCTTTTCAGGTTACTCCAGTCTGCTTCGCTAGAGTCAAATGGTTCACATTTCATGGACTTGATCTTTGAGTCAATTGTGCTGTGGAAGTGGATTAAAGCCGGACCATTCAGTGTGACAGTCTTCGGAGTTTTTGGACGGATTTTCTTCAAGCGCAATCTGAAGTCAGCAATGAGCAGCTCATGGTCACTGCCACAGTCGGCACCAGGAAGTGTCTTGGCGTTAATGACAGACGACCGCCATCTGGACTTGATCGTGATGTAGTCAATCTGGTTTCTATGGCCTGATGGCGATGTCCACGTGTATAATCTTCTCGGATGCTGTTCGAACCAGGTGTTCATTACAGAGAGCTGATTTTCAATACAGTATTGAAGAAATTTTTCACCCCTGTCATTCTGTTTACCGAGGCCCCATTTGCCAACCAGCGTGCCCTTCAGCGAGCTTCCATTGGTATCACCAACCTTGGCGTTCCAATCTCCCAGCACAACCGTAATTTCCCTGGATGGTATAGTGTGTAGCAGCTTATCCAAATTGGCATAAAACTCATCCGAGACTTCCTCCTTAGATAGAGAGGTGGGCGCATATACTTGTATGATGTTGATGGGTACAGGGCTAGCATCCAGTTTTATTGCGATCATTCTGTCATTAGGAGTCTGATATCCTTTGACGTTGTTCCGTAGTGTTTTAGGTATTATGAAAGCAACTCCATTTTCGCTGTTATCTCCGCCTGAAAAGTACATGACGTTGCCATTGTCTGTAACAAAATGACCGCTTCCTTTACGATGCGTCTCACCAATCCCCAGTATATCTATTCTGTTTTTCGCCATCTCCCGTTCAACTATATCCACTTTTCCTACTTGTAGCAGTCCTCTTACATTCCAAGTCCCCATGCGCAGCTGTTTTCGTAATGGGGTTTTTTGTGATCCTGTACCTTGACCAATGACATTGCTTCCGCTCCCCGTCTGGTGGTCCACAGTGGAGTGGCCGGTAACATACTTCACACCATGCGACCCGGAATCGCGATGGCGCCGAGGGTCAGTCGGATCGCATAACAACGCATTCTTCGTAGGTGAACTTTTCATTGTGGTTTTCTTGGGAAAATAGTGCAGTGGTTTCCCGTTGCCTTCTGCACCAGACATTTTTGGGGGTATTTGGTCCCCAAGGTCGCTGATTCCTCTTCCAACCGGTTGCCCGCCTGGGCGTAAGGTTATACCGCCTTTGCTTTTGCTCGGTCGCCAGAGCCTCGTCCGTTATCTAGCAGGGAGCGCCGCGTGCAGGAGAGGTTGACAATTGGGGGCGGCAAGGATATTATAGCCATTCTCCCCCCTTACTCCCCAGATGCAATAGCAACTTCAAATATATTTTTCAGTTCATCCAGTATGCATATGTTGCCTTGGACAGAGTTGACGTCAGTGATCAATGTAGGACGTTTCTTCGATTCTTTTTTGACAGCTGTTGATTTAGACCCAGAACATTCAGCTTTAATCGCATTTTCTAAAATAAACAGGCGATGTTTTAGCTTCTCGTTCTCAGTTGATAGTTTCTCCAGCCGCGGGTCACCGATATAACTAAGATCACCTTTGGTGATCTTGTCCAATTCCTCTTCAATTGCCTTGGCTTCCCTCTCCGCCTTGACTGTCCTTTCTTCTAACTTCTTCTGATCTTGATCGGCCATTATTATCAATGAAATGTAGCTCCAGAGGTGGTTGTCTTTTTAAAAAGTACTTTTGTATCTGTTTACACGTATTTCACTCAGAACTTGTTAAAAATAGAATCAAGTTTTAGGTTATTTGCCACCGCAACAAGAAAGACCAACACATTGAATTGTCATAGTTGTCAAATGTTTCATCATTTTTTTTTGACACTGACACTGACGTCAGATATTTCGTTTGAAAGTTTTCATAAATTATGACAAGCAGAAATATTGCGTTGTGCAGGATAATAATTTTATTAAAATACTAAAGGATCCATTTTATGTTAATCATTCAATAAGGCATAAATTTATTTTATCAAAAGTATAGTCATGGTCAATGAGAACATTTTGTGGATATTATTATCCAATCATATACGGAATCGTTTAGAAACAATGCACCCGTAAATCAGTACATCGCATCGTAACCATAGCAACCAAGGTCAAACAAACAGCGGCAAAAATATGTTTCAAAAGAGGCAAGTGTGAATGAAGATTAAATTATCAATAATATTTATAAAAAGCGTTTTTATTAATTGTGTAGTGTGATCAGTAATTGATCACGTATATTAGGCTTTAGGAAGTTTCTTTCAGTATCCCTCTTACTGCATTGAGTGGACTGAACAATGAGTTTAAGATTCAATAGATTAATACATTCTCATCGAAGATAACAATAATCTCATGGCTCAAGGATGGCACATCAACAAAATGGGCTTGACTATACAAACAAAGACAGGGACGGGCTGCCATACTGGCTTGAAAACCTTACCAAGTAAGTTCGATCTTTTTGTATTAGCACTCCAAATGATTAATGACTCGTTTACTTTACCTACATAAAGGTAAGACGTCATTATGGAAATTCTTGGTACAATGCACTCTGTAACTTCCGTGTCAAGGCTGGGGCAACCAATACTTGGACGAACGAAGCCTGTAAATGCCTATTTTAAACAGTCAGTATGTTTCAGGGAGATGAAAGAGACGCATATTCGAAACAGCAATAGTGAATCTCCAATTTTGGAGGAAACAAAGTATAAAATTGAAAATTCTCAAGTAGATGCTCGCAGGTAAGGTTTCTCACTGAAGGATACGCAACATAAGTTCAAACATAACAAAGTAAGCATATGTATTTCTTTTGCTTCTTAGGCTAACTCGTAGGACATCATTAGACACGACCATGGATATCTTAATGAAACCACAATTGGGAGCAGTTGCGCACTCCGCTGGTACCTTGCGCCCACCGAAAGGTAAACAGTGACTTCTATAGCTTCTATCTGAGCACATAATTATCCGTCGTGTATAAGACATTAAAGGCCACGATTTAATCAGCTTTGCAGCAAGTACAAACTTTTGCGATTCCTGGTACTTTAAATAACGTCGTTCAAAAATGCATGTTCTAGCTTACAGCCAGAACGGGAGAAAAGTATACAACGTTAGGGGTAATATAGACTGGGGAGACTCTTCGACCGCATCCTCAAATGACTTCCTATCAGACTTATTGCCACATTACGTCACTCCTCGACACAGACGAACCAATATCACAGCGGACGACGACTTCCACGACGTTATTCTGGGTCCTAGTAAGTAGAAAATATTTGATTCTTCATCATCATCATCAGCCTTTAAATGTTCCCACTGCTGGGACACAGGCCTCCTCTCTGTGAGAGGAAGCAGGCCGTAATCTACCACGCGGGCCCAGTGCGGATTGGTAGATGTCACATAATGTCTTCGAATTTTTGGTTCTAGGACATGCCGGTTTCCTCACGATGTTTTCCTTCACCGTTTTGAGAGCAGTGGTGTTGAAATAAATTAGACAAAGTAATGCACCTGACTGGGTTCGAACCCTCGACCTACAACTCGAAAGTCGAGGCCGATACCACTGGACTGATTCTTAGCATTTATTTAATGAAATTCTGCCAGTATTTACAAAACTTTTCCATTTTAGGACCTCAAGAGTTAAAAAGTCGTAAAAAGATCGCCTCAAAAGAAAGTTCCATTACTTTACAACAGAGCAATTCCATCAAAAGAACTAACTCCAAAAATTCTACAAAGAAACCAGCGTCAATAACTTCTTTTCCAACGAAATATGGACAAAAGGACAAAGTCAAGAATGAGTTCATTATCCCCGAGTTGCCTGAAGGACGTCTGTTAGAATTGAAGATATTCTCCAATTGGGGAGACAAGTATTTAGTTGGTCTGAACGGATTAGAACTGTTCGATACAGATGGCAATGCTGTGACGGTTGAAAAGGTATGTTAACAAAGGTGTTTTGTCATGCCAGTAAGTTCAATACTAGGCAGTGACGGATTAACCCTTAATCAAATTAAGCAATTGCCTAGGGCATCACGTCTGGGGGGACACCAGAAAAATCACAAAAAAAAATACGTCCTTAGGGCATCATGTCTCACTCTCACGTCATCAAAAACTTTCTGAAACTGCTTAAATGTTCTAGCTCGCTCCGCTCGCTATTCCATCGTGCGTGGGCTTGTTTACCTATCATATTTATTTATAGCTTATTGAAGAAAGGTGCGAAAAAAAAATCGAGCTCGCTTCGCCCGCTCTTTCCTATTTCTCGAAAGGACTCTGTTATACCTTTTAAACGAAGTACTACATAACAACTTCCTTATCACCAATGAATACGTTAAAAAAAATAAGGGCAGAAACTACCGTGGATAGTTGGGAGACGCTTACGGCAACGGAAGTCGCGAGGCGATTTTCGGTCACCGTAGGCACGGGCATACGGATGGCTAGTAACGCGTGACTCGCCGTCCGATCATGGACCGTTCCCGGGTCGACGGCGCGTTGTGTTCCACGCGCACCTCAAAGAGCTGTCAGCAAACTGACGGTATCGCGGGACTATCTCATTAAGTAACCGTAATCCTGGAATGTAAAGGGCTATTGAAGGATCACCGTGGATTTTAGTCAGTACAAGTCTGACAGTCCCTCCCGTCCCGCCGGGCGGGAGGACCCATTGATGTATTTAACCACGAAAAAAAAACCCGTACTAGGGGGCACCAAAGGCTTCAATTGCTTAAGGCATCAAGTAGTCTTAATCCGTCACTGATACTACGCGTGCTCTTTTAATGACTTACTTAAGTTTATAGACTAGAAAAAAAAACAAACCCCGTAATTCCACTTCCAAAATCCCAGGTATGGACAGACTCAGACACAGGCGACCAATCAAAGCACGGCCGTGCAGAGAACATCATAGATGGTGTAATGCGCACTCGTGATGAAAGGCATGCGTGGACTGTGCCAGCTCCCCGGGGCAACCCTATAGCATTGTCTGTGTTGCTAGCTGGAAGCACTAGGCTGGCTCTTATGAGGATATGGGTAAGTGGGATGAGAAGGCAGTTTCGTTAGCTTTCATGTCATGATTTTCTAGCTCTTATCCGCGCCGATCTTCTTCTGCATTGCTTCTCCAATACGCTTCTTAGTAGTCAGCAACATTTTCATTTATATTTTAAGACTTTTAGTGCAGTAGATTAACAATAAATTACCCATCGCGTCCTGTTGTGAACTGCTAGAAATATATTTCACCGTAGTGTATTATCGACAGGTATGAAAAAAAACTTAAAAAAAAAAAATTTAACCGCCTTCAAAAACAACCACAAAAAAGGGTAAAATAACCTACAAAATAACTTTTCTTTCGGAAGTAGGTGGCTTTGTTTTTTTTTATTTCGTTGTCTTTTATGCCACCGACTTCCGAAAGAAAAGTTATTTTGTAGGTTATTTTACCCTTTTTTGTGGTTGTTTTTGAAGGCGGTTAAATTTTTTTTTTTAAGTTTTTTATTTTACTCTTTTTAGTTTAAATATTCAACCCAAATTCTAGTCAAATACATCATTTCTTACATGTGCACTAGAATTTGGTAATCCTTAGCACTGGTATTAACATCGCTCATGTACACAATAAGCTAATAAAATTCCCTATCAAAAACTGCTGAACCGATTTTGATGAAACTTGCAGTGTTCCCTAAAGTGAACTATTCCTCGTACAACAAAAAAAGAATTTTGAAAATCGGTCCACAATTGGCGGAGTAATCGCGTAACAAACACTCAAAAAAGTAAAAATCATCACATCATCCATCAATAAAAATGCTCACAAAATAAAAAGTACTGAACCAAATTGGATGAAATTTTTATGGGACCAGACTGCAAGTATACTGCATCGAAGGAAAAAAGAATTACACTAATCGGACCAGAAACCTCGGAGTAATCGGTGTACATACATAAAAAAAAACATACCGACCGAATTGAGAACCTCCTCCTTTTTTTGAAGTCGGTTAAAAAGGAAACTTTTAGAAAGTTCATCTCAATGTTTGACTGCTAAAAATTATCCTAGGAACTAGTTACACAGGGAGACTGACAAATGTCATGAATCGTTAATATATTTGCAGAATTACAACAAATCACGCATTTATTCGGCACGAGGCGTCAGGTTGGTCCAGATCAAACTGGATGACCAAATAATTTTCCACGGAGAGATAGCGAGGTCGAGTGGTGAGCTGAAAGGACCATTGTCTTCGTTTGGTGACGTGAGTATCCCATTAAAGTTCTTTGAATATTTTGGAGGAATTAGGAGTCGTGGTCCTTAAAAGCCTTTGTTACTTATAACCCACCAAAGCAGGGAGGAGGCATCTGGTAAGTGACCAACATTGGTTAGAATCCTGATCGCCTCTTCTATGATTGGTCGAATCTTACACATCACCTCCACCTTTTCGCTTTGGTGGAATAACCGGGTGAAAGGACATAAACATAACATCAAGTGTGCTTCAAGAATAACTTGGCGATTAAATTAAGTAGATGTGGGCGGATACACTTTCAGCAGAACGTTGGTGGAAATTAATTTAAAAAATAAGTAGGTGTCAAACTATTCTTGGTAACCATTCTGCTACAAACTTATCGTGTCACTCTACGAGTATTTTCACACCTTTAAATTCTTAATAAATTCATACCGACACATTAGCTGTACCTAAATCGATTTATGTTCTCGGAAGTTCCGGTGCGACAATCGATTGCAGTATTATTATTAGTATTTAATAGATGTTATCAAGTACCTACTCGTATGTGTTGAGATTTTCATTTTTATTTAAATTACCTTGTATTTAATAGTTAGGAGTTTTATTAAAACAATAAGTTTTAATAAAACTCCTAACTATTAAATACAAGGTAATTTCAAATAACTACGTATGTTTTGAAATTCTAAGATACTTAATTATTACACGAAACCAGAATAAGCTGGCCTCGTTTTCTATTGAACCTCCATTCTACGCTAGGTCATCTCTGGATCAGCTATGCTATTCTCTATAAGAAAGCTCACCGCTGGACTCTACGATGTGCTCTTCGACGAGGGCTTTGAGATCATCCAATCGTGCAGCACGAGCGCTCACCGTTCGTGCGTCACGATTGGACAGAGTCACTGTCAGTAGCTTGTGAATGACAAAACTTGGCGTGAGAGTTGCGGTCGCGCCGTCACAAGGCTGTGTTTATACAGAATAGCACTGCAGTTTCCACAGACATGCGGGCCACTGAGCAACAGTTCTTATTTTCCAGACAATCCTCTTCACAAAGGACCCCGAAATTCTAGAGGCCATAATGCAAAACGACAAGAACTTCATAGCTTTACTGAAGGATAATGAACCCATGAACGAATACCCGAATATAACTGACAAGCGTCCTCCGACTGCAAACGACAGCAATCATAATATGAGTCCTACGGCATTGTTGGAGGCCTTGGATATTGAAGAGAAGGAGACCAAGTACGTGGCGAAAAAGATCAAGCTGACCCTCATGTCAAACTGGGGACAAAGGCATTTGGTAGGACTTACAGGTAAGGATGAAGAAACGTTCAAAACAGGCAATTTATGCGCCTAAATTTTAAATGTCTCAATAAAAAATAATTAATTTCATCTAAACACTTCATCAGTTTGAAACTCTGGTATGTTTTTCGGGTACAATATTAGTACGCTTAAAATTTCGCTTTATATAATTGCACGCGGCACATAAATAATTATAACATTGCAGTTAATCTGGCAGACGAAGCATTCACTTATAAAAGAAAACGATTTTGCCCTATCCATAAACCCTCACTTAGTTTTTGTCGTCGATAATACTTTGAAATAGCAATATTCCGGCGAAACATAACACCTACTACAATCAAAATTCCAATATAAAATTCCATTAGGCTTCAACAAATAAATTGCCATGACATTATAACTTACCTGACCTTGTTATGGTATTCACCAGGCATCGAACTCCTTTGTTACAACGAGCCTGTGAAGGTCAACCGTGCTTACGCCTACACCGCCTTTATAACGGAAGACCAGGCTCCTGAACATAGCAGCCTCATCGAATGCAAGGCTTTGTTCAGCGGGAGGAACATCACTACTGACTTCGAAGACATGTGGTGCACTAACTTCGCGACTGGGACCAAATTCTGTCATATTGTCATGGAATTGACGGAGCCGACCGAGATTACAAGTAAGTAGAACTACGTTACCTAGGTTTATAATCTTTTTAGGTTTTGCTCTCCTTTTTTTATAACGTCGAAAAGTCAACAAATGAGTCGCTATCGCCTCCGTGAACACACGGCGGTGCTCTGTCCAAGCGGGGCAGTCCTGCACCGTATGCTCCACCGTATCCTGCGGCCAATTTTTTATACCTACTATGAAGTTTCATTGCTGTGTCAGTTCGAAAAAGATTAAAGGCGTCTCTTGCACAAAGTTCGAGTGCTTGTCACATCGAATTTGAATCCATAATTAGAAAAAGTCGTGCCTCCTCTTCTGTCTCGTAAATCAAATCTACCTGATGTTGATTGTAATCTCATGCGGGCTCTTCCTTCTTTCGTTCAATAGACCAACGATTTTATGATCACAGATTTCATCGAAGTTTTGAGGCCTGTCATAATTTACACTATCCCTGACTTTGTCGTTAAATGCACAGTATAATGAATCTTAGTTTCTACCGTAGTTTTGAAAAGCTACACATCCATGGTTGTTTATAGGTACTCCTATTTATTTTTGCAAAAACAATTTCATTTTCTTTACGCTTCAGGTATCCGAATGTGGAACTACAATGCTAACATGGAGTTATCCTACATTGGGGCGAAGCACGCACGTATAGATTTGGACGGCATGGCGCTCAACTACCGACCCTTACTGCTGCGTAGGGCTCCCGGAGACACCTGCTATGACTACGTTCAGCAGATTGATTTGCTCGCTATTGACGACAGGTAATAAGAGTACCTAAACATTTACTAACATTCCTTCATTTTGTTGGCTGGAACTGCTACGCTTTTTTTTTTTTTTGGGTGGCAAAATCATCAAATGAGTCCTCCCGCCCTGGGTGGGGCGGAAGGGACTGTCAGACTTTTACTGACTAAAATCCACCCGTGTTCCTTCGGATGCCCTTTACGTTCCGGGGCCACGGTATCCTGGATTAAGAAAAATCCGCGACCCCAGCAGGCATTTGGCCCCATAAGGGGCCCCGTCGGTGACGCGTGAAACACGACGCGCCACCGACCCGGGCTTGGTCCTTGGTCGGACGGCGAGCATACCCATTACTCACCGTCCGCAAGCCCGCTCCGCCGCTGTGCCCTCTGCTATTCAGAGGGACACGCGTTGGAGCGTCCACCCGACAGGCTATTGGCATACGGGCAAAGAGACCCCATAGGCACAGTGCCTAAGGAGAGTTTTTGCCCGCATCCCAGGGTGCACCGGCCCGAAAAACTGGTCTTCCCCCCGGACGTATCCGAGAGGGAACTCCAGTCCACGGGCGCACGTGGAGGTTTCCTGTCTTAGCACCCCGGAACTGCTACGCTAGAGAAAATGTGAAATTAAATATTTGCTTTTGGAATTTTAACACTTACATTTAAACATTTTTTTTGTGGGTAGTATGAAAAAAATTTGACGTGATAAATGTGACGTTGACATTTATGACAGTAATCAGAAATAGATGTTGGTCACAGTACAAAACCAGAAGGTTTTATTTTTAGTTCAAAAAACAATTGGGAATTATTGTGTTATTTTTGTCATTTGACCATATTTAAGCATCACTTTTCAGGTTTTGAAGGAGGTGGAAATAAGCAGGCATTAACTTAATACATTCTGCAAAAGCACTTTCTAGTTCTACTAGATTTAATTTTGATAATTTTTGGGACCTCACTAAAAAGTACATTTTTGACACATTATTTCTTAGCTTATATTTCCCCGCGGGGTTTATTCCGGCCACTTTAGTATCATTTGATAAAAATTCTTAAAATATATTAACTATAATTTATTTATTTTATGGGACGAATAATTTTATCACAGTTCATGTTATGATTTAGTTTAAAGTGACATTAACTTGACCCCTGCAAAACAAAAGGGGCGAGTATTTAAACCTTAAATATATACTAATATTGAAAAGCAGAAGAGTTTGTTTGTTTGAACGCGCTAATCTCAGGAACTACTGGTTCGAAATTAAAAAAAAATCTGGAGGAAGGATATAGGCTAGGATAGATAGGGTAAAACATCATGCTAAGACCGATAGGAACCAAGCAACGAAATGAAATGATGTGGTAGAGTTAGTTTTAAATACAATGTCTGTTCTCTTCGCAGGTTGGACGACGCGAAAGACTCAGACAGCTTCCGTATGGACTGCCTGGTGTACGGTAATAACCTGGACATGGGCGCGCCTACGGGCTTCGTGCTGCAACTCAACATATTCTCCACCTGGGGAGACCCTTACTACGTCGGCTTGACCGGCGTAGAGTTGTATGACCCGCACGGGAATTTGATACCGGTTACTGAGACTAGTAAGTTGAAGAGTTACGTTGGAAGTATTAGATGGGGCAAACTGTGGGCCATTATGCGCTGTTTGCCGAAAAGTGGAGGGAGTGGATGGAGGCCCTTTGCCCAGGCGTGGGACAGAGAACGCTGACAAAAATGAGTAGTAGGACTATAGAAACGGTGTATGGCCTGTATGAGGATGAAACAGCTTATAACAGCTAGAAAGTTGAAATGACGAGTCGACACTAAATGAATAGGTTAAGGGCAGGAGAATGATAAGCTTGGAGTTTTTGAATGGGTAAAGCGGTGTAAGAAATATGGAAATGGATGTAAATTTTGAGGATCACACAGCAGGCCAAGCATTATGTTGTCTGCGAGAAAATTGATCTTTCTCAAAGCAAAAACTTTCTTTCCGTCAGGTGACCTTCGTCGTATACTTGATCCCTGGACTAATTGGTCAACCGTTAAACCTATTGGTAAAACAGCGGTCGATCCTTTGCTGATAGCGATATTTTCCAGACAACTTGTTGAAGTGTCGTTGCGTTGTCCCCTCCAGACGTGTGCGCTCACCCGGCCTCAGTCAACGTGCTGGAGCCGCGCGCGGCGGACGTGCGCACTCCCGACAAGCTCATCGACGGACACAACTCGCGTGTGGGCGACGCCTCGCACTCCTGGCTCGCACCTGTGCTGCCACATACGCTCAATAGGTCTGTTATCTGTAGCTTAATCTTTCTTTCTGGGAGAGACACAGAATTTTTATATCATGTTGAAATCCTCCGCCCGGGCGCAGGGGGGTTAAAACCACATGATTTCTTCGACTGCCCTAAGGGTTTATGACATTCTTTGCACATTACCGTTTCACCGCAAGGCCCGCCCGCCTTTATCGCTAGATCTCTTTGTCTGGTGTGACCACGTTAACAGCTGCATCTACCGTCGAATGGCCACCCTAGGTTCGTCACCACCTCGGGCCTGCATTGGTCGCGTAGGCTGCTTTTCATGGAGAGACAGATTGTTACGAAAAATGATTTATGAAGGGATAGTAACTATTATATATATGAATAAACTATCAAAAAGATTTAATTTTTTCAGGGTATACTTCGTATTCGATATCCCAGTTTCCGTGTACGGCATTAAGATCTGGAACTACGGGAAGACTCCTTCGAGAGGTGTTAAGGAGTTCGCAGTAAGTTGTCTAAAGTATTTGTCTGATTAAAGCAGCTGACTCAAACACGAAATTAGTTCTATAACTGTAATCTACACTAATATTATAAAGAGGAAAGATTTGTAATTAACTCAAAAACTATTGTGCTGATTTCATTTCTTTCACTATTTGAAAGCTACATTCACCCTGAGTAACAGGCCTGCACCCGCGCGAAGCCGGGACGGGTTGCTAGTATTTTACACAGTATAGCCAAGATGCGGTTATAACATATAAGATGGATGCTTACCTTTTATTATTTCCTAGGTTTTAATGGATGATCTGCTGTTGTACAACGGAACTTTGGACTGTGCCAAAAACGATGAGAATCTCACCTCGCAATGGTTCTGCTTACAGAACTTAGATGTTGACACATTGACGCCTTCGTGAGTACTTTTATACCTATCTACCTTGATATTTCCTAATAATTATGCTATAGGCTTAATTGCAGACGTTTTTGCCACGACAATAAATAACATCCAGGACTAGGATAACTCGCAGTATTCATAAATTGATGTTAGACCTTCAGATAAGAACCTGTCACTTTATCCTTTCGTGCACTTTTTTGGTGTTCATGGTACTATAACAAAGGACTCTTCGCCCCTAAGCTATATCTGTGTCTGGCATATCGCAGTCCGGATCCTGGTGTGTTCATAAAAATGTTAACTAGATGCGGGCATCGTAAGGGTGAGTTCATATCTCTGACGGAACATCCGTCGCGGATCATCGGTCGCGGAACGCCAGAACAGACAAATGAATAGAAAAACACCTGACCGTTCACACTTGATACACAAACGGATCATCCGTTGAGTGTGAACGGTCAATTTGTTTTCTATAATTTGTCTGCTCTGGCGTTCCGCGACCGACAATACGCGACGGATGTTCCGTCAGATATGAACCCTCTTCTAAAGGAAACTTTTTGCCTCTACAAACTTCAGCGCGGTCTAATTAGAACGTGTGGTCTTCCAGATCATCAGACTTGAGTCAACGCACAACGACAAGCGGTTCTAGTGAGAACGCAGACCCATCAGCGCGGCCACACACCAGCGTTCACGTCTTCTCCAAGCACAGACAATAATAGACCTAATGCCCAATGCACTATCTGTCAAAATCAGCAACTTTCATTCTATTCCAACTTCTACTGACTTTATTATTACGACTATAATCGTTTGCGTGATTTTGACAGACATACATTTGCCAGTTGGTCTTAATACGATTAAATAAAACTCTTCTCTAAAAAAGTTGTGTTAAATACGAATGTGCCCCACGTGTAGAGGTTTTTAACTTGTGTTTAAGGATTAGATCGCATCGTTTCTGAACGTGTTAAAGCGATGCTTGAAATTATAAAATTTTAAACGGTTTAGAATAAAAATGGAATTCTTTGAAATGGACGTAGACTACCCACCTCAGCACTTGGTTTCATTGAGAAAGTATTAGTTTTTAGTAGGAAATGCAGGCATGTAGTAATTTCGTAGACTGCGCACTCGCCAAAGAATTTTTTACCTTATTTGTACTCACTTATACTGTTGTACCTCATAAAGTTAAAAGTTAAAAACCGTAAAAATTAAAGCGCTTCGCTGTAGTATTTAAATTATTGTAAGGTTGAATTTAGTGTAGAATCAGTCATAGGTTAATGAGCCGCCGTGTTGTTTCTGATGGTGATGTCGATCAGAAATTGTTGTAATTAGTTACGTGACCGTGTAACGTGAATTTTTGTACCACAAATAAATTATAATTTATATTTTGAAGGTGTTTTAATTCACACACGATATTATTAAGGCCAGGTATTCCCAATTTTACATCACTTTGATTTAACAATAAATAAAGAAATCGTGATTTTTTAAATCCAAAAAAAGAACTTGTTCTAGTTTACTCTATGTACTTTGACAATTTGTGGTTCAAAACACGATATCGAAAACTTCACTCGATAAAAAAAAAATCCGAAAAACAGGCTAAATCGATATTTTTTTCATGTTTTTCTTGTTTTTCTCAAAGCTTATAAATGTTTTACTACTAAAAACCATATCTTAAAAAAGGTAATAACGTAGAGAAAAGTAATTTGTGGTTACATTTTGCAAAATAGCTTGTTTTTTTTAATAATAAATTATTATATAACACAGCGGCTCGCGTTCGTCACTTCAGTCGCCCGCTAGGCCTTGTCGAGGTGAGACCTGTGTCCCTTTTTCTAGCGCGCGGCTATCACATAGTGTAAAGAAGGCAGTTACTCTTTATTTGTTTTTATTAGTGCACAGAAGTATGGGAAATAAAAACAAGAAAGTAGCCAGGTGCAAAGTCCGGAAGGTTAGACGAGAAATCAGGTAAGTTTGTTTACAATTTTATTTTTTCACATACTTATATTATCTAAATACTTATTCGTCTTTTGATTTTTAAATCTAATCTACGGTCTATCTTTACCTTTACTTTCGAAACCTGTCCATCATTTCTAAGAAATAGCAATAAGAGTGCGCTTCTTATCTCTATTTAGGTACCTAGGTAGGTAATATTATAATAACAATAGAAGTGCAGCGCGCGCCGCCGCCGCGTTGCCGGCCGCACCTGTGTGTGTTTATTACCTACTAGCTGTTGGCCCCGGCCTCGCTCGCCAGCCAACCCCTCTCCTATATAGCCTATTACCGGCTCTAGTGTCCCACCTGTCTCTGTACCAAAATTTATCAAAAACAGCCGTTTTGACATGAAAACGGAACATACATACATACTTACATACATAGGTAGATGCAAAGGTATAATATGAGTAGGAAATTAGGGATCTCTGTTCCTTTCTGCGGATATATGTAGGTAGGTACCTACCGGCACCGACATTGAAGTCTCAAGGACGGATACCAACATAATACATAGTAAAATCATAACAGTAGAATAACTTGATAACGTTTTCATGAACATTTTTTTATTGTTGCAGTGCATCAAAACCACGATGCGGGCATGCGGGCGGCGAGTAAAGGGCAACTCGCCGCCCGACCATGGACCATGCCCGGGTCGACGGCGCGTTGTGTTCCACGCGCGCCTCAAAGAGCGTCAGCACGATGACGGGGCCCCGCCCAAGAGGGCCAAAGCCTGCCGGGGTCGCGGGACTTATCTCAATCCCCGTGACCCCGGAACACAAAGGGCTATTGAAGGACACCGTGGATTTTAGTCAGTACAAGTCTGACAGTCCCTCCCGCCCTGCCCGGGGTGGGAGGACTCATTTGATGATTTTACCACGCTAAAAAAAAAAAAAAGAATATTTTAATGATTTTGAAAAATGTGGCAGAATATAATTTAATTTATTTAAGCATTATGGACGACATACAGCTAAAACAGACAGTAATAAGTTTCGTTAGAAAATTAACCAAGCTAAAATTGAAACCTCTGTATTCATGTTAGAGTTGCTAGTCTAAAGTCAACCCGTGAGTTTGTATTTGTATATCTTATAAAAGCCTAATTGTTTTTCATTCATTGTTTCAGTGGAATGGAAGATATTCGTAATACATTTATTGTTGAAGAAGAGGCTAGAAATCAAGATGATTTTCATCCTGTTACAGGACGTCGAATCGTTGATATAAATTTCCTTCTTAAAGAACTGCAAGAAAAAGGGCGACATAATAATTTATTCGATTGCAAGATGAGTAATTTTCGTTTAATCAGCGAAAGAAGTCTAGGGCTTATCTCTGTTTTTAAATTCCAGTGCAACATGTGCCAAGAAACTTGTCTGGTCCATTCTGAAGATTACAAGGATCCGCAGCAATTAAATTTAAATATAGCTGCAACCACGGGAATCATAGCTTCAGGCATTGGATACTCTACATTTGAGGAATTATGTTCTTCCATGAATATACCGACATTTTCTTCAAAATATTATTTAAAATTGCAAAATGATGTTTATGCAAAATTGGAGAAAACTGCTAGTGAGTCTTTGGCGGCTGCTGCAGCAAAAGAAAAAGAAATAGCGCTCGCAGAAGGAAGAACAAATAACGGTTACCCCGTCATTGACGTATATGTTGATGGCTCATGGTGTACTAGGTCTTACGGAACAAATTATAAATTTTCATCGGGTACGGCATCAATAATTGGCAGAAAGACTGGCCAAGTTCTATATCTTGGAGTAAAAAATAAATATTGCTTGGTGTGTGCCAGAGCCGCTAACAGAAAGGTCGATCCGAAACAGCATGTCTGTTTCAAAAACTACACAGGTTCTTCAAGCTCAATGGAAACTCAAATTATAGTCGAAGGATTTAAATCCTCGATTCCAATGTATGGACTTATATACGGCAGAATGATAGGAGATGGTGATGCGTCAACCTACGCTAAAATTCTCAACGCCAAACCGTACGAAAATCAAAATCTGACGGTTGAAAAAATCGAGTGCCGGAATCATATCTTGCGTAATTTCTGCAAAAAGTTACGTGGACTTACCACAGAAACTAAATATATGTTGGCACATCGGAAAACGCTGACCAATGTAAAAATAATGTTAATGCGAAAAGCAATTGTGAATTCCATAACACATAATAAAGTTTCTCAGAATCATAGGTTTCACCTTTAGGGGTGTTCTGGCTAGCACGTGTGTCCGAATCTTTTTGCGGATTCTATGTGATTCTTGATACTCTTTTGTTCTTGTGTTTGTAAAAAGGTTTGTATCGTGATACACTTGCATACAGCATAAAAACAGATATGCAACATGCAAACAAGCACCACAAAAACATGCAAGCAAGCATGCAGCATGCAAGTAAGCATGCAGCAATCAAGCAAGCATGCAGCATGCAAGCAAGCATGCAGCATGCAAGCAAGCATGCAGCATGCAAGCAAGCATGCAACATGCAGCAAGCACGCAGCATGCAACATTCAGCAAACACGCAGCATTCAAGCAAGCATGCAGCATGCAAGCAAGCATGCAGCATGCAAGCAAGCATGCAACATGCAGCAAGCACGCAGCATGCAACATTCAGCAAACACGCAGCATTCAAGCAAGCATGCAACATGCAACAAGCATTGTTTCTGTCATGGCTCCGGCGCTGCGGGGTTTTGGGTGGCCCCACGCGAGCTTATCGTCGCAGATGATTTGAACGCTCACCACCGCAGCTTCGGTTTACTGGCCGGCTTCGCCGGCCAGCCTCAGCCGCGACGGCGGCCGTTCCAACCACCTACTCCTCAGCTCGCGGGCCACCCCACCCCTCCGCGCCTACGCGATTTTAAATTACACTCTAGGGGTAGGCAGACAAGACTACGTAAAGTCGGTTTTGCAGCATTTCGTTTCCGCCACAAAGTTTTGTAGCAGAATATATTGAATTTTTATGACAGTAATTTAATTTTTGGTAAAATTTTATTTCGGTATGGTGAAAATATGGCAAATAAATCATTTGGCAATTGAAAAAAGTTTAAAAGAGGCTTCGGTCAATAGTAAAAAGTTATTTTGTTAATCGGCGGAACATACTTCGGTAAAATAATACTTATGGCTAATGATACTTCGATGAACTGAAAATATGTCAAATAATGCATATAGCAAAAGAGATGTCGGTCAATAGTTTTCGGTGTAATGAAATTCGAACAAACAAAATTCGGTAAATTGATCGGTTCCCTGTAGAAATGCATTAAAAATAACTATTTAGCCATATTGAATGGTTTGCCATATTGGATTTAGAATGACGTCACGTGTTACTAATCAGTAAAAGTACTAGGCTAGTATAAGATCAAGGTGGTATCTTTTGCGCTCTCGCGCCACGTGACATGCAGCGCGGGGGTAAGGTAACTCTAAATGACCTGCCAAAATACTGGGCTAGCATAAGCTCAATGGTAAGTTTTTCAACGGGGTCAACGAAGTTCATTTGAAAAGCGCTGTGGTGCCACGTGATAGGGGGGAGGCAAATGCTGTTAGAATACTATTTAGCTTAGATTGTGGCAAGCGAAAATTCAAGGTTTACGTAAATGTGATTTCATGCGTTTTTTACGGCATTATCGTCCTTGCGTTACCTATTGCATTTGGAACACCCGATCTAGAAACTAAAACATCAATTAATTTAATAAGTATAGTTCAGAGTTTATTCCATTTAAAATATCTACTCAAATTAATTTATTACAAAAAAAAGAAAGACTTCGCTATTACTACAAAATATTATAATAAAACAAGTTTTTAATGAATCAAATCTCTTATTTTATATTTAAAATAAATCAATAAGACAAGTTGACCTACTGCCTGCTTATCTGTAATGTGACACTCCCCGTGAGTCCCCGCGACGTAAGCGCACGGCTCGCTTTGCGGCAATCGCGGGCAACTCTTGGTAGCGTTAAATGCCTATTTCGCTTGGATTACCTGCCCTTAAACAGGCTTTCTTGTAGTGCACCCACATCACTTCAAATTTAGTAAAGGTATCGTATTAGGTACATTTGCGTCTTGAAACACTCGTGCACGCTTGCAGCAGGCTTTCTGTCTTAATAATAAAGTATTATGGATCAAATTCCATTACAGAAATTCTTATTAATAGGATATAAAATTATCAATGAAACAAATACAAGTATTTCAGCTTAATTTATTGTTCATCTACTAACAATCACAGTATTTATGTTGCTTTGCATCGCAACTAGATAACAGTTCGAATGTCATCAACATTGTCAATATTTGGTTTTCTATCTACACATTATTTATATTTTAACAAAAAATATTGGACGAATAGTCGAGTATGAAAGTGTCCTTTTAATTAACCAAATATTAATTGGTAGTTAAGTAATAAATTAATACTAACACAGCAATTTTTGTACTCTACAAGAGTCAACTAATATAATATTACTATAGTTTATTTGTACGAAAATCCAATCAAAATTAACGTTCAAAAACCTAATGACACTCTTTTAATTGGCGCAAAATTCTACCATTATTATAATTTAATTGACATGTAGGGCAGTAATACAGCAGTGAAAAGTAGCATTTATGCCAATCAAATTAAAAATCTTTTTTGATTGGCATCCTTTAGGCAGTGCTTTTTAAAAAGGCAGTATAGGTTCGATCTCTGAATTAGAATTTTAAGGCAGTATTTAATATTCATTATTTTTAAAAATCTCAGGTAAAGCAGTTTTCTTAAACACGGCAGTAAATCTAGTTTGGTTTTAAAACAAATAATAAAATTTTGATTTACTAAAATCATAATGGCAGTTTATTTTATTTATTTAGTTTAGGCAAACCCTTTCATACCAGTTTATAAGATACATTACTGAACACTCATGTTTTGCAGTTCATTAAAAACAACACCTTTTTTAATAGGCAGCATAATTTCTTTCGATTGGATTTTCATACAAATGACTAGTTTCTTAACTACATTATCAATAATTTGAGACAAAACGAATTAAACATGAAGCCAGTCTCAAGAAATCAATGGAAGAAGAAACTATAAGAATGTATAAAACTCCTAATTAGTGTTACCAGCAGTAACAATCATTAGAAAAATACAAAAGCCGACAAAAGGCCTACCATATGCAAATAACCACCAGGCCTTACCTTCAGTCTATCCCTAGTTTCGTTTATGGCAACATATTGGAATATTTATATTATTGGTGTTGCCATTCTTACAAAATTGTATTCTACCACAAGGCATACTAGTGTTACCATTCCCTTCCGTTCAAATCTACTTCTTCAACAACCTTTTATATTATAGCTATATAAGGTGATAGATTATTATCAGAATTTTTATCGTGTTTAAAGATTACAATAGTGAAGAAATTACGTACCTTGGAACAGTTGATTCAATTTGAGAAAATAAACAAGTTAAATTAACATGCTCTATAACAGGCTCTATTCTACATAACGTGGTTCACAAATTACGCGCGATGTGTCGCTTCGTCAATGAAAACAACTGCTATCTCTCTCTCTGTTCTGTGAATGAAAACTGAAATCAGCTGACTAGCTTCGTCACTATCTAACCTACTAATACGAAGGCAAACAAATGTTTTAAAAGTGTAATTACTTACCAGCTACCACATTCTTCCAAAAAACTGACTTAATAAGATGATAAAAAAAAGTCTAAAGGGGTTAAATCCGGTGAGCGAGGAGGCCATGGCACTGGCCCTCCTCAACCTCAGACCTGCCTGCGTCAACGGAGGACGGGTCAAAGCGGCTGTGTTTACTGAATCTGTACACGGCATCCAGAATGGTATGATGGCTCACTCGCACACCAAACCTCTGCTGGTACAAGTTTACTGCATGCACAGTTATGGAGTTACACTCGCGGTAGCACAATACCATTTCAAGGTATTATTGATTGGAATGCCGTCGTCTGGGAGGCATTTTTAAAGGAAGCGCGAGCGATTTTCCCGTCGCTAGTTAGCGACGGGAAAATCGCTCGCGCCCGCTCGGTAGTTACTAGTTAGTTTTAGCAGTTGCTAAAACTAACTAGTAACTACCGAGCGGGCGGGCGGCGGGAAGCGACTGGTGAGCGGGCGCGGGCGATGAACGGAGTAGTGCGGGTGAGGGTGGGGGCGCGCGGGGCGACAGACGAGTCCCCGGCGCGCAGCGGCATCGTTTGATAAGTATGGCAACAGTGTATGAAAGGCGCGCCGGCGTTTTGCGAAAAGATTTCAATGAATTCAGTGCGGAGCGGCAACAGCTTAAGTCTACTGGATGGTTTTATACTAATAAATCCAGTCAAATTTATACGTAATTATTATTGTATGAAAAAAATATATGACAAATAATCAATATTTATCTTTACTATTGTAATCTATACACGCAATACGATCTCCCATTAAAGCGGTGGCAGATAATAATATAGCACCTTGTATATTGACTGGCTATATGGCATGACTACAAACCCAAATTAATGGCAATCTTTTTTATTTTTTATTCGTACTATTAAGTAAATCAGGCAAACAATATTGTTCCCGCCTCTAACAAATCTAAAGTAAAACTGTCTTATCCGATTTTAAGTATATTTACTTTATAATACTATTACGATATTATCATTGTTTTGAGTTAACTGTAGAAAGTTGTTTTAAAATAAATGTTCGGTATACATTTATCAATGTGTGTGGCAAAGATGTTTGGTCAACAAAAGTGACATGTGTAACTCTTTGAGTGTATTGTGCACACAGCCAAACTCTGAGTTTTATTACTCTAAGGCCAAATGCTTTCCAAAAAAGATGTATTACGGCCATGTATCACGACTTTTGTCTAAGGGGTGAGCGGTGCGGCGGGCGGCGCGAATAAGACATTAGTTACTTTGTAAGTACGCGAATTTGCTACTAGCAGAGCGTCGTGGCGTGTTTCAAATATTTCTATATATTTGATCTTACCACTAGCCGCCCCGCGCTAAGTCACCGCTCACAGCGGCAAGATCGTAAACGGGCAGTTCCTAACTAAAAATGAAAATCGTCCTTGCTACTACGATATAATGATGCAATTCGACTTATGTCATCGAGGCGAGCGTGTTTTGTTTTTCATCTACCCGTAGAAAACCGTACGTTTTATGTCATATGTCGTAGTGGTAAGGATGATTTTCACTTGTAGTTGGAATCGGTCGAATAGCGTCGCATCGCGTCTTGAGCTCTTCTTAGTGTCTTTCTTGCTTTACAGATATGACCCTATAGTTACGAGGTAGGGAACCCAAAACATTCTACACTATTTGGTCAATAATTGTGATACGTATTCGATAGTGTACAAATCAATCGATAAATTAAAGATGTGAGTCTTATGGAAGTCTAACTGAAGAAGTAGACGGATCTAAGTACACTGTTGAGGTCGAAGTCTCCTTTACTTGGAACTTTTTGTAGTAAGTTGTTGACGCGTTTCTTATTCGCTGCGCCTACGCTTCTGTCCTCTAGTTCACTGAAATTGTAGATGGTCATATTGAAGTTTTTTTTGCGAACGTCTTGTTTTGATTTTGATGTTCAAAACGGGCCGATTCTCAGCAAGAGAGATTTAATTTAAATTGTATCGAATATTTTTTGGAAAAGTAAGAGTAATCTTTGGTATAGAGAAAAAATTACTCACCTTTCGTCGTAGCTATACCGCTTTGTTAAGAACTCTGATAGATCTTCTAGAATTGGTTGTGAGTGTAGAGCTACGAACTGCTCACGGCAAATCTAGAACGTTGAAAAAAAAGCAGTTAGACCAACGGCACATAGGTAATGTATGACAGAGATAACACTCTTCAAAGCTGAAACAGCAGACTATCTCTTTCTATAGATTGAAGTGCAATATTTATTGCCGGTACACACCGGAGAGCACATACAGAGAACAGTTGTGGCCAAGTGGTTTCAGACCCGACTTACGAGTCGTAGGTCGTGAGTTCGAACAAGGCTAGGTGCATTCATTATCTGCCTTCCCAACTATATTGGGGTCGGCTTCCAGTCGAACCAGATGCACAAAGCCAGGCGCATTACTTTGTATTATTTATTTCATCACCACTGCTCACAAAACGGTGAAGGAAAACATTTTGAGGAAACCGACATGTCATAGAACTCAAATTCGAAGACATGTGACATTTACTAAGCCGCACTGGGCCCGCGTGGTGGGTTATGACCCACTCCCTCTTACAGAGATGAGGCCTGTGTCCCAGCAGTGGGAACGTTAATTATGGGCTGATGATGAATATAATAGAAAGACATTTATTTGATATTGGACACGCACAGTAATAATAAAAAAATAAATTAATAAGAATTTTGCTGAGTATGTCCACACCAAAAGGGTTACCAACTTAGCATTTGTTAGGCGAAAGAAACCCAGCGCCGGTTTTCAGTTGGTACCCCATAGTATCACACGACGAGGTAGGCAAATAAAATAGTTAATGATATACACGGTGGAGCTCGTGGCTAATTAATTACAGCCGCACAGATCGATCTTCCGGGTTAAGTCGCGCTTGCCGAAATTGGTTATGGATGGGTGACCATCTGTCATAGCGAGTTTCCTCCGTGCCTCGGAAAGCACGTAAAGCTGTTGGTCCCGGCTGTCATTTGTGGATCTTTGACAGTCGTTACTGTTAGTCAGAAGCTCTAAAGTCTGACAACCAGTCTTACCATGTATTACCCAGTTACTGGGCTGTGGAGGTCCGATAGGTGTCGCTCTATGTAAAATACTATATTCAGTTGCATCTGGTTCGACTGGAAGACAACCCAAATATAGTTGGGAAAAGGTTGGGCAGATGATGGTGATGATACATGGTGGAGTTCTAGGTACTAAGTTCATACCTCATTCATCCGGTCGACGGAACGCGGGTGCGTCCAGAAGCAGTCGTGTACTGACACGAAGGTGACTGCCTGCGCCTCGCAGTGCAGCCCGGTCAACATCATGTGGGACGAGTCAAGTGAGTGGATGAAGTTCGGAGGGAACGCGTTGCGCTGCTTCATCGTGCAGGGACGTCTGTGGTGGTAGGAGGTAAGGATTAACAAACGGCTATGAAATAAAGATGAATTTTGAGAAAAGAAAAATTCTGTAGCAAGTGGGATTCGAACCCGCGTCTTCTGGATAAGTACTCCAGATGCCTTACCAACTAGTCCATCGCAACTCACGTTTGTAAGCTGAAATTCTCTATAACCCTCGTTTGAACGTTTTTCGGTAACGTAGCGCCATCTCTTGGAGTAGTTTCTAACTACTTACTATCTTTAACCGACTTCAAAAAGGAGGAGGTTCTCAATTCGGTCGGTATGTTTTTTTTTTTATGTATGTACACCGATTACTCCGAGGTTTCTGGTCCGATTAGTGTAATTCTTTTTTCGTTCGATGCAGTATACTTTCCCATTGGTCCCATAAAAATTTCATCCAATTTGGTTCAGTACTATTTATTTTGTGAGCATTTTTATTGGTGGATGATGTGATGATCTTTACTTTTTTGAGTGTTTGTTACGCGATTACTCCGCTAATTGTGGACCGATTTTCAAAATTCTTTTTTTGTTATACGAGGAATAGTTCACTTTAGGGAACACTGCAAGTTTCATCAAAATCGGTTCAGCAGTTTTTGATAGGGAATTTTATTAGCTTATTGTGTACATGAGCGATGTTAATACCGGTGCTAAGGATTACCAAATTCTAGTGCACATGTAAGAAATGATGTATTTGACAAGAATTTTGGGTTGAATATTTAAACTAAAAAGAGTAAAATAAAAAACTTTTTTCAAAAAAAAATTTAACCGCCTTCAAAAACAACCACAAAAAAGGGTAAAATAACCTACAAAATAACTTTTCTTTCGGAAGTCGGTGGCATAAAAGACAACGAAATAAAAAAACAAAGCCACCGACTTCCGAAAGAAAAGTTATTTTGTAGGTTATTTTACCCTTTTTTGTGGTTGTTTTTGAAGGCGGTTAAATTTTTTTTTGAAAAAAGTTTTTACAATGCTATATAACTATGAAGTAACTAGATTTATTTTTACGGCACGGTTGGCGCAGTGGTTGAGTGATCGACTGCTGCGCAGTGTGACGCGGGTTCGATCCCCGCACGGAACAAATATTTGTATGATCTACAAGTATGTAGTTTTTTCTGGCCTGGGTGTCTGTGTATGTGAGTTTCTATATCTGTAAACGCACCCACGATACAAAAAGAAATTCCTAGTGGGGGTAATGTTAAAAATAAAAACAAAGATAATAATATGTTTTTAAAACGACTATAACTGAAAATTCCTTGCGATTTTTTTATATTGATTTACTCTTTCCTCTATTCTAGGTCAGTAAAACACCCCTTTAGAGGGCCATAGCCTTGCCGGGGTCGCGGGACATACGTTTACCGCGACTCCGGTACACAAAGGGCTACCGAAGGATACCGTGCATTTTAGTCAGTACAAGTCTGACAGTTCGGTTCTCAAATACAAAGGGAAAGGAGCAAACAAATAAAAAAATGAGAAGCAGAAGAGAATAGAGTATTATAATAACTTACTGCGCCTGGTCTAAGGCCGGTCGATACTGTCCGGAGGTGGGTCCTGCACGTCGGTAGTATGGCTGCACTACGGGCAGACCTAGTGGAGTCACCCACTCCACGCTCTCGCCGCATACTGCTGATATTAACCTGATGGCAGAAATAATTACTTAGCACTAGCTTACCCGACAAACTTCGTACCGCCTCAGAACCATTTTTTTATCATTGCTTTTAATAATTCCCTGGACTTCCAAAAACAATTTAAACCTAAAATTAGCCAAATCGGTCCAGCCAGCTTTTAACTGGTGAAAGACTTTTTGAAATCGGTCCAGTAGTTTTTGAGTTTATTCATTATAAAGATACACACACACACACACACACACACACACACACACACACAATAATACAAAACTTTACTCTGCATAATATTAGTGTAGATTTAGATGTTCTGAAAAAGCTTAAGGACAAGCTTTGAGAAACTGTTTCTCTGTAATCTCAGGTCATTTTTGGTTGGTTCAGTTCATTGACAATCTTCGAATATCAATGGATACTTTAATTTTTTCTACACTGTTCATTTGTGAAGTATTTGTTTCTTATAATAAATTATTAAAAGCAAATAAACTATTCCTATTATTTTTAAGGGCTAATGGTTAGTTAAAAACGAGTTAGACATTTTTCATGTGACTGATCGGGTCGGACAAAAATCATTGTACAAAAAGTTAAACATCTGTTGAACACTTGTCTAAAAAATCCTTGTCTAAAAGGACCCTTATATCAACGTCAAATGGCGTTTTGCAGTTGACAGTTTTTTAGACAAGTGTTCAACAGATGTTTAACTTTTTGTGATTAGACGGAAAATGTCCAGTAATACAGTCTTCAGCATACTATACAATTCCACAACTACACTTAACCATCTACATCTTAGGAATATCGAATCATTACTTTGTTTCCGTTTATCAAATTGAATTGAGTTTAAATCTACACTTAATATATAAACTAAAGAGTTTCTTTGTTTGAACGCACTAATTTTAGGAAATACTGGTTCGAATCGAAAAATTATTTTTGTTGTGGATAGCCCATTTATCGAGGTAGACTATAGGCTATTTAACATCACGCTAACCAACAGGAACCGAGCAGCGAGTGACACCGCGGGGAGCAGCTAGTTGTAAAATAAACAGGCACTAGTAGGCACACACCAAGACGTCTTAAAGCCTGAGTAGTTTCGCTGAGGAAAAGCGACAGAGCTATAAAGACGTCATGGTAGCAACCCGTAGTCGTAACTCACTTGGCACAGTCGGTGAACCAGTCCTGTATGAGCTTGGTGGAGGTGAACATCTCTCGCAGCGAGTCGAAGGTCTTCGTGGTGAGGTACTGGGAACACGTCCACACGTGCTCCTTCGGGAACTCCTCTATGTCTGAACACAACAGTTTCAAGATATTTAGTTTAATTTCACAGAAAAGAAAGTATAATTTTCCTGTCTTTCCTCTTGTGGTCGGCGCAACACGTTTTCTTCATCCATTCTCCCCTGTCAGACACATAATACATCCATGTTCTCTTTGGCCTTCCACTTCCTCTATATCCATAAACATCAATACCATCAATCTCTTAATAAACACGTGAGTGACAGAAAAGAAAGGGATTTCATAAAATGTCAGAAAAAAGGGTCGGCACAGTGTATTTTTTTTGACTATGGGTTAACGTTTAAACACTATTGAACAAGCTCTGTTTATATAAAAGGGAAACCTTAGCAAATAAAACTAAAAAAAAAAATAGAATAAACTCGAGCTATAACAATTTTCCAAAAAAGAAAAAGATTTCGTATGTCCTTTATCGAGGTTTCACCTATTGATGTTATAAATTTTAATGAAACGGTCACGAAAGTATTTCAATACAACATAGTTTTACTTATGAAAGTTACCTTTCAGCTGCTTAGCGATCTGCAGCCGGGCCCCGAACTTAGTGACTCCATACACGGTGGTCATGACTGTCTGCTTGATGACCTTCCTCCGCACGAAGTTCTCCAGGATCATGGCAGCAGGTACACCGGCTGCAGCGTCACGGACACGCATGTCTTCCACCTGGGACAACCACATTTAAAAGATAGACACAGTATTTTTATTGTAGTTTGATATTATTGATGCGTTATACATAAGCAAACGTTCAGGGATGTTCTTAATATACACTTCAAAAGGTGCGAAATTGGCTCTTTAGTGTGGAAGAAACAAGCACAAAAACGGCTTGAATGTACAGCGATTTGTAGCTTTGAAGAGACAAGGAGGTCGTAATTGGACAAATCTCAGGAACACCTGGGTCTGAATTGCGTCGTGCTGTAGTCCGTTACATGCTATAGTGAGCTCTATGTGCTACACAATACGTACCATAGCGGCTACAGCGCTGTACACGTCCTGCGGTCTATCAAGCGGCGCGAGGTTGACTGCAGCCGCACCGGCCGCGTCGTGCTGTAGTTACATGCTATAGTGAGCTCTATGTGCTACACAATACGTACCATAGCGGCTACAGCGCTGTACACGTCCTGCGGTCTATCAAGCGGCGCGAGGTTGACTGCAGCCGCACCGGCCGCGTCGTGCTGTAGTTACATGCTATAGTGAGCTCTATGTGCTACACAATACGTACCATAGCGGCTACAGCGCTGTACACGTTCTGCGGTCTATCAAGCGGCGCGAGGTTGACTGCAGCCGCACCGGCCGCGTCGTGCTGTAGTTACATGCTATAGTGAGCTCTATGTGCTACACAATACGTACCATAGCGGCTACAGCGCTGTACACGTCCTGCGGTCTATCAAGCGGCGCGAGGTTGACTGCAGCCGCACCGGCCGCGTCGTGCTGTAGTTACATGCTATAGTGAGCTCTATGTGCTACACAATACGTACCATAGCGGCTACAGCGCTGTACACGTCCTGCGGTCTATCAAGCGGCGCAAGGTTGACTGCAGCCGCACCGGCCGCGTCGTGCTGTAGTTACATGCTATAGTGAGCTCTATGTGCTACACAATACGTACCATAGCGGCTACAGCGCTGTACACGTCCTGCGGTCTATCAAGCGGCGCGAGGTTGACTGCAGCCGCACCGGCCGCGTCGTGCTGTAGTTACATGCTATAGTGAGCTCTATGTGCTACACAATACGTACCATAGCGGCTACAGCGCTGTACACGTCCTGCGGTCTATCAAGCGGCGCGAGGTTGACTGCAGCCGCACCGGCCGCGTCGTGCTGTAGTTACATGCTATAGTGAGCTCTATGTGCTACACAATACGTACCATAGCAGCTACAGCGCTGTACACGTCCTGCGGTCTATCAAGCGGCGCGAGGTTGACTGCAGCCGCACCGGCCGCGTCGTGCTGTAGTTACATGCTATAGTGAGCTCTATGTGCTACACAATACGTACCATAGCGGCTACAGCGCTGTACACGTCCTGCGGTCTATCAAGCGGCGCGAGGTTGACTGCAGCCGCACCGGCCGCGTCTCCACCGAGTGCTGCGTAGTGTTGTAATCCGTTACATGACCCGTCTTGGTGGACTGGGAACCCACACATGTACTCTGTTTGGGACAGAAATATAGCAAATTAATGTAGGTTTGTCTATTAAATATATACCAAAATAAAAAAATGCGTTAGTTCTTAGTTACCTTCATGGTTAGGAGATCGCACCGCGTTAGCGATCTCCATACAACAAGCGAGAGTCTGCCACGGCTCTTCAGATTCCGCCCACCATCGTTCTCCTTCCAAAGGACGGTCGGCCGAGTCCAGGATCTTGTCCATTATACTGTCAGCGTATGCCAGTCTAAGAAAAAAATAAAATTTAAGAGGTGTTTCTGGTTTCTAAACAGTACAGTCGACTATTAAAATGACATCAGTAATTGCGATTGGTTGAATTTTTTTTTTTAATATCAGGATTAAATATTAGGAGATCCGGCTCGAAGGACCATGTTTGGTATTGAATTAGATTTCTAACAAACTTCATTTTAATTTTTGATGGCTTCTAAATAGCCTCTATAAATCGATTTCCTTGATGCTTGCGTTTCCACCTTCAAACAAAAGCCGAAAATACAACAGCTTCTTCTAACATCCAAGCTTTTTTTGGGACAAACCCACCACACTATTCCCAAACCACTGCAGCAACTCCTGAAACCCAGAATCAACTGTTGATTCTGGGTGGGGGCAACCATCAGAAAAGCGCTGAGACAATGAAGCTCGACGTGTCCCGGAGAATGAATTTAATTGTCTTGGATCCTGCAACGAAATTTATCAGAAAAGAATAGTGAAGGATTAGGAAAAAATACGTTTCCAAGCATGTTACCTCTCATCAACAGTACTCTTCTTCATGGTGCCCGTAAGGTTAATGGCGTGTAGTTTGAGCCACCGTAGTCCCCTCGGTCCGAGCGGCTGTCGTCGTGCGAAGGTCAGCAGCGCTCGCTGAGTGTCCGCGCCCAGAGCGGACACGTGCGGACCACACGCGTACACGCGACCACGGAAGTCCAGGTTGTGGGGCAGCCAGAATATTGAGTCTCTGATGAAATAATTGGATTAAATATAAACTTAATTGGCTCTCTAGTGATAAGCATAGATCTCAGGGACCTCATGCGCTTATTGGCTTCCATAAATAATTTTCATACATATATTGACAATAAGAATGTCAATTGTATGAAAATTAAAAAAAAAACTGGAATGTGTGGAATATCCATATCGATGCCTTCCGGCCTTTGTAGAAACGTTAGCCTACTTTTCCGGTAGAATATTTCTATGGCTTTAACAGGTAAAGAGCTTTGATTCAAATGAATGACGTGCATACGATAGCAAAAAATATTGTGTTAGCAAATATGAGTTTAGCTACAGATTTTTCTTTGAAATCATTTCATATTTTACTTAACGAAACCTTATTATCCTATACCTCTTGTAGTCTATTTTCACAAAAAAACCTCTAAACTTAGGAAAGCACGTGAAACTGTCGCTTCCAGCATCATTGGTAGATCTTTCGATAATGGTAACAGATATTCACAAACCCAGCAGCCTGAATCAGTATACGAGTTGTAAAGGTCAGAGAAAGACAATCGCTCCATTTAAAAACATCCGATTTTATTCGAACAAAAACCAACCTTAATTCAGTTAAAAAAGGGCTAAAATCATCTAACTTACCTATAATGGTTAGCCAGCGACAGTTTGTAAAGCGCATCGCACCACAGAGAGTGCATCTCAGCCCTCGCGCGGTTGATAGCCACACGACGTTTGAACGCCGCGGCTGCGTCCGCGCCGGTCGCGAACTGAGACGTGTCGAGTTTAGAAGACGGAGGTGCTATGTCGAGTTTCTTGTTACCACCGTCCCTGTGGTGTGGAAAGTTAAGCTAAACTAAGTCACTGAAGATAGTTTTTCAAAATCATGTATTTCAAGTGGGCCAGTCAAGGCACTTTTGAATTGCCGAAAGACAAAGATTCCAAAGCGTAGATTTATAGATAAGAATGGGCAAGCAATTCCCCATGGAGTTTCGTCTCCATACACTGATGGTACATTATGTGAGAACGATAAACCAAGTAAAAAGTGTTTAATGGAAATTTAAAAAAAAGTTGAGAGGTGTCAAGGGACACCCGGATGGAACGAAATTACTGTACTGGTGGGAATCGCTTGGACAAATCGGCAAAACAAGTGAAGGTCGGAAAACATTTGCTTAACGATAGCAAGTAAAAAAAGCAGGTTCAAGCGATTTTTGACTTTATTGACATTTTAAATTTGGTTTGTTTTTTCTCACATTCTCGTTCGCTAACATTGCTCCTTCATTAAAATCCGGTGTTTGCATAAATGTCAATAAGGTCATTGCATCTGTTTTTTTTAGCTTGCTATCGTTCGTTAAGCAAATGTTTTCCGACGTTTAAGCGATTTTCAACCTTATTGACATTTATGCAAACACCGGATTTTAATGAAGGAGCAATGTTAGCTAATGAGAATGTGAGAAAAAATAAACTAAATTTTAAATGTCAATAAGGTCTAAAATCGCTTGAACCTTTTTTTAACTTGCTTAACGATAGCAGGTTAAAAAAAAGGTCAAGCGATTTTCGACCCTCCACCCCACTCCACCCTACTCCACACCATTCCGCTCCATTCCATTCCAGTCCATTCCATTCCATGGTAATAAACACATTACCCTCCTTTGCGTCGCGCAGTCGGTAAAAAGTGTCATGTCAATTTCATTTGACATTTCATTCCGTCTAGCCCCTTTCGCAACGCGCGATAAGGAACTTCGTTCCAAAAACAATTCAATAAAATTATTACAAGTAATCAAAAAAAAAGCGAAGTTATCTAAACAAAAAAAAAAGTGAAATCCTTTAGCAATGGCCGTCCCATTGCTTAGTCATGTGTATTCTTACCTAAATATCTGTATCTGCAAATCAAGTATAGGTTTGTTGATGACCCAAGGCACCTCGCCCAGCTGGTTGAGACTGTCCAGTACGGGGTACAAGGACTGCGCCGGCGCAGACTCCAGGCGCTTCCATTGGCTCATCACGTAGAACGGCATTCTGGTTTGATCAAAGAGAAGTACTTAAATAACACTGTATTTGAAGTACTAGAAACTACGTAAAAGCTACCTATTTTTGTTTGACATGAAATACAAACGGATTCTTCAGTTTCCAGTAGCGTTTATATTCCGCGCATTGTATGACGGTGTCTGTGACAGATGTCAGTATGGCATGACTAGATCAGTGAGAATAATATGCAGTTTTATTTGGTAGTAATGTCGATTGAAGCAAATTTTTATAACATTTTTCTATATCTCAGGACAAGTGTCAGCGCCTTTTAAACGACATGTATTACCATTACAGTGACACTCATATCGATAATGTAATCGTTAATCAAAATCTTCTACCTTCTATCAAAATTATCGACAATCTGTATTAGTAGTAAGTTCCATCTCTAAACAAACCTATGGGTCAGTTCACACCGAGACGCGAAGCGACGCGACTTGACGCAACGATACTTCAAATGTGTTTATTTTCTTGTCGTAAATAAGGTTAGATTTTGAGTCGCTATTAAAATGAAGCGCGGTGCCGCACTGCGCCGCGCCGGGTTGTGACAGGTGTATCTTTTCGTGTAGGAAATAGAGTTCGATTTTGAATAGCTCTATTGAAATGTGCGCGCAGCGTCACGTTTCGGTCTGAGCCGACCTTATGACGTTAGGGTAAATGCATAATAATAATATAAGTCTTTGCTTTGTATTAGTTTCAATTTTATTTCTTGAAAGGAATAATTTTGCAGGGTAAATATATTCATTTTAATACAGTCATTACTGCTTCCGTATTTTAAGAACTATAATATAGGTACTTACAGTTAAAATCTCTAGTCACAATAATTTTAAATCACAGCAACATTCATGAGTGCAAGGTATCAAGTCTCAGGTAGAGACTCCACCAAAGTGGAGAGGAGAGATGTGTTTGAATAACCAATCAGATTTCCACCGAAGCTAAGCGGAGAGGAGATGTGGATTTCTGATTGGTTATTCAAACATATCTCCGCTCAAAGATTTTCTTTCAGACCTTCGGACTCAGTCCATCCAACGCTCATTTCCAACCGAGCTAACGGGAGAGAAATGAGACGTTAGAAATGGATTGAAGAATTCACCGCGATAGGTGAGAACCCCGTTAGGTCAGTTGGAAATGAGCATTGGATAGACTAAGTCCAAGGCCGCGGGTTCGAATCTTACTTTCCAAAGAAAACCTTTGAAATTCGATACGCATACGTTAATGCGTTTAATTATAAAATATCTTCGCTCGTCTCCGCTTTGGTGGAGTCCCGGCTTCAAGACTACAATACCTGACTAATGGCGTCGTCGTCACAAGATAAGCCCCTCGCTGTGTATCAGCCCAGGGTGCAGGCGGGGCCGCGGTAGGAGTGAGCGCGGCCCTCATCCTCAGTCGGTCAGCCGCGGCCCCCGACCACACGCGCGCCAGCACAGGGTGAGGCTTCAACTCCAGGCGGACCATGCGACCCCACGGACGATGGACTTTGTATACTGCTGGGAGCTTCTTCCTGCGGGGTTACAATCAAAAGAATAAGGGAGCTTCCCCAAGACGCAATGCGACGCGTTTCGACCGATTCCAACTACATGTGAAAATCATTCTACCACTACGACATATCGTCGCCGTCAGTGCAGGACCTTGTAACTGCAAGTTTTGGTAAAAACATTTTTATCGACAAAATTATTACATGACATGATGTATCCCGCCATCTAGTGATGAAACGATAAACTAGCTTAAAATTGCATTTATGACATAAAACGTGCGGTTGTCTACGGGTACATGAAAAACAAAACACGATCGCCACGACGACGTCAAGTCAATCGAATTGCATCATTATATCGTAGCAGCAACGACTATTTTTATTTTTCATCATCATCATCAGCCTATAAATTTTCCCACTGCTGGGACACAGGCCTCCTCTCTGTGAGAGGGAGTGGGCCGTAATCTACCACGCGAGCCCAGTGCGGATTGGTAGATGTCACATGTCTTCGAATTTTTGGTTCTAGGACATGCCGGTTTCCTCACGATGTTTTCCTTCACCGTTTTGAGAGTAGTGGTGTTGAAATAAATTACACAAAGTAATGCTCCTGACGGGGTTCGATCCCACGACCTACAACTCGTAAATCGAGGCCGATACCGCTGGGCCACCACTGCTCATTTCATGCCACTTTTCATGTTTAGTTAATACAAATTGCAAGTCGCACGAATCGCGTCATGGGGAAAAGCTCCCTAAGTATGGAGTGTCTGGCCCATTTTTCTCCATACGTTTTTACATTTCTCCAACCTACCCTTGCAAATAGGTGTAGAATCAAATCCATCCCATTTCCTTTAATTTAATATTGGTTGTTTAAAAGTGCCTCTTTGATGACCTAATTGAAATAAATGATTTGAGTTTGAATTTATATAAAGGTTTAAATCTACACTAAAAATATAAATCTAAAGAATGTATTTGGTTGAAAGCGCTTATCTCTTAGAAATACCTACTTGTTCAAATTAAAAAATTCTTATTATGTCAGGTAGTCCATTTCTCAAAAAAAAAAAAAACTAAAGGCTTTATAACATCACCAAACACACGTTACAACCAAAAGGGGCGAAGCCTTTACTCAGCAATGAGACAGTACTAGGAGAATAAAAAGTTGTACAGAATTAAGCACGAGAGTGAAAATGACGGTATGCATTTGAAGGTAGTCTCATCAAAGACCACTCATTGTTATTTGAGTGTCTGAATTGTTTCCATATTTTCTAAAACGCCAAAAACAATGCTATCCATCTAGAGCTAGTAAAAACATGTTATTTAGGATAGTGATCCTATTGGCAACCCTTACTAGTATTAGAAATGACTGATCTTTCAATTTTTTTTTATCATTTGAAGAGGCCTTGGGCACCTTTCCTTCAAAATGTTTTTCTATGCAAACACAATTAACCAATAATGAGTAAAATATAGAGAATAAGAAATAGAACTAAAAATTACAACTTACTCTTTAGCAGCTTTGCTCTTGAACATGTTGACGTCAATCTTCACGTCATTAATTATAATGTTATAGAGGAACTTGCCGACGTTCTGACGCATTTCCATTGGCCACGGCATCTCTTCGATATCCTGAACAAAATAATACCATACTTATGAAATTTAAATATGCAAGCAATTCTAAGCTTTACGTAGAGGTCTTTTATAATGCGCTCAGCAAATGAGTGGAGCTCTCTGCATGCGTCTGTATTTCCGAACGCATACAATTATAATGTCTACAAAGTGAACAGGCTTTTTCTGGGTAAGCTCGCTCCATCGTCTACTTTGTCTCTGTTTCCCCTGACTTAGGCTAAAGTCAAGAGCGAACCCATCATATAAAAAGAGTTGGGAAAGAAACAAGTTATGTTGAATACATCTGTGTGAAAATGAACTGATCCCAGAGAGTCCTGTAACTGTAATCCTAAAGACTTTTAAGTAAATTAGTTAGCCATTGCTTCGTTTATGTTATGAAAATTCGTCGTTTGACAGTTGATGGACTCCACTTGCAGCACTCCTATTACTATGGTTTCTCACCAAGCTAGTACTGACTCTTTATATGCACTAGCGCCTACTTCTACATGCGTTGTAAAGCAATCTGGTGCCGTTAACCAACTATCAGTTGACATATGAACTGTCTGTAGACGTCACAGAAATATTAAAAACAGGAGAAGTGGCAAGGGGGCGTGTCGGTGAAGCCGTGGTGTTGAGCGTTTCGCTCAGCTATTGACTTGTACTACTTTATTCTTGTTTTCCTATATTACTCCGACTGTATTGTTTTTACATTAAATACATTGCTCTTTTACAACCACCTCAGTCTATCACTGAGTGACTAGACAAGCAATGTAAAACTGACATAACGATACCTCACCAAGCCGTAATGTCGCATGGTGCGTCCGTTGTATTTGAGCGGGAGAGTCGTATCCGCCCCCCGTGTCTCGAAAACACACAATGATAATTGTTTGTGTGAGTAAATTATACGGAAAAAGTACGCTGTAGTGTAAAGAATTAGGTTTATATTTAAATGACTGAGTTATCGATGGCGCGTGTGTGCAATTGTTCGTAGTATTGTTTTGACAGAATTGTGTGCGCAATATTAGCGTTATGGAGGGGCAATTGTGGCTTCACCGGATTTCTACACATTTTGAATTCCACGCCATATCTTCTTCTTTAATATATCTATGGTAGACGTACTACTCGCAGTAGTTCCATTACTAAGGTTACTCACCAAGCTAGCGCCGTCTCTATTCATATGCACTAGCGTTTGCCATGCTTGTCGTCCGTTGTACAGCAATCCGATGCCGTGTACGGATTTTCTGTTGACGTACTACTCGCAGTAGTTCCAATACTAAGGTTACTCACCAAGTTTGCGCCGTCACTGTTCATATGCACTAACGCTTGCCACGCCTGTCGTCCGTTGTACAGCAATCCGATGCCGTGTACGGATTTTCTGTTGACGTACTACTCGCAGTAGTTCCATTACTATGGTTACTCACCAAGCTAGCGCCGTCTCTCTTTATATGCACTAGCGCTTGCAATGCCTGGCGTCCGTTATACGGCAATCCGGTGCCGTCTACCGACTATAGATAGACGTTCTACTCGCAGTAGTTCCATTACTATGGTTACTCACCAAGCTAGCGCCGTCTCTGTTTTTATGCACCAGCGCTTGCCACGCCTGTCGTCCGTTGTACAGTAATCCGATGCCGTCTACGGATTTTCTGTTGACGTACTACTCGCAGTTGTTCCATTACTAAGGTTACTCACCAAGCTAGCGCCGTCTCTGTTCATATTCACTAGCGCCTGCCACGCCTGTCGTCCGTTGTAAGGCAATTCAGTGCCGTCTACCGACTATAGATCGACGTGCTACTCGCAGTAGTTCCATTACTATAGTTACTCACCAAGCTAGCGCCGTCTCTGTTTTTATGCACTAGCGCTTGCCACGCCTGTCGTTCGATGTACGGCAATCTTTTACCGTCTACCGACTATAATTTGACGTACTACTCGCAGTAGTTCCATTACTAAGTTTACTCACCAAGCTAGCGCCGTCTCTGTTCATATTCACTAGCGCTTGCCACGCCTGTCGTCCGATATACGGCAATCTTTTACCGTCTACCGACTATAGATTGACGTACTACTCGCAGTAGTTCCATTACTATGGTTACTCAACAAGCTAGCGCCGTCTCTGTTCATATGCACTAGTGCCTGCCACGCCTGTCGTCCGTTGTACGGCAATTCAGTGCCGTCTACCGACTATAGATAGACGTTTTACTTGCAGTAGTTCCATTACTATGGTTACTCACCAAGCTAGCGCCGTCTCTGTTCATATGACTGGCCTGTTGGTCTAGTGGTTAGTGACCCTGACTGCTATGCCGGAGGTCGTGGGTTCGATTCCCACCCAGGACAAATGTTTGTGTGATGAGCACGATCATTTGTTCTGTGTCTGGGTGTAATTTATCTATAATATGTATGTATTTAGAAATATATAAGTATGTTTATCAGTTGTCTAGTACCCATAACACAAGCTCTGCTTAGCTTGGGACTAGATGGCGTTGTGTGATAGTTGTGGAATATTATTATTATTATTATATGCAATAGTGCCTGCCACGCCTGTCGTCCGTTGTACGGCAATTCAGTGCCGTCTACCGACTATAGATAGATGTTTTACTCGCAGTAGTTCCATTACTATGGTTACTCACCAAGCTAGCGCCGTCTCTGTTCATATGCACTAGCGCTTGCCACGCCTGTCGTCCGTTGTACGGCAATCCAGTGCCGTCTACGGATTTTCTGTTGACGTACCACTCGCAATATTTCTCGTAGACTCGCTCAATCTTCTTTAATGTGCCATTACGACGGTATTGCTCGATTTGATACCTGATAAAGGAAGAAAATGTAGCTGTTTAAAAATATATGGAAACTAGTGGCCCGTCCCAGCTTCGCACGGGTATATAAAGAACCGCTCGTCCGATTTTGTGCAAACTTCACATGAAGCATCTACTAAATAGTTCGAACAAAGCCTAAACATTTGGTTTGGGTAGGTGAGCCCGTTCTTGAGCTATATATAACTTTACAACGAAAAGTGGCATTGATTTTTATATATTAGATGTTTTAGTCAAAATAAGCCATATGACAACGAAATAGAGCCTTCTTTTCAATTTTCTGTTTTACTTAGCTAAATAGACGTAGAATAGTGGCAACACTTACTTCTGATATACTTGAGTTCCTAAATCTCTTTGTAGTAGCTTGAGCGTAGGACTGTACGTTTCACTGCCGTCTACCAGCTTGCTTAGCTCGCCCATTATTAGTTCTACAAATTGATCTACCTGTAACAACGTCGAAAAATGCTTCAGCAAAACTGGTCAAGATTTTTAAAATGTTAGGACCCACTCTTCAAGCATAGAAAGTGAGTAGCTGAAGGTGTCAACTAGACATCGATTTTTCTTCAAAACATCGATATTACGTTGGAATTCATAGATATTGCGCATAAGCATTAGTGTCTCGTTCATGATGTTTTTACAAGGAGTGTCACAGCGCACGATCTCCCGCTTTTTTCATCCAGTCACAGCCAGCTACCTTCTTCGGGTCATCAATTCATCTTGCTGGGAGACGTCCGTCCCACACTACGTTTACTACTACTACTACCTACGCGCGGTCTCCAGAAAAAAAAAGCAACTACACTCGCAGACAAAAGTGTGCAATCACTTACTCCGATTCTGCGCGTACGAGTACTTAATAACTAGTTAAGAATAATGAAAATGGTATCATTTTATTTAAAGGTTTGACTCATCATATCAGCCGTAAGACGTCCACTGCTGAATATAGGCCTCCCCTTTAGACTTCCAATAGGACCGGTTGTAAGCGGCCTGCATCCAGCGTGATCCTGTGGCCTTCATAAGATTGTCTGCCCACCTAGTGGGTGGACGTCCTACGCTGCGCTTGCCGGTGCGTGGTCTCCATTCGAGAACCTTACGGCCCCATCGGCCATCATTTCTACGTGCTATATGGCCTGCCCACTGCCATTTCAACTTGCTAATTCGTTGGACTATGTCGGTAACTTTGGTTCGTCTACGAATCTCCTCATTTCTGAGTCGATCGCGCAGAGAGACTCCAAGCATAGCCCTCTCCATAGCTCGTTGGACTATAGGTACTGAGCTTACTAATGAGGCCTACAGTAAAGGACCACGTTTGACAGGTTTGACTGTTTAATTTAAATTGATACCAAATTCATTCAAATCACGCCATTATTTAAGGAGCTTTCCCAGATCAATTCCAAGTAAATGATTCCATACTTCTGCTCGCTATAGTTCCCGCCAGATAAGTCTGGAATAAAGGTCATTGATCCTATTAATAAATCGTTCGATTTTCAAAATAAAATATAAGGTCAAGGTCGCCTCTTACCACGATACGTCTGTTTTGATCGTGTTACGACACTTTCTTTACATTTTTTCTTATCGTTTTAAAATATTGGAATACATTGGTACACGGGGGTCAACGAATTTTATTCCAGAGTTATCTGGCGGAGACTATATTGTAGATACAGAATATTAAGACGCGGACTGACTACGATTTTAATCGCTTATGACCGCGTAAACTATTGTCACCACTATGGAGCGTCAATAAGATTGAAAATTGAAAAAATGACATTTGTGTTGAAATGTGACGTAAGCTGCGAATGGGCATTTATTTTACTGCTTTTCTTTAGATTATTTAAAATATAGACATAAAATTAAATAATGGTTCGGTTAAAGTTTAAAAAAAATGGAAAACCTACTAAATTCTTAAAAAAAAAACTGTTGTTATCGCTGGAAATACAGAGATCTTCGACGTCAAAGTTTATTTTTGTGCTACAACTTCCCAATTTTTATTGGGAATATCAAACTCTTATTTATTATTCTGTTCGGTTTAAATTCTTCTTTATACCCTTCTCTGTTCACTGTATTTTTCGCGTTGCTTATTTTTATTACATTACGTCATACTCGACGTTCTAAGAAACCAATTTTTGGGAATATGAGATAAGACCGCGCCTTAACAGAAGATTTTAAAATCAGCAGGAACAATGGTAAAGACTTACATCTAAAACTGTTAGGTAAGGGTATAGCGTGATGGCCGAGTGTGAGGCGCAGCTCTGTGACTTGAGTGTGCCGAGGTTACGGATGAACGAGTCGCGGATCACGCCGCGCCATTCTGCTTCCGTCTCTGCTAGCTTCTTCCTCTGTTTTGATTAAATAAGATAGATTATAAACTCGTTACGTTATGAAAATATGTACTGAAAAATGGCTTGGACTGTTTGGTTTTTTAATAAATTGGTTATAGTTTTGTTCAAGCACATTCACTTTTCACGCCATACTCAAAACATAAAATTGTATAACTTAGGCCCAAATCTTATAGAGAGAATTTAGTTTTGGCTCAGTGACGCTTCAATCGAAAAAATCCTTTATATAATTATAATGTTAATGTGTAAATTTATACAAGCAATGAAGCATATCATATAAATGAGAACATTTATTTCATGCAAATAGGGTTAATTTTCGAATGAAGTACAATTGAGTTGGTCTTGAAGCAAGTGTAGTTCACTGTCTATAGATTAAGGGCTTTAAGTTGCTGATTGCTACTCATTAAAGCCTGTGACTTCTCCGGAGGTTAACGTCATCTACACAAATATTATAAGAGGAAAGATTTGATTGTTTGTTTGTATTGAATAGGCTCCGAAATTACTGGACCTATATCAAAAATTGTTTTACCAGTTGAAACCTGCTTTGGTCCTGTGTGACATAGGCAATAAGGGGGGGGGGGAGGTGAACGGGCGAAGCCACTGGCAGAAACTAGTACTATATACACATTTGTAATAATCATAAAACACTTACACAAAACTTGACAGACTCCGACTGATCATCTTTGGCACCAATATTCTGTATCTCAACCTCTCCTTTAATTTCAATATTCAATTGCTCTTTGCCTTTCTGAATCATCTCTTCCAAAGACAATAGACCTTCGGCCGGTGACGTCAGCAGTCCTTTTCTATTCTCCGCGCGGTCAAGCGTGATCTTGTCAAGTAAAGGACAGTTGTAATCCAAAACGGGAGGCGGGTATTGAGGTTGAAAGTCGGGCTGTAGTCTATGGATCGCTTGTAGAACTACTTCGCGCTGGTCGTATAAGAATTTTGTTTTGGCTAATAAGTCGTTTAGTGTGATGTTCTGGAACAATAGAATGGGAAATTAGGTAAGTTTGTTTATTTATTTATTTGGGATCTCCAACAAAAGATATGCACAGATTGTTAACACAGAACAACACAAAGCAGTTAGTAGGTGTACTCCTTCACTTTCAGGAGACCACAGCATGCTCTATAAGATTAACAACTAAGCTAACAATAATTAAAATAGAATTAAATTTTTGACACTGTAAACACAAACAAAAACAATAAACATAATTTTGTTTTAAACATTAACTTTTAACTATATAATAATATAAAGAGATTGAGTCACACCTAAATTGGTGGTTTTAGAGAGGATTTTGTATTGTCTACAAATTCTCGTTGTTCGTGGATATAGTAGCTTACACTCTGTTTTGCCAATGTAAAGTTCAGAAATCATCCCATAGTAGTAGTTGGTAATAAAATAATACATTAACAGCGGTCGCTGACTTCAGATCGAACAGTCGAATTTTTTATTTTTGGCTTTTTGATGTGTGACAATATTACACCTGCAGAGTTTTACTAGTAAATCTATTTTAACTCTACATTCAAACCTTTTCATTCATCTGCTCCTTATAATAATTAAGCAGTTCTATTTTGTCATCTGCTCCACTTCTCTCAATGCACTCGAAGACCGCCGCGAAAGTCTGTGGGTTCGCTTCCACGCCATCTTCAGCCATGTTGGAGAGCAGTTGCTTCATATTGTCTAGCATTCCCTGCGAAAACGGAGATGACTTTTTTATTTAGTTAATTTCATTTTGCGCCGAATAACTTGTCTATTTGCCATGTGCATACCGACTAGTTAGCGTTAAAATAAATTAAAGAACTAATTTTTTATGAAGCCTTTGGCTAGGTTTTGAGTATTTTATCAAATGCTAGTTATACCTGAGAAAATGTTTTTGAAAACAAATATAATAGAGAACTGGGGGCATTACAACGTCTTAAAACCAGGCTTGTTCCAGTGAGTAAACGAGATAGCGCTAGACGACTTGTATAGCTCTGTCACTTTCATGCGCCGGAATAAGCCTGGTTATATGTTTTAGTGTATTGAACAGGAACATTGTATTGAACAGTCCAAAAGTCCGATAGAGTCAGACTCGGCCACACTGGGTCGAACTTGGTCTGACTCAGTGCCGGACTCAGGACACTTATTTTCTCATAAAGGGCGATAAAAAGTAGAGTTTCTTCTTCATGAGCAACACTATTTTTAGCTCACGTTCTTTAAATCCCTCGCTGTGCTCCGGATTTTACGTTGGAATACTTCGCTCCGCTCAGGATTTGAAAGACACACTCCTAATAATAGTTGTTTGCTCCTTTAGTAATCAATATACTTTTAAACTTACAGAATGCGCATATCCATGTAAAAGAGTGTTGTACACTCTAACATCATTGAGTTTGGGATGACTGGCGACCCTCGAGCCCCGCTGTCTGTAATACTGTAACACTTGATGGGCCTGTAACAATATATTATATTATCTTACTACTTACTTACATGTTTCTTAATTATTATAAATATTACAGTTTATTTGGATGGATGGATGTTTGTTACTCTTTCACGCAAAAGCTACTCAACGGTTTTATTTTTTTATCGTGGTAAAATCATCAAATGAGTCCTCCCACCCAGGGCAGAGCGGGAGGGACTGTCAGACTCGTACTGACTAAAATCTACGGTGTCCTTCAGTAGCCCTTTATGTACCGGAGTCGCGGTATACGTGTGTCCCGCGACCCCGGCAGGTTTTGGCCTTTTTTTTAGAGGGGGGCCCCGTCATCATGCTGACGCTCTTTGAGGCGCGCGTGGAACACAACGCGCCGTCGACCCGGGCATGGTCCACGGTCGGACAGCGAGTCGCCCATTACTCGCCGCACGCATGCCCGCGCCTGCGGTGGCCGGAGATCGTCTGCCGACGTCCGACGCCGTGGGCGACTACCACTGCGGCGTGGGTAAGGGGTTTAAGCTGTCCTCTCCCTCGCGCGTCCAGCCTCCTCCTTCGGGAGCATGACTGCTTCGCAGAAGGAGGCGACCGCATCCCACTCCGTCCCACCCCGCAACATGGCCGCGACCAATGCCGGGCGCTTTTGCCTGCGTGAGGACACGGCGGTGCTCTGCCCTACTCAACGGATTTGTATAAAATTCGGTACACAGATAGCTTATAACCCTAGATTTACACTAATCGAGATTAAAACTATCCTATTTTTTATCTCAATTTTATTTTCCCGTGGGATAATTTTCAAGATGTAACGGGCGAAGCCGCTAGCAACAGTTATTTTGAAATAAAGGTACTGTGCATGCCAATAAAAAATAAACTTTGTTGTGATGGAAACTGGTTACATTTTTAATGGCCAAGTAACAAGAATGTTCAGAAATATTCGCCGACAGTGCCAACAAATAATACTTCATAGAATGTGTTCTGTCTATTATAAGGGATTGTAATCGTACTTTATGGCATAATTATCTTTTATTTTTTCCTTTTGGATTAAGTGATTAATGATTAAAAGTTTGACAGTCTCCTCCACTCAACCAAGGGCGGGACTCATTTGATGATTTAACACCCCCAAAAAGGTATTTTCGTCAATTAGTAGTTTATTTGATTTCGCTTTTTTGTTCCAATGAAACATGACAATATTGTGATCAAACATAAATATTACTTGGGATTATATCCCCAAATCGGCTTATCTTATTACGCTTGTCACGGTCACCGACTTGTCTGATAAGATAACAGAGATTTCGCATAAAAACTAGGTTACAAGTAAATATTTTGAGGCGTAAATATTTTCTTTGCCCACGAGTTATTGTAAATTCAATCTTATTTCAATCAATAATTAAAGTCCAATATACGACAATAAGGAATACGGCGAAGATTATTCACAAAATTGCATTGTCTCGTCTTAATAATATTTTTAATAAAATATTAACAGATAATGGAATATCATCAACAATAAAATACAAACATGCATTGAGTATATTACTTCCTACTCTATAATATTACTAGTTTTTGGACGCGGCTTTACTCGCGTGCGACTTGCACGCGAGTAAAACCACGTAAAATAATACCGCGAGAATTTAATACCAGGATAAAAGGTATCCTATGTGTTAATACACGTAATTTTATTGTGACATAATAACGGTAAAAATAACAGTAGTAGTTCAAATGTGTAGATCTTTATGGAGAAGAACATAATAATAATGTGCAAGTCACACCCTGCCATGGTATCTATGTATATAAAACATTGATTAGGCAGGGGCCATAGTTTTTCCATAGTTATAAATAACCAGTCCACTAAACCCACCAAACGCCATAACCCTGTCCTTTGTTTCCACAGTCCGCAATAGTCCAACTCCAGCCAGGGGTTGTCCTTGGATATACTGGCATAGTACATACAGGGATAATCGCCGGTTGGGGCCTCATTTCGTTTAAAATACGTAACGGGCCTCTGCAAGATGGCTTCGGCTCCTGGCACGCCCTTCAAAAGTCCGAGATCCTATGATCCCGAGATGTTTAAAGACGAATAAAAATAATAATAATAAAATTTATTTATTAATCAAAGAAAGAAATACGCATACAGACAAAGTTTATAACAATTGATACAAAATGTTGAGCATGGTCCGTTTATACACAGTAAGTTCAAAAATTTAAATGCATGCAGATTTATGAACCCTGTCTCTTAAACTAGGAGATCTGTATCTTAAGAAACAAAATGATCTAAAACTCACAAAGAGTGAATTACAAGTCAAGTACATGACCCACACTTCCCGCTGCCCCGACAAGTCGAGGCGCGGCGGGAAGAGGTCCGGCGCGATCTGGCAGTATGGAGGGGACGATTGTCGCAACCGACGGCCGGGCACGCCGCAATCGCGGCGGTAAGACCCCTCTTTGAGGAGTGGCTGGATAGGAGTCACGGCGTCCTGACCTACCGCATGACGCAGGTCCTCACCGGACACGGAAGTTTCGGGAGGTACCTGTGTCTAAGGAGAAAGGAGGAAACGCCTGGGTGTCACCACTGCGAAGATCGCCCGGAGGACACAGTAGAGCATACGGTGCAAGACTGCCCCGCTTGGGCAGAGCACCGACGTGTCCTCACGGCGGCGATAGGCGGAGACCTCTCGCGCCCGGCATTGGTTGCGGCCATGCTGCGGGGCGAGACGGAGTGGGAAGCGGTCGCCTCCTTCTGCGAAGCAGTCATGCTCGCGAAGGAGGAGGCGGGCCGCGTGAGAGAGAGGACAGTGTCCTCCCTCCGCCCCACCCGCAGTGGCGGACGCCCACGGCGACGGACGTCGCCAGACGATCTCCGGCCACCGTAGGCGCGGGCATGCGGGCGGCGAGTAAAGGGCAACTCGCTGCCCGACCATGGACCATGCCCGGGTCGACGGCGCGTTGTGTTCCACGCGCGCCTCAAAGAGCGTCAGCATAATGACGGGGCCCCCTCTCTAGAGGGCCAAAGCCTGCCGGGGTCGCGGGACTTATACCATTACCGTGACCCCGGAACATAAAGGGCTATTGAAGGACACCGTGGATTTTAGTCAGTACAAGTCTGACAGTCCCTCCCGCCCTGCCCGGGGTGGGAGGACTCATTTGATGATTTTACCACGATAAAAAAAAAAAAAAAAGTACATGACCCACATTCAGTGGTCACGTCTAGACATTATGAGTATGCTAATTGACACAGAAACATTATACTAATGGCCCCAAACAACAATAAAACTAACAGAAGACGGACATAGTAAAGGAAACTAAATTTTCTGAAAACAAATAGCTTTTAGTTCTATTAACTAGAATATTCCAACTTTGCAAATAAGGACATGAAACAATAATAATATAATTCAAACAATTATAATTTTAAACTTACTAATGAATTATTATTTCTATTGACATTCTAAAATCAACCCAGTTCCCATATAATTTCAAGTTATTAGATGTTACTAATTAAATTATACTTAAATTATATCAAGGTTTTTATTATTATCCTGTTCTGTTCTGCTGCTACGAAAAGGCTTCGATTCATTTCCTTTCTAAATCTTTCAAAGAGTAAGTTTTTCAAAAATGATTGAAAAATGAGTGTTCGGAGCAAACACTGACTGTATAAACTTTTTTTTTATAACTGTTTAAAAATACCTCACCTCTTGTATCATATTTAGAGAGCAAAGAAGCTGCAGATGAGCAGTGAGCACTCGATGCAAGGAATCTTGCTTGCCTCGCCGCTCCAAGTCTCTCATGTCTTGCTTCATGTTCAACTCTTGCTTGGCTCGACGCTTGTTGCGCTTTGCCCTGTTCTTGTCTCGAATTGCCTTTTTCCTGCAGAAAATAAAATAATTGCACTTTTAACTAACTATCAAGGTGTGCCTATCTTGTGCAGTATAATAAATTTGTAATAATTTGGTCACACTAACAGCATTTCATCATAGTAATAGTTTTTAAATGTGCGTATAAAAGTCCATTAAAGGGTCACGCTATTGGCATTTCCCATTGGTGTGTACCTTTTTTTTTCTCGTGGTAATATTATCAAATGAGTCCTCCCACCCAGGGCAGGAGGGACTGTCAGACTCGTTCAGACTAAAATCCATGGTAATCCTTCAAAAGCTCTTTACCTTCCAGGGTCACAGTTCAGGCTCACTTTCTAGCTAGAGTATCATCATCTGATTCTATTCTAGGTATTTATAAAGAAGTATGAAAACTTACGCCTGTTTAATTTTCAAAGTAGTTGCAGGAGTAGGTTCCACATGGTCTAAATCCAGATCTTCTCTGGGGTCAACTATTTCATTGTGCAGCGCTGGGTCATCATAGATATCTTCTATTGCTGGGTGAGCAAGGCCTTGGGCTCTGAAAATAATATAATAAAAGATATTTATTTAGAAATTACTTTACTTCTATACTAATATTATAAAGCTGAAGAGTTTGTTTAATTGAATGTGCTAATCTCAGGAAATACTACTTCGAATAGAAAAAATCTTTTGTGTTGGACACTGCATTTATCGAGGATGGCTATAGGCTATATAACATCACGCTACAACCAATACCGGTGAAACCATGGGAAATAGCTAGTTGAAGATAAATTTATCAACTTCCTGTCTTGGTTCAATATTACTTAAGTATTTGCTCAAAACACACAATACAGCCAAATTATATTTTTCTTTTATTAGAATCATATAGTCTGTAACTTGTTTCATTTGACTCTTCTTAAAATGAGTAGGATGTCAACAAGGATAACCAAAATTAAGACTTAAAAATCGTGTTTATGGAAAATAAATAAAGTTTTACTTACTGCATATTTGTGATATGGCTCATCAATTCATGATCATAGCTATCTAAATGGTTATCTACAAACAATTCTCTGAACACAGCATGTGCACCTTTCGGTAAGGGAGTAAAATGTTCAGGTGTAAGGTCAGTTTTACTAGAAATAGTCTCATTGAGATTGAACTCCTGATTCAACCCCTCATTTATTGCATATCTCAGGTCTTGTAACTTTTGGTCATAAAGGGTAGCTTTTTGAAAATCATAATAACTCTCTTTTATCATGTCTATGTATTGTTTCGTCTTGAACTTGTCTTCTAAGTTTGCTAGATGGCTAGTGTATATTAGTGCACATTTATCGTCTTCCAATATTATATCTGACAAGCTAGACTTTGCAGTGACTGCTTTAGGGGATTTCTTCACAGGAGTTTTCTTTAATATTTTGTCTCTGACTGTCTGAAGTAACTCAGGGTCCACCTCAGCAACTCGTAAGTTCTTTGCTGTTTTTGTTGTCAGTTGATGTAACTGACCAAGGGATACAGGACTAGAAGCCAACTTAGATAGATGTACAGCTCTTAATTTGCTTATTGACACCTTTGTTTCAGTCATAGCCTGGTCACCAACTGAAATAAACAGAGATTATGTGAATTAAAACATTTGTTTACTGCTGTTGGTCAGTGATAATAATGTAAACAAACACTTACCTTCAAGTAGTTCTCCATACTTCTTGTAATTCTTATGTTTGGATTTTTTTCTCAGAGAACTTAGAAGATTAGCCGTTTTCGTAGACTGGTGTCTCGTAGAATAAAAGTTTTCTAGACATAAAAATAATACATAAAGGAAATGTTATGCAACTCAATAACCTATGTATAGTGCATGTTTATATTAGAGATGATTTATTTTGTAGAAATTGGAGTATTCTTGTTAACTTAAAATAGAATTACCTGCACCAAGGCGGCCTAATAAAATCCTTCGGCAAAACGAACATTTTATTTCCGTATTTGACGTACTTTTTAAGGAATTGTTCGCGGGCAGCGAGACTCCATGAAAAGAATTGTGATATATATTCCTAGCAGACGCAAGTCGATGCATTGTCGCCAATATAATTCAAAACTACAAGATTATTGTGTAAAACATGCCGAAATTTGTAAAACCACGTGAAAATTGTAGGACGAATCGCAGAACCAAAATAATATTCTAGTGATGTCCATAAACTGAAATTAAGTCAAAAACCACAAATGTCATCAGCTCAAATTACGGTTTTGTTGCTGACTATTTAATAGTAAGTTTAGTCGATTATACTTTACAATGTTGCCTGTTCCAAATAACTGTCAATCCAACTAATAACAAAACAATTCGCCAACTTGTCGTAATTTTAGAATATTAGCAATTTTGAACAAATAATCAAATATTTTCCCATTAACAGGATTATGAAAATACGATAATAATTCTCAAATCTCACTATGGAAGATAAAATTTTCGTTTGTGAGTAGATATGGCCCATTGAAACATCTTAATACTCATGATAGAGATACTCATTATTTACTCAAGGTTTTTAATATATTTTTTGTGTATTTTGCATGTTTTAGGGACGTCTGATCTCACTAGAAGATTGTTTAAGCTTCGTTTCCAGAATGACTGGCTATTTAAAAGTAAAAAGCAGCCGTGGGCGTAAGTTTCGCATTAATATAAATTAGTTCTGTCGGGTGATAGAGTCAGAGATGATAACACTAACAGGGAATAAAATTCGTTGTTATGCAGATTATCGTAACCATAAACATGACTAGTGCTAATCAATCCAGATATTCCAGTTTGATTTAATAATACTTTAATTTTAAAATGAATATTATTGTTGGCTCTACTATAGGTAATTAAGTGACATAACACAACTAGAAAAATAGCATACAAAAACAGATATACCCAATCCCAATAGTGGGACAACTATAGTCAAGAAATTGATGTGCTATAATGAGCTTGATTCCAGTAATGTAAACTTCAATTGCTCTATTCTGGTGAGCCACACCATCCGCTTATTTACTTGAGCAGAACTTAATTATTTTTGTTAAATATTTATACAATTATTTTTTAATGTTTAAACATATTTTCCTCTTTGTAAATTAAAAATAAGTGAATATAACTAGCTGTCTACCTCAACAGGGAGTTTCACAAGTTACTGCTAGACAATGGATTTCCTAGTGAAATGACTGTTGACCATGTCAGAAAGAAATGGTCCTACACCTATGATGTAAGTAATTTTTTTTTTGCCATAAATAAATTAATATACATATATAAGGCGGAGTTGTCACGGAAAATAGAAAAATATTTAAATTTTCATGTTACAACTGTTCTTCAGTAAGAAATGGCTATATAATTGAACAGATTTCTCCGTTCCGTCCTCTAGACCCAAATGAGAAATGCTCTACCCTTTTGAAACTGGATTGGCATATTGTTTTTTTGCTTTACAATTAGAACCTTGATTATACAATATAAGAATTTCATAATTTATTAAGACAAGCTGTATTATATTGTCATTTCATTTCAGATGTACAAAGCAGCCAAGAAAACTAATAATAAAAGCTGGGCTCATTTCAAAGTGTTTGACAAACATTTAGGCAAAAACGAAATACTAGACAAATATGAATCATGTGAGTATATAAGCCAATAAGAATATTTTTTATGTTTTACCTAATAATTATTCAAGTATTTATTATAAAAAATGAAAAATCTTCAATTCTGTTTATGAAGTCGATCATCATCTTGTTATTACTTCTACACAGCTCCTCCATTACTTTTCATCTCGGCACTTATATCACCTCCTTTCCAGCCATATAACCATTTTCCTCCCTCTTAGCCATATCATCAGTTCCCTTTTTTCCAGCCATATCACCATTCTCCTCCCTCTTAGCCATATCACCAGTTACCTTTTTTTTCAGGTATATCACCATTCTCCTCCCTCTTAGCCAAAACATTAGTTGCTTCCTTCTAGCCATATCATCAGTCACCTCTTTTTTAGCCACATCATCAGTCACCTCCTTTCCAGCCATATCACCATTTTCCTTTCTCTTAGCCATATCACTAGTTGCCTCCTTTCTAGCAATATTATCAGTCGCCTCCTTTCTAGCCATATGAATTTTCACCTATTTCATCATGTAATCAGTATGGGATTAGTGGACAATCCCTCATAATTTTTTATTCTTCTATCCATAATATAAATTCAATATCTTCTTGCAGGGAGTGATGAATGGCGACTAAAATTAATTATATGTGTGTCCGAAGCTAAAGAAATGAAACTAGATCCTCTCACCATGTGGAGGTAAAGTACTCTTGCGCACTTGGTTTTTTTTTTTAACATTTATAATGCAGTAATTAATAATCGACGACGACGACGACATCGTGAGGGTCGCGGGTAACCAATGGATGCAAGTGGCGAATTGTCGTTCGGCGTGGCGGTCTAAGGGAGAGGCCTATGTTCAGCAGTGGACGTCTTCCGGCTGATGGTGATGATGATGATGAATTAATAATGCCAAAAACTCAGTGCCTGATGACCTTCTCTAGTTATCTCTTGCTATTCACATTTGATATAGCTGGGTTTCATACAGACAGCGATTTGCCAATTAGTAGAGACTCCTCTACTAATTGGAAAATCGCCGCCTTCAGTATTTTTACTAATTGAAAATTCGCGGTACGCGGCATTTTTACTAATTAGCAAATCGTGGTCCTCAGCATTTTTACTAATTGGGAAATCGCGGTCCCAAGCATTTTAGTCAAAAATCTTATTGGGAAGTCCGTAACTATGTGTGTGTGTATTGCAGGACAGTTGAAAGAGCCATGCGGTGCCAGGACTTGCCCCTAGACTGCTGTGTTCAAGATATGAAAGGGTTGTGGCATCACATTAGAATGACTTTTAATGTAAGTTTATTAATGTCGCAGTACTAAAGGGACTCCCTCCATTCTTTCCATTTTTCGTCATCTCTCACGTCCTCCTTCCGGTTTTAAAGACCAATCCATTTGGCCCCGCCATCTTTTTTATTTTATTTTTTTACTTAATATGTTATGTGATTATGTGCATTTATATTAGTCAGTGTGATTTATTTGCTGAAGTCTAAAATCCAAACGAAACACTACTCAAGTTTTTGTTAATCCGAAAATAAATTATCTAAACCATCTCAAGTATCCAGTATGATTTAACTTGTTACAGAGAAAGCATCGTATGAAACTAAAAAAGGGTTCAGAACAAAGCGAATGGCCGCTATACGATACCATGTTGAAGTACAATCAGAAGTACGAACCAGATAATTTGGCCTCCTTAAACGCGCAAGTTCCCTGCAGATATAAAATGAAAGGCTCTTCCAGATATTCCAAGAACAGTAAATCAAATATTGAAAAGAATGATGAAGAAAACGAAAATGAATTCCATTGTAAGTTCATGGTTTATTAACCGACCGTAATAAAATTTATAGAGACAATCAGATCCAATAGTTCATATCACCATGAGGTCGTAAAAAATATATAAATAATGTTATGTATGTTGTTAATTAAAACATCCTTAAGGCAAAATAAAACTTTTGTCCAACAGGGTCTAAAGATATTACAGAAACATTCATTCAGATCAGATTGCAGCACGACTGGTTGTTTAGACAGAAGAAATGGGCGTGGAAGTAAGACATTTTATTTATTATTACATATATATTGTATTTTAAAATCTTCCGTCCATATCGCCAATACGCTGTAAGAGAGATAAAGAGGGTATGAATGATTCATCAATGAAGAATTATTTACGAGTACCGTAAGTGTTGAAAATGGAATGTACGTAGCCGAGGCGATCTGCGAACATTTATTTATGAATGCTAAAAAATCTCTCACCCTTATTAATAAACGTGAAATAAAGTTACAACCAGGATAATCTTCAGACTAATCATACATTTTTAAGGATTAACTTTGGCGTAACTTTACTTCTTGTTTTATTAATAAAGCAGCTTATGTTTTACTCTTAATGTTGTACATTCTCTAAAAACACTAAACAACAATGGATCGAGCACCGTACCTTGTGGAACACCTACGTAAATATTTGTAACAAGATACACATGGCTGCGGTTTCTTAATTTTAGCGGGTTCTAATTCGGCAAAATGTTTAGAATCACAGACTCGAGACAGGCTTTCACTCCTTCCTTGGGTATAAAATAAATCAAACGTTGCATTATTGTGTTGATGTTTGTCAAAGGCTTTGGACACGTCAGGGAACAGAATTTCACTATGGGAATACACCTATTTTTTTGTATATCAGTTTATTATTACTAAAGGATGATCAATTTAATTAATTAATACATAGAGAATGATATGTAACATTTTTGTTAATAAAATATGATAAACCTATTAACAGCTTCGCTGCCAATAAGGTTGACGTGATCTCTTACGAAAACACGGTGTTGTTTTTTTAAATATATATGAGAGATGTTTAAGTATGCTATTTTAGGAATGATAATAAGATTTAGGAAGTTTTTGTAAAAAAAAACCTGGGTTAAAAACCTGAAAAAAGGCCCCGGTTCTTCATCCAAATTTGAACCTTACAAACTTTTAAAATAAGAGTCAATATTCTAAAACCGTAACTTGCATCAAAGATCTACAGCATTCAAGCGTAGTAGTGCCAACCAAAAACGTCTCGCCAAGTGCAATGCCGGGCGCGTATTGACTCTTACAAAATTGACGGCACTACTCCGCATATTTATATAAGTCTAGCCAAATTAATCCGAGTGAATAATGATGATTAAATGAGTTTGTTTCTTCTTTCAAATAGCGAGTTGTTAAAGATCATGATAGAAGAATATGGATTTCCTAAAACGTTAACGTCTAGAGAATTGGGAAGGAAGTGGGCGGCGACGTTTTCAGTAAGTGCTCATCTGTATAATATTTTACAGTACCCGGACGTAATTTAGATTCATCTAGCTTTATAAAGAGACATAATAATTAAATCACTAGATACGGATATACTGTCAAAAATTGTGACATTTATATTTTGTGAACAATCCAATTTGATAATCTCGCTCAGATCCGCTCAAAAAATTCTATCAGTCGTTTCCCACGGGATATGCTAGTCCGCACTTTTCTGTGTAAAAGGTTCAGCACTGAAAGGCCTCTGTACAATTTCAATTTTGGTTGACAATCAAGTATGAGTGATAAGAGACGAGACGCTCTACTAAGCCTAACCCGAAATGCCTTTATTTACGACCGAGTAAAGTACAATATGAATCCTTTCAAAAGATTGTTGAGTTAGAAAGTATCAGTAAAATCTTTTTTTCCCTATTAGGAGTATCAAAAAGCGAAAGCGACGAACAACAAAACGTGGGTGTACCACAACTTATTCGAACTGTACTTGGGTGAATCATCCACGCTCAGTTTGAATCCTCTCGTTGACTGTAAGTATCAATAACACTTCATCCTGTCCCGTTACCTTTGCGTTTAAAGCTTGACTTAAAACATCAAACAGGTCTTTTAAGTTAAATAACGATCAGTTATTGTTATTTAGGTTATTCATGTTTAATTTTAAATCGAAATGCGTAAGTTAGTGTACATTTCCAATTAAGGTAGTGGACAAACTTTTGAAGTAACACACTTTGTGAGCGGTCAAACAAAACGCGAATATCTCATAGATTTTGTATGCCATCTATGACGTCACATATTTGCCAATTCAATGATTGAACTATTGATTGATTTCATAGCCGCTAAAAATAATAATATGACTTAAAAAGGAATTTTACTAATAAAGTGTTTTTTGTTTTTACTAAAGGGCAAGAAGAATGGGTTTTTAATTTGATCAACGCTCGGACAGAGTTAGAAAATACATTTAAAACATTCAAAGACCCACGTGGTGGATGGCGGTATGTAAGATAAGGCAACTGTCCTACCGTCGGCGAGGTAGCGACTAGCTATCGACTATTTTCTCGTTTAAAAACCTACAAAAGGTTGTAGATCCCGTATCAATAAAATATACACTAGTATTGGTCACTTGTTATAACTGATCGCTTACTGTTCACGCTGCACGCACATTAAAAAAAAACAACTCATTTCTAGTTGTTAGCTTGACTCGCTTCTCGCCAATCGCTGGCGGTGGAAAAAGTACCTAAGATCCGTCGCTCATACCAACTTGTTTTAATTGTACTTTAGATCATTAATAAAATTTGTTTTAATTGTTTTATTTAGCGAGGTCGAAAAGATGTTAAGGAGTATGGGAATACCATTGGACCACAGCTTATTAGACCTACAAGAAATGTGGATTCATCTGTTAAAAACATTTAGGGTAACTGCTCCTTCTTTTTAATGAAACAGGTTTTTTACTCCTTCTAATTACTCTATATATACGTTCATTTTATGTTCTTTGTAGTGGAAATCGAAATTCGCCAGCAAAGGGATATTGAACGAGAAATGGCCTTACTTCGACGCCATGAGCCGATTTTCCGAAGTCAAAGAAAAGACTTCTATCAAAAAACAAAAGATTGACGATATACAAGACAATAACGATCATTACGCTGAAGTCACAAACGATGACGATTTTGAAGATGATATGAAGTTAATGGACCTTAAACATAGGTTAGAACTTCAGGTGAAACCTAAGTTTGAAGTAGAAGAGGCGGATAGATGCAGGTCCTGCTCTAATTTAGCAGGTTGTGTGGATATATTTGAACAGAAAGATGGTGATGGTTGTGATTTGGCTCACAAGCTGAAACTTATAGGCGGTGTTGAGGTAAGATATCTACTATTAAACAGAAACTATGTTTATGTCATAGGTATTTATTGGAAAGCTAGGTTCTTATTATTTTATGTTGATCCTAGGTGGAGAGAGCAGACAATTTACCTACACACATATGCAATAACTGTCTTCAAGAATTAGAAAACGCTTACAAATTCAGACAACAATGTCAAGACGTCGATAAAATGTTTCGTTGTTCACCGCGACAAATCAAAATAGAAGTTATCGATAAAAACGACGTAAACGAAGAACCACTCGACGTCACTAAAGAGGACCATGACAGCCATCATGATGCAGATGAAATAGAAGTCACCTTTGAAATGGAACAAAACGCAGATGAAACAGTCGAAGCTATTCAAGAAGATGAACCAAAACCCAAAGTAAAGAAAGAGAGAGTTATAAGAAAGAAGAAAAAGGTCCGTAGATTAAGATACGACTACTGGAAAATTTGCGAAGTCTGCGGGAAACATACTAGAAACCTTGTTAGTCACCTAGATACACACTCTACCGACAAACTTTACTCTTGTGACGTGTGTGACAAAAAGTTCAAATTTAAAAGTGGTTTGATTATACACAAAGCAGTCCACGATCCTACGCCGAGGAAGACTTGTGAGGTTTGTGGGAAAACGTTTCATATACTGGCTCAGTATAGAAGACATTTTGTGTATCACGCGAATGAGAGGAAGTACGGTTGTGAGACTTGTGGAAAGAGGTTTAATACTTTAGATATATTAAGGGTACACCATCGAACACACACAGACGAAAGACCTTTTACTTGTCAAGAATGTGGTAAAACGTTCAGAACAGCCGGCTGCGTTAGTAGACATAAGAGAATTGTACATAGAAATATTAAAAAAGTTACACAGAGTATAATATAGTCTATAGAGAGTTTAATAAAATCAATATGGGAAGAGGCCTTGATTGTTTGATTTGATCTTGAGACCTCTTTATCGGGTGTATTGCTCACAAATCGTAATCATTTTCTTAATTTCTCAGATAGAGTGTAATCAGTCTCGTCTACCTACCTAATGTGAACGTTACAGTTTCCTACTATTATGACACTTTATTTACATTGAAATTATGAAAGAATTCTGGTATTTTGCGCGGTTGTAAATCTGCAGCATCTAATTGGGTTAAAAGAATCTAAGCACATACATCAAAGATAGCGCCCGGCGCCAACAATTATGTTGACTTAACCGAATTTAAAAGAGCAATGTCCTAGCTAATTAACCAGGTGTTTGTGATGCTTCTATCAACAGAAGTGATTTACTTGAACAACGAAACATTTGTTTGTTCACAACTTTAATGAGGCTTTACATCTGAAAGGCGATCAACAAACAACGTATCTGTACACTTATTGATTGATGGATAATGTCCAAAAATACAAGCCTCTCAACCCTTGGAATGTTGATCGAAATAATACATCAGTAAGTGATTATAAGCAGGCGCATTGGGCATTGACGGGCTTGCAGCGGCGCCGGCGCAGCTCTACAAAGTTCATCGTCAGTTCGCAGCAGACCGCGCGCGCGGACACAGTGTCGCTCCCAGCTAATTTAGAATCATCGTCGCGCACGACCAGTGCTACACTAAAACGAACAAAGGGTGCTTCCTAGTTTAATTTAGAATTAAAAGGGCGACATGGCGATATATAGCCCGGTAAGTTATTTTTTTTCTTTTTTTTAGTGTTGTCTTTTCTCAAGATGGGATTATAATAACCACTTTCCGAACGTGTCGTATATGATTACCATTTTAATGAGATGCTATAATAAAATGTCACAGTGCAGATAGTCTTTCATAGGCATCGGATAATTAACTACATTTTTTCTCCCGTGCTTGGGAATATTTTTTTAGACTTCCTACATCCGTAGGTTTTATTTTATTTCAAGGTAGATCCGGTAAACTAAACGGTGGATTAAAAATAACGTACCCAACAGTGTAAATATGTGAAGAAATTGAAGAGATGTTGTCTCACTGATCTATTGGATTCAGAAACCAAGAATTGTCTCAGGAAGTGAGATTACGTAAGGAAGTTCATTAGGAGCTTAACCTATTAGGACGGAAAACAATCTGATAAAGATGTGCTACAATGCCGATCTAAGTACCTATTTGTTTTTAACGGCTAACCTACAATTAATTACACGAATAATTTGATTACAAGAATCGGGAAACAAAATACAAATAATCCAGAGCGTTACAATAGGTAAATACAGATTGTTATGTTAAATTAATCAGAATCTGACATTCGGGTCAATGGAATTAAGTCATACATTATTGGAGCAAAGACTCACTTATCGATGTAATTACTAGAAAAACAACAGAGTGGGTGTATAATATTACTAATTAGCGTAATATTTAAGATTAATAACATTAGTTTATTCTCAGTAATGATTGGTCTCCGTAAAATTGTTTCTTCCAAACACTTTGTCGCACTTGTGACATTATTGCTCAGTAGCCATCAATACTAAAGTTTATTGCCCTAAGGTGTTGCGTTAAGGCGTGCTTTTCGCACCTTTTCAAGCACGTTTTGCGCACACGCATATTTAACGAGCACTTAGATTGTTTTGTGACAACGATAATTGGACCAAATAAGGTGTTTTGTTGCTTTAGTATTGACTTCTTTATAGGTGTTTGTTTGTAGACCCTAGTTTAGCAATAAATGAGGTTTTGGTCAATTGTTTTTGTTTAGATAAAGTTTTGTGTCAATAATACAAACTGAATTGAATTTTGCTTAACTTTGTTTAGGTAAATTTGTTGAACTATTCATTTAGCGTAATAAAAAAATCTAATAGCTTTATCTCCAATGTTTTACCAATTTAGATAAAACAGTTTAGGCAATAGAAGGTAGCTATAATGGTATTTTTCCGAAACAGTCGCGGCAGTTAGTCTCTTAAAGCCAAAGTAGAACTAACTGCTAATCTGTTTAGTTAAATATAGTAATAGGTGTTACAGTTACAAAGATGCGCCGCGAGAATGTGTCACACGTTGAATACGAGGACACATGCACTGGAGATACCTAGTAATACGGATAAAGCATGACTTAATTTTGTTAAATACTCGCAGCAATAATATTGCCAATGTCTTTTGTAAACTTTCGGTTAACTCTCATTGTAGATTTGTATCTTGAGAGACTTATAAATGAATCGGAAGAAAATAAAATACTGATTTTTCGCTCTATGGAAAATACTGATATTCAGTTACACCGGGTGAGGCTGGAATCAGACTTTTATAATTGATTTTGAAAAAGTTTTTTTTTTTTAACTCTTCCAAAACTGAAGCGGCACAGTTGGCTCAGTGGCTGAGCGACCGACTGCTGCGCAGCCTGTCGCGGGATTTTTGATTCGATCCCCGTACGGAGCAAATATTTGTATGATCTACAAGGTTGTTCCGGGTCTGGGTGTTTGTGTATGTGAGTTTCTATGTTTGTAAACTCACCCACGACACAGGAGTAATTCCTAGCACCTTGCTAGGAATGCCCTTGCACAGAATAGTAAGAGCCAACGTTTTAAAAACAAAAAATGTAAAACTCTTTGAAACTTCAACTCTTGCTAGTACTCGTATTTTGAAAATAGAGTCACTCACTTTATTTTGCCAACGCTTCCTCCTATGATAGGCCAAACGAAGGGTCTTTGTAGTTTATTAAACAGACGCTATTTCTGGTCTTCCGCAAGAAGGAAACGGAAGAATATACAAAACTGTCACAAACCAGTGACAAACAGCTGGTCAACTGTCACAACTATGCTGGCAGGACAGTTAAATTACCTAAATAGTTGGTTGGAAGCTTTGTCCGTCTGCATGACTTGCCTGGATCCCGGCCAAGGTCTCACGCGCCGATTCAGAGCTTTAGACTCCTTTCGCTTTGTGATATGTTTACTCTAAAATAGGAAAATCTGTAAAATAAGAAACCTTATCTATGGATAAGGTATAGAATATCTAGATTTCTAGATGGCCACTGAGAATTGAAGCCAAGACAAGGAAGAAAAATTAACATCGCCGTTAGATCCCTATAACACACGAGAGAGACGAGAGCAAACCCATCTCAAATAAAAAATAAAATAAATCAATAAATACATAGATTCTGATTAGGTACCTACCTTCCTATTTGAAAGAAAGACAGAAAAAACAATTATTTGGCACAAAATTAAATAAACACAAGAAACAGAAAAAAATAAAATATGTTTGGTTCCTCAGAAAGGAGACGGGAGAAACAAATTAATCTGTAGATATAGGTAATTAATTACGCACTACCGTAAAAAAAGACTTATTTTCGGGACTCTCAGTAGTCCGACAAAAAAAATGGAACTTGGCCGTAAAAGTTACGAGTCATGTAGATCAAGAGTGCATCTCTAAATTGATGTGTAATTTTAGAGGTGTGCCTGCCTACCGAAGATTCTTATATTACTAGCTCTTCCCCACGGTTTCTCCCAATACTCGGCTCCTTTTGGTCGTAGCGCGAGGCTATACAACAATATATATAGCCTAGCCTATAGCCTTTCTCAGTTAATAGACTAGGTAACCGACACAAAATTTCAATTTGAAACAGTAATTCCTGAGATTAGCACGTCCATACGAAATCTTCAGCTTTATAATAAGTAAATATTTGTTCACATCTGCTTTCAACAACAATACTGAAGAAAAACATCGTAAAGGAAAAAAAAAAACAGAAAATTCAAATGAGTGTTAGGTGAAACGAAAAGAGGAAAGTTCCAAAATCAAAAAGGTTACGTTTACCAAACCACACTGGGCTGAGGGTTCACATGATGGCCTCTCATAATAAGGAGGCACGCGGTTGATTACAAAATTCCGAGTAAAATAATGCACTATGTTTCTCTAATTTATGTTTTTTTTTTTTTTTTTCCTCTTTTGGCAAAAGTCGGTGACTATGGGTGCCAGTGTCGAGTAGTGACGGCCGAGCAAATTGTTGGGCCCGTTGAGCCGTCGAACTTTGCACTCAGCTGTAGTTGTGTGCGTTATGGGTTAGTAGCTGTAAGACAATACAATTACTTTTGTTAGTATGATTAAAATACTATCTACAAAAAAAAAACTATTAAAATACATTATGGTCTATCTACATATTTACATTAAGGAATGGGTTACAATTTAATGTTATTTACATTTAAAAAATCTGATAGGAGTCGGATAAGTTTGGGAGAAAAGTCAGTCAGGAGGGAATCGACATTAGTAGGGAGAGGAGTTTTAATTTTGGGAAGCTTATGATACAAGTCTAGGGATTGGGAATTCAACGGACATGAAAAAAAAATATGTTCGAGGGTACCATCATCTAGACCACATTCGCACAAAGAATTGTCTCGAATGTGAATCTTGTGAAGGAACACAGGAGTGCAACAATGGCCGAGTCTCAGTCTACATAAGGATGAAACTGTTCTTTTTGATAAATTAGGACATTTGTAGAACCAAGGTTTCCGCTGGATGTCAGGCTGGAGACTAGCATAGTAAGCCCCCTTGAGTTTCGAACTTACTCGCCACTCTGCTGACCACAATTTGAACAGCTTCTGTTTGGTACCAGCCCTAAGGTCGTAACTATGTAAATTGTAGTGTTTCCGATCAACCGGGTTTGATGTAGCATATTTAGCCAAGGAGTCGGCGCACTCGTTGCCATCAATACCCGAGTGACTGGGCACCCAAACAATCTCAATGTTTAAACCATTGTTCGTACAAATGTAGAGCAAATTGAGGATGTCAATGATAATTTTGCTGTGGATTTTGGATTTAAATTGATTTTGACTAATGGCCTGAACACTGCTAAGAGAATCGGAGAAAATTACAGAATTTTTAATATTGTGGGTGTAAATAAAATTAATGGCTTCTAGAATGCCGATACATTCTCCTGTGAACACAGAAGTCTGTGGTGGGCATTGGAATAAAAGAGCAATTTTTGAATTTTGTAAATATGTTGAGATTCCAGTACAACCTGTTGTGGATAGTTTAGATGCATCCGTATAAAACAAATTCCAACCTTCCCAGTATCTTGATATGACCCGGTCGAAGTCGCCTTTAACGTCCTGGGAATTTTTGGAAATACCAAGTCCCATTACGGTCTTTGGCCTGAATTGGGTCACCTCATAAGCCGAAGAAAACACAGGAAGAGTGGGATGTTGACAAACAGGTGAAGGGAGGTGTTTAAGCTCTCTGTACCTGTTCATCAACGGAATGGATTTATTATTCCAGTAAGAAGATGAGTTAAGAGAAAGATAGATTTGATCTAAAATTGGGAGTAAAGGATGGGATGACAGGGAGAAAACTTTGGACAAAAAACGATCTGCCAAGTATTGTCTACGAAGGCTCAGGGGAGGTTCTGCACATTCAACCTGAAGAGCATTTATGGGGCTGGATTTCATGGCACCAATTACGATTCTCAAGCATTTGGCCTGGACTGAGTCTAGTCTACGTAGGGCTTCTTTGTTACATGGCTCGATTAGGTAACTACAATAGTCTAACACGCTTCTGACTAGAGCATTGTACACCAGTTTTAAGGTGTATGGGTGAGCTCCCCACCACACACCTGCCAAAGCCTTGAGAACCGATACTGAGCGCTCACATTTTTTAATTGTGCTGTCAATGTGATCCACTCCTGACAATTTGGAGTCCAAGATTACCCCCAGGAATCTGGCCTTTCCTTTAATTGGGATACTTTGGCCGTCAATATTTATGTCAATAGGTGGGGTAACGCGTCTTCGGGTGAAGACTACTGCCGTACTCTTTGGAGCGCTTAAAGATAACCCGTGATCTGCAAGCCATTGGTTTAATGAGGACAGAGAGATGTTCATAGACCCAGCTGCGTCTTCAATAGAATTGCCACAGACCAATAGTGCGATATCGTCCGCATATTGGAGAATTTTGCAGTTAAAATTTAGACAAGAAGGAAGATCAGAAGAATAGATATTGTATAAAAGGGGACTAAGGACGGATCCTTGAGGTAGTCCTCGCCAAATCGATCGCGATTCAAAGCTTTCTCCGGGAATCCTAAGTTGAACGGTACGGCTTGAGAAAATACTGCAGATGATCTGACATATCCTATCCGGAATTCTCAGCTGTTGCATTTTCTGCCTGAGAACCGGAAGGAGGACAGAATCATAGGCAGCAGAAATATCTAAGAAAACGGCTACCACCGACTCATTTCTACTTAGGGCCAGCCGGATGTCTGATGTGAGGGTACCCACACTATCAGCTGTACCCAAGCCTTTCCTAAAGCCGAACTGAGACGTTGGGAGCAGCTTCTTATTCTCCACAAACCATTCCAGGCGGTTTTTAATTAAGTGTTCAAAAGTTTTAATAAGTACGGACGATAAAGCAATTGGTATGTACGAAGAATGATCACTAGGATCTTTTCCGGGTTTTAATATAGGGATCACGACTTGAACCTTCCATTCGGGAGGAATATAACCAGAATTAAAACAATAATTGACCAAGTCCAAATAATATTGATGGGTCTTGTCCCCGGCTTTGGAAATGAAGGAGTAAGGGAATCCATCAACTCCAGGCGCAGAATCCTTTACATGACCGAGAACTGATTTCAGTTCATGTAGAGAAAATGGTCTGTTCAGAGGATCATCCGATGTCAGTTGGGACCCCGAAACAACACACTCATCTATTCTAGGAACATACGCTGGAGCGAGCTTAGAAAAAAACTGGTTACCCAGTTCCGCGGACAGCATGTTCCCGGAGGGAGGCCCCAAACTGCCCCTGAATGATTTTAATTTACGCCATATCGCTGACGCTGGAGTGGATGGACTCAGCGAATCACAATAATTCTGCCAACCTTGTCTCTTCTTGTTTTTAAATAATTTCTTGGACTTATCCAGTATATGTTGGAAGGAAATGATGTTTTCCAGGCTCATGTCGGAATTGAATTTTTTTTCTGCCTCATTTCTAGCCTTAATCATGGCAGAGCACTCCCTATCCCACCATGGCGGGGAAGGAATTTTGCCAGATGGCGGTTTTTTGGAAAGGAAACAATCATCAGCTGTGGAAGATATTGTGGAGGAGAATAAGGAGAAGCAGTTTTCAGCTGACTCAGAGTTAATAGGTGGGAGGGCTGATACTCTCAGATCTAAAATTTTAGAGTAAAGGTCCCAATCTACTGAGTTCAACTGGTATTTTAATAGGGGCGGGGAGGTTTTGTTAGGGATGGTTTTGGAAGGGATTTCTACCATGATGGGATAGTGATCACTCCCATAGGTCATATCTAAGCGACTCCAATTAAAAAGGCTGGCTAAGCTAGATGAGCAGAACGTCAAGTCGACGCAGCTGGCATTCTGCCCTGGAGCGGATCTGCGTGTGGCACTGCCATCATTAATTAGACACAAGTTTAGTTCATCTAGCAAATCCACCAATTCTAAACCAAAGCTGTCGCAGGTTGCTGATCCCCATCTATAGTGATGGCCATTAAAATCACCCATAACAAGTAATGGACCCTGAACAGAACTTAGAACATTTTTTATTGAAATAATATCTTCCACCCGTGGGTGTGCAATATAAAAACTAAAAATATTTATATCCTCAGCCTTAACAGCAACAACATTGATGTTGTCGCCAACGGAGGGTAGAGGAATTGGGGAGAATGATACTTTGTTATTGATGAACAAAGCACGATCCCCCATATCCATCTGATCTGTCATCACGAACACTACCGAAACCTGGAATTCTGAAATTACTCTCAGAAAGGAGCCATGTCTCGGCAATGCTGCAGATTGATGGTTTAAATTTGTTAATAATGTAGAGTAGGTCAGATTTCCTGGGAGTAATACTCCTCACATTCCACTGAAGCAAGGTTAGGGGATGGAACGTTGTGGATATAGTTCACAATTGAGGTCAATTTATTGGCAACGTGGTCAGGTAGGGATTGGGAAGGATTGGCTAATACAGTCATTAGCATACTGGATATAATGTTTAGGATGTTTTGAGGGGAAACTTGGTTAGGACTGGTTGCACCTTCCCTAGAGAAAGCGCAACCATTTTGGGAAGCGGAGAATGAATAGTTTTGAGTAAGAGCTTGATGAGCCTGCTTATCATAACTGGGACTAAGTGGGGCGTGGGATTTGGGTTTTAGTGATACAGTTTTGCGGTAAGATTTTTGGGTAGAAGGAACAGAAGGACTTCTGGCACGAGGAGGACTGGGAACTGGTTTACTCTTTGGGGATATTTTTGATACCTCAGCATATGATCTAGAAACTGGTGGAAAGACCTGGCTAGCTTCAGAGTATGAAATAAATTTTTCAGCCATAAGAGCTTTGATGGCTTTCTGCCGACCCAACTCAGGGCAAGCTTTGTCGTTAGCATAATGGTTTCCAGTACAGGAAACACAATATGCAAGGTCAGATGAGACTTGGCATCCATCTCCTGGGTGATCTTGGGCACATTTAAAACAACGGGGTTTTGAGCGACATACTGTACGTGTGTGGCCAAATCGACAACAGTTATAGCATTGGATGCTTGGGTACATATACATCTCGACAGAAAGGGCGGTGTAAAAACAGAAAACACGTTTGGGTAAAATTTGGCCGTCAAATGTCAGCACCACAGTTTGAGTGGGTTTCCATTCTGTCACACCAAGGGAACTTACCTTACGGCTCATTCTCCTAGCCTTAATAACAGCGCCACATCCAGCAGGAACCCTTATGTTTTGTATTACCTCATCCTCGTTCCATTCCGTAGGAACATCTCGTACTAGTCCTAGACGGGTGACATTATATTGTGGGATTGAGGTAATATAATTATTTTTACATAAAATAGGGCTAATTAAGAAGCTGTTTGCATCCTGATGTGACTGGAACTCAACCGAGATCCGGTTTCTTCCTAGGCGTTTTACACTACCTAGAAGGATGTTAGAAAAATTGTTGCGAGTTAGGAACATCCCGAATTTAATCGGGTGTAGTACTGTATTCGGGGTCTCGCCATCTTTTAAGCACACGTGAACTATATAGGGGCCTTTGTCCCTTGACGTATAAATCTGCCGTCCGGTCTCTTTTTTTAACACTTTAGGAGGGTTCGGTTTTGTTGTCGTGGGAGAAGTGGCAGTTCTTTTCCTGCTAGCAGATTCGGCGTCCATGGGATCATGTTCTGCATTGTCGTTGCGATTGGGTAGGTCGATTGTTAAAATCGGGGTGTACTCAAAAAGATCGGGAGGGTCGGGTGGTTTGTCGCCTTTGTCCGGCGTCCATGATGGACGCCGAGTGAAAACGTAACAACTAAGAAAATTGGTTAAAACACAAAATTACCACAAACCTGATACAACACAAACACAAAGAATAATATCGATTGAAGTTTACGTCGGAATTAAATACTTAAATCGACAATATTCAACACAAACAAAATAATATAAAAGCGTGATGTTCACCCTTCACCGGTCTACCGTCAAGTCCTAATTTATGTTATCCTCAGCACTTACTCGTACTATGAATCTACTGCAGACGTATTCTAAACGTCATAATTTTGCATTCTTATCTTTCTAAAATGACAATTATACCCGCTATAATATCACTTAATTAGATCATGACAATCACGATTCTTACTTTCTTTTCTATCACAGCATTTCTCCGACAAACAGTTACTCATACAGAATACAAGACCCGCTTAATCAAGTATTCACATAACATGAAATTCTGCTCATACCGGAAGGGGGAAAAGTTTGAAAATTGGGAATTAAACCTGTAATTGCGATGCAATTAAGAGTAATCAACTGTGCAAACCGGCTGATGACTAAGGCTCATTTCACAGCGCGACGAGACGCTACGGGCACATTTCAATAGAGAGACTCAAAATCTAGCCTTATTTACTTCACGAAAATTACACATCTCAACGACTACGCCGACGCACGCAGCGTGGCGAAAATCAAAATCTAACTTTATTTACTACACGAAAAGATACCTCCACATTTCCAGTATTGTCGCGTAACGTCGCGTCGCGATGCGTGTCGATGTGAACTGATCCTAACCTGTGTTTATACTATGGTTAATTGCTTTACCTACATTATGTACTTGCATATTTAAGTTGCGGTTAGTACATGGCAGGCTCATCTTGTTCTTGCATAATAAGTATAAGCAAGCGGTATCTTATCTATTCTAATACTAGTGTTCTGTGTCTATTCGTAGTTGGGTGAGCATTTGTATAGTCCATCGTCCTTCGGTGTGTCAAATAAAATCTTACTGACGCTCTCTTCCGAATTTATTTGTGTCGGACCTGTGGTCGGACCATGTATAATTCTGGTGTTGTCTCCCCAGCGTAATATTCTCTTTCTCTACCTGTAAAATCTTTCACTCATTTTATCCATCGTTTTATTGTTATTCTCACTTTTCTTAGGTCTACATATACATTGTCTATCTTATCCACGGGAGCACATCTTATCTTAAACTCTAATGATAATCACCAGTTTTTCCAAGATTTCATACTGTAATATAAGTAGCTCCACAAAGTTTGTCCCCATTACACATATAAAAACGAGCGAGTACGTACTAAAGGGCTTATAGCACCAAGAACATCATAAAATCAATTTCTCATATCACATTTTCATTCATCTCCATGTCAAAACTATTTAATCAATAATCAAAACCGATACTTATCAATAACTTTCACTGGTTACGTCCATCAATTGCCTCATGGCCCAATGGCCCATAGTGGCTCCCATCAATACATCAAACTCCACTGGAACGATGAAAAATTACTATTTTATTGATCAGTTACGACATCCCACAGTTACTTCGACATAATTGAAGATCTATGGCCAAAATTATTAGAACCCCCATAACGAGTTGACGGAATGGAATCAAAGGTCTCTAGTAATTGATCTTCCAATCGAATACTCGTAGTTGTTCCTAATCTGGCCACGACAGGTTCATATTGAGTCCATGTCTCGCATTTATTACAGATACAGCAATGTTGTGCCTTATTAGGTCAAGTTAATACTAAACAATACATTATTTGCTTGGTAGATAGTTAATGTTGAATGAATGTGTTGACTGCGTCGATTTATCTCCTGCTAACGTCGTTTCGTGGTATTACTTGCTGTTAACTTGTCATTGTATGTTTTCCCGTGAGAATTAAGATATTTTATCAGGTGTCTTCATAAAGCTTGATCGAATAACTGGAATTACGTTCATGAAGCCATCAATTCCAAATGTTTTATTATAGTACTTAGATAATTTATTTATCTTGTTTATTCCACATCTGATTTACGTGTTATTTATTCAGATTAGGCAGTTAAAGTTAAGCTTTCGCTTGAACTGTTCTCGTTAGTGGGTAGTTGCGTGCTCACGTGTAGGTTCTCAGGAATCCATTTCCGTCCATTCTTCTCTTAATTTTATAGCCTTAGGTCTTAAAGCTCGTGCCTATGTATGAACGAAAGTTATGGCTTTGAGAATTATTCAAAGAGGGTGGCAATTAAACCTTCTCCTATGAATATGGAAATGAGTGTAAATTCATGCACTGAGTAGACCTTAATTTACCACAACAAAAGTCACAGTAAAGTGGAATTTCAGTATTTCAATGGTATGGTGTGTATCTATACTGTCTGCTGCAGTGATATTCTCTATGAAAACAATGTTAAGTGCAACGCTGCCCCGGGTCCTTGCAAACAGTAGTTTTTCACTGGGCCTTCTCAACTTAGAGAATTAGCGCTGCTGTTAAGGATTGACGAGCGACTCGACGCTGCGCGCACCTTTGTATTTAAAAAAAAACGTTGCCCCTCACTATGAATTACTCCTGTATAGTGTGTGCATTTACAAACATAGAAACTTACCACAAACACCCAGATCAGGAACATCTACTGGCAGGTCATACAATATTTGTTCAGTGCGGGGATCAACCCGTGACACGCTGCGCAGCAGCTGATCGTTTAGCCACTGCGCCAACAGTGCCGTATATTTCAATAGAGCAACTCAAAATCGAACTTTATTTACTTCACGAAAAGGTACACATTCTCAGTATCGTCGCCTCTCGGTGTGAACTGACCCTAAGAGGTCCTGATGGGCATATAATTCCAGGTCGGGCAGCGTTTTGTTAGGTTCAGGTTGTCACCTGGGACCTTGGTATTTATGGTTTGCATTTTCGTTTTAGATATGCAAGGCGCAAATTCCATTCTAATTTGGGTTAGGGTGATTGGGGGTAAGATGAAAAACGGGGAAAGATAAAAAAGATACAATAACGCCGAATATAAAGGAAATCTTTTAATGCTGGCAACATCATTGTAGACACCGCACCGGTTTGTCTTGCCCCGCACCGCTGTCTGCGTCAGTCGCTAAGTGAGAGAATTCGTGTGTTTTTTGACATTTTCCGTAAGGACACCTTTGCCCACGAAAATGTAGGAATTTTAATCTTACCCCGCTTGATGCATGATTAAACTCGTATTTATGGTCATTACCATAAAGGCGATTTTAGTCACTATTTCAATCTTACCCTTTGGGCATTTCGTCTTACCCCTTCATTTTGTTTTTCTTATGATCAATTTTAACAGTTTTTTCATAAATAATATAATTGTTTCAAAAGAAATCTTTCAACATTATAGAAACAACTTGACCATGCTTTTTTATCCAAAACATTTTTTTTTGCATTTGCCTTGAATCCCTTTGCGTGACAACTTACCCTACCTAGTATATCTGTTACGAAGCTATACTTATAAGAAGTAGTACTTAGATATATGACAATAAATCAATAGAAACAATTATGTAAAATTAACTACAATTTGTAGAGGTGTATTATTTCATAATTATCATCTTAGATATTTACATGAGATGTTAGATAAAGATCGCTAGTACACAATACTAAGTAGTTATTTTATTAACATAAACTAGCTTCAAGTGTTAAATATTTATTGCTCATTAAGCGAAGTATTTCTATAAGGTAAGCAACAATTTAAAATGTAAATACCTTTGTTTATTAGAATGTCAAAAACACATAAACTATTTATGGTGGCAATAAAAAGCTTCACGGAGTAAAGGTGGTAAAGGTGAGATTGATTAAATTAATTACCTATTGGCGCGTAGGCGGTTCCTCAGGGTGTTGCAGGCAATGATATATAAACTATAGATACGTTGTCCGCACTCTAAAATGGCAACAAAAAATGAAGCCAATTGGCCACATTGCGCGTAGTTGCGTCTCCCTCCCGCCGTACGGTGTCATATTTTCTTTCTCTTTCTTCACGCGTATTAGTAAGTAGTTCTAGTATTGTCGCCGTTTTTAAGCGCCGCGATGTTCGTTCATGACGTGTCTATATAATTATAATACGTCATTGGTTGCAGGCACCCATACTGTGACCACGCGATATCTGGGGGCTTACCATGACACGATACCATTATATTATCTGCGCCATGACATCTTAAGACGAGAGTAGTTCCACGGTGGGAAAGAGACAGCTATACGAGTAGTCTAGCGCCGTCTCGTCCCACACTGGACGTTAAAGTAGGCCACCAGGCGTGCTGTATGCTTGATTGTCTATTTACATGATACCCCCACGGCGTCGGACGTCCCACGGCGGCGTCCGACGTCGCAAGACGATCTCCGGCCACCGTAGGTGCGGGCATGCGGGCGGCGAGTAATGGGTAACTCGCCGCCCACCCATGGACCTTGCCCGGGTCGACGGCTCGTTGTGTTCCAGGCGTGCCTCAAAGAGCGTCAGCAAGATGACGGGGCCTCCCTCTAGAGGGCCAAAGCCTGCCGGGGTCGCGGGACTTATTCCATTACCGTGACCCTAGAACGTAAAGGGCTAATGAAGGACACCGTGGATTTTAGTCAGTACAAGTCTGACAGTCCCTCCCGCCCTGCCCTGGTCCCATCCAGACTCAGTGACGGATTAACCCTTAATCAAATTAAGCAATTGCTTAGGGCATCACGTCTGGGGGGGCGCCAGAAGAAGCGCAAAAAAAACCTAAGGACGGATTTTTTGTGCTTCTTCTGGTGCTCCCCATGGGCATCATATCTCACTCTCACGTCAACAAAAACCTACTGAAATTGCTTTTATTTATTGCATAATTATAGAAGGTGCAAAAAAAAAATGAGCTCGCTTCGCTCGCTCTTGCATTTCCCTAGACTCTGTTTTACCTACATAACGAAGTATTTCCCTACATAATACTTTCTTTATCACCAATGAATACGTTAAAAAAATTAGAGGCAGACACATAATTGCGGACATGCGGATAGCGAGTACACTAGTCTGACAGTCCCTCCCATCCCGCCCGGGGCGGGAGGACCCATTTGATGTATTTCATCTCGAAAAAGAACCCGTGGATAGGGAGGCATCAAAGGCTTCAATTGCTTAGGGCATCAAGTAGTCTTAATCCGTCACTGACCAGACTCATTTAATAATTTTACCACGCTAAAAATAAAAATCTACATGATACAAAAAGAAGTTGCAACCGTATTACGGCCTGTTCACGACCTTGCCGCTGGGAGCGATCACTTAGCGAGGGCGACAAGTGGTAAGAACAAATTATAGAAATGTTTGAAACTCGCCACGAGGCGCCGCCTGTCGCGAATTCGCGTACTTCAAAGTAATTAATTAGACCAAAGTTGTGAACATCAGCAGCAGACAATCTGACCGATAGCAAGACCAGCTGGCCAAACTATACATTTTTCTCTACTATAATGGATTCGGCTTCTAGAGTCATGGACATAATAGTTGTAAACTTGTCAGGTCAGGTAGACACTAGACAGTCGCTCTATGTGAAATTCTGGTTTTCAGCTACGTAACACTGCATGAAAACCGACTTCAGCATTAGCAGAGAAAAGTTAAGGCAGAGGGTGACGGCGTGCTCAACTTTACTCCTGGAAAATCTACTAGATGTTAGTAGCTGCTGAAAATGCTGCCGTGATGATGAATAATGATGATGATTAACGTTTTCTTCCTTGTTCTCATTAAGATATGCCTACTTCTAAATTAATAGTCGGTGGGTAGGTATACTTATATCTACATATGTATGGTATTGAGTAAGTCCTTTAATGCACCCGATGTTCAATCTCAGCGGCTCTACAGGTCAGTGCCGGAACTTATTAATGCCGTATGCTTTCATTCACAAGTTGCATATAAGTACTTACATACTCAGCACTTAATAGCATGGTATATTTTTAGCACCGCGTGCAATGACTCTACTTAGGGATTATAGTTTTTCAACGTTCTCATATTTTACAATCACTTCCTGATGTTCTACAAATGAAATCTAACGACGACGGTGGGAAACTATGTTACCAGCCCTCTTAAGTTTTTTAGTGAGGTTCATGTTGTAGATTCCATCATCAGATCCTGGGCATTTTCTTCAAATTCGCGATCACCCTGAAATCGCTCAACGAGACATATTCGTGCACCCGATAATAAAATAAAACTTAAGGCAAGTTTAATTAAAGGATATTGAAAGTGCATTTAATCAAATTCGCATTATATTCATATTTTAGGTACCTATGTATACTTATTTGCATACCACAAGGCTTAGAGCACAGAACCGTTGTAGAATCTGTCATCATGGCCGGGCCCAACGAAAATTGTGAGATAGTAATATCTATTACAGTTTAATATTACCTACGTAGGTATACTTAGTTACTCGTAAGTCTGATTCGTAGAAGCTGAGACAGATCTAGATTAAATAATTCAACGTTACTCGGAATTTGAGGAAGTTCTCAGCCTTCAAGACAAGAATTTAGGTTCTGGTTTAGCATAGATTCACATCAGCATTCTCATAGTAAAACAATCCGTTAAAGGTTTTACGACAAACTGACAGCCAACATAAATATTCAGTTTACAGTTTTATGGTGCGGTAACAGTTTAACATAACGCCTCGGCTTTGAAACCACTAGAAAGTGAATTCAGTAGGTAATTCACACCTCTATATTTAACTGCCATGTTGGGAACTTGGATTTTGAAAACAGACACATGATACGCTGTCACATAATTCAAAGCTTTTATTTTAATTAGGTTTTATAACATTACAGGTGTGGCAAACCATTTTTTACCGACTTCAAAAAAAAGGAGGTTATCAATTCGACCCGTATGTATGTAATATTATCAGAACTGCCCAGTTTTCATATATGTTAGTCTATATCAGCGTCTGAACAAATGTGCCAAATTTCATAAGTGTATGTATGTATGTATGTATGTATGTATGTATGTATGTATGTATGTTTTTATGTTTGTGCACGCATATCTCCGGAACTATAAGTTCAATTTAAGTAATTCTTTTTTTGTTGTACTAGGTATTGTTCAACTTAGGGTACACTGCAAGTTTCATCAAAATCGGTTCAGTAGTTTTAGAGATATGGATTTTTTTATGTTGTGACGGATTACAAGATTAGTGCATATGTAAGAAAATTTTGTGTTTTTCAAGAATTTGGGTTGAATATGTAATAAATAAACTAAAAAGGGTAAAATAAAAACTTTTTTTTAAAAAAGTACCGACTTCAAAACAAATACAAAAAGTTTAAAATAACTTTTCTTTTGGAAGTCGGTGGCTTTGTTTTGTTGTGTCATTGACTATTGCCACCGACTTCCGAAAGAAAAGTTATTTTAAACTTTTTGTATTTGTTTTGAAGTCGGTACTTTTTTAAAAAAAAGTTTTTTTTCTCTTTCTTTTTATTTTTTTCAACATAACATTTGGAAAAATTGCAGAAAAGGGCCATGGTTTCTGATGGTCGGTAGTCGCGCCTTGCTTCACCCCTCGCCGGACCTGTTGTACCTGCAGCAACCAGCGTGGCTGACAAACATATTATTCACATTTTTGCAGTATTTACTAGTAATTTGTAGATCGGATAAAGCTAACTTAACTATGTAAACACCCCGATTCCACGGCGGGAGGCGAGCAAAGTGACGTCATGAGCAAAGGGTCACATTATCTCGGCCTCACGCTCAATTATTCACCCGTAAATTATATTTCACACTGCGACACGGTTATAAGTTGTAACGTAGGACAGAATTTATAGACGATGTAATCAGATGGCAACGTGTTACGACCGTGGAATATGCAAGCACTCATGCTAAGTCCAACTTAGAACTGCCATAGCTTGCCTGCGGTCAAGCTCATTAGTTACACAATGTAATCATCATCATCATCAGCCGGAAAACGTCCACTGCTGAACATAGGCCTCCCCCTTAGACCGCCACGCCGAACGACAATTCGCCACTTGCATCCATCGGTTGCCCGCGACCCTCACGATGTAATAAAGTCCCATTTCACAGAGGCAACCAACCGGCAAGACACAATTTTCGCTTTGGTAAAATGGCACATCGCTCTCCTTAGATAGACCTTATTTACTGAAAAGCGAAGTGTTTGTTTTGTTGCAAGAATAGCAGCCAGACTGAAGAATGAGAGGAAAATAAAGCATTAAGAGAACATGCAGCATCGATATAGTTTTACCCATGGAAATTATTAAAGGTTCTGTCAAACTGCTACGGATAAGTAGGAGAATCTGCGGAGACCGGTTTAAAGAAACCCTTAGCTTCGACCGACGTTATGGATGTTTCTTATTCTTTTTACCGACTTCAAAAAAAAGGAGGTTATCTCGACCCGTATGTATGTAATATTATCAGAACTGCCCAGTTTTGATATATGTTAGTCTATATCAGCGTCTGAACAAATGTGCCAAATTTCATAAGTGTATGTATGTATGTATGTATGTTTTTATGTTTGTGCACGCATATCTCCGGAACTATAAGTTCTATTTAAGTAATTCTTTTTTTATTGTACTAGGTTCAACTTAGGGTACACTGCAAGTTTCATCAAAATCGGTTCAGTAGTTTTAGAGATATGGATTTTTTTATGTTGTGACGGATTACAAGATTAGTGCTATGTAAGAAAATTTTGTATTTTTCAAGAATTTGGGTTGAATATGTAATAAATAAACTAAAAATAAACTAAAAAGGGTAAAATAAAAACTTTAAAAAAAAAGTACCGACTTCAAAACAAATACAAAAAAGTTAAAAATAACTTTTCTTTCGGAAGTCGGTGGCTTTGTTTTGTTGTGTCATTGACTATTGCCACCGACTTCCGAAAGAAAAGTTATTTTAAACTTTTTTGTATTTGTTTTGAAGTCGGTACTTTTTTTTTAAGTTTTTTATGGACATAAAGTTACGAACTAAAAATTGGTGACAAAAACTTTTTTTTTAAAAAGTACCGACTTCAAAACAAATACAAAAAAGTTTAAAATAACTTTTCTTTCCGAAGTCGGTGGCAATAGTCAATGACACAACAAAACAAAGCCACCGACTTCCGAAAGAAAAGTTATTTTAAACTTTTTTGTATTTGTTTTGAAGTCGGTACTTTTTAAAAAAAAGTTTTTATTTTACCCTTTTTAGTTTATTTATTACATATTCAACCCAAATTCTTGTAAAATACAAATTTTTCTTACATATGCACTAATGTTGTAATCCGTCACAACATAAAAAAATCCATATCTCTAAAACTGCTGAACCGATTTTGATGAAACTTGCAGTGTACCCTAAGTTGAACAATACCTAGTACAACAAAAAAAGAATTACTTAAATCGAACTTATAGTTCCGGAGATATGCGTGCACAAACATAAAAACATACACACATACATACACTTATGAAATTTGGCACATTTGTTCAGACGCTGATATAGACTAACATATATGAAAACTGGGCAGTTCTGATAATATTACATACATACGGGTCGAATTGATAACCTCCTTTTTTTGAAATCGGTAAAAATGATTGAACAGTTGTCTCAGCTCCCGATATTTTGCCAGAACTAATAGGGAGTAGGGTTTTACTCAAATTTTTTGAGTTACTTTCATTTGGCCCCATCTTTTCGTTGACGGAGAGTCGGATATTTCAGCACATTACCCGTTAGGTGCCATGTCCGCAAGACCGCTGTACTAGTTTGATTGAGCCTATCCTACCATACCGACCTATCTTATTTTCTTCCATTGCGACCTTTCTTAACAAACCAAACGTAAGTAGATTAAGACGGAAGAAAGAAATTATACACGGTTACATCGCATTATCATAGACTTAACAAATAATCGTGCCGTAAAAAGTGACATCAAAGCGGTTCAGTATGTACAATAGATGAGATAAGCTCGTAAGCTGGGCATTTATGAATAAATTAAATACGAACAACTTCATCCGGATGCAGGATACAACTCTACATAGGAAGCAATGTCTCTAACTAGGGAATTTAGAATCAACTTAATGTTTTATAGCTGAAGAGTTTGTTTGTTTGGGTGAACGCGATTATCTCAGGAACTACTGGTTCGAATTGAAAAATTATTTTCGTGTTGCATAGTCCATTTATCGAGGAAGGCTATAGGCCATATACCATCTGACTACGACCAATAGGAGCGGAGTAGCGGGAGTGAAACCGCGGAGAACTGCTAGTTGCAGATATAATCTACCCTAAGCTCCTTCTTGCGACGTTGTCCGCATGACTTTTGGAGGTTTTGGTTTCAGACAAACTTCAATATAAGTTGGAAGTTTTTCTTTCTTTTTAGATACCTATTCCTCTTTAATGTTCTCCTTAATTATTATACTAACATATTATGTTTTTTATTGTTCAACTATGCAATCATTTAGATTTGTTTACTCAAATACAAATCTTTTTATATTATAAGTGATCGATGTATTCTATATACCTACCTACTTATCACAAGTCAAATCTTATTTTTCTTTGTGATATCGACACCTATCTCAGTGTTCTATATTAGGTCCTTAGAACCTAAAGAGCTAGTCTTTAAACTTAAAAGCCATCTATCTTTAAAGTAAGGTCGGTACATTTGTACTGTCAGTATTGCGATTTATATGTGCCCTGATAATGTCATCTAATGCACTCAAGCTGCCTAACGATCTCGTTTTAAGATTTATGTAAGTACTAACTAGATCAATGCTCACCACTTAGCTGGACTTATTTTATCTTAGAAACATTCTGTAAAAGATTAGAAATATGTACCTACCTATATTTCCCGAACAGATGTCACAAACAATTTTATTTTATAAGGAAAAATATACAAAGGCGGAATTAAAATAAATCAGTCTCAGATCATAGTCTTAAAAATCTAAGTTATTACAAAAAGCAGGTTAAATAGTATATTTTGCAACTAGTGAATAAAGAGCGGATTTAAAGCGAGGGCCATTATATGAATCACGAGCAAGCGAAGGATTTTAATGACTGAATCACGAGCGGAGCGAGTGATTCAAATATTTAAATCCTGAGCGACACGAGTGATTCAGGCCCTCGATTTAAATCCGTTTTATTCAAGAGTTGCAAACGATACTTTATACCATGACTATGAGAAAAAGAAAGATTTGAGCGATAATATATATGTAACGAAAAAAAAAAGTTTTTTTTTTATTAATACTGCTGCACACACACGTGGGTGCGTTTCCAAACATCTAAATTCACAATACACAAACACCCACACCCGAAACAAATAATTGTAGATCATAGTACGAATATTTGCTCCGTGCGGGAATCGAACCCGCTTCACGTAACGAAGTAGTCCAATCGCTCAGTCAACAAATTAACGTTAAAATCGGAACAATGACTTAAATTAAGAGTAATATTTTCCTAATAACACGGGGGTCGACCGCATCAATGTGTTCTAAATTCAAACACCAAAACAGTGAGTAAAAGAGCTTTTTATTCACTGTTTTCAGTGAGTAAAAGTAACTTTTTACAGTAGGAATGGTATAAAAAAACATTGACTGGATTTAACCACCGCTACACGCTAAATAGAAAATGAATAAAAATTAAAATGAACCGTCAGTTCCAATTCCAAAGACAAAATGATTTTGAAACGATCAACGACTGTAGTTGCCATAAATAAAAATCCATCATTTACGTACTTAATCCACGAGACCAATAGACAACAACATAAATCAAATACTTAGAGCTGTCTAATGAAAACGATGTGTTGAATAAAGCTCCATACGAAGTGAGCTCATCATAGCTCACTCAGCCACGACATAGTCACGACTTAATTGTGTCGTAGTTAATATTCAAATTATTAAAGTTGGCGCTTGTCCCCAGAGAATATGGTGGCTCGCCGCGGCGCTGCTGTTGTGGGCCCCACACGCACACTGTCGAGAATTCACGTAAGTATACAAGCATTGAGCTACCGTGACCCCGGAACGTAAAGGGCTATTTAAGGACACCGTGGATTTTAGCCAGTACAAGTCTGGCAGTCCCTCCTGCCTCCTGCTTACCTACCACGATAAAAAAAGTGTAGGTACAAGTATTGTCGATCAAGGTGTTTGGTATACATGCAGGTAACTTGCAACAATAGTAGGTATAGTACAATCGACGGCACGGCTGGTATAGTGGTCAACCATTTGCACTAATGCTCTGCGTGTCGTGGGTTCGATTCCCGCACGGAACACATATTTATTATGATCTACTAGTCGTTATTCCTGTCCTGGGTCTTCGTGTGTGTGAGTTTATATGTTTGTAAACGCACCCACGATACATAAGAAATACCTAATGTGGGGAAAAGTATAAAAAAACATAAAATAACTAAATACTTACGCATTTATTTTAGACCACTGTGTTTTGACTAGTTTGCGTTCTATAGTGGAAACTGAGTTCGAGAGTGGAAAATAAAATTACGATAAAAACGGTCTTTTTAAAGGCGTATGAATTACAATAGCAATTTATATTGACAGTATAATTTGTGGATAGATTAATATTTTGCCTGTCGACCAAACAGCTAGTTCGACTGTACACATAGCTGTGTTACATTTCTATTTGAACCTCCACAAAGGCTCAATGGAGCGGGTATTGAATGCAGTATTCATGCGAGGAGGTGGTCGCATTGCAGTGTTGCTGAATTATTTACAATCAAACCCACGTTAGTTGGGAATGTTCGTAACACAAGAAAAGCTCTATGAAACTTCAGCATTCACAGAAAAACAAACGAAAGCGTTTCAGCGAGCATTAATTCTAAAGAGCGTTCTGATTTAGCGAGCTTTTTGCCGAACCGACTGTCAAGTTTGAAAAACATAGAAGACTAGAGCGTTCGCTAGTACAAAAATCGTGAAAATATTCGTAGCGATGCTGCTCTATGCCTGGCTTAGTTCGACAAAATTAATAAAAACGAAGAATGCTCAAGTCAACAGAACACAAAGCAAACTTGATGAAATATTCCATGGAAATGTAATAGCTGAAAGTTTGTTTTTTTTTTTGATCGCGCATAGAATTTGCTAAACTCTAGAATTATCTAATAAAAAATCACTTAGTATTTGATAGCTCAATTCTTGAGGAAGATTTCAAGCTATTGACATTTAGCTCCGACCCTTATGAGCTGAGCAAAAATAAATAATTAACAATTTTCTTTGTGACCTGTTAACTTTTACACAGTGGTCAATGAATCCGTGCACTGCCAAATATTTAACAGCCCGTAAATATTATGGGTAGTCGCGTTACACTAAAACTGTCGTAAAATTAGTAGACGCGAACGAAACTGTTTACGGGGCTATAATCGAAATTTAGCGTAAACCTAACGTTTTATTATTTGAACTCGGTTTATGAGAACGACCAGCAAACAGTTAGAATATTGTGAAACACTGTCCACGCTCAGATGTCTCAAAACTTTTAGCGGTTGTAAATTTTCTTGGGACTCATAAAACTAATGAAGGGATAAAAGAAATACGCACAGATCAAAGATTTATTCTCAAGTTATTTATAATTTATAAGCCCATAAAAATAAACGTATGTTAATTTAATATGCGTCTAATCTAATCAACGAACGACATAAAAATGAAAAGAAAAGTTTTAAGGCAATCTGCAACAGCACTTAAAGTTCGTCTATGGTTGATGTGAACCAAAACCAAGTCATAAATCTTCAAATATTATTTTTATCTATCTGCAACTGAAGTGCATCGTGAGATAATGTATGGAAAGCCATAAATCTTCATTAAACGGACGGCTAGGAAGAGACCATAACATCAACCGATTCTATTTTAACTCCTGATTGATGTTCTATGAATAGAAAATAAATTAAAATTTTATTTATTTAGTGGACATGCGTAGATTGATCTTTTCACGATCTAAGTGTACTTAGCTACGTTTTAAATTTTAATGGACGCCTGTTTTAAAGTACCTAACCGAAAATGTTTTGTTTTTGGCAAAAGCAAAGGTGAAAGGCCAGCTATTATTAATTAGGTAATATCTAAAGAAACGAAATTAATTTTATATTTTTGAACGCTGCGCTTTGTTTCGCGGGTTGGATTCTCGCACGGTACAAAAACTTTTGTATGATCTTAGTACAAAATCTATGAATACTTAGTTGTTTTTTTTATTAGGGACCTAATGACCTATTGTTATTAAATAGGATTAACTTTACAGTCAATTTAATTTACATGTACCAAATAGTTTAGACAGAATTTTAATGATGCGCTTACAATTGGTACTCCGCACCGCCTTTCATCTTATTCTATGATGCACTAACTATTGCGCAAACGCAGTGCGTATTGTATTGCCAGCTGGAATGCATTAAACTTCGCTGCAGTTTAGTTACTAGAACTTGAGCTATTAATAATATACAGTGAACCAGTTCTGTTTTCTGCATTTCGTTGTATTTTAGGCTTACAGTTTTAGATGTCTTAAAATACTCGTAGCTTCGACAGATCTCGACATCGCGGTGTAATAGCTGTTGCGGTGTCTCATAGAGCACTTTGTAATTTGAGTGGCTAATTAATTTATGTATGTATGAAGTTTTGTTATTACTTTTTATTATAGTTTACTTACTTACCACCCATACGTGGACTCTAAACCTCTATGAATTTATTCTGTATTGTGGGTGCGTTTAAACCAGAGAAGAATCCAAATAGATAACTGTTTCTATGTTCTGTGTGTTAAACATTCAAACTCACTTAGGCTAAAACAAATATTTCTAACATGCGAGAATCAAACCCGCGCCACGCAGCCTAGCAGCCAATTACTCAGCCTCATCTGCACCAACAATAATAGAAAAATAAAATTTAAAGGTGGACCAACTTTAGGAGAGGCTAGATTCGACAGTGAACTGCGATACGCTGAGTAGATTGATTAGAAAAACTTATTTGAATATGCTATGTATCTTTGAGAGCAGTGGTGGCCCAGTGGTTAAACGGACTGTGCCTCGACTTGCGAGTTGGTCGTCGGTTTGAACCCAGCTAGGCGCATAACTTTGCGTACCTACCTTATTTACATCATCACCACTGCCCTCAAAAACGGTGAAGGATAACATCGAGAGGAAACCGCGGTATATCTTAGGGTCAGTTCACAGTGAGACACAACGATACTGGAAATGTGTATCTTTTCGTGTAGTGAATAAAGTTAGATTTTGAATAGCCTCTATTGAAATGTGCGTGTAGCAGAATATAATATGCCGTGCTAGGCTACCTATATCGTAGAGTTTAACTTGTTATAATTTCTAAAGTCATTTGTCACCGCCCACTTCTTTCTAATGGCTGAACCAAAACGGAACAAGCAATTTCGAAATATATAATCCTTGCTAATGGATCTGGTTTATGGACTTTTCCAAATATAGAATTTAGGCTCTATTCAATCTTTTCAACTATCCATCTTAGATCTTACAATCATAATTCTTGTACCTATGTATAGTGTACACAATCATGACAGCATTTAGGATACTACCAATGATATTATAAGTCATAGATATGTTATACACGTACAAAACAACAGAAAAAAGCGTACCGCGCAGAGAGGCAGCACACATACACACTTTTTATTCACACACATTACATTTCACTACAAGTAAAAAGGATAGCTTGATAAAACCAATATGAAAAAAAGTGACAGCTAGATGGTGACGCTCTCTCTTTTATCTCACTCGCACTCTCACTCGAACTCTTTCTTTTACGACGCCATATTATAGAAACGTAATGTTTTATTTGTGAAAATATTAAGATAAATAATATATTTACGAATGATAAGTGATTCTTTGACTTTTAGAAGTCTTGCTTGTATAATTTGTACAATATCTTATCACACACGACGGCATTTTCGGTGGTTTTGAGTCACTTTTACTTTTGACTCACTCTGTAGTACGTGAAGTGCATCCGTTGTCGCTGGCAACGTCGGACTGAGGTCAAGGTTTGTGAATCAACCACATTTGAGCGCATCTGTTTTTGAGCACGTATAACGTATCTACACCTTTTTTACTTATAATATCATTGGATACTACACTTAAATCTTCTTCTAAATTATTATTACTCGTATTGCACAAGACATAAATTGCACAAGATGTCAGCAAACTATAACTATAATATCGCCGTTATGGTATAGTTAGAAATTTCCTTTTATTATTTGGCAAATTTTTGAGATTTTTCAATGTGACCTTAGGTTTTTGGGGGGGGGTCCCCTGTGACCCCCCCTTCGGACTGCGCCTGATAAGCATTGCCATCCAACGTAATTATGGCAATGCTGCCAGTCTTCTGGGCACGTTCCCAGATGACACCGATGCGGAGGAGTACCTACTTTGACGTTTAAGTGTCATAATTTATTGCATTGTATTGCATTGTTCGTAATAAAAAAAAATAGTTTTAGTTCTGTCATCTCGGGTTCTCAACAAGACCCCAAGATTGGATTTCAGAAGAAAATTTATATATTAACTCGTTCAGAATCTGGGATGATTTACTTTAAAATTGAGTTAGATTGTGCGCTCACTTGGGTGAAGTGAGCTCGTGAACTTTACAGAAGAATAGCACTGCCGTCAACTGCCGTGTTCTTTACGGCTCGATTCATTTTCATGTGTTTTTTTTTTGTAAGTATAATATGTGGTACGTAGGTATAAAAATTGGTTTTAAAGTATTTTTCACAAACACTAAAGTTTAAGGTTCTATTCGACATCGATCATATCTTAAACATACTGTAGTATACTATAGTAGATTAAGCTAAATTAATAAATATTTTTGACGGTAGATATTTCTATGAGAACTTGAATGGTTAATTAAAAGATTGATTAGATAATAATGAATTTTATTATAACATTCCTAGCTACGTACATGGCTGACAACACACACAGGGCGGAACAGGAAGAAGTAGAGATTGACATTAGCTGTCACAGATTATAGATACTTAACAATTTCTATCCTGTCTGTTCAAACTTTTAAAGTGGACACCATATTTCACATGTTGGTATGAATAAGGAGTCGACCTACGCGAACCAGTCTAGCCACATCCATGTCTTTGACAGCGAGATGTTTAGTCGTTCATTAGGACCTCTTTGTTTGAATTATCGTTGTCAAATATTAGGTCGTTTACCTGTGCTGAGTAGGCAGAGATGGAAAATAAGGCAGTGATGGAAGTAAGCTCACAAAGGAAGTATTGTGTAAAACACATACTAATTCTTCATGAAATATTGTTAAGCCAGCAGCTGAGGGAGTAGGGTGTAAAAACATTTCAACGAAAATATTGTCCTTTTGACGGTCGGTAGGTACACGTTTCTTCCTACTTTCCTCACATCCTCAAAAAGTCAAAAAGTTGCAAGAGGTTGCCATCGAGCAAGCGATACCTCTCTGGTGTTGTGGCGTCCATATAGTTTACGGTCACCAGTTCACCACTTTCCATCAGGCGGGCCTAATGATGGGTCGAGGGCAAAAACATTTATGAATAAAATGGGCATACTTGTCATTTGGGGCATACATGAGTTTACGTTCAGATAAATGCCCGATCACTGTGAAAATTTGTTTAGTAAAAAATTTAACTCTGCAAAAAAACCAGGCAAAAAGCATTCGCCGTTTACGGGCATTTATAGGGCATAAAGCCTCCTACAGACACACGCGATTAATCGCGCTGCGACAACGAGCCAAGCTAATTTCCACTCTAAAAATACTGCGAATGGACCGCGACATGTCGCCCCGCGCGATTAATCGCGTGTGTCTGCAGGAGGCTTAAAGGTTTAAAGAAAATAGAACAATAGATTTTAATTATTCAGTAAAAGTAGTATCTGAGGCTCGCCTCTTACAAGAGACTCAAAAACTAAAACGCTGCACTGTGTTTCAAGAATCCAATTAATCGTTTGGAATGGAATGACATAGGATGTAGTTTTAAACCAACATAATATAATATAACCTTTTACTACCTAAGTACCTACAATAAACTACGGCAATTGATTGCCTTTCGTAATTAGATTTGAGCTTTCGCTCATAAAATTACAGAAAGTACTTACTGCAGTCATGTCTGCCCCAGAACCGACGAAAGATAGAGTAGGAAGGTTCTCGAATGAGCGGGACGCCCCCCGGCAAGATGGACTGATGACCTGAAGAAGGCAGTACCTGCCTGGGTGAAAAAAGCGGGAGATCGTGCGCTGTGGCCCTCCCTGGGAGAGGCCTATCCTGTATAGTCCAGCAGAGGATTGCAATAGGCTGAAATAATTACTTGCTACAGAGGGCAGAAGTCCTGAACTTGCCTACCTTGGTCACGGACCCGGTAAAGGTAACCGTGCCCCTGAAACAACGCATAGGGCCACTGAAGAAACAGCCATTCCATTCAGTATTATGAAATCTCATCGTTCGACTCCTACGGTATGCGCTCTTCGACTAGGTGGCTTTGAGATTGTCCAATCGGGAAGCGCGAGCGGTGATCCTTAATGTCGCTGCCCTGTCGTAGCTTATTGTGAATAGTCTGTCTCTGGAACAACGCATAGAGCCAATGAAGGAACAGCCATTCCATTCAGTATTCAGTATAAGAAATCTCATCGTTCGACTCTACTATGTGCTCTTCGACCAGGCGGCTTTGAGACTGTCCAATCGTGAAGCACGAGGTGATCCTTAATGTCGCTGCCCTGTCGTAGCTTATAGTGAATAGTTCGTCTCTGGAACAACGCATAGAGCCAATGAAGGAACAGCCATTCCATTCAGTATAAGAAATCTCATCGTTCGACACTACGGTATGTGCTCTTCGACCAGGCGGCTTTGAGACTGTCCAATCGGGAAGCGCGAGCGGTGATCCTTAATGTCGCTGCCCTGTCGTAGCTTATAGTGAATAGTTCGTCTCTGGAACAACGCATAGAGCCAATGAAGAAACAGCCATTCCATTCAGTATAAGAAATCTCATCGTTCGACACTACGGTATGTGCTCTTCGACTAGGCGGCTTTGAGATTGTCCAATCGTGAAGCGCGAGCGGTGATCCCTATATAGTGTCGCTGCCAGTAGCTTAATGAATATAAGTCCGTCTCTGTACCCCTGATACTTAGGATTTTCAATATTATTTATTTTAATATTGAGGATGGTTTAGTAGTGTAGACGAGCTCGTGGTTAAATAAATTACAGCCGCACAGGACGATCGTCTGTGTTTAGCCGCAATTGCCCAGGTTGGTCTGTGGATGGGTGACCATCTGTCATAGCGAGTTTCCTCCGTGCCTCGGAAAACACATAAAGCCGTTGGTCCCGGCTGTCATTTGTAGATCTTTGACAGTCGTTACTGTTGGTCGGAAGCTCTAAAGTCTGACAACCAGTCTTACCATGGGGTATCGTATTGCCCAGTTAATGGGTTGTGGAAGTCCGATAGGCATCGCTCCATGTAAAATATTGATATCCAGCTACATCTGGATCGACTGGAAGCCGACCCTATAATTATTATAGTTGGGAAAAGGCTAGGCAGATGATGTTTTAGTAGTGTAAAGGTAACAAACATACAAACTGACTTTCGCTATAGTATTAGTTGACCTAATCTAATTTACGAGTAAGTAAATAGGAAATTGAAATCCGGAAGGAACATTAGCAAGCGGTGCACTTACCAATTAAGCAAATCGGTGATTGTAATCTGTGTATTTACCTCATGCCCTGTTAACCGGAACAGTGCTGTGCCTATTTATAAATAATGTATGTTCTTCGTATCGGAAATCGATTTGTAAATTGTGTAGTTAAATATTTACTGTTTTGCCCACAGTCAAGTAGTATATACTTAGCTAACCACATCTACCTAACATTTACCAATTTAACTATGCAAGTTTTAACGTTACTCACGTTTTAGTTTAGTTTACGATTTTACAAACGTATGTTTCGTTTCGACCGGCAAACGCATCGGCATGGCACGTCCAACTACAAGGTGAACAGAACAGACGATCTGATGCAAACCACAGGATCGTGCTGGCCGCTGCAAGCCCCTTCCAACCGGTAATATTGGAAGTCTATGGGGAAACCCTATGTTCAACAATGGACGTCCTATGACTGATATACCTAATGAATATGTTTCGTTTCGACTAAGATCTCGATTAGAGCAAGCACTAAAAACAAACAAATAAACAAACAAACAAGAAAAGTGAGTGTATAAAAACGTGGGAAAATGACACGAAATGTCTCCAAACAAATTCCGGGAACCGAAGTAGAGTCCGCTTACCCCCCAGAAAATAATCAAGTCCCGTAATGTACCAGAAGGTACCTACTGTCAAAAGTGACTGACGAATACCATTTAATCTTTCAGTAGCCCTTTTAAGACCGAGGTGCCTTTTTAAGACAGTCCCGCGACCCAACTAGAATCCCTTGCTCATTGCTTACCTAGTAACTACAACTTTCGCTCATTTTTACCTGAAAGGCACCTACAAATAGTGCCCTGCATCATCTGACCCTTCTCCCTCTCTGCATTGTACACACTCCTCGACTCTTGTATAGCTTCGTAATTTATCCAAATAAATAAATAACGACGGCACGATCGACTGCTGCGCATTTTACCGTGGGTTCGATCCCCGCACGGTATAAATGTTTGTTTCACCAACAAGTAGATGTTCCGGGGATTTCTGTATGTGTATTTTCTATGTTTGTAAACGCACCTATGACTCAGGAAAAACCGTAATGCGGGACAAAGTAAAAAAAAAAACTTACCAAAAACCTTCTTCTAGGCACGAAGACATAAGAGAAGCAATGATGTCACTAGTCCACATGATCAGAATGTCAGAAGACAAGCTGGAGAGACACGAGTTTAGAGAAAAGGCTCTCGGAGAACAGGTGAAGAAGATGCTGAACGGCCTCGACAAGAAGCACAGGGCTTTGGAACCGTTGAAAGGCATGATTTCAAGGCTGGATGACAGACTATCCAATGTGGAAACTATACTATTACAGGTTTGTATTTATTTTTATACTAGCTTTTCCTCGCAGTTTCACACCCTGCACCTTTTGGTCGTAGCGTGATGTCATATAGCCTGTAGGCTTATCTTCGATGAATCGGCTATCCAAGTCAAAAAGATTTACAACAGAAGAACCCGAGATTAGCACGTTCAACCGAACAAACTCTTCATCTTTATTTATAATATTAGGTAGGTATGGATATTAGTAAAGTTAAATCTCAATAATCGTACAGACAGCGCCAAGACCGTAAAATTTGATTCCAAAACCCGACTTTTAATTTTTGGCAAACTTTTTTTTGCAGAAAGAAGAACGTGAGAAGAACTCGCAGACCAAAATAAATGCTGCTTTGGAAAGCATACAAAAAGCTCTGACGTCAATGACGCCAGCTATCGCGCCGCCTGCAGACTTGGACAACAATCTGTCGACCACAGATGACTCCTTGCTGAGAAGGCTTGACGCTACTGACTCAAAGATTGACGCGGTCAAGAAAGAAATTAAGAGCTTGAAGAGCAGTTTAAGTCCGGTGAGTTTAAAAACTGAAGTCCAAGTAAAAGTTTATCCGCACAATCGCACATAGTATTTATTGTGTGCACTATAAATCTGCGTTGATGGCTAGTCTTCCCTGAAATTGGCTACGTTATCCGAAATTCGAGTTGGAGTATTAGTCGCCAAATCCTTTTTCGGTTTAATGATACATTTCTCATTTTTCCGTTATAGATACCTAGTACATTCCTTTAGATCGTCTTACCGTACGTATTACATTTTCATTCTTTTAGGCGACTTATCGATTTCGGAGTCGCCAATTCCTTTTTCGGTTTAATTATACATTTCTCATTTTTTCGTCATAGATACCTAGTACATTCCTTTAGATCGTCTTACCGTACGTATTATATTTTTATTCTTCTAGGCGACTTAATTTTGCATACAAACTAATATATTATTTTCTTGGAATGTCCCCTTTTTTGTGGCCAACAGAAGTAACCCAATTACACAATCCGTTTCTTCATCATCTGTCACGACTATTTCTAAATTCCTTACTACGCCTGGGAGCCTAATTGAGTGACTGCCTATATCTGATCTCCACAATATGGGTATAATTACGTTCGATACCCCTTGGAAGTGTGAAGAGGAGAGAAGATCCGTTTCAGATTCTAACCACTAACTTCCTATTACAACTCTAAAGATCTACAAATGACAACAGGGATCAACGTATTAACGTGCTTTCTGAAGCACGGAGGAAATTCGGTAGGTATGAACCCTCCGATCCATAGTCCGCGTTTGGCAAGCAACAAGCACTGCATGAAAATAATAGATAGTAGATCCTTCGCGCGTTCGAGGGACTTCAAATTCCGCAAAACCACTATAGAAACTGTTTCTTTTGTAGGAGGCCCTCCGGTCCATGTGCCTAAACGTAGCCTCAGACATGAACCCCTTTGAGAAGCACATCACGGATGCGGAGAAGCTGCTCAACAAATACGAGCTGAAGCTCAGCGAATACAACGGAACTAAGGTGCAGACCGACTTCGTGCCGTTGAACGAAGTGTCGCTCGCTGATGAGGCCTGGCACAGTAAGATGAGTGAAGGTATGTACTTGTAGGTATAACAAAAGCTTAAATTTTGACTTTAATTAGATCCCCTAAACAAGTGTCAAGGGATAAACGCAAACGCTCAGTCAGTAATCTTATAGATTTTTCAGGACCAGCACGCGTAGCATGGCGCCATAGAAACGAAAGTAGAAAGATATTTACCGTTTTACGCATTGCAATGTTTAAAATATAGAAAATGAATGCGTTTCTATTCTTCATTGGTGTACGAATCGTGTCATACTTGTGCAAAAAATCAGACGATTTGTTAAGAAATAACGATGAAATAACTTTGTCTACTCTTTTTTTTTTAGCGTGGTAAAATCATCAAATGAGTCCTCCCACCCCGGGCAGGGCGGGAGGGACTGTCAGACTTGTACTGACTAAAATCCACGGTGTCCTTCAATAGCCCTTTATGTCCCGGGGTCACGGTAATGATATAAGTCCCGCGACCCCGGCAGGCTTTGGCCCTATAGAGCGGGGGCCCCGTCATTATGCTGACGCTCTTTGAGGCAACTTTGTCTACTCTTGGTAGAATATTAGAGATGGAATTCATCATGCTACGCGTGCTGGTGTCTACAACTTGTGGGTAGTGCTGATATATATTATAGGGGAACAGTGTATAAGACGGGGACACGAGGTATGATGGGAAATCACACACATAAGGCAAACTTAACACAAAATTAACGTAGCACAAGCGCCAACAGGACGCCATTTGCGTCTGGCAGCTTGCGCTTGCTCTACATTTAGTGTTGTGTTAAGTATGCCTAAAGAGTGTATGTCCCCATTATACCTCGCGATTATTAACGTCCCCGTCTTATACACTGTTCCCCTACTCAGCTGTACAAAACTTTAAGTATATTCACTATTGAAATATATACCATTAGTATGTTTCAATCACTCGTTTCAATTCTAGTTAGCTAGATAGGACTTGGTTTATAACGTTAATTTATTGGTTTATTTTTATTGCTAGCAAGAGGTTTCATTAGAAAATGAAATTGAAGTGGTGAAACTTTATCAGTTTGTTTAAACAGATTTGTTCTATAATTAACTATATCTGATAATTCGTCTTTATAGATAAAGCACTATGAACGAAGTGGTAACGGTTGAGCATTTTGGGGATATCTCACATAATTATAATTTGTGTCGTTCCAAAAATTGACAAAGTGGTTTTTAGCTGTTGACTGCTGCGCTGCTGGCGCGGGTTCGATACCGCACGGTACAAATATTTTGTATGTGAGTTTATAATTATGTTTATAAAGGCGCCCACAACACAGGATTTATACATGATTTTATTTTATTACCTTCCATAAAAACTGTGTAGACTGTTAGTAGAAAAATTAGATAGGTACATAGATCTCCAAATTAATGCCAATCAAAATTCGTTCACAATTGAAATTCATTGCATAGGTATACAAATCATCAATCAACCCCTATTAAAGTGAATTGAAGTAATTCAGACCAATTTATGATTTTTATGTCTACAATCAGTCTTTATTGCTAGTATAGTATATATCTCGTATAGTCTACCTACAAAAAATATAATTGTAGTGTTATTCTCTATAACACTCATCGCCACGGCCAGTGCTGAAGCTAGGGTTTGTCTTTAGTGAATTTTCAACTTTAAACTCTAGAATATAAAGTTGAAAATCTATTTCAGACAAACCGTTACTTCGGCGCTGCTGTGGTGCTGAGTCTTATAGAGAATAGTCTGTACTATTCTCTATAAGACTCAGCACCACAGCACACAGCTCACACTCAGCTGTCTGAGTATATTAAGCTCACGTTGTTTTAAGCTTTCTTCAAAGAACCCTTTACATATTTATGATTCAGCATAGAAGATTTAAATGCTTTTGAATAATTTATCGCGTATATATTCTTTGCCATCAACGTAAATCATAGAAAGTTATAGTTTCTTATTCTTGTATTGTAATAGAATTTGTGTCATAAGCACAAAAAGTTATATCGAAGCAACATAAGTAATTGACTTGTTGCGGTCTAGTAAACAAAAAATTTTTTCGAGCTTGCTACGCTCGCTCTCCAACGAAGACTGGCCTGTCACGTTGTAGACATCTGCTTTGCTCAATACCCCCATAATTATAATTTTGTAAACAATCTCCTTTGCCGAAATGCACCATATCGATCATGAGCGATTTTATACTGACTTGCACCTGGCGAATTTTCGGATGGCTGTGCAGGTGTCCACAACCTTTTTGAGGTCTAGATGCGCTGTCATCGCGCACACCGCATAGGTACCTAGGTATATTATTTTAGAACCCGTACAAAAATTCTTCACTCATAGTTGCTTTAAAACTTGCTAGGATTTTCATTAAATACAATCCTGGCTACATCCCTGCCTGGATGTGAAGTTATAAATAATTGAATTTCCCAGTGATGGAGCGCCAAGAGATAGAAGTGAAGAAGATCCAGCGGCTGCTGTCTGATGCGGAGAGCATGTGGAAGGACCTGCCAAGGTTGGCAGACCTGCACCGGGCTACCAACCACACGATAGAAGCTGTCAGCAATGCCACAGAGACAGTACTCAACAACAATGATTTGGGTAAGTTTTTACATAATTAAAATCGTTATCTGTAGTATTGGGTTTTATTAAATAAAACTATATTTTCTTTACATTATCAACTACTTTTATTTAGTACTTTTTAAAAACTGACAATCACTCCCAGTGTTGCCCACACATCCACATCACTTTATACTACATCTTCCCCTTCAGAATTCAACACATAATCCTTCAAATATTTTGGAGGCCTAACTGTTCTTGTGGGTCTTTTATTACAATCTACATTCTGGTTGCCACCATTATCAATAACATCAACATTATGATCATTGTTATCTAATACCTTATCAACGTAACCATCATCACTCTCTAGTAATTTGTCATTTACATTATCACAATCTTGATTAACATTATCCATATTAACTTTACTCCTAACAATTTTTTCGTTATAATTTGAAAAATTGTTTGCATCTAACTCTTTTTCTTTAACAATATTATTAGTATCTACCTTATTTACTAAATCATTTTCTTGTTAGCGTCCTTTTCTTCCAAACCGGCGGCCACTATGTATATCTCCAAGGCCTGTTTGAAAACACGCCAGTTTTCCGACAAATTACCTGACAGGTTTAATTTTTCTGGTAAATAACACTGCATTGTTCTTTTTACTACGACTGCGCCATGTAGTATTGGGTTTTATTAAATAAAACTATATTTTCTTTACATTATCAACTACTTTTATTTAGTACTTTTTAAAAACTGACAATCACTCCCAGTGTTGCCCACACATCCACATCACTTTATACTACAATCGACCCACTTAGGTACTTCGGTATATATGTATTTATGCATTTAAACTTCATGGGGGTTGGCTTCAGAGGAAACTAATCCCCTGATGGCTGATGCATCCTTCTTGTATAAAACATTTACTATTTAATACTAAAGTAGGTTTTTGATACCATTACCATGTCGTCAATCGAATTTTCCGCCGAATAAAAAATCGAATTCGCCACCTTGAAAATACGATATGGTAAAAGGCCTCCATCAATCGATTGCTTTGTTTTGATTTAGTCACGGTACAATAATAACATTTGGCCATGGATTGACCTACTTAAGTTTACTTGCCTTGCCTCCTGCATTCGAAATGGAAAAGTTAACAAGTTGGGTATTCAGCAACAAAAGTAATTGGATTAACTGTTTTAACTTTTTCATAAGTAATTTCAATTGGCACATTTTGATTACACGTTTCTTTTTTCTTTTTTTTTATCGTGATAAAATCATCAAATGAGTCCTCGTGAGGACTTGATTGATCGGATGATTTGATTGATGAGGGACTGTCAGACTTGTACTGACTAAAATCTAAGGTGATCCTTCAATATCCCTTTACATTCCAGGGCGGTTACCTGATAGTCCCGCGACTCCGGGTGCCTTACTACACTACACTTGCATTCTGACTTAGCTTCTACGAAGGAATCCGATTTTCAAACCATGATACCTATAAGGGGCCGTTCAAGTATTACGTAAGCACTATTTCTTTGCTTATTTTGGATGACATGGGGGCTAGGGAAGTCTGGGGAAGTCTATAAGATGATGATTACGTCATCGGTAGTTATTTCCTTTTTTTGCACGAATGACAACCCTCACATTGTCTTTGCTTGAAAACGAAACGCATTTTCTGGGATTCCCGCAAATAATGCATATGTTTAGGCAAAAACAATACATTAATGGGGAAGGCCAGTCAAAGAAAATGTAGATGGCGTGATCATACCTAAGTCCTAATCCGACCAATGAGGTAGTACTATTTTGAAGTACCTATAAGATTTGAACCAATGACGATGCTTGGAACTAGCAATACTAGCGCCATTCGTTTCCCAGTTGCCATCCCCATTGAAAAATGTTGATATAAGCAGTGCGGGAGGGGGTAAGAGCTTTGATAATTTTGCTGACAAGGGGGACGGGGGGGTAAATAATTGTAATAAAACTGCTTACGTAATACTTGAACGGCCCCTAATATGATTTTGAAAATCTTTGAAATATTTTCTGTGGAAAGGATGATTCGAACCGCGAGCAGGATTTGAACCTGCGACAAAGCGTTTAATATTTTTTTAAATAAATACTCTTCTGTCACATTTAGAAAACACAGTTTTTTTTAATACTCACTGGTGATGCGAAAAAAATGTATTTAGGGGAACAGTGTATAAGACGTGGACACGAGGTATGATGGGAAATCACACACATAAGGCAAACTTGACACAAACAAAACTAACGTAGCACAAGCGCCAACAGGACGCCATTTGCGTCTGGCCGCTTGTAAATGACGTCCTGATGGCGCTTGCTCTACATTAGTGTTGTGTTAAGTATGCCTAAAGAGTGTATGTTCTCATTAAACCTCGCGATTATTAACGTCCCCGTCTTATACACTGTTCCCCTATTTGTGTCATGAATTTATGATGTCCTCTAAGCCCAATGTACAGTTGATTTAAAATGTAGACCATCTTTTTTGTCGACTGTACCTTCTATGTCCAACGTAAGCGAATGTGTGTAGGTGGGTAATCACCTAAAGTACCTATAATGCAATTACATTTTATGAATTTCCCAATTAATCTTTATAACCATCTCGCTGTTGGCAGGTAGACGCGAGACGCCACGAATGCCATAGTACCAATATTGTGATGTTTTTCGTAACTCCGGTGGTAATTGGTAGCAATCAATATATCAAAGACGCAATTATCGAATACCACGTTTATCGATTACGTAAAACACACACACGTCGCTTACTTGACCCCAAAGAATTTTAAACTTTATTACAGTTCAATAATCTTCTTCACCTTCCTCTCTAAATAAGTGTCTTAGGAAACCGGATCCAATTTTTCACTGAGAAGGTATTTGCGACTATTCACTCTGGAGACCCCAAAATCCTTTGCTTTAGAGTATCTAGACCTTCGATCAAGGATCCAGGTAAACAAGAAGATTGGATAAGAAAAGCAGTTGATGTTGCCTAGGAAGGATCTTCCCAAAGCGAACTAAAGCGCCCTAAAAGACAAGAATCCTCTACCATAAGTAATTTAAAAAATTTCGTTGTGTGCTCGACTTCGCGGGTTGAAGTGAGAAGAAAGTTTAAGAAAGAGAAAGAAGATTAAAGTGTTGCGAGGTTGCTCCTAAAAAAACTAGGATATCTTTTTCTTAACCTTTTCTAAGTGCCACTGTTATTTCAGGTGTTACAAAGGTAGTGTCGAAACTGCGTGACATGGGAGACCGCCTGGTGGCCACCAACGAGGATGTCCAGCGAAGTCTGACGCAGAGTAACACCATGACAGAACACGCGTACAACGACATCTCTAGGAGCTACGAAACTTTACGCAATGAGGTGATTATATTTTTAGGGGGCCTTAGAAGGTACCATCAAATAGGGTGAAAAAGGACGCAGGGGTGAATCGGGACAAACTTTAACGCAGCGTGTCGCGGGTTCGATTCCCGCACGGAACAAATATTTGTATAACCTACAAGTAGTTTTTTCGGGCCTGGATGTTTGTGTATGTGAGATTATATGTTTGTAAACGCACCCACGACACGGGAGAAATTCCTAGTGTAGGGCAACGTTTTTTTTTAATATCTATATTATAGGTTACCAACTTACCAACAACTTCTAAATTTTATTTATTGAATATTATTACATTATTTTGAGACCTCGTTGGGAACATACCTACCATCATAATTAAATTTATCATTAAAATCGTTTTCAAAGTTTCTCCAGATTCCCTGCCTCTCTATAGTCACCCCGTTTGACCATTACAGCAAATCACTCATTGCGTTTAGGTACAGACGCCAGCAGGTCAACCTAACCGAAACTGTCAGATTTTACCAATCGAACATTAACCTTCCACTATTGTGATAAGGTTCATAAGGTTGAAAATCTATTCAAGAAATTTGGCAGATTGTCGTAGCTTGATGTGCTGGCGTCTGTACAATCTTTTAGTAAGTTAAGTACTACCTAGACATTTTCTTGGGATTTGTTCTTGCTCAGATTGCTAAATTTTTGCCCCTTCAACTAAGTTATTTCGCTGACAATCCTCGACAAAAGAGCTTCACACATAACAAACGTTACAAAGTCCGAAGCATCGATTGATTGGATGAAATAGCCTTCATTATTAGTGTCTATGCTCGTATCAAGTCTGTGGCACAGATCTGTGTGGGTCGAGTGTCTTAGTTATCTGTGTCGAGTGAGGTCGCGAGCCACGGATCTGCCTGCCAAAGCACGGTTCAGGGGGCATTTTTCTCAAGAGCTTTAGCGGTCAATAGGAACGCGAACGTTCTGAGTTTTAAATATCGAGCTAAGATTTCCGGAGATAAAGGCGATTTTTGAGGATACAAAAATTCAGCTGCGAGTGGGATTTGAACCCGCGCGTCTTCTGGATAAGTACTCCAGACGCCTTGCCAATTAGGCTATAGCTACTCAAACTGTGCTCAAACTCAGAAGCTGAATCTTCTATATTTTTTTTTATATGTGACAATCCCACCACACTATTCCCAAACCACTGCAACTCCTGAGAGCCAGAATCAACAGTGGCAACCACCAGAAAAGCGCCGAGACCTATGGCCGAGACAATGAAGCTCGACGTGTCCCGGAGAATGAATTTACCTGTCTTGGATCCTGCACGAAATTAATCAGAAAAGAATAGTGGAGGAGTAGGAAAAATATGTTTCCACTTGAATCTTCTATTCTCGTTTGAACTTTTAATGGTAATATTTCCGGAGATGATGATTTTAATTCGTAGATATGATACCTGCATATTTATGTGATTCCCGAGTTTCACAAACATATAATATACAGGGTGTTTTTTTTGATTTCCCATAACTTTAGGGTTATATTCTAGACGTAAAAATAATACAAAAACTCCTACATTATGTGGTCCAAAAATGCATAGTTTTGAAGATATTATCAATCATAATTAAATTACATCATAAATTGTCACCAGTATGACGAGTCATTACTTTTACGACGTTGCCGATCTTCACAGCATTGTAAGATAAACTAGTGAAGAGAAAGCACCTACTCGTTATCGATGAAATCTCAAGTGGTTTGAAGAAAAATTACTAAGCAAAATTGAAATCACATTAAAACAGGTAAATCTTTATTGATTGCGTTTTAGTACTTACAAAGGGTAACTTATGGCTAAATTTAATATTTTTTTAACTGGGTTAAGGTTATTATTACTTTGAGCGAACTTTGTATTAATCGCTATTCTACTGGATTAGAAAATTCGTAATCTCCGTATAATACTTATGTCTGTTAAATCAATCAGAGTACTTATGTTAATAAGCAAAAATAAATTCTGGATTTAATCGACATCGATAACATTACAAAGATGACAACAGAACATACCCTAGCTTGCGGCGTCCGATTACAAGTTCTTTGCAACAATGTTGTGTGTTTATGTTTAGGCAAGTCGGTGAGGTGTAGCTGCTATGATTCGGATATGTCACTCTCTCATTGGTGCTTGTCGCTTTGCGTAAATAAGATAGAACTATTGAGTAGGTTCCTGCTTCAGGACAATGGACTCTCGATGTGCGCATCTTACTCTAACTTTCATTGATAAATCCGAGTTAATTCATTTTTCTTCAAACTAATCATTCATAGTAGAGCTAAGAAAATGCGACGTTGTCATATTTCACATAAGGGTGTTTTACATTAAATATTGTGACTCTGCCGAATTATTTTGTATGAAAAATGAAAACAAAAAAAAATGCATGATTGAAAAACAATTCTTATGCCAATTGATTCTATTATATGCCCTCATTCATACCCTAGAGTTATGGGAAATAAAAAAAAAACACGTTGTATAAATAAATAAATAAACTGTTGCGCTGCGTATCACGCGAGTTCGATTCCCACACGGATCAAATACTTGGTATGATCATGGGGTCTCATCTCTAAAGGATTATAATTAGTTTAAAAAAAAAATCATAGATGGCAGTATAGGTTACTCTAACAAAATTTACAACTACTAAATTGCGTTAAACGGCAGATTTTGGCTTAAGTAAGATAAGTAAATATTAAAACTTCGTTGCTCAAGGCTGGTTTATCTATTTACACTCATAAATCACGTAATTTCGACAAAAAAAGATAATTGAAAACTTTAACATCCATTCGAACATGATTCGAACTCATAGAATGATAAAGTCGTTCGATGCAGCTATCTTGTTTAGAGCTAATTGCAATAGATGGCGTTTTACTCAATTTTTCACATTAAGTGTATCAAAAATCGGTATTAATTTATAAATATATTATTAACATAGAAATATAAAAAAATACATTTCTATTTTATTTTATTAAATCTGGAACCTCAGATCAAAGAAACAGACAGATAGAAAGTACCTACGCGACAAACAAGCTAAAACCACTTTTTATTTATGTGTGCGCGGCAGATAAGAGGGACCGACACACAGACGCACACCGTGCAACAGCTGTGTGTGTGTATGGTTGCCAGCAAAATGGTCGTTGGTTGCCAGATATTGAGAAATACTCCCATATTTTTTTGTTCATTAAATTGTTCTCAATTATTGGACTACCTAATATTTCAAATAGGAAACGTGTTTTAGCTTTAAAAGTACTAAAGAAGTATTTGAGTGGAATAATAATATTAGAATAAAAGTTAAATAAGACACGAGACGGCATAATTATTTACGCGAGTTTGAATTCGCTTTTGATTTTGTACCTATTTACTTTCGTGGCTTCACTCACGTATTCTAAGTATCTGCCTTTTGAGCCTGGAACTATAAAATTTTACAAAACAGTAATCAAGCAGGTAGTGAGATAATGTTTTTTATACATAAATTTAAACAATAAATACAAACTACAGAAAGAATCAAATAGTATATTTTGCAACTAGTGAATAAAGAGCGGATTTAAAGCGAGGGCCATTATATGAATCACGAGCAAGCGAAGGATTTTAATGACTGAATCACGACCGTAGGGAGTGATTCATGATGATTGAATCACGAGCGGAGCGAGTGATTCAAATATTTAAATCCTGAGCGACGCGAGTGATTCAGGCCCTCGATTTAAATCCGTTTTATTCAAGAGTTGCAAACGATACTTTATACCATGACTACGAGAAAAAGAAAGATTTGAGCGATAATATATTACGTAACGAAAAAATAAAGTTTTTTTTTATTTATACTGCTCCACACACACGTGGGTGCGTTTCCAAACATCTAAATTCACAATACACAAACACCCACAGTCCCACACCCGAAACAAATAATTGTAGATCATAGTACGAATATTTGCTCCGTGCGGGAATCGAACCCGCTTCACGTAACGAAGTAGTCCAATCGCTCAGTCAACAAATTAACATTAAAATCGGAACAATGACTTAAATTAAGAGTAATATTTTCCTAATAACACGGGGGTCGACCGCATCAATGTGTTCTAAATTCAAACACCAAAACAGTGAGTAAAAGAGCTTTTTATTCACTGTTTTCAGTGAGTAAAAGTAACTTTTTAGAGTAGGAATGGTATAAATATATTTTTAGGTACCTACTGAATTTTACCACATTTCAGGTTTTTTTTTAACTTGTTTTTTATAAAACAAATAGTTCAAAAATTGTTTTAAACAAGTGTATTTTTTTTAGTTTCGGGCATTATTTGAAATTAATTCGAATTCTAGGCCGACGTATAATTTTTTATATAAATAATACGTTTCATTTCTAGTGCCGCTAGTAATGAAATATTTACAAAAATGATCAATGGAAAAAATCATCCAATGTTTTTATTTAGGTCAATGTACCTAATTATTTCATAACAATGCCATTATAAGTTCGAAAATAACGTAACAAACATCCACCCATTCTCACAAACTTTCGTAGGTATTTAAAATAGCTGTTAAAGCCGCGAATCATATTATGATCAACATTTAAACTGAAAGTGACCTTCAAATTGTAAAAAACGCGAGAAAAGTTGAATGATACACTTGCTGTATTAAAATACAATTCATAATCTCATCGCATTCGATGTGTCACGCTGTGTGCAGTGAGATGTTTGTAGCTCACTCACACAAATAAAACTTTTGTCCTTGAACTCACGATGCGGTGCAATGAATGAAGAGAATAGAAAATCAATAGAAAAGTAACGCCCTCTAGAGTATCAAAACCACTAAGTTTAGATGCCACCTATTATTTAGGTTGACATCATATTGGCATCGAATTTTTGATAAAAAAGTAAAAAAAAAAATTTTTTGTCCCACATCTCCAAGGGGCGTGCTCAGGGGTACCAAGTATGTTCGGACGAAATCTTCTAAATATTATGCCAATCTATAATATTAGCGTCAGAACCCGGGAATGGGCGGGAATCGCCAGAAAACATTTTTTAATAAATGTTTCCATGAAATAGTGGTGGCCCAGTGGTATCGGCCTCGACTTACGAATTGTAGGTCGTGGGTTCGAACCCCGCCAGGTGCATTACTTTGTGTAATTTATTTCAACACCACTGCTCTCAAAACGGTGAAGGAAAACATCGTGAGGAAACCGGCATGTCCTAGAACCAAAAATTCGAAGACATGTGACATCTACCAATCCGCACTAGGCCCGCGTGGTAGATTACGGCCCACTCCCTCTCTCAGAGAGGAGGCCTGTGTCCCAGCAGTGGGAACATTTATAGGCTGATGATGATGTTTCCATACATTGAAATCAGTTTTACTTCTCAAATTATTCCTAAAATGGGGGTTTAATCGAAAAAACCATGACAGTACTTTAATTTTAGATCGAATGCAAAATGGTAATATATTACCATTGAATATTACCGTTGAGTGCAACATGGTAATATATTACTATTCTAGAAATGGCGCGATCTTTAAAAATGAATGGGACCATTCATAACTATTCATAAAAAAAATATTTAAAAAAACAAAAAACTCGACTGCGTGAAATATGTGAAATAACTGAAAAGATAAAAACAAGCTAAGAATTATCTAGAGGCATCATTAGTTTTTCAAAAATCATGAAATCATATTTTAATAATCCTATGTCCGCTCGCTTGTATGAAGTCGATCCACTGTGCGTTGGGCCGGCGCGGCGGCTTCGGTGTGCAGACAGCTAAATATTGCTTATTAAGTAATAACAGCAAAATGTTTTCTACACACTCGAAACTGACTCTGTTAAAAAAATAACTCTCCTTTCTTAAAGTCATCTAATTTGCAGCAAATACCTAATCATTTCAAGAGCTAGGTATTTCGATATTATAAATTTATTCTAATTGACTGAACTACCTACCTACTTGTTATTTATAATAATAATTTGCGTTGACGTTTGACGCCGAACCTAACAAATAACCAAGTCTGCCGAAAAACATGTAGCTGTACCATTACCACGCTCAAGAAATCATGCGCTATCGCAAAGTAGGCATGCATGAAAGAACGTGAATTTATTACTGCCGAGTGACTGACGACGTAAGCTTCAAGGTCACGGGGCTATGTAGTGCAAAAGTACAGAATGGTTTTAACGCCATCTATTGGTGTTTGTGTAACTAGCCGCGACCCACAAGGTAGCGAGTCAACGCTGCTAGCACCATCTAGCCGCGACTTGAGTGAAACAAGCCGGGCTCAGCCACTTTAGAAAATTGGCCGAATATGCCGAAGAAATGACGTAGTTACGGCGGTCACGTTTCTTTGTATGGGATGGGGTATCTGTACGCTAGTATTATATTATCTGTGGTATGATCCACAAGTAGGGTCTGGTTGTTTGTTTAACCGCAGTACGCAACGATACAACACAAATTCCTTTGAAAAATTCCATTAAAAAAAATGAATAATAATTTGAATCATTAATATTTTTATGTTTTTTATTGTTTTGTTTTTTCAATAAATATTTAAAAATGTTAAAATATACTTATGTATCAAAACCAAATAAAGGAAATACCTAATAATTTGAATCCAATAATTTTGTACAAACTACCGAAACATAATCACATACGTAACTAACTACCGTGACCCTGCCACGTCAAAGGCTATTGTAGGAACACCGTGGATTTTAGACAGTGGTGGAAGGTCTCATTTAATGATTTTACCACGTAAAAGTGGAGCAGTCACTAACCTACCCATTTATTACAGGTTCAATTGCTATCGAAGAGCGAGCAAGTGATCTTGGAGACTGCTGACAACGTGATAGCTACGAAGAAGCGCTTCGAGTACGGCGTCCACCAGATTCTGATGGAGGTCGGTGAACTCATCAAGTTACAACACAAGAATATGAACAAGACTGTCAGCGGCAAGTGAGTATGAACTAAGGGTCAATTCACACCGAGACCCGACGCTGTACGCACTTTATAAAGAGCAACTCAAAATCTAACTTTATTGACTAGGTAGGTACACGAAAAGATACACATTTCTAGTATCGTCGCTTCTCGTGTGAAATGACCCTAACCACACACTAACGAAATAGTATAACACAAAAATAAATAAACGAAAAGTGTTTAAAAAAGAAAAACTTTTATGGAAAGTTTAAAATATCGAACTTGTATAATTTTCTTTGTGCATCAATTAGATCCTGCCCTAGCTAGACCTTACGACTTTTAGGAACTTAATTTTTTATTTAAAATATGTTCCAAAATGGTTCTAATCTTTTCCAAATACGTCCACTCAAAGTTAAGGTCTCCTCTCATTCCAGATTGGACCACATCGAGACAGTAATAACAGACAACCAAACAACTGGCATGAACGCCTTGGGAGCCAAGATCGAGTCAGAAATGTCACAGGTGTGGAGACAGATCGGCATCATGCACCAGCAGATCATGTCGAGCAGCTTGGCTTTGAACAAACTGTCTGTAAGTAACACAGTCATAAATATTCGGTTTTCTGTTGCACACTAAGACTATTGCTTGTTTTCACCAACGGTTTTGGACGCCCAAATGATTCAAAGCAAATAAATGCCTGAATTGAGATCGATGCCATAGCTGCACCAGATTACTTCCTTGTGCCCATGGTGCATCATGTAGCCAAACTGTCTAGCAATCTGTATCTATGTCCGAAGCACCTAGAATGTGATACTGCTATGTGACATTCAACTGTCACATATTTTACTTTGTGGTTCAGCTGTTTATGTTGTTACACTTACCGTATGAACTAAGTGTTGCAATGTAAACCAGGCTGAGCACTTTATGTCTCCAAGGAGCCAAAGCTACAATGTTGTTGTACCTACGTGGTTTTTTGTTTTTAGTTGATTACAGAAAATTAAATGTAATTTCCGTAACTACCTACCCACATTCTTATAAAAAAATACAGTCACACATTCAATAAACTTAACAGCTTTGTTCAGTTAATTGGAATAAAAAGTAATTAATATCTTTCGTCAACAGGGTCTCTCGGAGGACTACGTTAATGCTAGTACGGCTACCATGAACAACGTGAAAAAGGAGGTATGCTAACGACCTATATGGTATTGCAATAAGCTCTGCGAGTTTCATTAAGCCGATTGTATTCGTTCCCAGTTGAACAACATCACGACACGCATCGTCGAGTTGCAAGGCAACCTCAACTTCGTGCTCGGTGAAATGTCGGTAGCCAGCCAAGAGTTCCGGCAAATGGCAGCCGGCCTGACGAAAACCCTAGATAAAGCAACTAAGGGTACCACCGCTGTACCTATGCTTAAAGGTAGATTATATTAATAATTATATATAGTAATTGCTCCCGTTAATTACAATTAAATTGTATTTACAAGCGCATTCAAAGTACTATAATTATTCATTCATTAATACCCACTCCATTCCTCAATAATTTCTCATGAATGAGACTTTAATAAACATTTATTTCAGACGCCGGCCCCGGACCTCACAAGATCGGGAGCGAAGAGGACAAAATATAAACAACTGATACCAAATAACATAGATATAGTTAATTAACAATTAAATATAAATTCTTACCGCTTAGATATTAATCGTAAGTCGACTGATGTGAGGTGTTTTGTATGAAAATGAAATAAAACTCGTACGATATTAACTTTTGCAAATATTTAATCTCTTTTATAATTGTGGATCTATATATTTATATTGTACAAGTTATATGATACAATGAAATTTTATCGTGACAGATATCCCAACGTCACATACAAGTGAATGCATAAAACCAACAATTTATACAACTGACGGGGATCCTCTAAGAAAACGTGAATCAATCAACTGTACAATCATAATATTGATATTCATTTATATTTATTATTCATTGATCTTAAATAATATACACACAAATTATTTGTCATCCGTTTTTGGTTATTTTTTATTAATCCTGAATACAACCTCATTTTCCTATGTGCAATTAATATTTAATTTAACAAATGAATTACGCTTATTGATTTGTTATTATATACGTAAACAATTAGATAAAAATCAGTGCTCTTATTTATTGAACTGTTCCATTATATACAAGAACATTGAAAACAGAATACATGATACATCAGAGAAAATAACTGCTATAAACACTTGATACATAAATCTTACTTCGGCTATGTGTCTGATAGATAACTGTGGTTACGTATTGTTTGGTTGTACTTAGTTTCTGTATAGGTGATGACTCGGAATGGTGAGTTGGGAGTCCACTTAAAGGTAAAACACTAGACACATTCGTTGTTAGTGAACAGCCTAACTTGGGACATCTCTAACCTACATTATCACGGAACAACAAAACATGTCCCGGGACAGGAATGATTCACGACAAACAAAGTGTTATAACTAGGCGATCCAGTCGCTTCTCGTCTTTGGAAACTTATCTACTAAGTAGGATTTCTTCGGTTTACTATAAATGTATTGTATGCACTTATTAATTTTATATTATTATGACATTAAAAAGAAAACTTCAATTCGAACATTAAATCAACATAACAAATAGGCAAATCTTCATGGCAGTGGCATACGTAACACCCATACACGAATAGCACTTGAACATTTTTACATTATGAATCATTATGTACATGGATAAATGTACATGTACACTATATTAATGCAAAAAATATTTACATGTCCTTAATTAATTATGTGTTAAAAAGCACTTAATAGCCAACCCTTTGCACACCCCTGAGTACAACTCAAAAAGTTTAAAAAAGCAATAAATAATTATATAATAAGCAATCAAAACAAACAATATAACACGCGAAACTAGTAAATTGTTACATAGAACATTGATCATGCAGAGTAGATAAAAGTTTTATATTCATAATTAAACAATATATCCAATCGAAGCATAATTAAGCTTTATAAAGCTGTTTAGATAATTCCAAAAACATGTCCTATGTCTATTATGATCAAAAAAACTTAAAAAATCGTAAAGTTTAACGTGAATCTATCAAAAGCCCGAATATGAAGGTACAACAAGCTGCCTAAGTGAAGTAAGTCTAAGTCCATGAGATGGACGCCTGTCTGTCTGTCGTGCGTGCGACGGCGACGCAGGACATCTACACTTTGTACAATGCGGTATCAAAACAAGGTGTGCGCGGCGTGACGCGGCGGTCGCGTGTCGCGTGCCATGTCAACACCGCTTATATTTACTTAACACAACGGTACCCTACTATTTATAATTTATTAACTCCTAACTAAGTTTCAAGTGTAAAATTGTGCCACACAAGCGATCTCGATGGGACATCTAAAGCCGAACGCAACGAAACGGTCGCAAGCGAGCCGCGGGCCGCCCGGAGCCCTGCACGAGTACACGAGTGCACGAATACACGCCCTCGGCCGCTCTACTAGTTCCGCTGATGATGGAATGTCGAACATGGAATGAATATTATAAATTCCTGTAAAACGACAGGGTTCTCAACCCTGTAAAATGAGTGAATGAATTACATTGTGTAATTTCCACTACGACTCGTATCATATAAAACACCCGCTACTGATTACTCCACCTGATAACTATGTATAATATGACTATGCTCCAATTTAGATTCAATTTAGAGCCCCTATCGCGATAATTTCATTACATTATCTAATTTATATAGATGTGGCCGGATATAAAGGTGATGTTTGTATACCCTAATACCGTTCACATTGTTACATTACTCAGACAAGTTACGCTAACTGTTCTTATGTGATGGAACTTACATAGGAAGACATACAACTATACAAATACGCCTTTATAGACATTGCAAAATGAAATCTTTTAAACCTATTTTAAGTACATTTGGTAATTAAGAAATTATTGCATCTGTAATATAGGTAAACCACGTAATAAATTTGTAAACGTTGCAACAGATGAGCAGGCAGTGGGAGCGGTGGGCAGTGGGAGAGGGAACGGAACACTCGGGAGCGCGGAACTGGTTCAGTCTGACACGACTCATACATCTCGGAATCGAGTCTGCAAATTATACATGACCACCCCATAAATCCGAGGCACTTATATGATCTTAAGAGTAATGATATACAACTACTAACTAGTGGTACCAAATGTTAGCTCATTGTCATCCCGCGAAGGACCCGTTGATACAACGGGTGTGACACAATTAAAGCTATGGACATGTTCCACGTACTAATCATTAATAAAGTCTAACCTAACACGGAGAGAGAAGGGAGCTATCGTACACGTACAAAGTACTTAACTATATAATCCTACATTCAGCTCTTAAAACTTACACAAACTGACCGTTAACCAGTGCGATTACATACAAAATTGGTGTAGTAAAATGAGTGTCCGAATTCATAAAAATGTCTAACGTGCTGCCATGTTAAAAAATATAGTGTCTCCCAGTGTACGTTGAAAAAATTTAAACGAGTGCAGTAGTGAAAAATATTCGATCCATTCAAATCATTACTCCTTATCTCATACAATGTCCTAACGTAGTATATGATTAATAATGGTGAGAGTAGGTGCCACATGTACCTCTTCAACGACCGAACCGAACCTACGAAGCGGAATGTCACAACGTCCACGCGTGATCTATGTACAGTATATCGACAAGTTGCAATAACAAAACTTACTTTATGTATACTTTAAAACCATCGCACATGTTTATGTACAAGTTCAACGGGTCCAGTACTACCGACTGAACGTAACATTATTAGGTTCAGGAGATCGCGCGGCACCTCGCCTCGGGACGCGGCTGTGCGAGCCACTAGACGCCGCAGCGCCTTCAATTCCTATAACGCTATATTACAAGGAGCTCGAGCTACCGTGAGGCGTCCCGCGCGAGGTGGCTCGCGAAGCGTTACAAAATATTAATCTTATGTACATATTGTCTTCGAAGATAAGAGTAAGAACTATGTCTATATTAGGTGCGGGATATAAAAGGTGTCGGCGCGGGGTTTACCTCCGCGTGCTTTTGGAGGAGGGGCGCGAGTGAGAGTGAGTGTGGGGGGTCGCGCCCCCCCCCCGCTCCTAACTGGAACATGACGCGGCCGACACAGGCGACAGTGGAGAGTCGCGCGGGCAGCCCGACAGCGTCACTACCACCTGCGCACAAACACACACTGTTACACACAAACACATACAACATCAAATAGCTTTTCCATAAGATTGACCCCAACATGTTTCTGAATAACCAATGGATGAGAGAGGATGGATTACTGAAGGCACAGACTGGCCCAGACTTAACTTGTTTATATCTCATATTGGTTGATTTACTGATGGATGAGTTATGGGGACTACTATGGGACGGGGGCTTGATTTATAAAAAACTTTTTAAAAAAAAAGTACCGACTTCAAAACAAATACAAAAAAGGTTAAAATAACTTTTCTTTCGGAAGTCGGTGGCAATAGTCAATGACACAACAAAACAAAGCCACCGACTTCCGAAAGAAAAGTTATTTTAACCTTTTTTGTATTTGTTTTGAAGTCGGTACTTTTTTTAAAAAAGTTTTTATTTTACCCTTTTTAGTTTATTTATTACATATTCAACCCAAATTCTTGTAAAATACAAAATTTTCTTACATATGCACTAATCTTGTAATCCGTCACAACATAAAAAAACCATATCTCTAAAACTACTGAACCGATTTTGATGAAACTTGCAGTGTACCCTAAGTTGAACAATACCTAGTACAACAAAAAAAGAATTACTTAAATCGAACTTCCGGAGATATGCGTGCACAAACATAAAAACATACATACATACACTTATGAAATTTGGCACATTTGTTCAGACGCTGATATAGACTAACATATATGAAAACTGGGCAGTTCTGATAATATTACATACATACGGGTCGAATTGATAACCTCCTTTTTTTTGAAGTCGGTAAATAGTATTATTAGATGTTTCCATAGAGACATTTTCAGTAGCAGCACACAGTCTGGACTTGTGGTTAGCCCAGCGGGTAATTAATGCTAAATGAGACAGATTTGTTCCCGCTTATCTTTGAAGGTTGATCAAAATCTTTTCAGTCTAAAAAAAGGACTTCAAAGATTGTATTAAATGCCATTTTGGTCAACACACTCTTAAAGCATGTCGGCATAATACTAATCACACTTGAAATATTTAAACATAGATCCAAAAATACCTTTTCTAACAAGTTAATAATGAATTCACATTACCTTTCGGCTGCCAGCATGATTCCTATGCTCGCAGAGCCAAACTCCTTGCCAGGTTCCCAGGTTTAGCTTCCCGTCTGTGATGGGGATTGTCAGAGAAGACCCGAGGAAGCAAGCCTTCACATGGGCAGGCTGTGAGACAAAAACATCAAACATTCATTAAAATTTGATCTATACTCATATTAGGTAGATCTGTCTATTGGTTTATGGATTTCCATATTTTTTGGCATTTGATAGAGCATAACCTAGCAGCAGCGAATCTCTAATACAAAACGATTCCTATCGAGTTTCCTTCCGAAATATGACAATTTGGCAAATACTAATCTTTTCAATTATCATTCAAACAATTAATTACCTATTCAAGTTACTTTGCAGGTATAACATTATTGCTTATGAAAATAACAAAGAAATAAATAAACGCCTACCATTTTTATCCGAGCAATTTCAACTCGCGCAAAACAGCAAGGAAGCCGCAACGCGAACCAGGAATTCAGTCTATCTAATTCATTGCATTTCTTTTAGCGACCGTGAGCTCATAACTCGGCTAGTTTAAGTAAGTTATAACCCGCGATTTTACGGCTTACGATAAGCACAGAGATATGTAATGCGTACGCCAGAATGAGATGGAATGATACTGGACTTCGTAATTCGTTTAGATAGTATTATTTGAATGACAGATTCACATTCGTTTTTTTCGCGCTTATTTATAATTTTGTATGTTATTGTTTTCATCTGTACATTTGCATTTGATTTGGTATTATTGTTGAAATTGATAAGTTTTGCGTAGTGAGTGCAGTAATAACAAGGTTAGTTCAGTTAAATTGTATTCTTTGGTAAATGTTCACCGTAAAACGGTGTTATGTTAGTTTCGAAGTTTAAACTAGATGGCGTTGTGCAATTACGTCACGATCCTGAATCGCGGTGTTAAGATCTGTAGGCGATTAGTATAAGGTTTTGTGAACATGAATTCTAATAAAATAGCGAATCTAAATTAGTGTTCAAAAATAGCGTTCAATTTGTTAACCGGCCACAAAAAAAGAGGTGACCCATTTCGTACACCAGGTCCGGTGTACACTGTACAATGTTGTTTTTTTTGTTTGATTGTTCCTTGTTCGCGATATAACTTCGTCGTTAATGAACCGATTTTGATGATCTTTTTTTTTGTTGGAACTTGGAAAGAGATATTCCAAATGTGGTCCCATGATAAGAAAATCAGAGTTTGATGATGCAAGACCAGAAAAATCGAGTGGATCTTTTCAAAAATCTTGGGCTAGGGGCGACTAGTGTGTTTGTAAGTTTTTTCATTAAGTATTTCAAAGCACCACAATTTAATATAGGTCTGGAGTATAATATCTGATGATGGAGCCGAGAGACAGCTGATGGAACTCCTCAACGATTCACAGCAGCTACCTTGTGTTTGAGCTTGATTAATTTGTATTGATAAGAACTTTTCACCTAGACGGGTTGCAACTGTCATTAGGGGTCTGATGGCGAAGACGCCTGCCATTTGGTCCCATAAAAAATCATAGTTTGGTTCAGTAGTTTTTATTTTATGAGCATTTTTAGCTTATTGTGTACATGGGCGATGTTATAACCGGTGCTACGGATAATAAAATTCTAGTTCATATGTAAGAAAGATATGTAGGTATTTGACAAGAATTTGGGTTGAATATTTAAACTAAAAAGGCTAATATTAGGCCAAAGCTGTAGTTACTGGAATTCACGTTTTGGTCCGGCTTCACTTTCAAGAATACTTACCCTACGCCACTGTAACCTAGACACTACTTATGATACTTTTGATTCTACATCATTCTCACATCATCAGCATATAAATGTTCCCACTGCTGGGACACAGACCTCCTCTCTGTGAGAGGGAGTGCGCCGTCATCTACCACGCGGGCCCAGTGTGGATTGGTATATGTCACATATCTTCGAATTTTTGATGTCATGATGTTTTCCTTTACCGTTTTGAGAGTAGTGGTGTTGAAATAAATTACAGAAAGTAATGCACCTGACGGGGTTCGCACCCACGACCTACAACTCGTAAGTCGAGGCCGATACCTCTGGGCCACCACTGCTCTCTTGATTATTGAAGTACTGGTTCAAATTGAAAAATTATTTATGTGTTGGGTAGTATTTGGCAAGGAAGGCTATAGGCTTTATAATGTCACCCTACAACCAACAAGAGCCAAGCCGGGGTAATACCATGTGAAACAGCTATAGTCTCCGCCACATTCTGGAATAAAATTTGTTGACCCCCCATGTGTATCAATGTTTTCCAATCTTTCAAAACGATAAGAAAAAATGTAAAGAAATTGTCGTAACACGATCGAAACAAATGTATCGTGGTAAGAGGCGAACTTGACCTTATAATTTATTTTGAAATTCGAATGATAGTATTATGAAATTCGAACGACGTATTATTAGGATCAATGACAGACTTCCATATTCCAGACTTATCTGGTGGGGACTATAGTGTTTTATAACTGAACAACATAAATGATGTATCCAGGATTCTGTAATAATATTTTGATTTAGATAAGTGTCTTTCGTTCAAGTTTGTAGCCCATTCTTCCCTATAGAGATCTACAATTTGGAATAGGCAACTACATTAGTTTAACAAGTTATTATGCCCTGTGACTGGGACTGTAGCTTCATTCTATGTTTTTTTTTATAATTCAGAAGTAGTAAGTAAAAGTAGTAAGGGAAAATGCTTAGTTTGATTCCGGTATGTACTTGTCTGTCCATAGACCACACTGGGCAAAGGCACAAGCAAAAAATAAGTACTCCATCTCAATATGTTCAATAAAATGCCTCAAATGATTTAAATCAACCACAAATATACTGGTTTAGCCTCATGATAACAGTGAATATGTCACCACAAGGTTATTGTTGCATATCAATTTAGCCTTTAACACTGATCTGTTTATTAAGTTAGTACAAATGCTGCTGTCTAATTATAACTAAAACAGTATAAACATGCACATTACAGTAATTATGAATATTTAACAAATATCAATTAGAGAAGTATGTAAATGTGCCTCAATAGCTGCATTCAAAACATAGGTTATTGCCAATTTATGTTTATTTTGCAATACACAGTAAATGTTGCTAAGATATAGGGCACTGCAGTAGAAACTGGCAGGTTAGAAAGTAAACTACATTATTACAACCATACTGTACTAACATGAGTGCTTCATTTGTTTTCTTATAGAACAAGTTCTCTCAATAACAAATGAACATCAAACATTCCCTATTCAAATTCGACATGCAGCAATGTGATAAACCTAAATGTTAATGAGTGATTAGCACAACAAACACTCACCATGTCGTCTGGTCCTTCGCACGAGTGTCGATAAGGCAGGCCCTCTGGCACTATTTTGTTGAGCATCATCTCCATATCGTCTCTGACATCAGGGTCCCAGCTCTCGTTGAGTGCGAGACTCGCCGATGTGTGCATTACTGGAAACAACATCCATTGATCAGCTGGCTACCGCGCGTCTATCACGTTGGTGAGAGTTCACAACACCTTGTTCGTATCACTTCACTATGTGTATGTACGCACTATGAAATAGCGCCAGATTATATTCTGTAGCGTAAATATGACAGGCGGCAAGGATGCAGCATCGGCGGCAAGACAAGAATGCTGTCAAGGCAGTGGATACTCACTTTGGATATGGCAGAGGCCGACAGCGAACTGTGAGAGCTCCGGCACCTGCTTGAGGATCTCCTCAGTGACGAGGTGCACGCCCCGGTGCTGCGGCCTCAAGTTCAGCTTCCGTTGAAACCACGCGGATCCGATCTGAATTCCTCGGTTCGAGGCCATGTTTAATTTTTTAAAACGCTACAGAGTGATCGCAAGAACACAAACGATCTTACACAACATCACTTAGAACAACCTTTACATGAATTAATCCACAATTATCATAAAAGATTCATCTTCGATCTTTAAATAGTAATAAATATAACGGAGGTTATAGGACAGATTCGACACCCTATTTTCTGCGGGAAAGTGAAACAGTCTTCAAACGAAAGAGAAAAACGAATAAATGTTGTCAACCTAAAAAAATATTACTGAACCACCATGAACTTCATTCATAAAAATAATACTAATGAAGACTAAAGTGAACCCGAACCACAAAAAATAAAGTGCAAACAAAAAAGTGGGTAATTAGCTGTTTTTCCATTCAGTTAATATTTTTCAATTTCACAACATGTTATAATTTCAGACGAAATATTTTAATTTGTTATTGTTATTTTTTTTTGTTAATTTATTTAATACACTCTGAGAATACAATCAATTAATTTTGTTATTTTATTTTAATAACATTAAAACAATTTTCAGTAATTTTCGCAAAAATCGTTATTATTTCGTTGCCGCAATGACGTTGCGTTGCGTTGTTGCAGTCCCAAAAACTAACGATATTTCTTCCTAAGCATAGCAACATTCTTTGGAGATATTTGAAGGGATCTGAATGGCGCGGATTTCAAATATTTATGATGCAAAACTTGCGAATATTTTTATTTACAACGTATTTATGTAATCAAATTATTTTTGTGTAACTTGTACGCAGAAATTAACAAGCTTATAAACGCTGAAAGCAAATAAAGTGCTGTTAATAGAGTGGGCAATTATGATACTAAGGGAGTGCCGAGGGGTGATATTTCTAGGTGTGGCATACAACCACTCCTTGGAATTGAAATAATTAGTTCCCCCCGCAATCGGAATCATTGCAGACGCGTTTTTATCATTGTTTTCTTATTTAAGATAGTCCTTTAATTCTTTCTAAACATGGATGCGATTACGGGTATGATAAACAACTCTGAGGAGCCAGAGTGGCTTGAAAGGAGAATAGCGGGTGACCTGAGACTATGGCAAGTTATGTTTTTGTGCCTGGCTTGTCTTACTTCTCTTAGTAAGTAAAAAAAATACCTACCGTATTTACAATCCTTATGACCCAAATTTTATTAACTTACAAAACTTTTTCAGTTGTGATAATATGCTGCTGTTTCCGTTTCCGTATTCCTCGAACTAAGCAGCAGATTGAAGCAGACTATCAGAGACGGAAGATCACCACCAAGTTCCGCGCGAAGTTGGAGACCATACAAGATGCTAAGATGGACGCGATGTCATTGAAAGACGGTATTTACATTATTTGAATCGGTTTACGAGTGTAGCCAGCCTGTGCTGTGTCTGTGGTGGATTATGTCCAGCCCTTCACTGCTACGTAGAGGAAATCTGTGTCCCAGTAGTGGGAACGTTACAAGCGAATTTAGTTAGTCCTGGTCCTGTGAAACATTTTCTCTTAATTTTCTTTTGCTCCAAACTCCATTTGAAAAAGAAAACAAAAGATTTCTAAAAAGAAACCGAATAAATTCATTGGAACTTTTTGCTTTTATATTTTTCCCTCCTTTTCTAAGTTTCATAAAAAGCAATCAAGCAAAAAACAAATGAATCTTTTATTTTTTTTAAATAAACATCAAGTAGCTGTTTGTCTCTGTAATTTGCAAGGTAATTTGTAAATCGGCCTGTTACATGCCAGTGACAAATGTCCTAGTCCACTACATAACATTTATTTGAACAGAAAAACATCTCGAGATAAGATAATAAATACATTCAGTCAGGTGTTGTCTTGCGTGTTGCAGCCTTGGATTTACTTCACGAGCAGACCAATATTAATATGGAGGGAGAAAATCAGCAGGGGTCGCAGCCAAGCTCTATCATGTCACCACAACAGAGTAAGTTTTTTTTTAAGTTCTTGATTGGCAAATTAATTGGCCAATGTTTATTAATTTTACAACACAAAACGTTATTTGCCTGTTTCCGCTTCTTGTCTTGCAGTATTTGTTGGGATTAGCACGTTTGACGACACAGACTGCTTGTGTTTACATACGACCGAATGATGGAGTGGAGTACATAATTAACTCACAAGATGATAAAAAGCTAATGAGAGAAACTGTTTTCTATAGTTAACGATCATCTCATCGTTATCAATAATTCTCCTACTTCTGGAAGTACGGAAGAGTGCGGTCAAGTTAGTAAACCAGCGATTTCCATTTGCCGGGTCGCGACCCGGTACCAGGCCACCAAAATAAAATACCGGGTCGCTTTTTACTATTATTAAACGTGTATTATTTTACCTAATGGGTTAACTATGTTTTAAGAACATTTTAGATTTAAAAGTATTAAGTGGGTCACGAAGAGGTAGTGTGAAAATTACCGGCCCATGGCAGAAGAATGTTTGGGAAATACTGTCGAAAACTATTAAAAATAGATTTAAAAAATCTAAAAACCCACGTTTTTAAATGTCCTAAAAAGAAGAAAATAACCCTACGGGGCTGAGAGAGGGGCCACTCAAAACGTGGGGGCGTATATTATATAAGGGATTATTTATGGGATATATTTACATGACGTGAGATCGTAGGTGTAACTTGCAAAGATATGCCCCCACGTTTTGAGTGGCCCCTCTCTCAGCCCCGTAGGGTTATTTTCTTCTTTTTAGGACATTTAAAAACGTGGGTTTTTAGATTTTTTAAATCTAATAGTTATTTTATTATTTTTATCATTGTTCATCGGGTTTGAAGCTACCCTGAAAATTTCAGCCTGCTAGCTTATCGAAGTGCCTCAAAGCCTGTCCGCCATCTTGGACGTCCGCCATATTGGATTAATAGCCTAGCCTAGCATAAGCCACATGACTATTTTTTTCGTATTCCTGACAGCAAACCCTTTCATTTGATACCCATATCACGGGGGTGGATTTCAAACAGCCAGTCTACCATCTTGGACGTCCGCCATATTGGATTTAAGTCACGTGACTATTTTTTTCGTACTCCTGATAGCAAACCCTTTCATTTGATATCCATATCACAGTGGTAAATTTCAAATAGCCTGTCTGCCATCTTGGACGTCCGCCATATTGGATTTAAGTCCCGGGACTATTTTTTTCGTATTCCTGACAGCAAACCCTTTCATTTGATACCCATATCATGGGGGTGGGTTTCAAACAGCCAGTCTGCCATCTTGGGGAGGCCGCCATATTGGATTTGTTATGACGTTTCTTAGCTAGTCATGTATTGTCATAGATATAATAAAGAAGGAGATATGGCGTGGAGTTCAAAATGTATAGAAAACCGATGAAGCCACAGTAGCCCCTCCATTACGCTAATATTGCGCACACAGCTCTGTCACAACAATACTACGAACAAGTGCACACACGCGCCTTCGATAGCTCAGTCATTTAAATATAAACCTTATTCTTTAAACCACAGCGTACTTTTTTCGTATTATTTACTCACACTAAAACAATTATCATTGTGTGTTGTCGGGACACGGGGGCGGATACGACTTCATACGACAGTGCTTGACTAAATCGAAGTGTTATCGATAATCATATCGATAATTTTTTACAAAGGTTTTGGAAATAAAGTAAATGAAAACAATATGAAACCAACAATAACCAATATATTTAAAAAAAAAAATACAAATCAAATGACACAGTTACATGTAGTTCAAAATCAAAGCATTTATTTCAATTAGGCCAGTTACAAGCACTTTTGAATAATTGTCAAAGACAAAAAAAAAATAATTAAACACTACAAAATTATGGTGCTACAACTACAATCCTAGTCACAAGACATAATAACTGTGAAAGTACTGTAGATGCTCATTACAAGGAGTAAATCTCTATGGAGAAGAACGGACAAGAAACTCCATGGACACTCTTTTTGGATCGCCAAAATTATTACAGATACTTTGTTACACCATTCATTTTGGGATGTTACGTTATATGGTACATAGCATTTCTATCAGCGATATAGTCGCTCAGTTTATAATATGCCTGGTTACAAAGTGTGCGTTTAATGCATGTTTTGAATTTAGTTTCATTTAGTTCAAGAACGTTTTGTAGTAGCTTATTACAGCATTTTAGACATTACCCCATGAAAGAAGGGTGCAAGTGATAGGTAATAAAACTTGCATCACGTCACAATATAGCGTCTCCAAACCCTCCTTAGAAATTCTGGGGCATAGTACATCAATAAGACTATTGATGCTAATTATTATAATGCATAGGAAGCTAATGGTGCATTTATGAAGACTTCAGTTAAATATCATAACCATAACAAGTGACGAAACCCAAGGACATTCTATAGATTACTTTACTAAACATTAATGAACTTATTTCACGATCTTTGGTAACGCACTACTACGCTGTAAAATAATAAAAACCGGCCAAGTGCGTGTCGGGCCACGCACAGTGTAGGGTTCCGTAGTTGCCCATCAAAATACTTATGCGAACTAACTAAACTGATTCGCTGAATTTGATTTTAATTTACGCATTAACATTTATTAGGTACCTAAGTGATAGTGATTCAGTAGCCAACTCATAACGTCTAAAAACGGGGCCACATAGGACGATGGTAACTGTAGAAGGAGTTATAAAAACCAACTTCACAGGTAAAGTTGGAAAAGATGTTGTCTATTTGAGTACCATCGCGTGTAGAGGGAAGCGGCTGTAACAGAGATTTAAAACCAGCGTTACATAGTAATTCGAATACATCGCTTCAAGAATGATTTAAAGAGTTCCCACGATTTCTCCAGGATTCCATCATCAGATCCTGACTTGATGATCATGGGACTAATTGGAAGGTGTACTCTTTAAATCAAAAGAAGAATTTTCAAAATCGGTCCAGGCGTCTTTGAGAAATCGGGGAAAATACATAAAAAAAAAATTACGACGAATTGAGAACCTCCTCCATTTTTTTTGAAGTTAGTTAAAAATAGTTGACAATAAAAACCTACCTATCCCCAAAACATACCCAACTATCATTAGCTGTAAAAATAAAGTTGACAAACTTACATTTGCAGTTGAAGAACATGTTCTCCGATACATTTTGTTTAGGAAAATATTTTATCCAAGTACATTTTATAAGTTGGTCGACTATTACTCGTAAACTTGTAAAGCCTACTTAGTCATGATAATTTTCTTTTAAACTTCGTTATTTATACTACTATTGTGATTTTTTTCATAGAAAAAAAAACATCCCCACTTTACGTGTTCAGGAGGTACCCTTAAAAAATATTTTACGAGATTTTATTTTACCACTTTTTCGGCGCAACCAATCCATATATTTACACCAAATTACAGCTTCCTAGTACTGAGCGTCTCTGAGCTAAGCTGCGGACAGACGGACGGACGAACATGGCGAAACTATAAGGGTTCCTTGTTGACTACGGAACCCTAAAAATGGGTAAAAAAGCATAGAATCACATCGGCCTTCCAAGCGGTCACAAGAGTTAATAAATGGAAGAAAAATCTGAAATAGTAATAAAACATTCGCAGTCGACCTTCTTGTCGATAGACTTTGTCAAACCTGCACGAGCACATCACTAGTCGCACTCAAATACGGCGGACCGGAGCAGCGGAGGCACCATGCGACATTACGGTTTAATGATGTTTCGTTATGTCAGCTTTACATTGCTTGTTCAGTCACTCAGTGACAGACTGAGGTGGTTGTAAAAGAGCAATGTATTTAATGCAAACTAAATACAGTCGGAGTAATACTAGAAAACAAAAATAAAGTAGTACAAGTCAGATATATTTTAGGGATTGTTGTTTTTCGTGATTTTTAAGACAAATATTGTAAAATACTTGTACAGTCAGCATCAAAAGTCGATGACCACATTCAGATTTTCAAAATTACTGTACATTTATATCACCCATAAATCGCTCAACAAGATAGGCGCCAGTATTGAATGAACATCATTAAAGTTCAAAATTAACTGAACACTACTCGTCAAAGGTCACTGAACACAGTTTTGTCAAAAATTGCTGATCGTTATAATATCCGAAAACGCCATAACATTCAGTTTTACAAAAGTCACTGAACAATAAAAAATACTTGTTTTAATTAGGTATCTAGTGTAGATATGGGCGCCGCGCCGGCGCGGCGCCGCCGTGTGCACTCTGCACGCCGCCGCCGCCGCCGACATTCACCGCGCGGCGTGAGAGGCGTAATGACGTGTATTTGCTTTCGTGATTGACTCATCCAAAATGACTGACTTAATATTCCAACAATCATTGGTGACCAACCCCCTGCGCAGCAGGGTATTTTTAGACTGCTGGTTCTGTACTTGGACACTCATAGTCGCGGCGTCATAAAGACATTTCAGCACTTCGATGTACCGCCAGTCCACTTGACATCGCTGCAGTGATTGCAGAACCAGCCCAGGTTTCAACGGAGTCAAAGGCCATTTCATAATCCACAAAAGCTAAGTACAGGGGCTGATTATGCTCTTCGTACTTCTGTATAACCTAACTCATAGTGTGGTACTAAATCCTCCGCGAAACCCAGACTGCTCCGGAGGCTGAAACTCGTCAAGTCTTCTTGCGAGACGATTTGTGATGACCCTCGAAAACAGTTTATAGACGTGGCTCAGGAGTGATATGGGACATTTTTTTTTTATGTGCAATGGGTTTGCTCTTGACCTCAGGCTAGGTCAGGAGTGACTAAGACAAGGTCGACAATGCAGTGAGTTTACCGAGAAGAAGCCTGTTCACTCTATCTTTGAAGAGATTAGGGTTAATGTATGTGTTCGGAAACACAGACGCAGGCAGAGACTTCCACTCCTTCGCTGACCACATTATAAAAGACGCTTGGAAACGCTTAGTGCGAATTGGTGGTATAGCAATAAGGTAAGGGTGGTAATTTGCCGTGCGTCTAGATGTGCGATGATAGAAGGGGCCTGTTGAGATGAGATCGTGGAGTTCTTGGGTACACTCTCCGAAGTACAATCTGTAGAAGACCGACAGGCAGGCAACCTTGCGGCGATGAGTCAAGCTATGGAGCTTGGTATTCACCAATTTTACGTCGCCAATGAGCCTCTTACCTCTGCATTTCACTGAGTCAAGAGCGGCAAGTTGGTATTTAGCTGAGCCATCCCAAAGGTGGCTATAATACTCAGTGGCGGGCCTAGGGTTTCAAAATAAGGCAAGCCCAATAAAATTTAAACCGATTTCAAAAAAAGAAAGTTCAGTTTTCGACTGAGTATGTAGGTACCTACGTATGTATCATCGCAATTTTCTCATAAACTACTGGTTAGGTACAATAAATTAAAAGTGAATTCAAAGTTATGGTAAGTAGTTGCTTGTTTTGTAACAGGACTAACAGGTTACAGACAAAAAAAAACAAAACAGAAAGTTACAAAACGAAAGTTAAAAAATAGCTAGATAGAATGTAATAAGGAATTTAAATAAATTATTTATATTCTAATTGGAATCGTCTATCTTTCTTAAGAAATGATTTAATTACATCAGAGTAAAATGTTGGTGATCGTTTTAATTCTACCAACAACTGTTTTTCAATAGCTAAAATCGTATCCCCGTCCCAGTTCTGTGGGTTGTCGCACAGATCAGAAAACAACTCAATAAGTTTACTTTTTTGTTCAAAAACCGTGTTTACGAATCGCGACATGTATGTCCAACGAATTTTTTGCTGCAATGAGTATCGTAAAAAGCAGCTCGTTTTGTACTATTACTAAAAAAATTACACAAAGCCTGAAGGGCTGAAAAAAATAAACTAACCTCTTGAATTCTATTGCATGATTTATACACATATGAAATATTCTTTTATGCGATTTACTAGTCTGAAAAATACACAGATTAGGCGTCGGCGTCGGGAAGAAATAAACTGTTTTTTTTTTCTGAGCAAAGTTTAAAGATTTTACCTTATCTTCGCCAATCAAAACTTGAACGCATTTTAAATCCTCACAAGGTACAATTACCTCCATTGTTGCAGGTAAGTCACCAAAACAATTGTATCACTGAGAAAATCTAACAAAACACACAAAAAACTTTAACAACAAAGCTTTCCTTTCCCCACTCAAGCAAATGAAACTGAAGTGAGCTACTTACGCAGAGTAACAGTGTTGTCATTTAGGCAAAAAAAGTCGCCAGGTATATGAACAATCTAGCGAGATGTCGCATTTTTTTTATTTTTAAGATATTGCTTGAATATTTAATTTCGTTATTTTAAAAAGTCGCTAGTTCTTGTTGTTGCTAAATCTTAAAAAAGTCTCCAAACTCGTTAAAAATCTCCAAGATCTCACAACGTCGCTAAAACGGCAACACTGCAGATTTGGCAAGGTGACAAGGTCCGCATACGCGTGCAACTTCATACGCATGCACGGCTTAAATCTTCCATACTGATCGATTTGTAGACGCACAAGGTTCTAACTCGTTATACGGCACAACGCTTTAGGCGCGAAAGGGACAGAGATAGTATTTGAAAGCCCGGTAAAAGCCGGTACGTGTAAGCGAGATAGCTATATATAGATGTTGCAAATACGAAACTGCGCGCGAACAATTGCGATGTAAAGTGTGTGGCGTGGATAGTTTGTGTTATTTTGATAACAATTAAGCGCGCGAACTTTTAAATAGTTCGGGTTTGATTATGATTCTCTGTCGAGCATTTTTAATAAGGCATGCCGGGCTTTTGGGCTTGTATGAAGGAACCGCCACTGATAATACTCCATGCAGGATCGGAATTGTGCTTTGTAAAAAGTTAAAAGCTGTCCAGGCGTGAAGTACCGCTTTTTTTTAGTGTGGTAAAATCATCAAATGAGTCCTCCCACCCAGGGCAGAGCGGGAGGGACTGTCAGACTTGTACTGACTAAAATCTACGGTGTCTTTCAATAGCCCTTTACGTTCCAGGGTCGCGGTAATTTGATAAGTCCCGCGACGTCAAGTACCGCTTCACTCTATTTAGGATGTCCAGCTTTTTGGCCGCAAGTCGGGCTTTGAACACAATGGTGCCTCCAAAGGAATTTGGTCCAAACGACTCCATTTTGCGGTAAAAAGACAAGCCTGTGTTTTGGTGTCGTTAAAAGAGACCAAATTGTCATCACCCCACTGATAGTCAAGGTTAAGGCATAATTTGCCCGCTCAACCATGGCCTCTCACAAGGAACAAACTTCATCCCCGATGGTCACGTATCTCTCTGAAACTGTACTGTCATCTGCGTACCCAACAATACCAGATTGAAGTAGGTCATTGATGTGCAGCAGGAAAAGAGTTGCGATACGATAAGTATGATAGTTTTTCAATAGGGATATGTCCCTCCTGTCCTGTGTAAAAAAAAAGGATCACAACAGTTCTGTTCTATGGTTTTGGAACAGTGTTCTCCCAGTGTCTAAAACAGAGTTTAATAGCTTTTGGAGCTCCCGAAGTACGGGCTTTCCACCTGATTTCAGAAGTCGTCTTCCAGTCGTCACCCGTCTTCACCCGGGGCTTTTCCATGTTTAAGCTGCCTGAGGGCCAACACAACCTCATCTAGGCTTATTTCCGGCAGTTCATCGGTGTAGTGGCGGGTCAGAGTGGCTCGGCTAACCTCTGAAGAGGTGGCTTGTGGACCACGACTGTCGAACAACCGGCCATAAAAGTCTTCTATCTCAGCTAGGATCTCCAGCTTTGAGGTTATGGTTTGGCCAATAGGTGATCTAAGCTTCGTCAGATACGAGCGTTTCAGCTGTTGGGCGAACACTTTAGCACCCCGATTTTCTTGTATTGCCTTTTCAATTCGGCTTGTATTGGTAGTTTCGAGGTCACGTCATACCAACTTGCTTATTTTCTTATTGAGTTCTAACTTCTCTGACGGTGTAACTTGAATTAGTTGTTTAATGTTTAGATTATCTGTCTATGTTGAAAAAATTTTTACGATGTTATTAAAGTGTCCCTTTGGAAAAATCGTTTTTTTTTGTACCTGATGACCTGATCTGTATAAAGTATTTACTGTACTGTATGTATAGGACTGACATTTTCCTGTCGCCCCGGCTTAAAGAAGATAGGGAGTAGATTTTGCGTTTTAGTTGAAGGTAGTAAAAACCTACGCCGCCGGCGCCACGCCGCCGCCGATTGAAATTGGTCAGCGCGCCGCCGCCGAGAATTTTTAAGGCGGCGCCCATGTCTAATCTAGTGTAATCACGACAATGTCTAAAAATAACTTAACTTAATAAATAACAAAAGTGACTGAACAATATAAAATACTTGTTTTAGTTTTCTAGTTGAATTCACGGCAACGGTCAAAATTAACTTAACATCATAAATGACAAAAGTCACTGAACATTACTTTGTTTCGGATACGTAGCGTGTAAACTTATACCCCCTTACTTATAAACATTGATTAGACGTTACTTATCTTAAATAGCTCTTAAGTCACTTGCCATCTCTATTCATTAAAAGAGAAATGACAAGGACAGGTGATATTTAATCTGTAGCTAAGCAACACAAGTTTTTATAAGTAAGGGGGATAACTTCTAACTTCTATCTAAAAGTAGCTGAACTGCATACTAAAAAATCTTTAGAGTTATAAATCCAATCGTGTCCTATCCAAACTAAATCGTTTTTTTATACACTCACTTTTCTTGATTGTCGTTCCGGCAAGCACTTCCCGATAAGCTAGCTGACGAAATTTTGCACACGCTCTGAATTTTGATGACAATACATGACTAGCTAAGAAACGTCATAACAAATCCAATATGGCGGCCTCCCCAAGATGGCGGACTGGCTGTCTGAAATCCACCCCCATGATATGGGTATCAAATAAAAGGGTTTGCTGTCAAAAATACGAAAAAAAATAGTCACGTGACTTTAATCCAATGTGGCGGACGTCCAAATTGGCAGACAGGCTATTTGAAATGCAACCCTATGATATGGATATCAAATGAAAGGGTTTGCTCTCAGGAATACGAAAAAATAGTCACGTGACTTAAAACCAATATGGCGGACGTCCAAGATGGTGGACTGGCTGTTTGAAATCCACCACCATGACATGGGTATCAAATGAAAGGGTTTGCTGTCGGGAATATGAAAAAAATAGTCACGTGTCTTAAATCCAACATGGCGGTCATCGAAGATGGCGGATTGGCTATTTGAAATGCACCCCCACGATATGGGTATTAAATGAAAGGGTTTGCTGAATGGGATACGAAAACAAATATCACGTGACCTAATCATCCAATCCAACATGGCGGCCGTCCCAAGTTGGCGAATAAGAAGTAAATTAAGTTTGAATACTAAAAGACTAAAAAGTATAATTTTTAGTCTTAACTATAACAATCATAAACTAAGTCGACGGTATGAATCTGAACAGAATCTACGTTATTTTTGAAAATGAGTCTTATTGCTTTACGAATAAGGTTACAATTCAATCGAACTATAAAAATGATTAATTACGTCGATGGTATAAATTCAATCAGAATCTGCGTAATTTTTGATAGTGAGTCTAACAGCTCTATACAAATACGGTCACTATTCGATCGTGATACAGAAAGTTTAGATGACGTCGACGGAATATTTTTTAAGCGGAATATGCTTATTTTTATAATCATGCTAGCGAGTTTATTTTGGAAAATATGCTTAAAAATAAATAGATTTAAAAAATCTAAAAACCCACGTTTTTAAATGTCCTAAAAATAGAAAATAACCCTACGGGGCTGAGAGAGGGGCCACTCAAAACGTGGGGGCGTATATTATTTAAGGGATTATTTATGGGATAAATTTACATGACGTGTATAGATCGTGGGTGTAACTTGCAAAGGTTTGAATTTGAAGCTACCCTGAAAATTTCAGCCTGCTAGCTTATCGGGAAATGCCTCAAAATTGAGTTGCAAAAATCCAACCGGAACGACAAACAAACAAAAACGTGGGAAAAACACGCTTTTAGCAAGGACTAAAAATTATACTTTTTAGTCTTTTTATTATTCAAACTTAATTTACTTCTTATCCGCCAACTTGGGACGGCCGCCATGTTGGATTGGATGATTAGGTCACGTGATATTTTTTTTCGTATCTCATTCAGCAAACCCTTTCATTTTATACCCATATCGTGGGGGTGCATTTCAAATAGTCAATCCACCATCTTCGATGTCCGCCATGTTGGATTTAAGACACGTGACTATTTTTTCATATTCCTGACAGCAAACCCTTTCATTTGATACCCATGTCATCTTGGTGGATTTCAAACAGCCAGTCCACCATCTTGGACGTCCGCCATATTGGTTTTAAGTCACGTGACTATTTTTCGTATTCCTGAGAGCCAACCCTTTCATTTGATACCCATATCATGGGGTGGATTTCAAACAGCCAGTCCGCCATCTTGGGGAGGCCGCCATATTGGATTTGTTATGACGTTTCTTAGCTAGTCATGTATTGCCATCAAAATTCAGAGCGTGTGCAAAATTTCGTCAGCTAGCTTATCGGGAAGTGCTTGCCGGAACGACAATCAAGAAAAGTGAGTGTATAAAAAAAATGGGAAAATGTGCTTGCCGCTTGAACACCCACTTCTAATATTTCTCAATGATCTTATGAAAAAAAAACAAAATTATTTTGGAAAGTTAAATTCGAAATTCACATCCATTTAATTTTTTTTACATGATTTAGTTTGGATAGGACACGATTGGATTTATAACTCTAAAGATTTTTTAGTATGCAGTTCAGCTACTTTTAGATAGAAGTTATAAGTTTACACGCTACGTATCCGAAACAAAGTAATGTTCAGTGACTTTTGTCATTTATGATGTTAAGTTAATTTTGACCGTTGCCGTGAATTTAACTAGAAAACTAAAACAAGTATTTTATATTGTTCAGTCACTTTTGTTATTTATTAAGTTAAGTTATTTTTAGACATTGTCGTGATTACACTAGATACCTAATTAAAACAAGTATTTTTTATTGTTCAGTGACTTTTGTAAAACTGAATGTTATGGCATTTTCGGATATTATAACGATCAGCAATTTTTGACAAAACTGTGTTCAGTGACCTTTGACGAGTAGTGTTCAGTTAATTTTGAACTTTAATGATGTTCATTCAATACTGGCGCCTATCTTGTTGAGCGATTTATGGGTGATATAAATGTACAGTAATTTTGAAAATCTGAATGTGGTCATCGACTTTTGATGCTGACTGTACTTACCTGTGGTAACTGATGCCATGACTTCTAAAATTTTTGTCTTGGCTTCTATTTTTGCACGAAACCACTGAACAAGACGGTATAATCGTTTTTTTTACGAACGCGGTTGACAACACACTAACTCGCGGTGACGGCCATTTTTTCACTAGCTGAGCTATACGCTCAGCACGACGTGGCCGCGGACACGCCCCCTTGCCACTTCTCCTGTTTTTAATATTTCTGTGTGTATTGTCATCAGAACTCAAAGCGTGTACAAAATTTCAGCCTGCTAGCTTATCGGGAAGTGCCTCAAAATTGAGTTGCAAAAGTCCAACCGGAACGACAAACAAACAAACAAACAAATAAACAAACAAACAAACAAGAAAAGTGAGTGTATAAAAACGTGGGAAAATAAAGCATGCATTTTTTATCGACAGGTTCACTAGATGCACCATTCCAACCAGAAGGTGGTCAGAAGCCTGATCAACAAGCATCGGGCCTCAGTTTCGTCAAGTTTGCGTCCAAAGTGGCAACGCTCTCCAAATTAGGGCAGCCCAAGTCACCGACATCGCCCACACCTTCCGGCAATGACAACAAAATGGACTTCTAAGGATATTTGGACAACAAATGTATAATGTTTTTAAAGAGATTTATTTGTTATTGTGCAAAATTATACATATTTATATAGTATTTTGTGTGTTGCTATTGATGTTGTTATACCATATAATTTATTAAACGTCTATAAATAAAATAAACTTTAAAATGCAGTAAGTTTTCTTTAATCTAGAAAATAAAAAATACAGTATAAACGGATTTTAAATCACAAGAATAATTACATATTCACAAATAACTTCGGTATTCTGCGCTGTTTACATAATCTCGCATTAAAACTGACAGTAAAAACAATCTTCCAATGTAAGCAATAACTTTAAAGCAACATTTAACTTACATTTTATAATACATAAATAATACATCTTGCAAATAAAAATTACATAAATTCAAGTTAGCTAAGTTTTTCATTAAATAGTTAAATCGTTCTACATACTTGTATTACGTTCCATCTTAACCATATTATATTCAATATGTTGCTTTGAGAACCTTCAAGTTAATTCAGGTTTAATGTCACTAACTTTTCATTAATCTGACTTAGTGAATTTATATTTAAATTTTATTGTAATCCCTCTGTCTCGACACACTTTAGATAGTCTAAACCTCTCAGTCCATGACTCAATATACTTTACCACAATCTCATCCAAACACAGGTAATAATTTATCGTATCTTATACACTAGACATCGCATCTATCCATACTGCACGTTGTTCTGTTTTACTCTGATATCCTAGCTCCTTGGTGTTCGCAATATTTTGAGCAATTATTAATTGTTGGTGCAAATGTGACACGAACACAAATATACTTGCGTCGAATGAGAAGTGTTCAGCTACGGGACGAAACTAACTACAAAATAGACTCGAAATGTGAAATAAATTTTTGCTAGATTGTATTTTAAAGAGTTTTATTTCTCTCCCTACAACTAAAAATGCAATTTGGAATAAAAGAATGTGGTGTAATAAATTGAATTGCACTTAAACTTAGATACATTGTGTATCGTGTTCTAAACTAGCGACTCTATCGGACCGAAGCCCCGACGGCTCCATAAACAGAGCAAACTGAACTCAACCTTCATCATAAATAAGGCCATTATGATTTGTTCATCAAGTTCCTTTTGACTATGGAAGAATCTATTGAGAAATACTATACACTTTCACTTACATTATAATTGAATCGGACCTACCTAAAACGTAAGGGTGAAACTCTTAGTAAAATTATTGTTCGTATATATTGCGTAGCATTATTAAACTAAACATAGGAGCGGCGTAAAATTATTAATTGAATATAATTCGTACGAGTTTTGTGCATGATACCTGTCTCGATATTCCAGTGATATACATTTTTACAAGTTTGTAAACCGAAACATTAAGTATAGGCTAGATTTTATAATACACTTTACCCTACATGAGGATTGGTAATGTCATAACTTACAACAAAATTACGTAAGCTACAAGTGCGGCTTGCGCTCGACCAGTCGAAGATCGACAAGTCGATGGACACTACGTTTACTAACGCGTAACAATGCAATGAGGGTGTATGCTAAACATTTTAGGAACCCAAGTTTGGATGTCGCAGTGCCACCGCTATAAATAGAACTCTCGTAATAATAAAGCATAATTTTGTTATCAACAAGAACTACGGCAACATTTTTATTGACTTTAACGCTATGCTTGAAGACTGACAATAAATATTTATGATAAATACAATGTGCACATTTCCTTTGCTAATATAAAACGTCGATGGGCAGTACACGAAACGTTGAGCACAACTGTGATTATTTGGCAATTTTATAAGAGATGGCATCGAGATGATTTTAAGAATAAGTACTTTGTGACGTTTGAATGAACACAAACAATATATTTTAATAAATAATTACCTTATATGTCATTTCATTTAAACTTGGATGCATGAAATACGCACATTGTCGGAGTTTCTTCGTGGTTAACGCGTCCACTCGAATAATATCTCATATCGTGGGTGATGGGTATAAGTTACAATGTTGGGGCTGTGGGCGGTATGTGTGGAGTGTGTGTCTCTCCCGAGCAGTGGAGATGTTACCGGAGTGGCGGCGTTAGCTGGAGAACGTAACGTAACAAGTGACAGCTGAGCTGTGGTCGGCGCCTACGTCCCGCCGGCGCGCAACACTCAGTCTCGCCTCACAAATGTTCTTCCCCTGTACAAATATAAAATAAACGAGTCAAATACGTTAACCGGTGAAAATATTAATTACACTACAGCCTTTTTGGAATAATCCAACATGATACTATTTGGTAGATATATCCCAACATAATTATTTTGCTGAAATGTATAAATAGTATTATACAGCTAAAGTTCCACTGCTAGAACAAGGCTTCTTCTCAAGAAAGATAACTGATAAGACACAAACAAGATGCATCCCGCTTGATACAGATACCGGCACGGTTCTTGAGCGCTCGGCGTAAGAGTGGGGATCGCTTTGCGCATCGTACACTTATCGACAAATGAATAGCACAATAAAACAATTAAAATGCACAAAAGAACGAATCCCAAGTGGCGGCTATGACGCGATGCGCTACGGCACGCCACGCGGGCCAATCACTACACTTTCCCCGCCCCCGTTCCTCACTTCATCTACCAAAGGGACCTAATAACTCACTTCTGCGCAGGTGAAGGCCAGCGCTCAAGATCCATGCCGGTATTTGTAAACATAGACAGCGTGACGGCGACTTTTTGCACTTATTCCATGTGTTGATATCCTCTCAACATTTTTCATCGAATAAAATTATAGTAGAGCAAGTTATGTTAAGCCGCGAATCCAATAGGCAACAATTGTCACGCAACATGTTGCACAAGTTGCCCAGCATGTTGAAAGTCAGCGCGGAACTTTTGTTGAACAACAATGTCTGTCTACGCATCTACTAGTTTACGTCAGTCGTCGACAACTGGTCGCCAGAGGAACTTGTGTTGCGCATCACGTTTCCTCTCGACAATTTTATTGTTGCTCAACTAACGATGCTCTTTAAAAAAACATTTTTAAACACAATTTGTATTGTATTGTATTGTACAAGCCGCGCGTCTTGTTGCGCGCCAAATGTTGCCTAGTGGAAACGCGGCTCTATTTTTAAAATTATGAGAACAAAATTCTGCAAGAAAAACCCAATAACACTTTTCCCGACTCGTGAATCAAACCCAACAGCTAAGAGGCATTGTGTAAATGGTAAAAAAAGTATACTAACGTGATAGTCTTCCGCTCAGTGGGACGCGAGGTGTTCTGCGGGCGCGCTCTGTTGAGCACCTTGAGCAGGTCGCCGGCCTTGGCTCGCATGCGGGAGTGTACGTACACCTTGCTGCACTTGATGTGGTAGTGGAGGTAGTCGCGGAACATGTGCAGCAGGTCGATGGTGTTGTCGCGCGCCGCCGCGCACGTGTGCCGGGGGAATAACACTGGAATTAATAGATCATTTGATTATAGTGCAGGTACATCTCTACCCAAGTCTTTGACAACATGGGCATGCGGGCGGCGAGTAATGGGTGACTAGCTGTCCGACCATGGACCATGCCCGGGTCGACGGGGCGCTGTGTTCCACGCGGGCCTCAAAGAGTGTCAGCATAAGCCCCCCCTTTAGAGAGCCAATGCCTGCCGGGGTCGCGGGACTTATCGAATTACCGTCACCCTGGAACGTAAAGGGCTATTGAAGGACACCGTGGATTTTAGTCAGTACGAGTTTGACAGTCACTGTACTGTGATGTATTTCTGTTGCCTGCGACAGACGAACAATGGAGTCTTAAGTAATAGGGTCCCGTTTTACCCTTTGGGTACGAAACCCTAAAAAAGCGTATATAAAAGTCGATAATAATCCCACGGGAACGTAATACGCTTATAAAACGTTTTCTATGTATTCATCCAGATTGCCAAACTATCTGTCAGGAAAAGGGGAAAACATCCATTCACCCAACTTAAAAATATGTGGTTGTGAGATAAATTATATAGGATAATAAAAAAATATTCCTCTATCTATGGGGTGGGGTTCCTAAAGGGAAATAAATGAGCTTTTCGTATAATTAGCCATTAGCCTATACTTGCCATGGGCCTTCCCAACCGCAATTCAAAATAGGTTTTTTAATTTTACTGTTTTAATTATTATTTAACTTTCCCTAACTTAGTTTTTTGCATTTTACCAAGAGCAATAATAGGCTATTATTAATAGGCTAGTTTCCAGCATCAATAAATTATCTATTTAGTCCGTCAGGGTTTTTTTTTTTTTTTTTTTTTTTTATCGTGGTAAAATCATCAAATGAGTCCTCCCACCCCGGGCAGGGCGGGAGGGACTGTCAGACTTGTACTGACTAAAATCCACGGTGTCCTTCAATAGCCCTTTATGTTCCGGGGTCACGGTAATGGTATAAGTCCCGCGACCCCGGGTCAGGGTTTTGAAAAATAATGGACACGTACTTTTTCTTTGGTTAAATCGATCAAAATTCATTGAATCGTTAAAACTAATCTACATTCGAGGGTGGAGGCTTGTGACATCGGGGGTGGGGGGGGGAGGTATTACAACGTCTTAAAACCAGGCTTATTCCAGTGTGTGAACGAGATGGCGCTAGACGACTTGTATAGCTCTGTCACTTTCAGTCGCCGGAACAAGCCTGGTTTTAAGACGTTGTAATACCCCCCCTAAAAATGAATGACACCACGGCATGACATAATATGAATTTTAAAAGCGTCAAATATTTTTTTAATGTAACTTGACGGACTAATTAGAATTTTTTGGTACACAAGCCTATTTCTGTATACAATAGTAGTAGTATATTCCATCTATCTATACATATTGTAAATTGATAACTTACCAAACGTAACATAACTGATATTATCGCCTACTCTCGCATCCGTGTCCATTAGTTCTAAGGGTGGTTCCTTGTGTGAAAACAATACCTGAAAATAAAAGAAATTATTACTACATGACGATCATACAAATAATGCATTATAGTACGAATAAGGCTCGATAGTCTAGACGGGCTCTTGAGTGTCATTACGTGTGCGTCGTTCTTAATTAGCTATCATTCAAGTGTTTACATAACAATAATTATGGTAATGACATAAAACTTCAAAGAGATCATAACAACACTCAAAATCTCATTACCGTTAACACTTTTTCATTCAACACGTTAACTACTGATCTTAGGGCGCATTTTTGAAAAACACTGTATTCAGTAGTACTTTCTACATAATTAAATTCAAAAATCCTGTCTAATACGCTAATTTGCAGTGTGTCACAACCATAGTTTCGAACGCCAGTCAATGAGACAATGACCTCTTTTGAAACTCGCGCGGGATACGTGCCATAATTGCAGTCGCCCGGTAGGAGCTTGACAAATGAGGAGGGGACATAAGTACTACCAGGGACCACTCAAATCCGTATGGATGGCTCTCTTCAGAAGAGATCATTTCCGAATTTAACCTGCATTTTGCTTGCCCACATAATCTGAACATTGACCTTGTTTTTGTTAGATGAATCGGAATACGAACATCGAGCTTTGCTGAAATATTGAACAAGTTCAACACCTGTACTATCTGAGACTTTCCGTTTTAGGGTATTTCTGCTATCATATGACCTATATTTGCCATATTTGGGGTTGCCTCCCAGTGAAACCGGATGCAGCTGAATAACAGTATTTTAAATGGAGCAACTGCCTGTCTGCCTTCCAGAACCCAGTAACTGGGTAACTCGATACCCTTGGTAAGACTGGTTGTAATTTCGAGCTTTCGGCTAACATTAACGACTGTCAAAGATCTAGAAATGGACAGGCGGTACCAACGGCTTTACGTGCTTTCCGAGGCACAGAGGAAACTCGCTATGACAAATCCATCCATCCATAGACCAACCTCGGCAAGCGCAGCTTAAACACGAAGATCGACCTGTGCAGCTCTTTAATATACCTATATGTAGAGTAACTATAGATTACTAGAATATAATAACTTACTTGTGGCGCGGTGTGCGACGCTCTCCGTCCTTCCTTGAGCTCCTGCATGAAGACCTTGCCAATGACCATGTCGTCCTCGTGCCGGAACACAGTGGAGAAGACCACTGTCACGCGGTCTTCTTGCGCTTCCACGTATCTGGAACATCCAAGTGGTTTGTTGAAAAAAGATTTTACGAATTATGAGTGGGTTGGAATAGTTAGCCTTTGCTATCCATTGACGCGTGCCTGTGTACGAACCTCTATGGATTTGTATTGCGCTATACCAAATTCGTGAGGTATCGGAGACTGGGTCGCGTTGTGTATATAGGGTCTTAGACATTACTTTTTGAAATAGCACTGCTCTCAAAACGGTGAAAGGAAACAGCGAGGATACGACGTTCAAGGTCCAAAAATTTGAAAGCATGTGACATCTACCAACCTGCATTGGGCCCAAAAGTAGATTTACAGTACACTCCCTGCTACAAAGAGGCAAATAACTAAAGAACTTTTGAATGCTCTGTTAAAGATGTGTGGCAATTATTATTATTACAAGCACCATAAAGGGAACAAAAAAGTATGTTTGCAAAAGCTTTCATTAAGCAGTCAGGTGGCATAACTTAGTGAATTCTCAAGACCAATATGGATTGTCCTGTGACAATGTTCATAGCTTTAAAACATACACTTCCGTTGCGGATGTCTAATAATAGCGGCGCGAAATACTATCGAATATCCTCTTTTTCTATCAACCAAACCACACTGAGCCTTTGTGCTGGATGAGCCTGATGTCCACTGGGAACATTGTAAGATAATTAATATGATATGAATTTTGATACAGTTCAAAAAAATTGGGGAAAGGAGTTCCTGGAAGAACTTGGTGGGTAGTATTATTTTTTAAATAATTTTGAATGCTCACAGCGTCTCATCCTGCCGATAGTTGATGACAGCGCGTTTATGGCTGACATCGCCGTCCTCTTGCAGCCGGAAGTAGCGCTCGAACACTGACGCGAAGCAGTTCCTCTTGAGGAGTCCGACCTTCTTCACCACATCCTCCCAGTCGTCGGGAATATTCTCCAAGTCTAGCAGCAAGGATATGTTGTAGCCTGTAGGTAGAAATTTTTAGACAATGAGGGAATTTTTTGCTACATGAAAAGTTCAGTTAGTTTGACGGGAAGATTGGCGAAGTGACTCGGCGATCGATTGACAGCACGGGACAAATATCTGGATTATCTACAAGTAGTTGTGCGGGGTCTGGGTGCTAGTGTATGTCAGTTTAAATGTTGAATGCACCTGCAATACAGGGGAAATTCCTATTGTGAGCTTAAGTTTAATTAGAAAGTATCTGTTAAAATCCAAAGTCCGGTACGTATTTTGTTCCACTTTGACTGTGTACTTTACTTTCTTCTGCTCGATCATAGCTTACGAAATGCACGACGTCTTTGTAATCGAGATATATTAGCATTCAGAATCTATGATGATCTCATTTAGGGCTTGACCATAAACTTTAATCGAAATGAGTTTCAAATTCATTGCATGCGTTATTAGATTCAGAATATAGAATGCGCTTTCCGCTGCACCAACACAGACGCCAAATGACGTCCGTGCAACATAATATGCACATTAGGCATACCCCATATCAGTAGCAACTGACATAATAAAGCGCGGCAAAATATTTCCATAAACATTTTTCCCTTAGAGACACAGTTACTTTGATGATTATGGTAAAGGTGTGTCATTTTATGACTAATCAATACTCGAGTTCAAAGTACCACTTTATCATTGGCAGTGAATATTTTATGTTAACAAATTGTCTTTACGAAGGGGAGCGCTCAATACAACGAAGATTGATTCGACCAGTTACAATATCCAAGCACCTTTGTAGGTCATTACAAAACCATTAATTTCTATTAAATGTATGGAAATTATTTCGTAAATTAAGGTTTAAATGAAATTCGAATTGCAGCGAGAAATACAGCCATAAGATAAGGCTCAAGTTCCAAATTAAAACATGTTATATCTTATCAACTTAGTGCCCCATACTTGCCAAGTAATCTTATCAATATGTTTCCAATATTTTACGTATGTTTTTAAATAAAGAGTAATATTTTTGTTATAAAATAACTCTAGTTGTTGATGTTCTTATTGCAATGATATAGTATGTTGTTAATATTACTCTATGTATATTGTATGTCTCATTGAGATTACTTGTTAACCTAGACACAAACAGGTTCAAGTTATACAATATAAGTTTCTAGCAGCAATGTATCCTTATAAGGGTATTGTTCTCAATACTTAATCAATTAAATGTTCTTTGGGTGGTATAAATAAACATAGCATAGATTTATGTTTGTTTTCACTAATATTAGGCGACGCCTTAAATTAAATTTGCAGTTGTACTTTGAACATATAGTGCTAGAAGGTTATTTAGGTGTTGGTGGTAAACACAGATTAAAATTTATTACAGTTAAACTAGACATAATGTAAAAAAATTCTTTTAAATAACATAGGTATATTGAATAAACATTAACTACCATTTTTTATCAAATTCATGACTCAATGAGGAAGTTTGGACTGATGTGGCACGCCTGTGTCTATTAATATTTTATCCTTAAATGCCAAGGAAAACAAGTTATATTCAATAAATTTAGCTAATACAGTTAGAACAATACATGCTCCAGTGAACATTGGTAATTATGCAATGCAGTAAAACAAACTTACGTACTCGCTTTCATTTTTATGCAACCATTAAAGAACTGGTTTTTATGCTGCATTGGAAACTGTGCATTGCTTAGATGATGGATTTATTTGAATCTGTTATTAATTACCAATTGTAAAAGCTGTTAAGAATCTGATAAAAAATCTTTTAAAATATTCCACTTACATTCTAAAGATAATAATAGTAAATATAAAAAAAATCTATTCTAAAACTTATTAATGACATATTTTTTTTCTTTTTGATATAACATATTTATTAGGGATTCAAATTTTCCTTGTAGGAAAACACATTCAAGGTGTTTATAAATTATTATTTAGAGCTTACTAACATGACTTTATCCCTATAATAAATTATTATGCTTGCATTCCCTGAACATGTAGGTAATGGTGTTCAAATTGTAAGTTATTTTGAAGTCTAAGCCAACATATTGGCGACATGCTGTCCGATCATGGACCATGCCTGGGTCGATGGCGCGTCGTGTTTCATGCGCCCCTCAAAGAGAAATCAGCACAATAACAGGGCCCCCCTTTAGAGGCTAAGCCTGCCGGGATGGCGGGACTAACAAGTAACCATGGCCCCGGAATGTAAAGGGCTATTGGAGGACACCATGAATTTTGGTCAGTACAAGTCTGACAGTATGGGTGGGAGGATCCTAATCTTTTGAATGCTTCTGCTATAATGTTTCTTCATACCTGTTACCTCAAAGGGTTTAAGCAGACCTACCTAGAGTAAGCCTACATTTTGCCCAATATTTTTAAGTAAATTCCAAGTTTTTGTAATATTTCTTACCTGACTCTGCCTCAGTAAGAAGCGGTCCATACACTCTTTTGAGCAGCTCATCTGCTCCATGTTCTTCTAACTGCTTGTAGAACTTCAATGATATACTAACCTACAAACAAATTTAGTATTATAGTCATAGCTTCATAAATTTACAATTCTATGAATATAGAGAATGAAGGAAATTTGATTAGAGTTGACTAAACAATCTACAATAGTTCTAGACATTTTGAAAATTACAATTGCAATTTTATACTTCAATTTACAGTTCAAAATTAAATAAGCTACATTTGCTTGCTATTAATACTTTTGAAATTTTGTTGATAGTTAACTAATAAATGTATGAGTAGCTTAGCATTAAAATTGGTAGTAGCCAAGATGTTTGGATTGAATTAGTCTTTAGCAGCCATAGTCTATTCTACTATTTTTCTTATTATAGCAAGCAAAATTAGCTAATGTTTTACTTTTATACATTTTGGCAAAGTGTTGAGTTAAAAATTGAGAGGAAAACTGAATAAAGATAGTTGATAACATACCCTAACTTTGGTTTTATCTCCATTCACATTGGATATATGAAAGAGTACTCCATCAAAATCTGCAACTTTCACATCTATTGACTCTGGCTTTAAGCTGGAAACAACAACTTCAATAAATAAATGTTTGTGGGGTGGCAAATCAACTACCAATTACTCATATCCTGGTTCAAGTCACCACAGTAGTATCATGACATTCCATCACTATAGCAAAGGGATATCAGCATTACATATCAGATTCATTACATTGTTTACCACCACTGGAATCCAAAAACATTATGGGACATATCCGCACGCACACTACGGAGCACCAATAAACAACTGATATGACTCATCCATGCTGAGATAGCCACTATCACGTCATATTCACTACATGACATAATACACATCAAATCACTTTATGCGGTTTCTATACGTTCAAAGGAACCTGCTGTGATGCTTGCGGCCAACGTGGGCCCACCCCAGGAATTTGACACTTGTCAAGATACTTCGAAAAGGGGTTATGGCCAGGAATCACCCCCTCTAAGACAGACCCACTGCAGCAACCACGTAGCGAAACTCATGCTTTTGGACTGCATGCTCGTTAAACACATCACAACTATGAAAAAACAGTACACTTTCTAAGCGTAACGTACTCACCGCGCCAGTGCATTTTTATATTTAACTGTTAAAGTATCTTCTATAATTCTATTATTGATCTCGAGTAAGATCATTATTTAACAATTTATAACCTACAGCTTTTTCATAAAATCAACGCCTATAGCACCTTCATTTAATAATTTATACGGAAATCTTCAACGACGACCGCCCGTATTTAGATATCCATAAACGACAGCAAGAAAAGGAAGCTCAAAATGAATGAAATATCGGCCATGTAACCATAGAGCACAGTTTATTTTATTGCTACAAATACTCTGTAAATTAGAAATTAATTAATTTAGATTAATTAACATCAAGTAAGTATTTGATAAAATAAAAACACTTAATTTACTCAGTTTAAAAAAAAATCTGAAGTGCTCTCTTTTTTGATGATATCGCCTAATCTTGCAAAAAAACCGTAACTTACTAAAAAAGGGTAGGAACATCCCTATCAATTTGACAATTAAAAAAAAAACATAGGTACTTTTTGTCTATGATCGTTTTGGATTCGGAGTGGAGATACTTTGTTTATTTATAAAATTAAAAGCAAAAAACGCGTGATAAGTTACGCGTACTTATTTGCACGTGCATCATGAAATAAAACAACACAAAGATGTCTAATCAAGTTGGTGCCTTCGTTGCGGGACTGAAGTCCCGGAACGTGGAGGTCCAAATCAAGACAGCTCGGGAACTCTATCACTTTTCTAAGACGGAGCTTCGAGAAGTCCCACAGGAAGAGCTCACCCAATTCCTCGATGAGTTCAATCATCAGATCTTTGAAATGGTCTCCAGTAACGATGTTCACGAAAAGAAAGGAGGAGTTTTAGCTATAGGTAAAATAATTTACTTATGACTTTAGTGTATTTTTCACAAATATGAACCAAATGATAACCGTCGTCAATATTTCCAATTTTCAGTATGTCTCATCGGTGGGGACTGCGACACGACAAAAACTCGTATCACGAGATTCGCTAACTACCTTCGTAACTTACTACCTTCATCCGATGTGGGTGTTATGGAACTGGCTGCTAAAACCGTCGGCCGACTAGCCACGGTGTCCGGCGTCAAGCGAGCTGAATACGTCGAGTTTGAAGTAAAGAGAGCATTTGAGTGGTTATCTGAAGAGAGGAATGAGGGTAGACGCCATTCAGCAGTGTTGCTGTTAAAAGAACTAGCTATAGCCATGCCTACTTACTTCTACCAACAGGTATCAGGATTCTTTGATCACATCCTGGTAGCATTGAAGGATCCGAAGCCTCAAATCCGTGAGGCTGCTGCAAAGGCCTTGAGAGCCGGCTTAGTAGTGACAGCTCAGAGAGAAACTGCTAAACAGTCAACTGCCAAACCTCAATGGTACATGCAATGCTATGAAGAGGCTATGCTATCTTTTGAAGACATCCCTTTGAAGGAAAAAGGAATGGCCAAAGAGGATAAAGTCCATGGAGGCTTGTTAATCTTAAATGAGTTATTAAGATGCTCAAATGCTGTCTGGGAGAAGAAGTACTCCTATTTAATGCATAGTCTAGACACACAGAAGGATAACACAGTATCTGATGATATTATCTTTATAAGTACAAAATTGCACAGTCCATCAGTAAAAAGAGGGTACTTGTGTGATGGATTTAAGACTGAGAATGTTACATACCCTGTTCCTATTTATGAATCTGAAGTTTGCCATAAACTACTGACTGAGAAGTTTGAGAGGATTTGTAAAGGTAAGTTTAATTAATGAATGCTTGGAATTTTACTACCACAGCGCAGGCAACTAAGCACAAATATATGAAAGAATGTGTTATCATTATCAGGGATTGGTCAAAGGGCAAGTTTGCTTATCATAGGGGCAAAATTTATTAGTTAAAGATACTAAAAATTAAAGACAATGTTTATAAACTGGCAGTATTTTCAATACAACTTTTTTTTTCAGATGTAATGAGCCAGCGAATCCTCAAAACTCAGGGAGTACCACAAATTCTTTTAGTTATCATCCCAAGGCTAGCTGCTTTCAACAAAGATTTTTTCTTGAAGAAATATCTAACTTCCACAATGAGCTACTTGCTCTCTTGCCTCCGAAGCAGAGAGAAGGACAGAAATATGGCCTTTACTACCCTTGGTCTTATGGCTGCTGCTATCGAAAATGATATCAAGAACTATATCCCCAGTATAATGGATCTCATCAAACAAACACTACCTATTAGAGACTCTCAAACTAAAAAGAGGGTTTGGATAGACCCTTCTATTTTTGTTTGTATTACCTTACTAGGGAGTGCAGTTAAAGATTTGGTTGTAAGTGACATTAAAGAATTGTTAGATGCCATGTTTGCTACAGGACTAAGTCCATCCCTAACCATCTGCCTGAGAGAGTTGAGTAGAAACTTACCTTCCCTTAGAACAGAAATATCTGAAGGGCTACTGAATATGCTATCTCTTGTATTGAGAAACAAACCATTCTTACATCCAGGGGTCCCAAGGAGTTTGGAACAGCAGATGAGTAATATGAGTTTGGTAATGGAACCCCAAGACACTGCAAGCATTGTTCTAGCACTAAGAACTCTTGGGTCATTTGACTTTGAAGGTCAGCATAGCTTATTAACCTTTGTGAGGCGTTGTGCTGACCACTTCCTGCAGAGTGATCAACAGGAAGTTAGATTAGAAGCTGTCAAAACTGCTGCAAAATTGTTAGCAGATTCTACCAACAGAACTATGAACACTCCTTCAAGGACACTCACTCTTCTGACGGCAGAAGTGGTAGGCAAGTTACTAGTTGTGACAGTAACAGATCCAGATTACGAAGTTCGGTACTGGGTACTTGAGTCTCTATACAATATATTTGACACACATTTGGCTCAAATTGAGAACTTGGGTTTCCTTTTTATGGCCATGAATGATGAACACTTGGCTATCAGGGAGTTGGCTATATGCACTGTTGGTCGGTTGAGCGTAGTTAATCCTGCTTATGTTATGCCGGGACTTAGGAAGACGCTGATACAGTTCCTGACTGAATTAGAGCATTCTGGAATGAGCAGGAATAAGGAACAAGCAGCCAGGATGTTAGGTAACCTCATTCGCCATGCCCCAAAGCTTGTAAAGCCCTATATGGAGACAATTCTAAATGTTCTTGTGCCAAAACTAAAAGAATCTGACTCGAATCCTGGTGTAGTCATCAGCGTTCTTAAAGCCGTCGGCGATTTAGCTGACGTACACGGAGATAACAGTGGACTCAAGAAATGGCTGCCCGAACTTCTGACCATTCTTCTGGAACTATTATCTGATGCAAGTGCAACAGAAAAGAGGAGTGTTGCTCTATGGGTGTTTGGCCAACTTATCAGTGCTACAGGCTATGTTGTTGTTCCGTACACCGAGTACCCGACCCTTATGGATGTCTTATTGAACTTCTTGAAGACTGAACAGCAACCAAAAGACAGGAGAGAGACCATTCGCGTGTTAGGTTTGTTGGGAGCTTTGGATCCTTACAAACACAAGATTACTAGAGGTTTGATTGGTGACCAGCCTGACTCCAGCTTAGTACCTGTAGCTGATAATAAAGCAGATGAGAATAACTTTGATATGACTACTAGTGAGATGCTAGTTAACATGTCTTCTCCAGTCTTGGATGAGTATTATCCAGCTATTGTAATTTCCACACTAATGAGGATATTGAGAGATCCCACATTACAGCAACATCACACGAGTGTGGTCCAAGCAGTTACCTTCATCTTCCAGTCTTTGGGAATAAAATGTGTGCCTTACATATCTCGCGTCACACCGAGTCTTCTATACGTTGCGAGGGCTACCGACAACAACAACTTCAGAGAATTCCTGTTCACCCAATTAGCAAGGCTTATTGCTATTGTAAAGCAACACATTCGCAATTATTTGGACAAAATATTTGAGTTGATCAAGGAGTTCTGGACACCCAACAGTCCTTTACAACCAACATTGATTTTGTTGGTTGAGTATATCGCTGTTGCTCTTGGCTCTGAGTTCAAGGTGTATTTGCCTCAGTTGATGCCACAGATATTACGTGTTCTAGCACATGATACGAGCAAAGATAGAATGGTAACCGAAAAGCTGCTTTATGCTCTACAAAAATTCGAAGACAATTTAGATGATTACATGCATTTAGTGATACCTTCAATCGTGAAGTTATTTGATGCATCAGATTGCCCAATAAATGTAGCGAAGGTAGCCATGGAGACAGTTGACTATCTCTCCGACTCCTTGAACTACAGTGAATTGGTTTCTAGAATAATCCATCCTTTAGTAAGAAGCTTGGACACCTGCGCGGCGTTACGACCGACTGCTATGGACACACTGTGTGCCTTGATCGTTCAATTAGGACGAAAATTCACAGACTTTATCCCACTAGTTCAGAAAGTGGTGGTCAAACATAAGATACAACATCAAAGTTATGAATTATTGCTCTCTCGCATGCAGTCTAGTCAAACTTTAGCGATGGACGAGTTCTTGCAGAGCACGAGACGAAGGCCAAGGAACAATAACCAAGAGGTAAATGGAACTTTTTACTATTAAAGAACTGTTATATCTTGAATGGTCGAACGTACGGCGATATAATACTTGAAATACGAGACATGCGCTTTCCGACATGAAAACGATTAAAACTTGACAATAACGCTACAAAAATATTTTTCTTAATATAGGAGCAAGTGTCTTCGCGATATGATTGCGACCTTTACCTCTCTTGCATTTCAGAATTTCAGGTTTTGAAACTATTTCATCCACTACTAAAATCATATATTCCACAGGCCCGCATCGGTTACAACTGCGACACGTCCCAGTCAATTCGCAAGCTGTGTGTGAACGCGCACAACTTGAAGCTAGCGTGGACTGTCAGCAGCCGCGTCTCCAAGGACGACTGGTTGGAGTGGCTAAGGAGGTTCAGCATCGGCTTACTGACTGAGTCTCACAGTCCGGCTCTAAGGTCTATATCATCATCATTTCTGCCGTAGGACGTCCACAGCTGGACATTGGCCTCCCTTATCGATTTCCAGTAGATCTGTAAAGTTCAAAATCCTTTTCGTTAGTCACCCGTGTCATCACTACAAAATTATTATAGAACTCGCATACAAATAAACCATTGCTGTTCACATACCTATGAAGAATATTTTGAATGTCACACAGTCAAATTTTTGTCCATGGTCATTTATTTTCTATTGTTATGCCACAATAGCATGATATTCAACAACTAAGTTGTCACAGTTATATTCCACTAACTAATTAATAATGGTGTCCAGTTGCACTAAACACCTCATATAACGCGTTGTCCACAAATTCACGGCTAAAGCGCTTAAACAAACCTACAAACGTACCCTTCAAGTGTTTTTCCAAGAGGCTTTATTTATGTTGCAATATTTCTTGCAGGGCTTGTCTAGCCTTAGCACACAACTACTCTCAACTCCTGCGTGACTTATTCAACGCCGCCTTTGTCTCATGCTGGACGGAACTCGACAACACTTCCCGTACGGAGCTATCGAACGCTCTAGAACAAGCACTAACTGCCCCCGACGCGCCCGAACTGGCGCATACCGTACTGAACTTGGCCGAGTTCATGGAACACTGTGAAGGAGGCACGCTGCCGATATCCACGCATCTGCTGGGAGAGAGGGCTATGCATTGCAGAGCGTATGCGAAGGCATTGCATTACAAGGTAATTTTTTTTTAGAATGTTTCCTTGAGCTTCAACATCCAAAACCTTTATGTCCCAAGGTTAGGGACCTCTTGAACCAAAATAATATAAAACTTTTCTCTCTAACCGCAACTTTTTTTTTAGGAAGAAGAATTTCGTAACGGGGCAACTTCTCAAGTCGTAGAAGCTCTCATCCATATAAACAACAAACTGCAACAGAAAGAAGCCGCTGAAGGCCTCCTGGAAAGAGTCATGGCACAGCGAGAAGCCGGCGACGCTAACCTAAAAGTCCAAATAAGATGGTACGAGAAACTACACAACTGGGAAAAAGCCCTTGATTTATATGGAGAAAAGTTAAATGACGATGTAACCGATATTGACTCTTATCTCGGCGAGTTACGATGCTTCGAAGCTCTGGGAGAGTGGGTTGAGTTGTACAACACTGTCTCCAGGAAATGGGTCGGAATGACTAATGAAGAAAAGTTTAAAGCCGCGAGACTTGCGGCCGCTTCAGCGTGGGGTCTCAGTGAATGGGACTCCATGGCCAAATACGTCAGTTTTCTCCCAGAAAATACTCAAGATGGTGCGTTCTACAGGGCAGTTCTTAATATCCACAATGGAGAATTTGACCAGTCCAAACTATATATTGATCAAGCGCGTACCTTGTTAGATTCTGAATTAACTGCTGTGGCCGGTGAAAGTTATCAAAGAGCTTATGGTGCTTTAGTAAACGCTCAGCTTTTAGCTGAGCTAGAAGAAGTAATTACGTATAAATCAGTTGTGGAGAGGAGAGAAACCATTAGGCAGGCTTGGTGGACAAGACTGCAAGGCGGTCAAAGATTAGTAGAAGATTGGCGCAGGATTCTCCAAGTTCGCAGTCTGGTACTAACTCCGCAGGAGGACATGGCTACATGGCTAAAGTTCGCCTCTCTATGCCGGAAGAGCGGTGCCCCACGTCAAGCTCACAAAACATTGGTAATGCTTTTAGGAACAGATCCTAGTCAGAACAGAGACATGCCACTACCAACACATGAGCCAAGACTGACATTAGCATATGCCAAGCATTTGTGGGTGGCTGGCGACAGACAACTGGCATACAACCAGCTACAAACATACGTTGATACGACTGATACAGGCGATGCGGAGCACTGTAGACTCCTTGCTCGATGCCACTTGAAACTAGGTTCATGGTGCGAATCCCTACGCGGTATAAACGAGCTCTCTATCCCTGAAATTCTGCGAAACTACGCGGCGGCCACAGATCTGTCTTCTGACTGGTACAAAGCATGGCATGCTTGGGCTTACATGAACTTTGAAACTGTTTTGTTCTATAAACATCAAGACACGAATATGACTGGTGGACCGGCAGATAAGAAGCCTTCTCTGGAATTTATTCAACAGCATACGGTACCAGCTGTCGAAGGTTTCTTTAAGTCCATCAAGTTATCTCATGGCAGTTCTCTGCAAGATACTCTTAGGTTGTTAACTCTATGGTTTGACTACGGTCATCACCCGCCCGTGCACGAAGCGCTTGTGGAAGGCATTAGAACGATCGAAATCAATGTCTGGCTTCAAGTAATACCGCAGCTTATAGCCAGAATCGACACACCGAGGGCTCTCGTCGGAAAATTGATTCACTCTCTGCTAATTGATATTGGAAAATCTCATCCTCAAGCGTTAGTCTATCCTTTGACTGTGGCTTCTAAATCATCTTTTATTGCCCGGAAGAACGCTGCTAATCAGATTTTGAAATCAATGTGTACTCACTCAAGCAACTTAGTTAACCAGGCTGCTATGATATCTGAGGAGCTTATCCGAGTGGCAATCTTATGGCACGAGCAATGGCATGAGGCTTTAGAAGAAGCTTCTAGGTTGTACTTCAGTGAGAATGACGTGAATGCAATGTTCAAGACGTTAGAACCTCTGCATGCGATGTTGGAGCGAGGTCCGCAGACACTAAAGGAAGTGTCGTTTAGTCAGGCCTATGGGAGAGATCTGAATGAGGCGCAGGAGTGGTGCAATAGATACAAGGTATGTTTCTTGTTTCATTCTCTTCATTACTAGTTTGGTACAGTTTTAAATTTTGCCCAAAAACATCTTTATACAATCTCCATCTGTTTCTCAGGAATCTGGGCTAGTTCGAGACCTCAACCAGGCTTGGGACCTGTACTACCACGTGTTCCGTCGCATCAGTCGGCAGCTGCCCCAGCTGACGTCGCTGGAGCTGCAGTACGTGAGCCCGCGCCTGCTGAACTGCCGCGACCTGGAGCTCGCGGTGCCCGGCTCCTACGTGCCCGACCAAGACCTCATCCGCATCGCACACATACAGAGCAGTCTGCAGGTGAGCTACACGATGTACTAGCGTGTGTGACGTCACGAGCTGCAGTACGTGAGTCCGGGCCTGCCAACCAGTCTTTTTAGGGTTCCGTACGTCCGAATACAAAAACGGAACCCTTATAGGATCACTCGTGTGTCCGTCTGTCTGTCGCTTACAGTCAATTATCTCCGAATCTACTAGACCGATTGGGTTGAAATTTGGTACACATATCCATTCCTGTGACCCAAGCACAGAGGTATGACGTGAATAGATGAAATCTGTATGTGGGAGGTAATTTTTGGGAGGGAAGGGGAAAATGAAAAAAGAAGTTTTGAAAACTGCATCGTGTGACATATCAAATGAACTGTCTGGTTGAGACAATCTTTAATGTATTTTTTTTGTAATTTTAAAATAAATGGTTTCCAAGTTATTCAAGAAAATAGACGAAATTTGACCATTCCCCCTCCCCCCTTATCTCCGAAACTACTGAACCTAAAATTTTGAAAAAAATACAGTAATTAGTTTTCTACTTATAGATTATAGGAAAATAAATAAGAAGTCCATATCTGTATATGGGAGGTAATTTTTGGGGGGAACGGGAAAATTAAAAAAAAATATTTGAAAACTGCATCGTGTGACATATCAAATGAAAGGTCTTATTGAGACAATCTCAAATATATTTTTATTTTAATTTTAAAATAAACAGTTTTCAAGTTATTCAAGAAAATAGACGAAATTTGACCATTCCCCCCCCCTTATCTCCGAAACTACTGAACCTTAAATTTTGAAAAAAATACAGAAATTAGTTTTCTACTTATAGATTATAGGATAACCTATAAGAAGTCCATATCTGTATATGGGAGGTAATTTTTGGGGGGGGAAAGGGAAAATTTAAAAAAAAAATTGAATACTGCATCGTGTGACATATTAAATGAAAGGTATTGTTGAGACAAACTTAAAAGTATTTTTTTTGTAATTTTAAAATAAATGGTTTCCAAGTTATTCAAAAAAAATAGACGAAGCTTGACCATTCCCCCCCCTTATCTCCGAAACTACTGAACCTAAAATTTTGAAAAAAATACAGGAATTAGTTTTCTACTTATAGATTATAGGATAACCTATAAGAAGTCCATATCTGTATATGGGAGGTAATTTTTGGGGGGGGGAAAGGGAAAATTAAAAAAATATATTTGAAAACTGCATCGTGTGACATATCAAATGAAAGGTATTGTTGAGACGAACTTAAAAGTATTTTTTTTGTAATTTTAAAATAAATGGTTTCCAAGTTATTCAAAAAAAATAGACGAAGCTTGACCATTCCCCCCCCCGTTATCTCCGAAACTACTGAACCTAAAATTTTGAAAAAAATACAGGAATTAGTTTTCTACTTAAAGATTATAGGATAACCTGTAAGAAGTCCATATCTCTATATGGGAGGTAATCTTTGGGGGGGAAGGGGAAAATTTAAAAAAAAAATTGAAAACTGCATCGTGTGATATATCAAATGAAAGGTCTTGTTGAGACAATCTTAAATATATTTTTTTTGTAATTTTAAAATAAATAGTTTCCAAGTTATTCAAGAAAATAGACGAAATATTAAAATAACATGGTAAATAACTCAATATTGTGCGTACCAATTTGGGTCAGATTAAAAAAAAACGTGGTAGGTAACATCGTACGGAACCCTCTTCACGCGAGTCCAACTCGCACTTGGCCGGTTTTTTTATTTATTTATAAATAGGTTCGCGTTTGACCACTATCTCGCCTGATGGTAAGCGAAGATGTGGTCGACGGTGAAGCACGCTTGCCTAGAAGTAACCTGTTCATTCTTGACTTGAAGACCCCAAGGTTATAGCTGTCGGGAAATACAGATGCCGGCAGGGAATTCCACTCCTTAGCTGTGTCTTTTCAAAGGATAACTTAGTACAAATACCGGCATGGATCTTGAGCGCTGACCTTCACCTGCGCAGAAGTGAGTTATTAGGTCCCTTTGGTAGATGAAGTGAGGAACGGGGGCGGGGAAAGTGTAGTGATTGGTCCGCGTAGCGTGCTGTAGTGCATCGCGTCATAGCCGCCTCTCGGGATTCGTTGTTGTGTACGTTTGATTTGTTTTATTGTGCGTTTCATTTGTCGATAAGTGTACGATGCGCAAAGCCATCCCCACTCTTACACCGAGCGCTCAAGAACCGTGCCGGTTACTGTAACTGGGTTGTGGAGATCTGATTGGCAGTCGCTTCATGTAAAATACTGACATTCAGCTGCATCCGGTTCGACTGCAAGACATCATGTTAAATACTCATAAATGTATCTTATATTGCTTCCTCAATAAATTTTATTGCTTGCCTCACAGGTTATTACATCAAAGCAGCGCCCACGCCGCCTCTGCATCCGCGGCTCCAACGGCAAGGACTACATATTCCTCCTCAAAGGCCACGAGGACTTGCGTCAAGACGAGCGAGTGATGCAGCTGTTCGGTCTAGTCAACACGCTACTGCAGGCTGATCCGGACACCTTCCGGAGAGACCTGGCCATACAGAGATATGCTGTCATTCCGCTGTCCACGAACTCTGGCCTCATTGGTTGGGTACCGCACTGTGATACTTTACATTCGCTTATAAGGTGAGGTCGTTTTTGAAATAGTATTTTCTTTGTATATGTGTATTTATAGACCTTAACCGTCTCACCACAAAAAAGTTAAACATCTATTGAACACTTGTCTAAAAAACTGTCAACTTCAAAACGACATTTCACATTGATATAATCTCCAATCTGGGTTCAGGCCCGGGCACAGTACTGTCACAGCTCTCCTTAAAGTGACTGACGACATTAGGCGGGGTATGGAAGACACTAAGGTTACCGTTTTAGTGTTGATCGATTTTTCCAATACGTTCAATGCCGTCAGTCACGAAGTCCTTTTGTCCATCCTCTCCTATCTTATGGTCTCTCACGATGTATTAGACTGGTTTTCATCCTATCTTCGGGGGCGTCAGCAGTCAGTTCTCGCTGGTGACACTTCATCCAGCTGGTGTGATCTTGAAGCAGGCGTCCCTCAAGGCGGTATTTTATCTCCACTTCTGTTCTCTATCTTTATAGACCTTATAACTACCGAGCTTCAGTGTGCGTATCATCTTGATGCTGACGACTTGCAGCTTTATTGTCAGGCAAGTGTTGACAACGTATCCGATGTGATTGGGGAGCTGAACAGGAATTTAAAAGCGGTGAAGAACTGGTCTGATCGATTCGGGGTGGCGGTTAACCCAGGCAAGTGTCAGGCTATCATTATAGGGAGCCCCTACAGCTTGCGAAGACTGAGTGGGTTGACTGTGCCTCCGCTTATCTTTGATGTTGCTGTCATCCCGTTCAGCTCTGATGTCAAGGATTTGGGTATGTATGTTGACACTTGCCTTGATTGGCGTAAGCAGGTCGCGACTGTGAGCAAAAAAGTCACTGGAACGCTGCGGTCCCTTTATCGGTTGAAGAATATTTTCCCATCTCACGTAAAGGCAATGCTCGTTCAATCCCTTATCTTCCCCATAATTGATTATGGTGATGTGTGTTACTATGACCTGAATGCAGATTTACTCAATAAACTTGACCGACTTCTGAATAACTGCATTCGATTCGTCTTTAATCTCCGAAAATATGATCACGTCTCCGAACACAGGTCACTTTTAAAGTGGCTGCCCATTCGCCAACGTAGAGCGTTAAGGGCCTTGACCACCTTGTTTTCTCTTCTTTATAAATCCACTTCTCCGTCCTATCTGACTACTCACTTCCAATATTTATGTTCTGCACATAGCAAAAATCTTCGATCTTGTAATAATCGTCTTCTACGATGTCCCTCTCACCGTTCTGGCTTTCTTAAATCTTCTTTTCCAATCCAGGCAGTTTTCCTATGGAATGCGGTTCCTCGGAATATCAGGACGGTATCCAGTCGGTTCACTTTCAAGTTGAAAGCTCGTGAGTAATATTACTAAGAAGCTGGCAGATTCATCTCAACGTTAACTGGTTGTTAGTTTCCACTTTATTTCTCTATACTGTTTATGTATGTATTATATGTATATAAATGTATTCTATGTATTGTATATATGTAGTAATTTATATTCACTTTCTTATTAAGTACTTTTATAGTATGTTGCACCTACTTGTCTTTGTCTCTGCATCACCCTAAGGTAGACTGGAAGATAATGCCTAAGGCATTAAGTCCGCCGCTGTACATGTTTTTTGTGCATAAAGCTTAGATAAATAAATATAAGGGTGGTTTTTTAGTTACACTTTTTTATTAGACAAGCGTTCAACAGATGTTAATCTTTTTGTGGTAAGACGGTAAACGTCGTCTAGATCTGTTAAGTCAGTATTCATCACTTCTTAACGATTCTTAACTTGTATCTATGACAAAGGACGGAAGCACTATATCATAGACATAGAGCATGAACCGAGATAGTGCTTATCTGCATTGCAATACTCTCTAAAAAGAAAGAAAAACGATCATCTATCTCTTTCCTTTACTTTGCCAGAAGAAAGAGATAGATAATCCTTTGATTTTACAGCACAGTAGTTAATCATCAACAAAGAATATCAATATTTCTGGCATTGAATTATAGTCCAAAATATAAAAGCAATAATGCGTCAATTTTACTTGATTAAGTTTTTGAACTTTCGACTTTATTTTAACATCCTCAAGGTTGCTATATTTGTGGCACTATTATCCGACATGTGTGTTCAATAAAGCCGACTAACGGAATAATAATAATTTCTGTTTTAAGGGATTATAGAGAGAAGAGGAAGTGCCTGCTGAACATAGAACACAGAATCATGCAAAGAATGGCTTCTGATCTAGATAAACTGATGTTGATGCAAAAGGTTGGTTCCTATTATTATTTTCTTTTGGTTTTAGATTGTGTAAAACATAGAGCAGTGGTGGACGGCCCCAACTTACGAGTAAGTAGGATTGAACAACGCCAGATGCATTACTATGTGCACTTTATTTCGGCACCAATGCTCTCAAAACGGCGAAGAAAAACATCTTGAGGAAATCGGCATGTCCTAGAACCAAATATTCGAAGACATGTGACATCTGCCATCCCGTGTTGGGCCTGCGGGGTCGACTACAGCCCACTCTCTCTCACAGAGTGGTGGCCTGTGTCCCAGCAGTGGGAACATTATATTATAAGCTGATAATAAAATTATGCTTATTTAAACATAATCCATACTAATACTAGAAACGAGAAAGTACCATTTGATGTCTCAATGGCTGAACGGATTAGGATGAGGCATACGGATAAATCATGACCAAGGTTAGATCATAGGATACTTTTAGTCAGTCCTAGTAATTACACTACTTCGCATAAGATATAATATTCGGCCTACACACAGCCGAAGTCGTGAAATGAGCCTTATTTTGTAAATAATGATGACAGCGAAATGCGAATTTGCCAATAAAATAATAAATACGTACTCGTACTCTGTCAAGAAAGTACCGGGAAAAGATCAATAATACACAAAATGTTTGTTATTCATCCAAATTTATTTTATCACCTTCTAAGTATGCTCCTTCAGAAATGATACACTTACGCCAACGAATAATCCAATCATCAAAACATTTTTTAAACACTGTTTCCGGAATTAATAATAATAATAATATAATAATAATAATAATAATCTTTATTCAGAATAAAAGGTAAAAAACAAAATAAATCTTAATTTAACGATGAAGGTCACACAAAGTTACATGCCTGTACTAGGATAAACCTGTATCACAGGCGAATGGAATTGAATTGAATTCAGTTCTCGCCGCGAATTCTCTTTTATGTCTTCTACCGATTGAAAACGGGTGCCACGAACGAAGTGGTAATTTGAGTTTAGGAAAAAGAAGTCGGCTGGAGCATATCTGGTGAATATGGTGGTTGATCGATGGTTTTTGTTGAGTGTTTGGTCAAAAATTCGTCACAATGATGGGCTTGTGCGAAGGCGCATTATCGTGGTGCAAAATCCAAGAATTTTCTTTCCACAAATCTGGCCTTTTTCGTCGAATTTGCTCTCTTCAATGCCGCATAACATTCAAATAATATTCCTTATTTACCGTTTGACCTTCCGGCAAGAATTTCGAGTGCACAACACCACGATAGTCGAAGAAAACAGTCAACACGACTTTGACTTTTGATTGACTTTGGCGTGGTTTTTTTCGGTTTCGGTCAAGTTGGAAGGCGCCACTCCGAAGCTTGTTGACTAGTTTGCATGTCAAACTCGTAAACCCACGTCTCGTCACCAGTAACAATGTGTTTTATGAATGTTGGGTCGGAATTGACTCGTTCTAGCCGTTCATGTTCTCAGCGACTCTCATGCGATTGAGTTTTTGGAGAAAACTCAGGTCTTTTGGGACTAACCGAGCGGTAACATGTTTCATACCCAAATGATTAGTTAAAATGGTACCGATCAACTCGTGAGATACAGAAACTTCGGCGGCTATCTCTCTTAAAGTTGAATGAGGATTTTCAGTCACTATTTCCTTCACTTTTGCGATGTTAACTTCAGTTGCAGACGTTGATGGCCTACCAGAGCGAGGCAAATCTTCCATCACATGTCGAGCGCTTTTGAACGCTTTGTAACACTCATAAACACGCGTTTTTGATAAAGTCGATTCACCGTAAGCCTTCTGTAACATTTTCACTGACTCCGAACACGAAATTCCATTTGCGATGCAAAAAGACAAACTCTTTGTTCGATGTTTTTGTCCATTATGAAATTCGCAATACACATATGGTATAACTAAAAACAGCACTGTATTTAATATAAATAACAGATGCAACTCAAACTCCGCGCCAATATGGAAAACAGTTGTGCCAATCTAACAACAACAAAAAAAACAGATATTTGAATTTGGAACCATAAACACATCATCCATTCCCGATACTTTTTTGACTCTGAATGTATATCGACGCCGCCGCCGATAGGGAGAGCGGGGGCTTGTGTGGCCGTGTTGATGAAAGTGGTGATCATCATCGTTTCTTCATGCAGATTCCATCAGTTCCATGGGATCAGTCAGTGGGTACTCGGGCAAGCCAGTAAAACGTAGGTTTAGTTACAAATCACAGACACGTATAGTCGTATATTCGGTATGTTCACAGGATATTCACAATGCGGATTTAGAATACTTCATTACTTAAGATAATTTAGCAATAAGGTTTGTACGGTGAACGTGACAGTTTCGATCGTACGCTCGCAACCAAGTCCGTGGCGGGAATCCTTGCACTATTCGAATATAGAATTAGAAAATCGACTCTGTCCACGTGTTTTTGGCGGGAGAACAATAGCGCCATCACACGGCGTTCACAGTACAACTCGATCAACCAATCAGAATTAAGTTACATGTTTGCCAATATTAAGATATTAAATGATAGAATTCTTATTTTGATAATGTTGTCATCTTGAATTTCAAATTGGAAATTGCTCGCGACGATTAACGACAACGAACAAGTGGTCGATATTCGATCATAATTTATTTAAATACTAGCTGACCGGGCAAACTTCGTACCGCCTCTAAAAAAACCTTTTAAAACTTCCCTGGACTTCCAGAAGTAATTCAAAACCAAAATCAGCCAAATCGGTCCAGCCGTTTTCGAGTTTTAGCGAGACTAACGAACAGCAATTGATTTTTATATAATAGAGATTAAGTTAAGCATTAACTGTGCCAAACATACTCCTCCGTCTGCATAATTTTCTTAAAAGGATTTTTCTTTACGTCTTAATATTTAAATGATAATAACGATTGTTATTGGCGTTAGATAACCACACGGCCGATAGCGTCAGTTTTTTATCGCTTTAAAAATTCATACTAAGCACACTTGGTATTTTTATCGGATAAACCGGGCGTATCGCGTAAGCTGCAGTATTTTTAAAGTAATTGGCAACATTAGGTGATGTCATAATTTGTGTACGACACGCCTAAATAATTTCTGCTCTTTTCTTGATTTTCTTTGTTTGGAACATTCTTGCAAGAATGTCTGGTGGTATAAAGAGTGAAGTGGACACCGAACGTCGTCAATTTGAAGAAAGATGGACCGATGAATACTTTTTCACTATGTACTATGGTAAGCCTACCTGCTTGGTGTGTAACGAGACATTGCCTGATTTTAAAGAAAGTCTTATGAAACGTCACTATTCTAGTAAGCATATTGCCCAGCATACGCTTACGGGCCAGTCTAGAAAAGACACAATTCGAAAGCTAATTACCAGCTTTGAGAAACAAACGGTTAATGCTATGAAAGCTAGCTTCATAATCAGTTCAAAATTAGCAAAGTCATCGAAGCCGTTCACTGATGGAGAATTTATCAAGGAGTGTATGTTAGAAATAACAGATGTTATATGCCCTGAAAAGAAAAAAGAATTCGAAAAAATTTGTTTGTCGAGGCGCCAAATTGTTCAACGCCTCAATATGATGGCCGAAGATATCAATAATAAGTTACTTGTACGTGCCTCTGAATTTGAAGCATTTTCCATAGCTTTAGACGAAATCACTGATTTGTTTGATATTACGCGACTAGCTATTTTTATACGAGGAGTTGACAAAGAATTTACTGTAACTGAAGAATTGCTGGCCTTACAACCGCTTAAAGGGGCCTATACTGGAGAAGACATTTTTAATGAGGTTGGAGATGCTATCGCTCGGTATGGCCTGCAGTGGTCCGGATTGATCGGAGTTTGTACAAATGGTGCACTACATATGACCAGTTTACGTAAAGGTTTTATCAGTATTATAAAAGACAAAGCTGTTAACCTCAGAGTGGAAAAAGAAAACTTGATAATCCTCCATAGCATTGTCCATTACGAAGACTTTTGGTCTAATTCGCTGCGCTTGCTGAACGTTATGGATGTGGTAGTGAAGAGCATAAATGTTTGTGCCACCCTGGCACCTGACCATCACCCGTTCAAATCATTTTATGACGACCTCATTTTAGAACATGATGATTTTGCATACTATTGTAAAGGAAAATGGATAAGCAAATGCAAAATGTTAAAAAAGTTTTACGTTCTTAGACAAGAAATTGCCGAACTAATGGAAATGAGAAACAAAGCATTGTTTTTGCAAGTCAGTGATCGAAAATGGGCATGTGACTTAGCCTTTTTGGTTGACGTTACGGAACACTTACACGGATTGAATTTGAAACTTCAAAGACGAGGTCAGTTGGTAAACGAATTGTACAGTCATATGAAAGCGTTTCAGAACAAAATTCTCTTATGGGAAATGCAAATGCGATCTGGCAACTTTTATCATTTTCCAACACTCTTCAGTCATGAAGTTGTTGCTTACTCTCAATATGCTGACGAACTGAAATCGATGTCGGAATATTTTTCTAAAAGACTTGCCGATTTCAAGAACATGGAAAGCAATATAAGCCTGTTTACTGTTCCAATAGAAAGTAATGTAGAAAAAGCTCCGTCTTACCTACAAATGGAGCTGATTGAGCTACAAGAAGACATACGTCTCAAGAGCATGTTTAAAGACGTGGAGCTATTGGACTTCTACAAATCATATTTACATGAAGAAAAGTATCCAAAACTGCGAGCACTTGCAAGAAAAATCATTTCTGCATTTGGGAGCATATATAAATGTGAACAGATATTTTCAAAAATTCAAACTCACTGTTCGAAACAGCAAAACAAACAAAAAGAGGAACTTTTTGCAAACAGTTTATGTGTTAGTATGAGTGGTATTGAGCCAGACATAAATAAACTTGCGCTTCTAATACAGTACTATGCTATGAATGTGAAACTTAAGGAGGTGCAGTACATAGCGAACACTTTGTAAACGTCTACATTTTCGTCGCAAAGTTAGCCATATCTGTACATGAAAAAAAAAAATACTATGTTCAGTCAAATGTACATAGAAAAGACTTATAGCGGCCATACACCATACTGCCTATCGTACAATCGGCATGACGATCGATTTGATCAAATTGGCAGTTCGTCCATATACACCATACACCATACTGCCTATCGTACAATCGGCATGACGATCGATTTGATCAAACTTCAATTCGGCAGCAGTGATGCCAACTTAGCAACTTTATAGCTAGATCTAGCTATTATTCGGTGACAGACAGCTACAATTTTATAAAACTTGTGGCTTAACTTTTTAGCTACTTTTTTACCGACTTGTTTTATCCCACTAGTGGGAATCAGTTGGTAATACAAGTGAAAGTGAGTTCAATCGATTTTCGACTTTATTGACATTTATGCAAACACCGGATTTTAATGAACGAGCAATGTTAGCTAACGAGAATGTGAGAAAAAACAAACTAAATTTTGAATGTCAATAAGGTCGAAAATCGCTTGAACCTGTTTTTTTAACTTGCTTAACGATAGCAAGTTAAAAAAAGGTTCAGGCAATTTTCGACCCTCCATTCCATTCCACTCCACTCCACTCCACTTCACTCTCCATTACAGTCCAGTCCATTCCATTCCATTCCATGTTAATACACACATTACCCTCCTTTGCGTCGCGCAGTCTGTAAAAAGTGTCGTTACAATTTTTTCCGCCTAGCCCCCTTTCGCAACGCGCCATAAGGAACTTCGTTCCAAAAAATATACGTTTCGAATTGAGAACCTCCTCCTTTTTTTTACGTCGGTTAAAAAGTAGCTACCGAATATTAGCTAGATCTAGCTATAAAGTTGCTAAGTTGGTATCACTGCTGCCGATTTGAAGTTTGATCATTCCGATTTGATCAAATCGATTTGATCAAATTGGCATGATCAAATCGATTTGATCAAATCGGCATGATCAAGCCTATTGTTATGCCAATTTGATGGATTCCACGCCCACACATGGTCAAATCTAACTGATCAAATCGGTAGCGTCATGCCGATTGTACGATAGGCAGTATGGTGTATGGCCGCTATTAAACAAAAACAATTTACAAAAGTGGTCTAGTACTACGAAAAAAAATAAATTTCAATATGATCACGACAAAATTTTTCGTCTCGAAATTATCAATTTTTTCAGCGACAACCATCATATTTTTTATAACTATATCAGAGGAAATTTCATAGACTAAAGACATATCTAAAACTGTTTAAACTCAGAACTGTAATTTTTTTAAATATTCAATTAAAACTGCAAAATTTCTTACAATTTTCCCGCCGCTGCTTCACCACCGTGACTACCTAAAGATTAGCTACCTTAATGTTCTTTAATAAAGTACAGGTATAAAATGAAATTGTATTTTTTTTGTTTTCCTATGTTGAATGTTACATGCTTAGCTTGCAACTCCCGAAAATTACACATAGTAAATTAAAAGTCCTCCATGTCGAATTTACGCACGGCACGTTTGGCTTAGTTGCTGAGCGATCGACTGCTCTCGCTCAGCGCTATCGTGGATTTTATTCCCGTTAGGTAAAAATATTTTTATAAATACCAGCCAGAATGGAGCTCATCAAATTATGTTTCATGAAGTATTGTATAATCGAAGCTATTTTGGCGAAGCTGTGCAGGGTTTATAGGAACCTAAATTTGTAAAAAAATAATATTATTATTGATATTATACGTATTAATGCTTTCGACCTGCATCGCGTATCGCTTTTTTGAGGAAAGAGAAATTCAGCTACGAGTGGGACTCGACCACAACTTTCTGGATCAGTAAGGCGTCTGGAGTAGCACTCGCAGGTGATTTTTCCGTAAAAAAATTACGATACGCGATGCCAGCGTTAATGCGTATAAATATTTAAAACTTCAGTGTGGTAGACGATATCTAATACAACATTGATTTGGTTGGTTGTATTAGTTTGATACTATTTCTATAGATGGCGAAATATTACCAAGAAACGTTTAAACAAGGGGATTGAAAGATTGAGTGGAGTCGTGATAGCCTAATTGGTAAAGGCGTCTGGAGGACGGATCCAGAAAAACGCGGGTTCAAGTACTACTCACAGTAGATTTTTCTTTCTTCAAAAAATCAAAATTATGTACTTTGAACCTAACCTGTACGATTTGGGGTGCCCCAATTTCCCGAGCTCGCTACGCTCACTCTTGGACTAAAGTCTTATCAATGCAAAGCAGTTTGAAGTTGGCAAATCCAAATACTTGATTCAAAATCGGCATTAAAAGTTATTTCATGCCATATCTTCATTTTGTTTTCTAGGTGGAAGTCTTTGAACATGCCCTAGAACATACAGCCGGCGATGACTTAGCCAAGCTTCTTTGGCTGAAGAGCCCATCTTCTGAAGTGTGGTTCGAGCGTCGCACGAACTACACTCGTTCTCTGGCCGTCATGAGCATGGTGGGCTACATCCTGGGGCTCGGAGACCGACATCCCTCCAACATCATGCTGGACCGGGTCACCGGGAAGTTCCTACACATAGACTTCGGAGACTGCTTCGAAGTAGCCGTGACGAGGGACAAGTTCCCAGAGAAGATTCCGTTCAGATTAACCAGGATGCTCATCAATGCTATGGAGGTAAGGTTTTAAAACTTTTGTGCTTAGAATGTCCCCTCCGCTAGACGGGAACAACAATGTCGTACGAAGCGACAAATCCCGTCACGCTTGGTGGCAGGCACCCCTTCAGGGTCCTAAAGACTAAAGACTGGCACTTGCAGAAGTCGTTCCGACGCGGATGAGCCTGTTGTTGGCGTTGCTTGGCGATACCTCTTGATGTTGCAGGTGACCATAGACTACGATGACCGACCTACATCAGTCAGGCAGTATGCTTGTTTGTTATTGTTTCCCATATCATACAAAAAAAATGACTATAATATTATACTTAAATTCAATATAATTGTTGCTCACAAGGAGACAAGACTTATCCATTAGGTATTATCGATTTTAATCTGAATCCATAAAGCGTTATCAAAGAATTTCTCAGATAAAAACTGTAGTAAAAGAATATGTAAATTATGTGTTGGTAATCATTATTATGCACATGCATATAGTATATTTATGCAATGTAGTTTTCTTCCTATTGTATATTTCTCAAGTATTTGTTTTATCGTTTGAAGGGGTGGACGAGGACATAATATATTTTACTAGTCTCCGATAACAATAATACATAAACTAGGTATAAGTTTTACTAAAAATGCAGAGTGACGGTTCAAATGTATTAAAACGACAAAAAACCAAATTATTCCGGCAAGCAATTTCAAGTTTAGAGATTGCAACTCCGACAATCATTTTTCTTCTACCCAGATAGTCTCTATACAAATGGCGTTAATATTGATATGAAAAAATAACACAAACACATTTTTACCCATTTTTTTTTTCATATCTCCAGGTAACCGGAATCGAAGGCACATACCGTCGCACATGCGAGTCAGTGATGGAAGTGCTCCACCGTCACAAGGACAGTGTCATGGCCGTGCTAGAAGCGTTCGTATACGATCCGCTTCTCAACTGGAGGCTTATAGACGCCGGGAGACGGTCCCGGGCCGACGCCGAAGTCAGTTCCACTTCAGACCCGGCGCCATCGTCCCCACAGCCTAGCAAGAGCAGGGTCCACATAGGAGTCAACGACCCTCTCGACCAACCAGCGGAGACGAATCTGAACAAACGAGCGCTCGCTATAGTCAATCGAGTGCGGGACAAATTGACCGGTCGAGACTTCCAGCACATCGATGGGATTGTAACCGTACAGAAGCAAGTAGACCTGCTCATACAGCAAGCGACGAGTAACGAGAATCTGTGCCAATGCTATGTAGGGTGGTGCCCCTTCTGGTAATACCAAAGGACTATGTATGTAAAGACACATTTTTTTGTATCATCTGAATTTTGTTTGACTCTGTTTCCGGTGGACAATCAGGCCAAAAGTCCATCAGTCCATCCAGTGAAGCACTACTTCTCCTTGTATCTGTTTATTTGAGAAATGTAACTGCACATAAATCTTTAAAATAGTTACCTATTAGATTTTTGATAACGGTATGGAGTGTATCAAGAGTTTGAATACACAGAGTAGTAATTATATGCTAAGTGAACACACAGGAGAAAGGCAAGCCCTGCAGACTGCTCTAAAATTATTAAAAGAAGCAACTATGCTGTTCTCTATAGGACTCTACAGTATAAAATCTTTTAAAGACAAGCTTTCTCGACGTCCAATATCGAGTCTTTAATAGAATCTAAAGACAAACAGTAGCTTCATCGCTGCCGCGGCGCTGGGTCTTTAAAGAATAGCACACAGGATAGATCCTGTATGCTATTCTTTAGCGCATGAAAAGCTTGGCTTTCACTTAGAAGTGAAAGCCAAGCTTTTCATACGCTACTTATGATCTCTGTAAACATCATAACATAGAATTCATAATTGAGTACCTCCGCATTTATTTACTACTTTGTAATCGAATCGCAGTATACAGCTGGTAATATTTAAATTACGCACTGTATAACGTCACATAATTATCTCTAAACTACTTTAATGCATTTATGTTTCTGCACTCAGCATTTAGCCATTTAACTAGTTCGTAAAAATAGATTGTATTGAGGTATTTAAGCTAAAGATGTTACTTCGGATAAACCCGGTTACTGCAACGAAAAAATTAGTAATAAGTAACCATAGACATAGACCAGGGACTGAACTTTATCTGCTTAATAGACAATACTCTTTAGAAATAGAGAAAATCAGTTGTTTAGCGCGACTGCATTATTTTTGATAGAAAAGTTCTGATGCTCGTCTGATACACCCCGCATACTATCAGAAATTATGATCCAGTAACTTTTACAATACCTACAAAATGTGCCTTCCGGATATCATCAGAAACGGACGTTCCGTCAGAATTTTACTAACAGTGTGCGGTATCTATCTAAAATCAAATATCTAAAATCAAAGTATACAGCGAGTGCCTTCCGGCGGGCATCAGATTTTTTCTGATATTTTTACAGTATGCGGATGCGCTTACCTATCTATTCTTCTTGTAAGACATAGGTAATGTCTATGGTAATGTGGAGAAAAGAGGTTGATTGGCAAACAATTGTGTTTCTCTCTTTTTGTAGAAGGTATTTTATTTGACGTTTGACTAGGGATGGCTCAGTCCATGCTCTATGTCTATTAAACCAATCGCAGCTCTAGACTTGTTCATTTTGACGCGTCGGCCATTTTCCTTCCAGTAACCGGGAGTATGATCAGCAAATTATACATATAGTTAACTTGTAACCATCAAATCACATTGTATAGCAGAGTAAAAACGCCATATGAGGGTATTTGGTTGGTAGAAATTGCAAGGGGTAATCAGTAAGAAACACGTAATTTTATTACGATGGATCCATTCGTGGTAAATTTACAGAAACAAAGAAAATGATTGTGTTTATTGGCGTTAAAAATGAGGATATTTGGTACAAGAGGTAGAACAGCGAGTAATATGTTACGATGGATCCATTCGTGGTGTTAACACCTTTTTATTAAAACTTCAGGGGTAATTGACAAAAAGTTTATGACGTGCAAGTGGCGATTTAAATTTTGTCTTTCTATCGTAGCACAATGCGCTGCGATTTATCCAAAAGATTTATCTTAGTGTCTGTTTGGTACACACGGCTGCACATCAAACTAAACACAACCAGTTTTTCTTGGGCTCGCTATGTATAATAATTCTGCACCAAATGTCACGTAATACTGGTTTGCATAGATTTATATGTAGCCATGTTCTAACCTTAACTCTCGAAGAAAAGAGGTTACTTTATGCAGGGCATTGACTGTGCGCATTACGCATGCGTATGCCCTGCAAGTTGTACAAAAGGCTGTCACCATTCACAGTTATAGCAACTAACGTGTCATACTAATTATGAATGAATTAGCTCGCGTTGATCGGACAATTTAGTGAGAGCCATTAATAGCACCGTTTTCCAACCGAAGGGTAGAAAACGGATATTTAGGTTCCAGCGTAGCTAGACCCACCTTGAGATTACCCCTTGGATTTTCGCGTGTGACAACACTAAATTCCTAACCTACCTACACCCCGCGCGTCTCCCCCCACCACAGCACGCCCGCCGCCATGTTGCGCCGGGCGATCGCTTCGCTTGTTCTTCTTATCTGTTGTCCGTTTGAGCTAAGACTGTTTGATATCTGTAAAGATGTGCCACTTTTTGAAGAACCATCTTTAATGTCCATAGCTCTTTTCGGTTGCTGTGCCAAGGTTGTTGATCGGTGGTCCAGGTGCCACTTAGGCTCCTTTCGTTTACTGTGGCTCCCCATCCTTGATTTGATGCATCGGTTGTAATAAATACTGAGGGATCTCTGTGGTGAATCGGTGATGTCTGATCTACATGATCTAACCACCACTGAAGCTCCTTCACGACGCATTGTGGAAGGCTGTATTTCTTGTTTCTGTCGTGCTCTGGGAGCAAATTTGCTTGTCTTTGGATTTGCCTGCAATGAAGTCTTCCCAAGGGAACAACAAATGTCGCAAAGCTGATATTTCCTAGGATAACATTTGCTTTGTGCCACGTCCACCAGTTTTTCTTCAATGTGTCTTCTAATAGTGTTATAATTTTTTGTGTTTTGTACCCTGGGAGGCATTTGAGGTTTTGTTCTGTGTTCCATATTATTCCTAAATATTCTATTATTATTGTTGGGGTTATAATCGACTTTTTCAAGTTGACGCACCATCCCAGGTCTAATGAGGTCTACCAGACATCGGAGTATATGTCGAGTCTGTTGTGATAAAACATGCTGATTCGTGTGCATAATTAAAAAATCGTCCAGATACACAATGATTCTGATGCCTTCTTTCCTGAAATAATTAGCCAGCCAATTAGAGATATTTGCAAAAGTGTATGGGGCAGTGGCCAGCCCAAAAGGCAAACATGTCATTTCATATGCAAAAGCTAGGAATCTGCGGTGTGTGTTAGAAATGGGAATGTGGAAATATGCTTGTGACAGATCTAATTTTGTCATGAAATCAAGCATAATGTAAAGTCATGTATTCAAGCTAAACGGTATTTTGAAATGAGTAATGAGCCGAAATTTTTGAGGCTTCAAAAAGTTATTCAAATTTCTTAAATCAAATATAGGGCGGTTGGATCCGTCTGATTTCTGACGCAGAAATAAGGGCGACAAGAAGCCGATGATTTGCGGGAACACTTTTGAGCGGCGGCGGCGCCTGAATCCAATTTTTTTTCTATTTCTTGTGACATTTCTTTGGAAGTTTTATTTAATAACGTTGGCAGGTGTTTTTACTAAATCTATATGATGGTGGAGCGCTTTCAAATGGGATCCGGTAGCCAGATTATTGATAAAATATTCTTCGGTGCCCCTAGTGTTTCCCAAACGTGAAGTTTTTTACTAACCTGCCCTGCACGAAATTTAGAACCTTTTATTCCTATTTTGTTTAACGGGGGCGCGTTTTGTTTGAAATCGAGGCCTTTCCGGCTTTCGATTGGCCGAGTTTTCTCTTGATTTGTGTCGTAGTTCCCGGTAGTACTCGTCTTTCTCGGACGGGTCGTAGACGCTGAAGCTGTTGTGATTTTCCGAAACTTGCCGGGAAAAAACTTAAAAATGCCTCCTTGTTCTTTTATCAGGTCTGATAGTTGGGGTTCAGCGAATAAGTGACTTTCTGATGGAGGAATTGAATGGAGTAATTCATTTATTATTTTATTTTGTGGTTTGTATATGGCTCTTCTTTGTTGGATTACCTCCGATCGTTTGCCACAGGTATATTGGAGGAGCGAATCCGAAACTTTTCCAAAAGATGAGTCTGACTCAAGGATTTTTTGCTTATATAAGTCTTGTATTGGTCTTGGTTGTATGACTATTTGAATAATACATGTAGAGCACTGGAGAACATCTTTATTAAGATATGCAGAGTTACATGATAAAATACAGTTACAATAGTTGTAGACACAGAGCGGTTCATGACGCCATCTTAACATTTAGTGTTGTTGCCAAGAATAGTGATGTGCTTAACGACTAGTGAAGTGCTCACAACATCCTCCTTAAATTAAAAAAGAAAATATATATTCTACTCTTATTCTTGCTAATAATCTACTTAACTAAAACAGTCCTTCACAGTCATTTGACTTAACAAAACATTAACTCTTATAAATCTAACCGTCTTGGTGGTCTACTTATTCTTCCACATCTAGTGCGGATTTCAGCTGGAGTTGTTGCATGTTCAAAGGATGGTACTACTGGCTGTGATTGTAATGTAGGTGTCTTCTTGATACTTGGAGATGTTTGAGGTGACTTAAGAGGTTTCAAGATATGTTGCCTGTTTCTTCTTCCTACAAACCCATCTGTACCTTCCACGGTATAGGACCTAGGCTGGTCACATTTGGATTTTACTGTGCCTGTAATCCAAGGGGTTTCAGGCATCTTCTTAAAATATACTGTATCTCCTTCTTCTAATTCGGGTAATGATTTGGTCCTTTTGTCATAGTAATTTTTCATTTTATTTTTGTTATCATTCTTAGCTTTTACATATTCTTGAAATTTGACTGTTCTTGGTTTTAAATTTTTTGTGACAGTAGGCAACTGTGTTCTGAGTGAACGTGACATTAACAGTTGTGCTGGAGATGTGTCCGTTACCCTGGCCAGATATTGTCGAAAATGGTCATTTGAATCTTATAGATAATTAGTTTTGCGGCTTCTGTAATTGTTGCGCACATTTTTAAATTTGTTGCGTTTATAGTTTTTTAATTATTTCACAAAAACATTTCCTGCTGGGGTAACGTTACCCCAGCCAGACCTTTTTCTTTCTAATGGGAATATTTAAATAAATACTAGCTATAAAATTAGTTGTCTAGATGAAGTAAATGTTGTGCCTTATTTTGTATTTATTCTTTCTTCGGTTGCGAAGTTATTCGAGATTTTGCTGGGGTAACGTTTTTGGTTTTGCTAGATCTTTGAAATGGTTAAGCGGATTCTTATCATATTTTGTACATGACTTCTTAGGAATCAGTTTAAATTTGTTCTGCAATAAAAAAACCAAAATAATGCATAGCTTAAAGGTTATTTCATTAAATAGAAAAACACTTCAATTGGTCCCAGCACTCTCAATAAGAAGTCTAAAGACTTACTTTAAACGTTATTTTAAAGCTTGTAACTGCCTTCAAATGTATATGAAGTTTCATTAGTATCCTGTAAGTATTTAACAAGTTATGATGATATTCAGTTCTTCACGAGCACGATCTTGATGCGCGCCGTGTTATTTGGCCACTGGATTGGATATATGAACTGAATGTTATGTCAATTATTAGTTTTTTAGTTCAGTTGTATATCAGTAAAATTTCAGCGTAGTACATTGGATAATTAATGAGATAATACGATTAAAGTCATTAGGAAGTGAATAACAGTGGTAACCCGACCAAGTTTAGGTGGTTACGAAAAAGCGAAAACGCAGAACATTATGGTACCTTCTAAAATATGTAGGATAGTGTTTCAAATTTAGTACAGACATGTACACAAGTTTAAAAAAAAACTACATGATTATTAAAGATTTTTTATTGACAGGTAAAATAATCATTTAAATTGAACTTTTAAAGTATTAATGAACTTATACTTAAAAACACTCATAGATTAAAATTACAGATAGTAATTTTGCTTTTTTGAAATTTTCTATTATTTTTTATTTAAATCTATAATTTCAGTATACACAGTACACAGTTACAGTTTTTATTGAAATATACACATATTGGAATGTGTAATGATTGATACACATTTGAAACTCGAATCGTCATGTATTTGCGAGTTTATATCAACGCGAGTATTGCAACAAGGTAATCATGGATTTCTTAAAGTCTACGTGTCCAAGGAGTGTGTGGAAATAAGTAGCTACCTACCTGTTGCGGTAGTCCCGACTCCCGACATTGATAACGATAAAAATCGGTTGCTAAGTCATGAATTTCATTAATCAATTTTCTAGTCATATGTTGACAATGTATACACAAAAACCTTCCACTTGAATCAATCTATCTATTAAAAAAAACTGCTTCAGAATCCGTTGCGTAGTTTTAAAGATCTAAGCAAACAGGGACAAACAAACGGGAAGCGACTTTGTTTTATAGGCACTATAGCGAAGGATAAATATGTCGTTATCATTGTTGAAAATTCCAGTCCAGTTAATAACTAAGTACGAAAAAAAGAAAATAATAAGTAAGTTCCTAAATTCAAATATTTAAGCCTTAAAAAAATACAGTTTTAGATAAGTACCTAACAACATGTAGGTACATATTAATAATAATTTTGCTACTATTTCTGTTGTTACATTATGCAAGCTTACCTTGTTCGTGAATTCATCAAGCAGCCTGCACCATAATTATGATCATCAATAGAAGCACTCCACATTAGCAGTAATTCGCCACACTTATTATTATATAATAGCTCTCACGCACTCGATAAATATTTGCAAAAACAGGAAACGGAACTGCCGAAGTGCACGCGCACTCTGCAAGATGAATTATGTGTTTATGGTATAATCACATAATTATGGTATATGCCATAATCACATAATTCATGCAAACAATGTATTACACCCCTTCACCCCACCCCTCCCACGTCTCACCGAACGACATAATTATATCGGTGATTTTCGATAAGTTTGTGCAACTGGGAGATAATAATAATGTTTTCATAGTACAGATATTATTGTATTATTATTTAACAGTGTACGCGTCTGTACCGAAATTGTAAGGTGTATTATACTAAACATTTCAAAAGATAGTGTAATGTTCTGCGTTTTCGCTTTTTCGTAACCACCTAAACTTGGTCGGGTTACCACGGTCATTCACTTCCTAATGACTTTAATCGTATTATCTCATTAATTATCCAATGTACTACGCTGAAATTTTACTGATATACAACTGAACTAAAAAACTAATAATTGACATAACATTCAGTTCATATATCCAATCCAGTGGCCAAATAACACGGTGCGCATCAAGATCGTGCTCGTGAAGAACTGAATATCATCATAACTTGTTAAATACTTACAGGATACTAATGAAACTTCATATACATTTGAAGGCAGTTACAAGCTTTAAAATAACGTTTAAAGTAAGTCTTTAGACTTCTTATTGAGAGTGCTGGGACCAATTGAAGTGTTTTTCTATTTAATGAAATAACCTTTAAGCTATGCATTATTTTGGTTTTTTTATTGCAGAACAAATTTAAACTGATTCCTAAGAAGTCATGTACAAAATATGATAAGAATCCGCTTAACCATTTCAAAGATCTAGCAAAACCAAAAACGTTACCCCAGCAAAATCTCGAATAACTTCGCAACCGAAGAAAGAATAAATACAAAATAAGGCACAACATTTACTTCATCTAGACAACTAATTTTATAGCTAGTATTTATTTAAATATTCCCATTAGAAAGAAAAAGGTCTGGCTGGGGTAACGTTACCCCAGCAGGAAATGTTTTTGTGAAATAATTAAAAAACTATAAACGCAACAAATTTAAAAATGTGCGCAACAATTACAGAAGCCGCAAAACTAATTATCTATAAGATTCAAATGACCATTTTCGACAACATCTGGCCAGGGTAACGGACACGCTGGAGATGGTAGATTTCCTCTAGGTGTATTCCTGAACTGAAGTAATGCAAGATATGGATCTGTTCCTGATTCCTCTGACTTGGTAAGAAAACGTTTACATATCTTGACTGCAGACTCTACCAAACCATTTGACCTTGGTATGTAGGGACTTGAAGTATTATGCTGTATTCCCCATTCAAAAATAAAATTCTTAAACTCTACCGAATAAGGAAGTTTCCATTTTAACAAAAATCAAAAATACTTATTAAAATTGTAAGGCAAAGAAATTATAATATATATGGTGAAAGAATTATTTTAATAACTTGAAAAATGACAAAGTTAATCCACTTTTACTGAATCCCCAATTAATTTTGAAATGCACGCGGAGCATTTGGTCTGTGACGTCACAAGTCTCTACGCGTGGGTGGGCCGGGTAGCGCTTAGCGGCTGTTTCGAGTATTTCGTGGTTTGTTGCTCACAGTAAGTACATGGAATGCGGTGTTTGAGTGTCTGTGTGAAGTATTAAGTAACCTTATTAATATATTTCGTATAATATACTATCTTTTAGCTAAGTAAAAACTAGATTAAAGTAAATTTTAAACGATGGAGAGTGGATTTGTGCGTGGACAGTCTAACAGTGGAAAACAATTTTTTTTTAATAAGTCGTAGGTATTACATATCATTCCTTGTCCTTGAAGCGACGAGGTTCGGTCGTTAATTTTTAGGGTTCCGTAGCCAAATGGCAAAAACGGAACCCTTATAGATTCATCATGTCTGTCTGTCTGTTCGTCCGTATGTCACAGAGAGCTATCCTGTTGAAACTTGGTAAGTAGATGTACCTATTATGTGAACCGCATTAGGATTTTCACGCAAAAATAAAAACAAAACAAATTTTGGGGGTTCCCCCCATACTTAGAATTGAAACTCTATTTTTTTTCACCAAATCCATACGTGTGGGGTATCTATGGATAGGTCTTTAAAAATCATATTGAGATTACTCATATATCATTTTTTTCTAAACTGAACAGTTTGCGTGAGAGACACTTCCAAAGTGGTAAAATGTGTGTCCCCCTGTAGCTTCTAAAATAAGAGAATGATAAAACTAAAAAAAAAAATATAATGTAGACCTCAACAAAAACTTCCAACGAAAATTGGTTTGGGTGAGATACAGTTAGCAGTTTTTGAGATATAGTAGGTACATTTTTAAAAACCGCAAATATAACTTTGCCATTCATACAAACACTATGAAAAACAAAGATATTTTTACTGTTTGTGTATATTACTTACTAATCTCAATATAATTATATCCCTAATATATGCCTACTACTACGGAACCCTTCATGGGCGAGTCCAACTCGCACTTGGCCGGTTTTATTGCTTTTTAACGACACTTCGTAATTCTGACCTTAAAACATGCGTGTAAGGTTGAATTTGATTTGATGTAGTTTACAGATTTATGGTTACAGAGTTACAGAGAGTTATGGTTGTATTTGTACACTTGGGAACGATACAATATTTATAATGTACTTTCACATCAGTTTGCACGGTTTCCATAATGATTCCACAACGATAATACTTGTTCAGTCTTGTTTGAACCAAAAGTAATAACCGTCTGAGGTGACCGCGCATTGACGACTTCTCGACTCGAGCGAGTGATGAGACTTGTGACGTCATGAGATTGTTGACCGGCCGCGCGCCGAGAAGTTTTAAAGCGGACGGGAAAAGTATTATAACTTCGTCATTTATGAAGATAATTGAAAAAAAAATTCAATGGGCTTCATTGCAAGTTTAGTACTATTTTTTAAAAAAAAATAAAAAAAATTGGAAACTTCCTTATTAAATGGTGGTCCATTGTCAGAGAATAACTCAACTGGGATACCATGTCTACTAAAAATACTTTTAAGACAAACAATTACTGTTTTGGCGTTAGTACTTGCCACTGACATTAATTCAATATAATTTGAGTAATAATCTTGTACTACAATGTATTTTTTAGATTTATAATCCATAAAATCAACACCAACTTTTTCCCATGGAAGTAATGTTACCTCATGTGGAAGAAGTGGTTCTGGAGCATTTGAACTTCTATGTGACAGGCAAGTATGACATGACTGTACAATGTTTTTTATATCAGTTGACATGAATGGCCAAAATACATGTCCTCTTGCAAACGCTTTTGACCTTTCAATTCCCAAGTGACCACTATGTATTATTTTCAAAATTTCTGGCCTTAATTTTTTAGGAATGACTTTACTATTACTTCTAAAAATTAAATCATTTTCTGTATGTAAATCAAATCTATACTGCCAATATTCATTCAGATCTTTGTGAATTTGAGTTTTATTTGAAGGCCATCCTTCTTTACAGTATTTTTTCAAAATCTGCAGACTTTCATCTTCATTAGTGCCTTTAATTAGCCACTGTAGACGTTCTGAGGAGACTGGTAATGACTTTATCAGTAAATTGACATGAACAATGACATCATCATCCAATTCATCTGAACTTGTTTCAGAGAGTGCTGCTCTTGACAAGGTATCAGCAATGTACATGTGACTACCTTTCTTGTAAACTACATTTAGACTATAGGTTTGTATTTTCAACATCATTCTTTGCAGACGTGTTGGAACCTCGACTAAAGACTTTTTAAACAATGTTATTAAAGGAGCATGATCAGTCTCTACAGTTACAGTTTGTCCATATATAAATTGATGGAACTTGATGCAAGCAAAAACGATTGAATAGAGTTCTTTCTCTATTTGTGCCATTCTCTGTTGAGTATCTGTTAAAGTTTTTGAAGCATAATATACAGGATGCTGATTTTGTAACAACACTGCGCCAACAGCACTGTTACTGGCATCACTTTGAATGACTATATGATCGTGAACATTGAAGTGTGACAACACTGGGACTTGACATATTAATTGCTTCAAACGACAAAATGTTGTTTCATGATTCGCAGTCCACTGCCAATCAGTAGACTTTTTTAATAATTGGCGTAAAACTTCTGTCTCACCTGCCATGTTTTTAATAAAAGGACTTAAATAATTAAGCATGCCTAGAAATCTTTGTAGATCTTTTAGACAAGTAGGAGAGGGCATCTCCTTAATTGCTCTGACTTTATCCGGATCAGCTGTGATTCCGTCTGCTGAAAAAATATGACCTAAATATTTAATACTCTTTTTGGCGAATGTACATTTTTCTTTATTAAATTTGACATTATACTCCTTTGCCCTTTTAAACACTATATTAAGACGCTCATTATGCTCTTGTAGTGTTTGACCACTCACTAAGATATCATCGCTGTATACTGCCACCCCTGGTATGTCACCAAACATTTCAGTCATTATTCTGTGAAAATACTCAGGAGCACAGTTGACACCATATGGAAGACGTTTAAAACGATAACGTCCAAAAGGAGTATTAAAAGTTGTGAGGTATGAACTCTTTTGATTTAATTTACACATCCAAAATCCGTTACTCGCATCCAAGGTGGAGTAAAATCTTGCACCAGCCACCTTGGAGCGGACCATGTCTACAGATGGAATTGGATAATGAGTCCTTTTAATTGCCCGATTTAAATTGCGGGGGTCTAGACATACCCTTAATTGACCATTTTTCTTTTCGACTAGAATTAATGAACTCACCCATTCAGTAGGCTCTGTCACCTTTGCAATGACGTCCATTTTTTCCATTTTCTCAAGCTCTTGTTGAAGCCGTTGATGCAATGCAAATGGTACCTTCCTCGGAGCATCCACTTTTGGCTGGACCTCAGGATTTGTATTTATGTGACACTCACCAGGTAGACAACCAAGACCGGTAAAAACAGAATTATTAAATTCAACAAGTTTGTTTAAATTTATATTAATATTTTGAGACTTTAATGGAACTGACTGTGACTGACTCTTTGTGACTTTAGGACATATTATTTGACATGAATTTGACTCATTTTGACTTGTTTCAGAAGACAATTGACTTATTTCAGTTTCTGACATTTGACTACTTGTAGTGTCGACACAAAAAACTCTTTTAATTAGACCCATTTCTGAGCAGGTAAGTTTACCTAATACAGTTGGAGAATTCACATTTGCAATTATAAAATTAATTTGTTTTGTAACATATGAGTCATTAAATTGGAATTTACACTGTAAGTTTTGCTGACCTAGTACCTCTAGCCTATTACCAGTGTATGATTTAATTTTAACATCAGTTTTAGACAATAAATTGTTAGTATTAAGTGAATCATAGACACTTTTTGACATAATATTGACATCACTGCCTGTATCAATAATACAATTAATAAGTGAATTATTTATATATAAATTAATTGTCCATTCACTTGACAATGACTTAGATGACTGTATATGACCAATAAACAATTCATCTTTATCTGACTGTACCTTTTCCATGTTACTATCCGACTGTAGACATTTTACTGACTTTGACTTAATTGAACGACAACAGACTGCAAAATGACCTATTTTGCCACATTTTCTACACTTAACACTTAATGCTGGACACTTGTGACGATGCACTTGACCACACCTTGTACAGACTTCTTTTCTTGACTGCTGACTATTTTGACTGACATTCCTTGAGTTAGACTTAGATCTGGACCGTGACTGGCTCTTATTATACAAGACTGAACTGTGTTCCGATGCCAATTCATCTGTTTGGTTTCTGGAGGCAAACATGGCTTTTGCCATCTCCAAAGCCTTATTGAGATCTAGCTTGTCTTCAAGCAATAATTTTTCTCTTATGAAATTATATTTTTGGTGCATGTTACATATGAACATAATTTTGACTAGGCGTTCCTGCAGCTGTCCTAGCTCACAGTTCTGCGACCTTAATTTTAATGTGCAGGCAAAGTCCTCTAACGTTTCATTTTCACCTTGTTTGTATGTGAAAAAATTATGACATTCATAAGTGAGGTTAACTTTCGGTGCGAAGTGATTTTGAAATAATCCAATTAACTCGTCGTATTTTACCTCATCCTCGTTTTTCCCAAACGTGTTAAAGACATCTACGCCCTTTTCGCCGATAGCGTGTAGAAATAACGCTACTTTCCTCCTATCGCTTTCTTCGTCCATGCCGGTCGCGCATAAGTAGAATTTGAATGCCTGTACCCATCTTTTCCATTGTTGTGCCAAATTGCCGGACATAATCATGGGATGCGGACTCGACATCCCGGACAGCTTCTTGGGGGGCTTTTCTTCAGACATGGCGTGAAGACACCGACACGTGCCGCTCGCCCTTTTTCACAATGACTTTATTTATGAGTTGACGAACCACTTCTGACACCATGTATTGGTCTTGGTTGTATGACTATTTGAATAATACATGTAGAGCACTGGAGAACATCTTTATTAAGATATGCAGAGTTACATGATAAAATACAGTTACAATAGTTGTAGACACAGAGCGGTTCATGACGCCATCTTAACATTTAGTGTTGTTGCCAAGAATAGTGATGTGCTTAACGACTAGTGAAGTGCTCACAACAAGTCTTAACTGAGGTAGGTGCGTCATGGCAGATATCTTGAAACGCTCGTCGTTGTTGCAATAGCCCATATGTAATCGCGCCGAGACATAGGTCTATTTTTTCTAGTACTGAAACTAGTTACCAAGGTGGGGTCACTGTTGCCAGATTACTATTAACTTTCAGTGCTGTGAAAGCTGGAGATGCCTGAAACATCTTCTGCACTTCAGCATAACGGATGTTTTGCCAACTTTCAGAATTAAAACTCTGGCAGTCAATCCCTTGTTTCACATACGTTTTGTCGGCTTTTGTGACCTTAGCTTCGGTCTCTTTCGTTCCCGGGGTGAATCCTGCAGTGGTTCCTCGGAAATTTCCAGTTCGTCTGCATTAGCACATCCCAGTGGATCTGTGATAATAGGTGGTGCATTCCAATTATCTTCTGGTGCAGAGGGCTCTTCATCTTCGCTATAATTGGAGTGCATACTTGGGGACAATGGGCCCTGAGCTGAACTTGAAGAATGGGCTTGATTATCTCGATTGATCATCAGTCTGACATTTTCATTCGTAGTTTGTGCTAACATGCAGAGTTTTTCTAAGATGAGGTTTTGTTTTTCCATGAAGTCACTCATCTTAGGTTCTTTTGTAGCAGTAGCAGGCGCATCTGGACTGTGGCTTCTTTTTGAGGCCCGCGAGCTGCTTGAGATTGAGGCAATCTCTGCGTTGTTACCTTCTGCTTTTAGCATTTCAGAAGCCTCGTGTCTTGCAACGAGCTCTGCTTTAATCATATTGATCGCCTCCGGAAACTGGTTGTACGCTTGGACTGGATGTATTTTTGCTATTATTGCTAATGGCGTATAAATTAATGCGCGGCCCAATGGCCAGGTTAATAGTATCCTTTTTATCTTTTTATAGCGTCGCTCGCTGAGTGTATTTTCTGGGCTGTGGGCCTTTGCAAGTCTGACTGTTGGGATTGCAAAGCGTAGTCTGCATTCCGTGTCTGAAGAGATTTTCTCCCCGAAGATGTCGCTCTAACGAACAGACGGTAGTTTTTGTACCACCCGTTCGACCGGAATCGGGTCAAATGAGGTCATAAATCAAAATGGCGGGAAGCGGCGTCAAGTGGCGCGATAAGATAAACATTTTTTGTCGACCCGGGTCGGTTACAATGAGTGCTCATGTAATGTTTTGAATGGGCCTTTCAAGTCGTTTCAAGTGTTTGTTAATGTTTAGATTCGTTTTGTTTATAATGAGCTGTAAACGTTGGACTATTGTTACTATTGTTGAAATAACGATTATGTGAGCTTTGAACTTTGTTAATTCAAAAAATAAATCGATAACATATACATTTGATGACTTTTATTGATGGGGGGATTATATATACCAACGATTAAATAAAAAACAACATACGTCACGGTACAAAAATATTTATTTACAGGCCGTACAACTACCATGTTAGCCTGCGTTCTCTTCGCTAACGAATACCACAGACTGACTTTGACATTTTTTATTTTTTTTTAATGAACCGTTCTGAAACGCGATTCGTATCTATGGCACGTAGAATTTTATGTAGATTCGAGTGGAAAATAGAGAAACGATCCAAATGTCATGTGTTTTATAGAAATCGACTAAATCTTGTCGATGGATCGCGTATATTCGAGAACGGTACAAAGCTACCGTGTGTTCGATCAACGGAAAAGAGCGTTACGGGAGAAATCTACCGTCAGTTCGTTCGGGCGGTTATAAGTAGTTGTATTGACTACCCAGGCCCTCCATTGGTCTGGGTAAACTTCATCCAAGAGGTTCACAATGTTATTAAAGAATCTTTCTTCTTTTGCCGGAGGCCTCCACTCGGTAGGCGTGCCCAGTGTAGTTTGCTCCATCTGGAAGCATTGCAGTGTGTAAGCTTTCATATTTATGTTTTGTAATGCTGGTATGATGCACGCAGCTCACATTTAACAGTTGGTGGTCTGTTAGGCAGAGCACATAACTCACTCGGTAAAAGAAATGACGGCTGCCCGGCAGACGGCATTTACTAACTCACAGCCGACGTGTCGTCTGCTGATGAACAGACGACGTCGTGTGCACAGCCGACCGTCGCGGCTGCGGACAATACACAGGGCGTTCCTGTTAAATTTTTTCAGACGTATCCAGATTATAGTCTGCAAACTAAGCCGTCTGTCGGCTTCAATATTATGGATGTAAGCCCTAAGTACGACAGCTTAAAGGCTCTCCTTGTTGTCGTACTTACATTTGTAAGTAATAACAGGACTTTCCTGTTTAACACTTACGGAACATTTATAATAAGACGACGCAATAATTTAAAAACAAATTAGATAAGACTTATCTTTATTTTAGTACAAAATAGAAGTAAACGAAGGTAATATCACTAACACTGTTTATAGTCTTGATTTAATGTTATCACTCCGAAAATCCAAGACGTACTGAAGAACAAGCGAAGCGATCGCCCGGCGCAACATGGCGGCGGGCATGCTGTGGTGGGGGGGGGACGCGCGGAGTGTAGGTAGGTTAGGAATTTAGTGTTGTCACACGCGAAAATCCAAGGGGTAATCTCAAGGTGAGTCTAGCGTAGCTCGGTCACCTAAATTGCATATTAAAGACACACTGGGAAAAAGGGACGAAAAATCCTGAAAAGGTAAGACACACGTAAAGCCACTAAATAGCGCAGCCCCAAACTTGCAAGAAAAAAATCTGCGAATATAGACACTGGGTCAAATGAATAAGGTTGTTTTTTATATCGGAAGGACATTTAGTTAGGTTGTGTAATAATATGAACAAAATGACTTCTTCTAGAAATATTAAATTGTGCCTATAGTGTGATAACATTAACATCGTTTATGTAAAAATATCATGCTACTTGTAAATAAGCTGTATGTACTTTGTATCTTAAAATTAGAATGTTTTTTTTTTCACTTGAAATAAACAGTTGTTGATATTTGAAGGATTTTCTTTTTAATATTAGATGTTAAGAGAAATATATAAAAGCACTAGCTTTTGCCCGCGACTTCGTACGCGGATCCTGTTGCTTATGCCAGCACCACGGGGTCGTCAAAATCGAACATCTGATAAGTCTGATGTTCAATTTCAAGAGCCCAGGTAAAAAAATAAATGGGAGAGTTCTAAACCGTTACCGTCTTTACTGCATGGAGGTACTCCCACCTCATGTTATTTTAAAATTATACAGTGAAATTAGTGATAGCTTTGATTTCCACATCAGGTGTTTCAGATCTTCAAATTTATTCGCTCAGCAGAAAATGCTCATCACGTGGAACAATTTTTGCTATGGCACCATTTTTGTATCTCTTATAGCTTAGCTGGTCTGTTGCGGTTCTGCACCAGGTCTTCAAGTTTTCAAGATAAATTATAGCCTATATGTTGGCCAGACTTTATCACACCAAAAAAAGAATCATTCAAATCCGTCCAGTAGTTTTTTCGTGAAAGGGTAACAAACATACATCCATCCTCACAAACAGACTGAACAACTTTGCTAAGACGTCATTCCTATATATTATGTTATGGTGTAGCTGGGCTCTTGGTGTTCTACATCAGGTTTTCCAGATCTTCAATTTTTATACGGCAACAGAGAGTGCTTATCAGGCTAAACAACTCTTGCTAAGACGTCATTCCTGTATATGATATAGTTTAGCAGGGCTCTTGGTGTCCCACATCAGGTGTTCCAGATCTTCAATTTTTATACGACGACAGAGAGTGCTCATCAGGCTGAATAACTCTTGCTAAGACGTCATTCCTATAAATGTTATAGTTTAGCTGGGCTCTTGGTGTTCTACATCAGGTGTTCAAGATCTTCAATTTTTATACGGCAACAGAGAGTGCTTATCAGGCTGAATAACTCTTGCTAAGACGTCATTCCTATAAATGTTATAGTTTAGCTGGGCTCTTGGTGTTCTACATCAGGTGTTCAAGATCTTCAATTTTTATACGGCAACAGAGAGTGCTTATCAGGCTGAACAACTCTTGCTAAGACGTCATTCCTGTATGTGATATAGTTTAGCAGGGCTCTTGGGGTTCCACATCAGGTGTTCCAGATCTTCAATTTTTATACGGCAACAGAGAGTGCTTATCAGGCTAAACAACTCTTGCTAAGACGTCATTCCTGTATATGTTATAGTGTAGCTGGGCTCTTAGAGTTCCACATCAGGTGTTCCAAATCTTCAAATTTATTCGCTCAGCAGAAAATGCTCATCACGTGGAACAATTTTTGCTATGGCACCTGTAAAAATTTTCGCCCTCTCTTAAGGGCATGGAACGTGTGAACAGCACCATAAATATTAGTTCCCTTTTTCCCCTTATCCTATGAGTGTCGCTTCAGTATTTACTTAGGTTCTTTATCAGAAAAAATCACTAATGACCAATTTTAATTTTTTGATAGACTTTGCATTCCCTGGTTTGGCTTCTTTACATAGAGTTAGTTTTAATAAAAACATGAAATAATAATATAAATATCTCAAGGGGGTCCTTAGTGATAATCTATGAAACTAGGGTCCATATCTGTAATCTATGGTCTTGTAGAACTGTCATCTGTCAAATAAAAATAAAACCGTCTTCACTTGTGTGTCGTACAGAAAAGTTATTTTAATTTAAAACCTCGTAAATCCACACGATATTTCAAAAGGTTATCGGCCCAGACATAGCATACGGCCTAATAATCGTGCTGGATTAGTTGTTTTATCAAGAAACGCTGCGGTCAAGCGGCAAAACGTCGGTCAGCTCGGGGCTCCGGTGGCGGTCGGCGGTTTGGTCGGTAAAGGCCAATAAATCAATAAAGCACGTGAGACGGGTGATTGCGGTAAAGCAACAATAATACGGCGATGGATTCCGTCGGAAATATGGCTTCTGGACAAAGCTATCAGCAGCTTCAAGGTGTTGAAAACTGGACAGCGTGGTGTTTCAAAATACGAGTCCTCCTAAGAGCTATGGATCTGTTAGACGTCGTTGAAGGCACATTCGAGGCTAAAGAAGATCAGGTGAAATGGATGCAGAAAGATGCGAAAGCTCAAGGTATGTTGGTAACAAGCATATCTGAAAAGGTGATACCACAAATATTAGGCTGCAAAACCTCAAAAGAAATTTGGGATAAGCTAAATACAATATTTGAACAGCGAGGCGAGCTGTCTGTGCATATACTACAGCAGAAGTTCTTTTCAATGAAATTTGAAGAGAAAGAAAGCGTATCAGAGTTTCTGGGACGGTTCGAGTCTCTCCTGAGTAAACTGAAGAATCTCAACGCTGAAGTGAGTCAAACTATGGCCATCACAAAGATAACTTCATCTCTCCCATCACAATTCCAGCACTTTGTGTCAGCGTGGGAATCGGTACCAGCAGAAAAAAGGACCATGGACGAGCTAGCGGCGAGATTACTGATAGAAGAGCAACGTGCTTCAACCAAAAACAAAGAAGATGAGTCATCTGCATTCGTACACAAGTCTACAAGAAAATGCTATCGGTGCGGCAAAGTAGGACATCTGAAAAAGGACTGCAAATCAAAAAGTAAAGGTACAATAATTAATAATACTAATAATTGTAATTTTTGTAAGAAGAATAATCATAAAAGTTCAGATTGTTGGTTTAAAAATAAAAATGAGAAAAGTCAAAATGTAAACAAAAGAAATCAAAGCAATGCATTCTCTGTGTTCGAGCTATCATCATTGTTTTACAGTCAATTAGAAAGTGATAATTGTTGGGTAATGGATAGTGGAGCTTCAGAGCACATGTGTCATGATTATAATATGTTTATAGACTATAAAAAACTAGAATGTCCTAGATCAATAGTTATTGGAGACGGCAAAATCATACAAGCCATTGGTATTGGAGTTATTTCTTTAGAAGCATTTACAGGTAAACAATGGATAAATACAACATTAAATAACGTTCTACATGTTCCTAGCATCAAGATGAATCTATTTTCAGCAAGTTCAACTACAGATAGAGGTTATGTTTTAACAATTACTAGTAAAATGTGTTATTTCAGGAAAAATAACAATAACAGTGTTTGTGCACTAGCATATAGGAAAAATAACTTGTTTATAATGAAGTTTAGGTCTAATAAAGTTCAAAATGCTTGTGTTGGTAAATCAAGTGACAGTTTGTCTGTATGGCATGATAAAATGTGTCACCAAGATATTGAACAGGTGAAAAGCATGTTAAATAAATGTGATGTAGATTTCAGTGTTAGTAAACAAGAGGAAATAACATGTGAGCCATGTCTTTTGGGTAAGTTACATAAGAAACCATTTCCTATAAGTATAAATAGGGCAGACAAGCCCGGTCAATGTTTACATATGGATTTATGCGGACCAATGGAGACGGTGTCATTAGGTGGATCCAGGTACTATCTACTCATAAAGGATGACTTTTCAAAGTATAGAACGGTTTATTTTCTGAAAAATAAGTTTGAAACATTTGATAAAATTAAAACTTTTTTAAATTTTGTTACTAAAAACTTAGAATATAAAATTGAAATAATAAGATCAGATTGTGGTTCAGAATTTATGAACAAAGAGGTGAAGTCTCTCTTAGATCATTTAGGTATTGTACATCAAAATAGTGCTCCGTACACACCGCAACAAAACGGTTGCATAGAACGTGAAATGCGTACAATAACTGAAGCGGCTAGAACAATATTATTATCAAGTAATTTAGATAAGTCTTTATGGGCTGAAGCTGTCAATACAGCTGTTTACGTTATAAACAGAACTGGTAAAAGTAGGATTAAAAATGTAACTCCATATGAGCTCTGGTATAAAAAGGGATTATATGATATAAATAATTTAAAAGTGTTTGGTTCAAAGGTAGGTGTACACATTCCAGATCATTATCGCAAAAAATGGGATAGCAAAGCTGAAATAGGATACTTTGTAGGTTATAGTGAAACAACAAAAGGTTTTAGAATTTATTTTCCCCATAAAAATGATGTTTTGATTAAAAGAGAGGTAACATTTCTGAAAGGCAATTTTAGCAGTCAAAAGCCAGGTAATATTTTTCAAGATCATAATAATATAACCCCATTATTATTAAAAGAAGAAATAAATAATAAAGAGGATGAAATAAGAGAAGAATATCACAGTTTTAATGAGGAAGGTGAAGAAGATGTAACACAGTTATCAGATCTTGATGAAAATACAGAAGTACAAACAGAGGAAATTCTAAATTCAGAAGAAACATCCGAGTCAGAAGAAGAAGAGGCAGAAGAAACACCTCAAGTATCAACACATTCACGGAGAGGCAGAGTAATAAAGAAACCATCAAGGCTGGATGACTACGATACAAACCTTCTATCCATCGGTACAGAGCCAGCTACTCTTGAGGAAGCGCTTGACTCTGAAGAAAAGGAAGAGTGGAAGATTGCTATGAAGACTGAGCTAGATACTCTGATAGAAAATAACACATGGACAGAAGTAAATAGCGTACCAGAGGGGAATAAAGTAATTTCTAGTTGTTGGTATATGTGTACATTTATATTGGCAACATTTTTATTTTACCTCTGTGTCAACACTATTCTCTATGGATATATTATAAGCTCTATGGTTGTTCAAAAAATATGGCGTGACGATGACTGATGCCAAGATTATTATAAGTTTATTTTAACTGTTCTTGAGATATAAATAAAGGTGATAATGAAACAAGATGGTGTGAACTAATTATTTTAACATGGTAGCAGAGCGTGGTTAAAAAGTGTGGTTAAAAAGCGTGGATAAAAGTGTCGAAAAATACCCAGCGTTACGAACAAAGAACAAGAGAAAAATGGCGACTAAAAGTAGCGATATTAATATCCCAATTTTCGACGGCACGGATTATAGTAATTGGAAAATAAGAATACTAAAATTTCTGCAGTTCAAAAAATGTAAGGATGTTGTAACGAGAGCGAAAATTGCAACCGACAAAGATGACTGGGACGACAGAGATGTCCAAGCAACAAATTATATCTATAGTGCAATAACCAACAAGCAGTTGGAATACATATGTGAACTTGATTCAGCCTACGAAATAATGCAGAAATTCGACGAGATGTATTTGAAGAAATCAACAGCGTTGCAAATAGTATGTCGACATAACCTCGAAAGTGTCAAATTGAAAAATTATTCTGAAGTGTCTCTATTTTTCGACGACTTTGAAAAGGCTGTAAATGAGTTAAAACAAGCAGGAGCAACGGTATCAGAAACAGAAAAATTAAACTATATGTTAAAAGCACTACCAGTAAGTTACAGCTACATTGGTGATTTGATTGATGTTTTGCCAGCGGGTGAAAGAACAGTTGACTATTTAAAAAGTAAAATAAAATTGAAAAATACTGAAAATGTGAGTGAAACGTCAAATGATACATCAAATGCTTTTAAAGCAGATGCCAAGCCATCATATAAATGTTTCAGTTGTGGAAAACCTGGCCACCTAAGAAGTGAGTGTAAATCTGGAAATGTAAACCGTGGTCGAGGTAATAGTTTTACCCATAATCGAGGACGTGGTTCCTCTGATTATCGAGGACGTGGTTCATATAATAATAGAGGACGTGGTGTCTCTGATTATCGAGGACGTGGTTCATATAATAACAGAGGACGAGGCTCAGGAAATTATCATAATAATAATCAAGAGAGTCAAGGTAACAGTTTTCATACTACTATTGTAAATAATACTTACACAACGAGGGAGAATGATAAGCCAAAGAAAGGTCAAATAAATTGGTTACTAGACAGTGGATGCACAGACCATATTATTAATACTGATGAGTACTTCAATTCCTGTGAGATATTAAATAAACCTGTTAAAGTTAAAATTGGTGACGGAACAATATTAGAAGCTACAAAAGTTGGTAATATTAAAACTTATTTCTTAGTCTATGGACAAAAATCTGAAGTGACTCTGACAAATGTTTTTTATGTTAAAGAAATGAAAGAAAATTTATTGAGCTATTCCAAAATTACTGACAAATATTCAATCTATTCAAGTGGGAAATTGTCAAAAATATATAACAATTATGGAAAGGTTATAGCAATTGCATTTAAGGATGAGAGACTGTATAAGATGAAAAGTTACATGTATGAAGAAATGTTGGAAGCAAATATGAGTAAAAAATATATGACTGTAAAGGAAAAACTACATCGCACTATGGGCCATATTAATTTTAAAAATTTGGAATTAATGTGTAAAAATGAGTCATTAGAAGGATTACCTAATGAGATTGAATATGAATACTTAAAATGTGCAATATGTATTGAAAATAAAATGCATAACTTACCATTTCAAAATAATCGACGAAAAGCAGAGGATATATTAGAGATTATTCATACAGATTTAAATGGGCCACATCAGACTACAGGATATAATGGAGAAAAATATTTTTTGAGCTTTATCGATGATTACAGCAAACTAGTTAAAGTTTATTGTATCAGATCAAAGGATGAGGTATTCGACTACTTGGTGCAATATGTTAATGAGGTACAGAACTTGACAGGAAAAATGATAAAGGAACTGCGATGTGACAATGGAAAGGAATATATGAATGCAAGAGTTTTTCAGTTTGCAAAAGAGAAAGGAATAATAATAAAACCATGTCCAGCGTATGTTCATCAATTAAATGGAACAGCAGAGAGATACAATCGTACATTAATGGATATGGGTAGATGTCTTTTATCAGACGCAAAGGTAGACAGAAGATTTTGGCCAGAAGTAATTAAAACAGCTGCTTATCTTAAGAACAGAACTTTGACTAATACTATTGAGAGCAAAACACCATATGAAATATTTTTCAAAAGGAAGCCATCTGTCAAAAATTTAAAAATGTATGGAAGTAGAGTTTTTGTAAGAATTCCTGAAGAACGGAGAAGGTCTAAATGGGATAAGAAAGCAGAAATTGGAATTTTACTTGGTTATACTGATATTGGATACAGAGTGTTAATTAACAACAGAGTTATTATTGCTAGAAATTGTGATATAGTCGAGGAAGACGTTAAATTGTGTGGTTTTGAAGACAAGGAAAATATTGTTAACACTGAAAATAAAATAACGGAAAAGGAAGATGAAAGGACACAAGAGGAAAGAGATAAAATAAAATACTCAGAAAATGATGAAACAAGTGTAGCAAAAAGTGAAGATGAAGAGCAAAATAGAAGAATAAGAAGACAAGTCAAACCACCACTTCGTTTTGATGAAGAATACGGGTATTATTGCATAAATTGTAACTACTGCGATGCTTTGGCTCCAACTGATTTTCAGGAGGCGACTACATGTAATGAGGCAATGAAATGGAAAGAAGCAATGAATAGAGAGATGGACAGTTTAATGAAAAATAACACATGGACTCTAGTTAACAAACCTCCCAAGGAAAAAAAGGTAATTGATGTAAAGTGGGTATATAAAAGGAAGAGCGAAAATGAATACAAAGCAAGGTTAGTAGTAAGAGGTTTTCAACAAAAAAAATTGTATTGATGATACTTATTCTCCTGTTGCTAAAATGCCAACACTTAAACTACTATTATCTTATTGTTGTCAAAATTCTTTAGTTATTCATCAAATGGATGTTGAAACAGCATTCTTAAATGGCAGAGTATTATCTGAAGTTTATGTAAAGCAACCAATCGGTTATGAAAATGGAACTGATAAAGTTTACAAATTAAATAAAGCACTGTATGGTTTAAAGGAAAGTCCCCGTGCATGGTATGAATGTTTTAATGATTTCTTGACTAATTTTGGTTTTTGCAGAAGTAAATATGACTATTGTTTGTATGTTAGAAGGGAGAACAACTTAACTGTTTATATTCTTTTGTTTGTGGACGATTTATTAATATGTTGTGAAAATGTAGAAGTTATTGCCGAGATAAAAACTAAATTGTCTGAAAAGTTTAAAATGAAGGATATGGGTAAAGTAAGGAACTATATCGGTATCGAGATTGAATATATGTATAATCAAAATAATATCCTAACATTGAGTCAGAAATCTTATATTGAGTCTTTAGCTAAACGTTACAATATAGAGAATGCAAAATTGTTTAAAACTCCTCTGGAAATAAATTTAAAATTGGAAAAATCTGAAATTAATGAGGATGTAAAGTATAGAAATTTGATTGGTGCTCTTTTGTATATTAGTTCAGGTACTAGGCCTGATATATCTTACAGCGTAAATTTTTTGAGCAGATACCAAAACTGTTATAATGAAACACATTTTAAGTATGCATTAAGAGTTCTAAAGTATTTGTATTTGACTAAAGACCTTAAATTAACATATTGTAATAATGGTAATGCTGATGTTCTAGATTGTTTTGTGGATGCTGATTGGGCAGGAGACATTTTGGATAGGAAATCTACTACAGGATTTGTCATTAGATTGTTTGGAAATGTTATTTACTGGAAATCAAAGAAACAAAGTAGTGTAACAAAGTCTTCAACATTTGCTGAATATGTAGCTTTATCAGAAGCAGTAACAGAATTAAATTTTCTTATTTGTTTAATGAATGATGTCTTCACTAAAGTTTGTAAACCAGTTAAAATATATGAAGACAATTCAGGAGCTGTAGCTATTTCTAAATATGGAAACTTTACAAAGAATTCTAAACACATTGAAGTTCACTATCATTTTATACATGAAAATGTTAAAGAAGGAAAAATTGAAGTAGTAAAAATAGAGTCAGAAAATAATATTGCAGATATATTTACAAAAGCTTTGGGAAATGTTAAATTCAGTAAATTTAGAGAAATGTTAAATTTAAAGCAGTAAAATAAAGATTGATTGATAATGACTGTCTGAAATGTGTGTGTGTAACTTTGTATTAATGTTTTACAATATAAATGTAAGGAGGCGTGTTGGTATATGTGTACATTTATATTGGCAACATTTTTATTTTACCTCTGTGTCAACACTATTCTCTATGGATATATTATAAGCTCTATGGTTGTTCAAAAAATATGGCGTGACGATGACTGATGCCAAGATTATTATAAGTTTATTTTAACTGTTCTTGAGATATAAATAAAGGTGATAATGAAACAAGATGGTGTGAACTAATTATTTTAACACTAGTAAATGGGTTTTTAAAGTTAAACAAGTAGGTACTAATAAAGTTTATAAAGCTAGATTAGTAGCAAGAGGCTTTGAACAGTCTGATTGTGATTTAGAAGTATATTCTCCTGTGGCTAAATTGCCTACTTTTAGAGTTTTTATAGCAGTTGCAAATAAACTTCAACTTCCAGTTCATCAGATGGATGTTGTAGGTGCTTTTTTACATGGTGACATAAATGAGAGTGTATACATAAAGTTACCAAGCGGTGAAACTTGCAAATTAAATAAATCATTGTATGGTTTGAAAAAGTCTCCTAAATATTGGAATAACAAGTTTGATGACTTCATGAGTAAAGAAAATTTCAGTAAATCTAAAAATGATCATTGCTTATATTTCAGAAAGGTAAATGAATGTATGCTATACGTTTTGCTGTTTGTTGATGACGTTCTTATGTTTTGCACTGAAAACAAGGTTTTGGAAGATTTTAAAAGCGAGCTAAGCAGTAACTTTAAGATGAAAGACTTAGGTTTAGCCAAATGTTACTTGGGTATCGATATTGATCAAAAGAAAGGTACAACGGTAATTAGTCAGAAAACATATCTTACTAAAGTTTTAGAGCATTACAATATGTCAGATTGCAAACCAGTTTCTACTCCAATAGACCAAAACTTTAAGTTTGAAATACTAAAAAGGGAAAAATCAGAAAGTCCAGAAATAGAGAAAAAGTGTAGACAACTCGTAGGCAGTTTAATGTATGCAGTTTGTGGCACAAGACCAGATCTATGTGTATCAGTTTGTTTCCTCAGCAGGTACCAACACTGTGCTAGTATTATGTTGTACAAGGCATTGAAACGTATTCTAAGGTATATAAAAGGTACATTAAATTACTCTTTGGTATATAATAGCACATCCACAGAATTGCAAGGCTTTGTTGATGCAGATTGGGCCGGTGACACACAAGATAGAAAATCTACCACTGGTTATTTGTTTAAAATATTCGATTGTACTGTAGTATGGTGTTGTAAAAAACAACTTAGTGTGTCATTGTCCTCCACTGAGTCTGAATATATTGCATTAAGTATGGCTATTTCAGAAGCATGTTGGCTGAAAAACTTGTTGTGTGACTTTGATGTTGTCTGTAATGAAGTGATCTTGTATGAAGACAATCAGTCAGCAATAAAACTTGTTTATAATAATGAAAATAATAAAAGATTAAAGCACTTGGATATTAGGTATCACTTCATTATGGACAAAATAAAGGATAAGTGTATTTCAGTAAAGTATATTAAAACACAGGATAATTTAGCTGATTTATTAACTAAGCCATTGGGAAAAACTGTTTTTGAGAAGTTTGTTAAGTTAATTTTTTAAGAATATAGGCTATGCACATAATCTATGTAACGTTGGTCATGCATTTTTAGTTAAATTCTTTTAAAAATAAAGGAGTAAGTTTGAATGTGTCATTAAAAAATGCATCACTAACAATCTAGTACTAATTAGCTTAATGTTTATGTTTTAAACAGGGAAAACGGGAAAATATTATGTTGAGGGGTGGTGTAAAAATTTTCGCCCTCTCTTAAGGGCATGGAACGTGTGAACAGCACCATAAATATTAGTTCCCTTTTTCCCCTTATCCTATGAGTGTCGCTTCAGTATTTACTTAGGTTCTTTATCAGAAAAAATCACTAATGACCAATTTTAATTTTTTGATAGACTTTGCATTCCCTGGTTTGGCTTCTTTACATAGAGTTAGTTTTAATAAAAACATGAAATAATAATATAAATATCTCAAGGGGGTCCTTAGTGATAATCTATGAAACTAGGGTCCATATCTGTAATCTATGGTCTTGTAGAACTGTCATCTGTCAAATAAAAATAAAACCGTCTTCACTTGTGTGTCGTACAGAAAAGTTATTTTAATTTAAAACCTCGTAAATCCACACGATATTTCAAAAGGTTATCGGCCCAGACATAGCATACGGCCTAATAATCGTGCTGGATTAGTTGTTTTATCAAGAAACGCTGCGGTCAAGCGGCAAAACGTCGGTCAGCTCGGGGCTCCGGTGGCGGTCGGCGGTTTGGTCGGTAAAGGCCAATAAATCAATAAAGCACGTGAGACGGGTGATTGCGGTAAAGCAACAATAATACGGCGATGGATTCCGTCGGAAATATGGCTTCTGGACAAAGCTATCAGCAGCTTCAAGGTGTTGAAAACTGGACAGCGTGGTGTTTCAAAATACGAGTCCTCCTAAGAGCTATGGATCTGTTAGACGTCGTTGAAGGCACATTCGAGGCTAAAGAAGATCAGGTGAAATGGATGCAGAAAGATGCGAAAGCTCAAGGTATGTTGGTAACAAGCATATCTGAAAAGGTGATACCACAAATATTAGGCTGCAAAACCTCAAAAGAAATTTGGGATAAGCTAAATACAATATTTGAACAGCGAGGCGAGCTGTCTGTGCATATACTACAGCAGAAGTTCTTTTCAATGAAATTTGAAGAGAAAGAAAGCGTATCAGAGTTTCTGGGACGGTTCGAGTCTCTCCTGAGTAAACTGAAGAATCTCAACGCTGAAGTGAGTCAAACTATGGCCATCACAAAGATAACTTCATCTCTCCCATCACAATTCCAGCACTTTGTGTCAGCGTGGGAATCGGTACCAGCAGAAAAAAGGACCATGGACGAGCTAGCGGCGAGATTACTGATAGAAGAGCAACGTGCTTCAACCAAAAACAAAGAAGATGAGTCATCTGCATTCGTACACAAGTCTACAAGAAAATGCTATCGGTGCGGCAAAGTAGGACATCTGAAAAAGGACTGCAAATCAAAAAGTAAAGGTACAATAATTAATAATACTAATAATTGTAATTTTTGTAAGAAGAATAATCATAAAAGTTCAGATTGTTGGTTTAAAAATAAAAATGAGAAAAGTCAAAATGTAAACAAAAGAAATCAAAGCAATGCATTCTCTGTGTTCGAGCTATCATCATTGTTTTACAGTCAATTAGAAAGTGATAATTGTTGGGTAATGGATAGTGGAGCTTCAGAGCACATGTGTCATGATTATAATATGTTTATAGACTATAAAAAACTAGAATGTCCTAGATCAATAGTTATTGGAGACGGCAAAATCATACAAGCCATTGGTATTGGAGTTATTTCTTTAGAAGCATTTACAGGTAAACAATGGATAAATACAACATTAAATAACGTTCTACATGTTCCTAGCATCAAGATGAATCTATTTTCAGCAAGTTCAACTACAGATAGAGGTTATGTTTTAACAATTACTAGTAAAATGTGTTATTTCAGGAAAAATAACAATAACAGTGTTTGTGCACTAGCATATAGGAAAAATAACTTGTTTATAATGAAGTTTAGGTCTAATAAAGTTCAAAATGCTTGTGTTGGTAAATCAAGTGACAGTTTGTCTGTATGGCATGATAAAATGTGTCACCAAGATATTGAACAGGTGAAAAGCATGTTAAATAAATGTGATGTAGATTTCAGTGTTAGTAAACAAGAGGAAATAACATGTGAGCCATGTCTTTTGGGTAAGTTACATAAGAAACCATTTCCTATAAGTATAAATAGGGCAGACAAGCCCGGTCAATGTTTACATATGGATTTATGCGGACCAATGGAGACGGTGTCATTAGGTGGATCCAGGTACTATCTACTCATAAAGGATGACTTTTCAAAGTATAGAACGGTTTATTTTCTGAAAAATAAGTTTGAAACATTTGATAAAATTAAAACTTTTTTAAATTTTGTTACTAAAAACTTAGAATATAAAATTGAAATAATAAGATCAGATTGTGGTTCAGAATTTATGAACAAAGAGGTGAAGTCTCTCTTAGATCATTTAGGTATTGTACATCAAAATAGTGCTCCGTACACACCGCAACAAAACGGTTGCATAGAACGTGAAATGCGTACAATAACTGAAGCGGCTAGAACAATATTATTATCAAGTAATTTAGATAAGTCTTTATGGGCTGAAGCTGTCAATACAGCTGTTTACGTTATAAACAGAACTGGTAAAAGTAGGATTAAAAATGTAACTCCATATGAGCTCTGGTATAAAAAGGGATTATATGATATAAATAATTTAAAAGTGTTTGGTTCAAAGGTAGGTGTACACATTCCAGATCATTATCGCAAAAAATGGGATAGCAAAGCTGAAATAGGATACTTTGTAGGTTATAGTGAAACAACAAAAGGTTTTAGAATTTATTTTCCCCATAAAAATGATGTTTTGATTAAAAGAGAGGTAACATTTCTGAAAGGCAATTTTAGCAGTCAAAAGCCAGGTAATATTTTTCAAGATCATAATAATATAACCCCATTATTATTAAAAGAAGAAATAAATAATAAAGAGGATGAAATAAGAGAAGAATATCACAGTTTTAATGAGGAAGGTGAAGAAGATGTAACACAGTTATCAGATCTTGATGAAAATACAGAAGTACAAACAGAGGAAATTCTAAATTCAGAAGAAACATCCGAGTCAGAAGAAGAAGAGGCAGAAGAAACACCTCAAGTATCAACACATTCACGGAGAGGCAGAGTAATAAAGAAACCATCAAGGCTGGATGACTACGATACAAACCTTCTATCCATCGGTACAGAGCCAGCTACTCTTGAGGAAGCGCTTGACTCTGAAGAAAAGGAAGAGTGGAAGATTGCTATGAAGACTGAGCTAGATACTCTGATAGAAAATAACACATGGACAGAAGTAAATAGCGTACCAGAGGGGAATAAAGTAATTTCTAGTTGTTGGTATATGTGTACATTTATATTGGCAACATTTTTATTTTACCTCTGTGTCAACACTATTCTCTATGGATATATTATAAGCTCTATGGTTGTTCAAAAAATATGGCGTGACGATGACTGATGCCAAGATTATTATAAGTTTATTTTAACTGTTCTTGAGATATAAATAAAGGTGATAATGAAACAAGATGGTGTGAACTAATTATTTTAACATGGTAGCAGAGCGTGGTTAAAAAGTGTGGTTAAAAAGCGTGGATAAAAGTGTCGAAAAATACCCAGCGTTACGAACAAAGAACAAGAGAAAAATGGCGACTAAAAGTAGCGATATTAATATCCCAATTTTCGACGGCACGGATTATAGTAATTGGAAAATAAGAATACTAAAATTTCTGCAGTTCAAAAAATGTAAGGATGTTGTAACGAGAGCGAAAATTGCAACCGACAAAGATGACTGGGACGACAGAGATGTCCAAGCAACAAATTATATCTATAGTGCAATAACCAACAAGCAGTTGGAATACATATGTGAACTTGATTCAGCCTACGAAATAATGCAGAAATTCGACGAGATGTATTTGAAGAAATCAACAGCGTTGCAAATAGTATGTCGACATAACCTCGAAAGTGTCAAATTGAAAAATTATTCTGAAGTGTCTCTATTTTTCGACGACTTTGAAAAGGCTGTAAATGAGTTAAAACAAGCAGGAGCAACGGTATCAGAAACAGAAAAATTAAACTATATGTTAAAAGCACTACCAGTAAGTTACAGCTACATTGGTGATTTGATTGATGTTTTGCCAGCGGGTGAAAGAACAGTTGACTATTTAAAAAGTAAAATAAAATTGAAAAATACTGAAAATGTGAGTGAAACGTCAAATGATACATCAAATGCTTTTAAAGCAGATGCCAAGCCATCATATAAATGTTTCAGTTGTGGAAAACCTGGCCACCTAAGAAGTGAGTGTAAATCTGGAAATGTAAACCGTGGTCGAGGTAATAGTTTTACCCATAATCGAGGACGTGGTTCCTCTGATTATCGAGGACGTGGTTCATATAATAATAGAGGACGTGGTGTCTCTGATTATCGAGGACGTGGTTCATATAATAACAGAGGACGAGGCTCAGGAAATTATCATAATAATAATCAAGAGAGTCAAGGTAACAGTTTTCATACTACTATTGTAAATAATACTTACACAACGAGGGAGAATGATAAGCCAAAGAAAGGTCAAATAAATTGGTTACTAGACAGTGGATGCACAGACCATATTATTAATACTGATGAGTACTTCAATTCCTGTGAGATATTAAATAAACCTGTTAAAGTTAAAATTGGTGACGGAACAATATTAGAAGCTACAAAAGTTGGTAATATTAAAACTTATTTCTTAGTCTATGGACAAAAATCTGAAGTGACTCTGACAAATGTTTTTTATGTTAAAGAAATGAAAGAAAATTTATTGAGCTATTCCAAAATTACTGACAAATATTCAATCTATTCAAGTGGGAAATTGTCAAAAATATATAACAATTATGGAAAGGTTATAGCAATTGCATTTAAGGATGAGAGACTGTATAAGATGAAAAGTTACATGTATGAAGAAATGTTGGAAGCAAATATGAGTAAAAAATATATGACTGTAAAGGAAAAACTACATCGCACTATGGGCCATATTAATTTTAAAAATTTGGAATTAATGTGTAAAAATGAGTCATTAGAAGGATTACCTAATGAGATTGAATATGAATACTTAAAATGTGCAATATGTATTGAAAATAAAATGCATAACTTACCATTTCAAAATAATCGACGAAAAGCAGAGGATATATTAGAGATTATTCATACAGATTTAAATGGGCCACATCAGACTACAGGATATAATGGAGAAAAATATTTTTTGAGCTTTATCGATGATTACAGCAAACTAGTTAAAGTTTATTGTATCAGATCAAAGGATGAGGTATTCGACTACTTGGTGCAATATGTTAATGAGGTACAGAACTTGACAGGAAAAATGATAAAGGAACTGCGATGTGACAATGGAAAGGAATATATGAATGCAAGAGTTTTTCAGTTTGCAAAAGAGAAAGGAATAATAATAAAACCATGTCCAGCGTATGTTCATCAATTAAATGGAACAGCAGAGAGATACAATCGTACATTAATGGATATGGGTAGATGTCTTTTATCAGACGCAAAGGTAGACAGAAGATTTTGGCCAGAAGTAATTAAAACAGCTGCTTATCTTAAGAACAGAACTTTGACTAATACTATTGAGAGCAAAACACCATATGAAATATTTTTCAAAAGGAAGCCATCTGTCAAAAATTTAAAAATGTATGGAAGTAGAGTTTTTGTAAGAATTCCTGAAGAACGGAGAAGGTCTAAATGGGATAAGAAAGCAGAAATTGGAATTTTACTTGGTTATACTGATATTGGATACAGAGTGTTAATTAACAACAGAGTTATTATTGCTAGAAATTGTGATATAGTCGAGGAAGACGTTAAATTGTGTGGTTTTGAAGACAAGGAAAATATTGTTAACACTGAAAATAAAATAACGGAAAAGGAAGATGAAAGGACACAAGAGGAAAGAGATAAAATAAAATACTCAGAAAATGATGAAACAAGTGTAGCAAAAAGTGAAGATGAAGAGCAAAATAGAAGAATAAGAAGACAAGTCAAACCACCACTTCGTTTTGATGAAGAATACGGGTATTATTGCATAAATTGTAACTACTGCGATGCTTTGGCTCCAACTGATTTTCAGGAGGCGACTACATGTAATGAGGCAATGAAATGGAAAGAAGCAATGAATAGAGAGATGGACAGTTTAATGAAAAATAACACATGGACTCTAGTTAACAAACCTCCCAAGGAAAAAAAGGTAATTGATGTAAAGTGGGTATATAAAAGGAAGAGCGAAAATGAATACAAAGCAAGGTTAGTAGTAAGAGGTTTTCAACAAAAAAAATTGTATTGATGATACTTATTCTCCTGTTGCTAAAATGCCAACACTTAAACTACTATTATCTTATTGTTGTCAAAATTCTTTAGTTATTCATCAAATGGATGTTGAAACAGCATTCTTAAATGGCAGAGTATTATCTGAAGTTTATGTAAAGCAACCAATCGGTTATGAAAATGGAACTGATAAAGTTTACAAATTAAATAAAGCACTGTATGGTTTAAAGGAAAGTCCCCGTGCATGGTATGAATGTTTTAATGATTTCTTGACTAATTTTGGTTTTTGCAGAAGTAAATATGACTATTGTTTGTATGTTAGAAGGGAGAACAACTTAACTGTTTATATTCTTTTGTTTGTGGACGATTTATTAATATGTTGTGAAAATGTAGAAGTTATTGCCGAGATAAAAACTAAATTGTCTGAAAAGTTTAAAATGAAGGATATGGGTAAAGTAAGGAACTATATCGGTATCGAGATTGAATATATGTATAATCAAAATAATATCCTAACATTGAGTCAGAAATCTTATATTGAGTCTTTAGCTAAACGTTACAATATAGAGAATGCAAAATTGTTTAAAACTCCTCTGGAAATAAATTTAAAATTGGAAAAATCTGAAATTAATGAGGATGTAAAGTATAGAAATTTGATTGGTGCTCTTTTGTATATTAGTTCAGGTACTAGGCCTGATATATCTTACAGCGTAAATTTTTTGAGCAGATACCAAAACTGTTATAATGAAACACATTTTAAGTATGCATTAAGAGTTCTAAAGTATTTGTATTTGACTAAAGACCTTAAATTAACATATTGTAATAATGGTAATGCTGATGTTCTAGATTGTTTTGTGGATGCTGATTGGGCAGGAGACATTTTGGATAGGAAATCTACTACAGGATTTGTCATTAGATTGTTTGGAAATGTTATTTACTGGAAATCAAAGAAACAAAGTAGTGTAACAAAGTCTTCAACATTTGCTGAATATGTAGCTTTATCAGAAGCAGTAACAGAATTAAATTTTCTTATTTGTTTAATGAATGATGTCTTCACTAAAGTTTGTAAACCAGTTAAAATATATGAAGACAATTCAGGAGCTGTAGCTATTTCTAAATATGGAAACTTTACAAAGAATTCTAAACACATTGAAGTTCACTATCATTTTATACATGAAAATGTTAAAGAAGGAAAAATTGAAGTAGTAAAAATAGAGTCAGAAAATAATATTGCAGATATATTTACAAAAGCTTTGGGAAATGTTAAATTCAGTAAATTTAGAGAAATGTTAAATTTAAAGCAGTAAAATAAAGATTGATTGATAATGACTGTCTGAAATGTGTGTGTGTAACTTTGTATTAATGTTTTACAATATAAATGTAAGGAGGCGTGTTGGTATATGTGTACATTTATATTGGCAACATTTTTATTTTACCTCTGTGTCAACACTATTCTCTATGGATATATTATAAGCTCTATGGTTGTTCAAAAAATATGGCGTGACGATGACTGATGCCAAGATTATTATAAGTTTATTTTAACTGTTCTTGAGATATAAATAAAGGTGATAATGAAACAAGATGGTGTGAACTAATTATTTTAACACTAGTAAATGGGTTTTTAAAGTTAAACAAGTAGGTACTAATAAAGTTTATAAAGCTAGATTAGTAGCAAGAGGCTTTGAACAGTCTGATTGTGATTTAGAAGTATATTCTCCTGTGGCTAAATTGCCTACTTTTAGAGTTTTTATAGCAGTTGCAAATAAACTTCAACTTCCAGTTCATCAGATGGATGTTGTAGGTGCTTTTTTACATGGTGACATAAATGAGAGTGTATACATAAAGTTACCAAGCGGTGAAACTTGCAAATTAAATAAATCATTGTATGGTTTGAAAAAGTCTCCTAAATATTGGAATAACAAGTTTGATGACTTCATGAGTAAAGAAAATTTCAGTAAATCTAAAAATGATCATTGCTTATATTTCAGAAAGGTAAATGAATGTATGCTATACGTTTTGCTGTTTGTTGATGACGTTCTTATGTTTTGCACTGAAAACAAGGTTTTGGAAGATTTTAAAAGCGAGCTAAGCAGTAACTTTAAGATGAAAGACTTAGGTTTAGCCAAATGTTACTTGGGTATCGATATTGATCAAAAGAAAGGTACAACGGTAATTAGTCAGAAAACATATCTTACTAAAGTTTTAGAGCATTACAATATGTCAGATTGCAAACCAGTTTCTACTCCAATAGACCAAAACTTTAAGTTTGAAATACTAAAAAGGGAAAAATCAGAAAGTCCAGAAATAGAGAAAAAGTGTAGACAACTCGTAGGCAGTTTAATGTATGCAGTTTGTGGCACAAGACCAGATCTATGTGTATCAGTTTGTTTCCTCAGCAGGTACCAACACTGTGCTAGTATTATGTTGTACAAGGCATTGAAACGTATTCTAAGGTATATAAAAGGTACATTAAATTACTCTTTGGTATATAATAGCACATCCACAGAATTGCAAGGCTTTGTTGATGCAGATTGGGCCGGTGACACACAAGATAGAAAATCTACCACTGGTTATTTGTTTAAAATATTCGATTGTACTGTAGTATGGTGTTGTAAAAAACAACTTAGTGTGTCATTGTCCTCCACTGAGTCTGAATATATTGCATTAAGTATGGCTATTTCAGAAGCATGTTGGCTGAAAAACTTGTTGTGTGACTTTGATGTTGTCTGTAATGAAGTGATCTTGTATGAAGACAATCAGTCAGCAATAAAACTTGTTTATAATAATGAAAATAATAAAAGATTAAAGCACTTGGATATTAGGTATCACTTCATTATGGACAAAATAAAGGATAAGTGTATTTCAGTAAAGTATATTAAAACACAGGATAATTTAGCTGATTTATTAACTAAGCCATTGGGAAAAACTGTTTTTGAGAAGTTTGTTAAGTTAATTTTTTAAGAATATAGGCTATGCACATAATCTATGTAACGTTGGTCATGCATTTTTAGTTAAATTCTTTTAAAAATAAAGGAGTAAGTTTGAATGTGTCATTAAAAAATGCATCACTAACAATCTAGTACTAATTAGCTTAATGTTTATGTTTTAAACAGGGAAAACGGGAAAATATTATGTTGAGGGGTGGTGTAAAAATTTTCGCCCTCTCTTAAGGGCATGGAACGTGTGAACAGCACCATAAATATTAGTTCCCTTTTTCCCCTTATCCTATGAGTGTCGCTTCAGTATTTACTTAGGTTCTTTATCAGAAAAAATCACTAATGACCAATTTTAATTTTTTGATAGACTTTGCATTCCCTGGTTTGGCTTCTTTACATAGAGTTAGTTTTAATAAAAACATGAAATAATAATATAAATATCTCAAGGGGGTCCTTAGTGATAATCTATGAAACTAGGGTCCATATCTGTAATCTATGGTCTTGTAGAACTGTCATCTGTCAAATAAAAATAAAACCGTCTTCACTTGTGTGTCGTACAGAAAAGTTATTTTAATTTAAAACCTCGTAAATCCACACGATATTTCAAAAGCACCATTTTTGTATCTCTTATAGCTTAGCTGGTCTGTTGCGGTTCTGCACCAGGTCTTCAAGTTTTCAAGATAAATTATAGCCTATATGTTGGCCAGACTTTATCACACCAAAAAAAGAATCATTCAAATCCGTCCAGTAGTTTTTTCGTGAAAGGGTAACAAACATACATCCATCCTCACAAACTTTCGCATTTATAATATTAGTAGGAAGGATTAGTAGGATAGGCATACATATCATTACTTGCACTCCGCCCGCACAGAGTAATAAAAAAGTATAGCCTATGTAATACACTAAGGACTAATGTGTTATTGGTGAAGAGTTTTGATCAAAATAGGACTGTTACGTGCTGTTACTACTGACCTACAAACTTTTTCCACTAAAGGGTAAAACTACAAAACGCAACTTGCACGAACCAAAGGCCAGTGTCGTATCCAGGGGGAGGGGGGGGGGGGTGCAGGCGGACCACACGCCCCCGGCGTCAGCTTCTGGGGGAGCCAAAGTCATAATTATGCTTGCTTGATGCATGCTACAAAAAAAAAAACTAATCGCCTAGTATCTAGTACACGTTTATGAACTAAATTGCCTAACGTTCGAGGAATGGATGTATCAGACGGCCAACACATCAATCTACTTCAGTCTGTCAAATTTCTTTAATCAATTTTCAACCTTATAACAACAGAAGTTTAATGTTCGATTGGTAAAATTTGACAGATTCGGGTAAGTTGACCTGCTGGCGTTCTATAGGTACTAAAACATTCTAGGAGAGGTGGCAATAATTGACGAACAATTTTCACGCGTCCCAAGACGCGCCGCGTGTTCTTGAACGAGGCCTTACGCGTTTATTAGTTCTCAGTGCACGTACTTATAGGTATTAATAATACACTCCAATCCGATTAACACTCAATTATAATATCAATTAGGAATAGTTGAGTACCTTGATTACGCCTCCATGAGGCGATAGATTGGCACCCTGTTTGAAAGTGACTAGAGTTATTTTTGTAATCAATAAGTAGGGTATGATGAGTTCCTGCTATGATAGCAATTATGGAATAGCAAATATGAAGTTATTAATGACGAATAACCAAATATTGTGAAGGACGGATGTTGATAAACCTACCGCGTGAAAAATTCGAGCCGAGAATGAGTAAATTTATCTTGACTTGGCTCGCGATATAGCCCACCGGGTTAGCAAGCTGAAGTGGCAATGGGCAGGCCATATTGCTCGCAGAGCAGATGGCCGATGGGGTCGAAAAGTACTAGAGTGGAGACCACGGACTAGCAAGCGCAGCGTAGGACGTCCATCAACTAGATGGATAGACGACCTTATAAAGGTCGCCGGAAGACGCTGGATGCCGGTCGCTTCCAACCGGTATATGTGCAATAGAGATCTAAAAGAGAGGCCTATGTTCAGCAGTGGACGTCCTATGGCTGAGATGATGATGATGGCTCGCGAGGTTGTCGACATGCGATATATTATGTGGACTCTGCGATCATTGTGGTCGGTAGATGTGGCTTACTTGTCCAAAATCCCGTAGAAGCTCTCGTTGGGCAGTTGGATCAGGGTCCTTATTCAGAAAGCGGCACTTCTTGACACGGCGCGCATTTTGACGGCACGGTTGCTGGAGCGCTGACCGATTGGACTGCTGCTGAGCAGCGACACGGGTTTGATTCCCACACGTATCAAATAATATATTCTTATGATCTAAAGTTGTTCCGGGTCTGGGTGTTTGTGTGAGTTTAAATGTTTGTAAACATACCCACAATACAGGAGAAATAACTAGTGCGTATAAAAATTAAAAGTGATCTATTTTTGTTAACTTCTTGTTTTTGATGATGAATAAACATAGAATTTAGAAGATAATAGTTTGAATAGTATAGGTACTATATGCTTCATTAATTTAAGATTGCCATTCAAAGTTGCACAAGTAGCGCCTACGTGATTATTTTCAACTTACATAAGGACATGACCTACTGATGGTTGCTCTCAAGACACGGCAATGATTGACTATGACTCATTTTAATTAAACGTAAGATTTATTAGGAAATAAAGGTAATGGCATTGAAAATGCCCTCGTCTGAACTTTAATAATTAGGTAGGAACCAACTTACGCATTCACTTTCAGAAGTTATATAAGTAACTATTTGGTTTTACTTTTCGTTTATTCATCTCAAGGGATTAATCCGTATAATATGCTGTATCGGTCCGATATTTTAACTAGACTCAGTAAGTTAAATATCCTTTTGACAAGTTCATGCTATTGATCACGTAGGTATTACAAGATGAACCATTGGTAGGTACACGATTTTCCTGCCTACCTATTAATTTGGTATTACCCTAAGACAAACTCTAGCTACTCAGCATAAACACAGGAAAACACGTACACGTTTTACGTGAAATAAATAGCGAAAACGCTAAACTAACGCTCACCGGATTCAGCAAAACAAACGCGGCCCATGCTCATGCGTGAAGAAAGCAATTGTTTCCAGTGCGCGACCGTTCCAAACAGAAACACAACGCTGTTCGTCACAAGGGATATTCAATCATAAAGCACTATCTAATCAACGATGGTTTGCCTTAATCAGTTGGCCGGTGACCGCTGAGAGCGCTGGGCGCCCCTACTACTGTCCCGCAGAAAATACCACGCGATCGTGCGAACATGGAGAATTCTTACGAAATACGTGACTTCAGATCGCTGAGTAAGTTTTGTAACATTTGTTGAAGAATCTAAGATTTTCTTTTCAAAACAACGGTCTTAATATGTTTTCTTTATAATTTAACTGTATTCAGCGAGTTTTGCGTGATCTATAGATAGACACATTAAACAATACTTAAGCTAGGTCTTAACTGGTTACCCTTCGAATCCACTCAAGTTTAGATAGACTTAATTATCCTACAAGTAGGTGCGTATGCATCAATGTTAGATCAATACGGAAACAATAATTATTTCCTTATTAGTACTATAATTAAAAAAGTAACAATACAGTTTATTGATAGTACTTATCATAGTCAAGATATTATGATTATTTATCAGTAGGTTATTAAGGAGTTTAATTAATATTTATGTTAGTAACCGATCGCAAATCAGTGTACAGTTAGCTGTTGTTTGAATGAGAAAGGATTGCATTGAACTTCTGTTGCATATCAAATCAAGTGCACAAATATACAGGGTGAATTTTTCACTTGGGCGTGGATAGCTATATTCGAAACTATGAGGAATATCGAAAAATTTGATCCCTTTTTAGCGACACTATCGAATGGCGTAATAATATAGGATGTGTTTATTTTTTAAATCAGCGGGTTCGATTCCTGGCCAGGATTATTGACTTTTCTAAAATCGAATTATGCAGTTTTAGTTTTCGTCAGAATCGGCCTCAAGACTCCATTCAGCATTTTTCGATATTCCTCATGGTTTGGGAATATCATAATACTGTGTCCATATTATTTTTTTTATAATATATGTCGAAGACACAGTCGTGTCTCATGACTACAATAAGCACAATATTTGATCGGAAATGACGTATCGATTAGTGCAGTAGACGCACGGCGTCTGGTTCAGAGTTTGGCTTCGATTCCCAGACGAATCGAAGTTTAAGAAGTGTTATCCCTAAGTTGTTATCCTTTCAATGCAGACACTGAGACTGAACGTTGTTCAAATAAGAGCCTATCGTCTTAATTGATTTGATTCTGGTGCGTAGCATTAATTTTAGACATGCTCATGCAACCTGTCCTAAAAAGTATTAACTGTGTTTATCTGTAATTTCAAACTTCATGAATTTAATCTTTTCCATTTTTCAGACTTGAAAGGAAACTAATTTATCAATAAAGTAAACCGATAACGAATTAACTGCTACAGATAAAATGATAAAAAAAACTTTGATTGGTTTACAGGTGAAACTGTTCAAAATCTACTGAAAGCAGCCGCAGATGTCAGAAAAAGGTCATACTGTCCATATTCCAACTTCGCAGTCGGCAGCGCGATACTGACTGAGGAAGATGAAAAAGTTTATACCGGTTGTAACATAGAAAACTCGACCTTATCGCCAACACTTTGCGCTGAGCGCACAGCTATTGGAAAGACAGTTTGTGATGGTTACCATAAGTTTAAGATAGTAGCAGTTGTGGCGCATCAACAGGACTTCACCGCACCATGTGGGGTGTGCAGACAGACCCTCAGTGAGTTCCGATCATCAGATGGCGACATCGAAATATACCTCGGCAAACCCTCCCACGACAAAGTGCTGTGCACAAAGCTATCACAAATACTACCACTGGCTTACGTGAGCTACAAAAAAGATAGTATTTTAACATAACATTGTATTATTAAGTTAAACTATATTTTATATCGATCTTAACTTATGACCGCTGAAAATTTAGCGAAATAAAAAAGTACAAAAAGCATTAACGTTTTTATTGCGTATTGTATTTACAAAACTTATAACTAGTAGTATGGGTCCAATGTACCTACACAGCGTAATAGCGACGCGTTTAACGTGAAGCGCTCATTTATACTTAATAGGGTATTTACAATAAAATTACAGAACCAACAACTTTCGCTTTGGTTAGCAATAACAAAAGTGCAAACGTTAAAGACAAAATACCGAAACAAGAATCTTTTAGGGACACGCTGATACGAGCTTCATTACTAATGTCTATAACCATGGTAGTCGCAGTCATAAATTATCACAGAGTATTTATGACTGTGACAGCGCGGTCACAAATTATCGTAGAGAACCTTGAGTATTTAGTATAGTGGCAGCAACTTAGCTGTTCCGACGTGCAAAATTGGAACTACACCCATTTTCTCCAATAACAAAGGAACAGATAAGTTGGTCAGTCCGTCTGAACGAGGTTATTAAAAATTATACCTGTAATTTTTTTTCGGATTTGGCGACTACTAAACTACCACGATTTTTGTCTAACAAAGAAGTGGTACCGTCGTCTTGTAATGTGTGTTAACGATGCCACTGGCGAAACATTTACATAAAGCTATGTTGAAACTCTCCTTGCTAAGAGCAATTCAAATGTATCTCATCGTCATCAGACAACATTTTTTGTGCGATTGTTTCGCTAGTGGTAACGAACAATTAGGATTATGATAACATACATTACATTTTTTACACCTGCATTTGTTATTAACACCACCAAGTGTTCACATTTCGTGTTCACGATAACATTTCATTTCAGTATACATTCCCAAAAACATATTACCGACCCGATAACAGATATATTTGCACGTGGAAGTCCCACTAAAATACCCGTAGTTGACATTTCTTTTGAACTACATTTCGGTGGTAAAGATAATAAAATAAAATACTGGAGTAAGTTGAATAAATGCTATAAAGTTTATGAAAATCAGACCATATAATATGACACTATCTAACGAGATAACTAGGTAGTTCACGGTCTGACTGAAATAGCATAAAATTTCGCCAAACACTAACTCATAAATTAACATAAATAAAGTTAAACAAACTTAAAACATAATTCTCTTAACAGATGTTAATATCATAACATAAATAAAATAATTAGTCTTATTTAAGTGACTACATTTTTACAATAGAAACACGGTTATATAGTAAGGTGCAAAGAGATAAAACAATATACCTAACTGTCGTAGTAATAAAACTATGTTTACACCTGACATAACAAACTTATTTACATAATACAAGGAGCTCATTTTAATCACTTACGAACGCTTTCAGCGCTTCCAAAATAATACGTTAAAGGCTACAGCACATCTGGGCGCACTGCAAAAATCTACGTAAGTATATCAATTTTGTAAAGTCAAAATACTCGATAGTTGAGTAGATTGACACACAACATGAATGCCGTGTTAGTACCACGTCAAAGAAATGTGGTCATAGTTTCCCATGAATTTGTTATGTGACAGCCAAGTCAAAGAAAGATGGTTGTAATTAAAATATTTATAGTTAAATTAAGATAATTGTGAAAGAAGGAGAGGCATACGTACAGTAGAGAACTGTCATATGCCGAGTTGATTGACAGTTGTGACTTGGAAGAGATTCAAGGTCTATGACTGAACAAAAGTGATGTTTACGTTTTTGCAATGCGTTGTAACCAATGCGTTTATGAGCTAACCCAAATAAATACTTTAGTCCACTCACTCACCAATAAGGACACCATCCTATGTAACACTGACACAAATTCTCATTGTTTGTGGCCTGTTTGATGAGCAAGTCCACTTGCTTAGGAACACTGACCACTGCCTCTACATGCGGGAAGTCTCTTCCCGTTAGTTTGTCTCTTATCCTATTGAGAATTGAGAGAGCTCGTTTGTTTAAGTTTGCTTCAGGAGGAATCTCTAGAGATTCGTAGTGTAGATGGTTGCGAGAACGACTGGGGAGAGTGTAGGACGAGTCGATCTCTGAGGAGAATGATGACTCGGTGAGGGAGTGATGGTCGTTGTCAACGAGCCTCCAGTTGAGTAGCGGGTCGTAAACAAACGCTTCTAGAACGGCCATCACGCTGTCTCGGTGTTTGTGGAGCACGTGCATGACGGATTCGCATGTTGAACGGTACGTGCCTTCAATTCCGGTCACCTATGGGAAATAAAAGTTTAATTATATTGTTTGATTTAAGTATACCGTGTCAAATGTGCAGGAGTTAGACAATTTAAATATATTTTTCCATAGCAAGAACTACACAGAGAATTTGATTTACGTTCTCAGTAGGCTATTTTACAAAAAAAAACATAAGTAATTTTACACTTTTTTTGTGTTTGAACTCGGTTCCCTTTTTTTCAAAAAGTTTTTTATTTTCCCCTTTTTAGTTAAGATATTCAACAAAAAAATCTTCATCAGCGTCTTTGATGGGGTGCTAAGACAGGAAACCTCCACGTGCGCCCGTGGACTGGAGTTCCCTCTCGGATACGTCCGGGGGGAAGACCAGTTTTTCGGGCCGGTGCGCCCTGGGATGCGGGCAAAAACTCTCCTTAGGCACTGTGTGCCTAAGGGGTTTCTTTGCCCGTATGCAAATAGCCTGTCGGGTGGACGCTCCAACGCGTGTCCCTCTGAACAGCAGAGGGTACAGCGGCGGAGCGGGCTTGCGGACGGTGAGTAATGGGAATGCTCGCCGTCCGACCAAGGACCAAGCCCGGGTCGGTGGCGCGTCGTGTTTCACGCGTCACCGACGGGGCCCCTTATGGGGCCAAATGCCTGCCGGGGTCGCGGATTTTTCTTAATCCAGGATACCGTGGCCCCGGAACGTAAAGGGCATCCGACGGAACACGGGTGGATTTTAGTCAGTAAGAGTCTGACAGTCCCTCCCGCCCCACCCAGGGCGGGAGGACTCATTTGATGATTTTGCCACCCTAAAAAAAAAAAAAAAAAAAAACAGCGTCTTTGATAATCTACAATCCTAGTAAACAACAAAAACGGATCTATGCGGGCAACTTCACGAGGTATCCATTATTGTTATATACTAAAACCTTCCTCAGAATGTAACGAACACTTTTCTGAAAGCTGCATCAAAATCCGTTCAGCCAAACGCAAGATAATCGCGGACAAACATGCAATCCTCTCTAAAAATCTACAACCCAAGTAAGCAAAAACGGATCCACGCGGGCAACGTCACGGGATATCCATTAGTGTTATATACTTAAACCTTCTCCAGAATGTAATGAACACTTTTCTGAAAACCGCATCCAAATCGGTTCAGCCAAACGCGAGATAATCGCGGACAAACATACATACATACAGGTCGAACTGAGAACCTACTTTTTTTTTGAAGTCGGTTAAAAATAGTGAAATTGACCCGTATTTTTTCTTTTGTTGTTACGTAAATCAAAATTGACGAAGATACAACGCTTCGAAAATCACACAACGTCACTCGGTCGGTATAATTTTATAGGCGTTATGACGTCACAAGCTCCCACTCCCGAATTTCGAAGCGTTTTATTTTTTTGTCACAGGGGCGTAGCTACCGCCGTATCTGCCGTATCAATTATACGGGGCCCCCGGGCCACAGGGGCCCCAACGTGCGTAAACAAAATTTAATAAAAACTTCATGAAATGAAATTAAATAGTTATTTACTTTTACACAATTTATTTTACTAATTTATCTCTGGTGTTTTTATTATTATTATTTATATGTAATACTGTTTTAAGCATGAGATTGTCTATTAGAAATCCCGGGAAGATCCATATTAGTATCAACATTTCGATGCAATTATTAAAATAACTCTACCTGATTCCGACCTCTGGACTGATCAGTCGCATCTTGAATTTTTTTGATGACCTTTGTATTGGCAAATTTTTTGTTTATATTTCGGCGTAGATACAGAGAAATGCATTTTTTTTTCTTGAGTGTTAATCTTTACCCTACCTAAGGGGCCCCCAAACAAATTTTTATACGGGGCCCCGCCAAGGCACGCTACGCCACTGTTTTGTCAATATACTTTGATTTAAAATAAAAAATAATATGTTTCAATAACTGACGACGGACTTTTGACGATTGAGTCAGTTGGTGGTTCTTAATTCTATGAAATTATTGCATATCTATTGTTTCTTACATGTATACATAACAACCTTCGATCTCACTATCTTTTCTTAATCATCTTATGATAACTTCTATTCTACTTAGGGGTCACCGCCGGGGAATTACATTTACCGCGTCATACGTGCATTTCGATAAAACAGATACTGCATAACAGGCCCGAAGGCCCCTAACATGCCGATTCCTATCGGCTTTACTTTCAAAATATAGCAAATACCAATGATTTTCATTTATCATTTAGACAAATTAATTATTTACGAAGTTACATTGCTTGTGAAAATAACAATCAAAGAAAAACACTCAAACTAAAACTAACAATCAAAGAAATAATAAACATTTACTTATGAAAATAAAAATCAAAGAAATAAATAAACACCTAAGTACAATTTTTTTCCGTGCAATTTCAACTCGCGCAAAACAGGCAAGCCGTAAGGCAAAACAGGAATCCTTCCTCTTGTAGCGATCGTGAGCTCGAGGCTACGTAACACCGCTAAATTAAGGACGTTGGAAAGCCGAATGTCTCCGGCTTATGATAATGACAGAGATATGAAATGCGTATGTCAGAACGAGATGGAATGATACTGGACTTCGTAATTCATTTAGATAGTATTATTTGGATGAGAGATTCACATTAGTTTTGGTTCGCGTTTATTTATAGTTTTGTATTTGCATTTGATTTGGTGTTATTGTTAAAATTGATAAGTTTTGCGTAGTTAGTGCAGTAACAACAAGGTTATTTCAGTTCAATGGTATTGTTTGATAAGCGGTCACAGTAAAACAGTGTCATGTTAGTTTCGAAGTTTTCAACTAGATGGCGTTGTGCAATTACGTCACGATCCTGAATCACGGTGTTAAGATCTGAAGGCGATTAGTATTTAAGCTTTTGAGAAAATATTTTTATTTTATCTGTAACTGTGCACTACGTATTTTACTATGAATGAAAAAGGTTACTCGATGTCTCGATTCGTCCGTGTAATAATTATTATTTATTGTTTTTTTTCTATGTTTGTTCTTTGTCCGCGGGATAACTTCGTCATTAATGAACAGATTTTGATGTTTTTTATTGTTGACAAGAAGATAGTTCAAAGGTAAGGTTCATGATAAGGAAATCAGGGTTTGATGACGGAAATCAGAGAAATCGAGTAAAATTTTTATAAATCGTAGGGGCGAGTAGTATGTTTGTAAGTTTTTTCATTAAGTATTTCAAAGCACTACAATTTAATAAAGGTCTGGAGAATAATATCTGATGATAGAGCCGAGTGACAGTTGAGGAAACTCCTCAACGATTCAGAGCAGCTACCTGGTGTTTGAGCTTGATTGATGTAAGAAAAATATGTATTTGACAAGAATTTGAGTTGAATATTTAAACTAAAAAGGCTAAAATTAGGCCAAAGCTATAGTTACTGGAATTCACGTTTTGGTCCGGCTTCACTTTCAAGAATATTTACCCTACGCCACTGCTGCATAATTATCCAGTATGCTAAAGTGCTTTTACCACATAATGGAATTACACGTTGAGCTTTGCTCATAGAATCAAGGATTTTAGAGATGAAATAAATCTAAGCTATTGCGGATTCGCCCTGAAACCAAGAAAACGCTGACTGCGACCAAACGTGCCTCAAACACTCCTCAGGCGCAACGCAAACAGGAGACGGCGCGGCGAAGATGCGACGAAGATACGGCACAGATAAGGTGCAGGCGCGATGTCTGCGCAAACAGAGGCGGAGACGATACGGCACAGAGTGTCATTATACAAGGTGCTATCAACTGGAAATAACACTTAATGCACATTCTTTCGGTTATTTTTCATATAATTATAATCAATCCATAAGTGGCAAATGGATGGCCATGAGTAAAAGTTAATTGGACCGTAGAGTAAGTGAAGTTGTGTAAGTGAGACGGAAGCAGGATGGACAGGGTTCACTTGCTCGCTGTCTCGGTCGTTCGCTGGCAAGACCGCTATGTACCTATGATTACGTTATGGAACCGCTATGTTTGTTCATTAAAATAATAATATGTATAAAAAAGTTAAATTACATCGGATTTTCATTAAAACCATGGGTTAAATACCCATATGGACTAAAATTTGAACAGTTTAAATGTATATCGCTACGTATTTTTGTTCATACTGTATCTAAAGCGACACGCCGCTAGCGCCTTACCGTTTTCGCGTCTGCTGGCGACGTCGCGGGGGGTGAGGAACGGCATGCCTGCGCCGTCCGCTTGCCGTCTTCAGTCACGAACAGATAGTTTTGCAAGAGGCACGTCGCTTTGTATACAGGATGCGTGACGATATTGAATTTAATATTGGGTTTTGCGAGTTAATTGAGCAACACCCGAATATCTCTTACTTTTGACAATACGTTATGGTAACATTCCAGTGAAATTTATAAACTGTGCAAAAACGATCAGGACATTCATAAAAAGATTTCATTATCGTATGATAATAATAATAATAATAATAATAATAATAATAATATAACTTTATTTCAGACACAGAGATCCATATTTTTTTTTTTTACTTAAAGACTACACATAAAATACAGAAAAAAACACATTACACATAAAATACACATAGTGAAAACACATTTCACATAAAAACTAAAAAAAAGTACAAGGAACACAAAAATTAAATACAGGCAAGGACCGATCATATATGAGTTATTTGTACCCATCTGCCATACGCAGCAGTTGTCACAAGCCTGTCAGCCAATCCACTAATAATAGTATTTTTACACTTATCAAGAACCTGTGCTCTTCTGCTTCTCTCCACACTAGATGTATCCAATACCTTCTTGGTCTTTGCTGTAAATTAATAATCTGTAGCAAAGCCAATGTATCTTTATCTTCGTCTGAAGAGGAACACATGTTATCTCGACAACATCAACCTCTATAATGACTTATCTTGCCGTATCGTCCCCACGTCTGTTTGCGCAGACATCGCGCCTGTGCCGTATCTGCGCCGCATCTGTACCTTACCTTCGCCGCGCCGGCGCCGTCTTGTGTTTGCGTAGCGCCTCAGAATTCATTTGACACCTTCCTCGATGATAGTGCAATTTTGCACTTTATAACTCTTGCATTTTATGTCATCACTTCATCAGTACTCTGTTGTGCACGTAACCTTACCGACAGATGATACAATTACAAAAAAAGAACCGGCCAAGTGCGAGTCAAAACTCGCGCAAGAAGGGTTCTGCACCATTATCTACAAAACGGCAAAAAAAGAAATCAAATTGTATGGGAGCCCCCATAAATATTTATTTTATTCTGTTTCTTAGTATTTGTTGTTATAGCGGCAACAGAAATATGTACATCATCTATGAAAATTACAAGTGTCTTTACTATCTTGGTTCATGAGATAGAGCCTAGTGACTGACAGACAGACAGACGGACAACAGTCTCAATAATAGCATTTGGGTACGTAACCCTAAAAACAATTGGCTAAATAGTTCAAAGAAGAATATAGTAACATACGATCAATTTGTGCTAAAGCCGAAGTCGGCGGGATCAAATGGATTTAGTGTATGACGCAGTTGACATTATTATGTCAGCCATTAATTATCCGGGCAACTTCAGTACGTATTTACAGTTTACACTTTTTTTTTTTTTTGGGTGGCAATATCATCAAATGAGTCCTCCCGCCCTGGGCGGGGCGGGAGGGACTGTCAGACTCTTACTGACTAAAATCCACCCGTGTTCCGTCGGATGCCCTTTACGTTCCGGGGCCACGGTGTCCTGGATTAAGAAAAATCCGCGACCCCGGCAGGCATTTGGCCCCATAAGGGGCCCCGTCGGTGATGCGTGAAACACGACGCGCCACCGACCCGGGCTTGGTCCTTGGTCGGACGGCGAGCTACCCATTACTCACCGTCCGCAAGCCCGCTCCGCCGCTGTGCCCTCTGCTAATCAGAGGGACACGCGTTGGAGCGTCCACCCGACAGGCTATTCGCATACGGGCAAAGAGACCCCTTAGGCACACAGTGCCTAAGGAAGTCTTTGCCCGCATCCCAGAGTGCACCGGCCCGAAAAACTGGTCTTCCCCACGGACGTAACCGAGAGGGAACTCCAGTCCACGGGCGCACGTGGAGGTTTCCTGTCTTAGCACCCCTACAGTTTACACTGCTAGTAAATTATGATGCTGAGTGGTGATAAAAATTCTTGGGTAGCGAAATAGCTATCATCATTCAAATAGTTATGAAATGTTGGTTCTAGTAGCAAGGATTCTGTAATGTTTTCGTTTAGATTATAGTTATCGAAAAATCTTTTGTTACTTAAACCAAAATTGATAAAGATACGACACTTTAATGAACCAAACTTCTAAAAGGAGGAGGTTCTGAATTCGGTCGGTATTATCGATTACTCTCGGTTTCTGGTCCGATTTGTATGATTTTTTTTTGTTCGTCGTTTCTCAATATTCAATGATTTAAAAAACATGCCTAATACTGGCTGAAAAAAATAAGCGTAGTCACTTTTTTTAGCCAATCTTGCATTTTATGAACTGTGCCAGTACGTTCAACTTGAGTACTTATTCTGTTTATACAAGTATCACTTAGAAAAATTACGAAATGCTATTTATCTTTTTATGTCATCATGTCAGAGCTAGATTTGAATATCAAAATTGTCTTGTAATTTGAAAGTTAATTATTTTATCACAGCAATTAACAGCTTAGGAAGCTGTTATCTAATCGTATCATTGTTTATATTCAACTGAAATTCGTTTACATTATGGACTTTATATTGTTGTCCGAGTTCTATAATGTTCACACGCGGCATCCGGCTCGAAGGACAAAAAATGTAGGGTTTATATATATCGCACCCTGCGTTTTGAAACTAAATGTAATCTTAGCTCCATAACACTGATAAACATCCTTGGTCGGTCAAAAGGAAAGTTTCTCCAGAAATGTATCCTTTGTCAATATGGACTCTATACAGTAGGTATTAATTGAGTGGAAATTCCAAAATAAATATCAAGGAGATGTATGTTAATTACAAAACCTTACCTCCATAGCACTAATCAGCATCCTGGTCAATCTGAACGGAATCTTCTCCGGGAATTTCTCCCTGGATTGAGTAACTTCAAAGCAGTCTCCGAAGTCTATATGCAGGACTTTGCCGGTGACTCTATGCAGCATGATGTTGGAGGGGTGTCGGTCTCCGAGCCCCAGGATGTAGCCCACCATGCTCATGACGGCCAGGGAACGAGTGTAGTTCGTGCGACGCTCGAACCAGGCTTCGGCTGACGGACTCTTCAGCCAAAGGAGGCGGGATAAATCGTTCCCAGGAGTTTGGGACAGAGTGTATTCGAAGACTTCCACCTATTTAGCAAAAAAATATCCTATAAGGTTTTTTTTTCAGACACTTTGTAATAATAATTATAAGTACAGTAGCTAATTGCCAAAAAAAATCCCTTGGGACTAAACAACATGATATTTTCATTGATGTGAATTATTCAATTAAGTTAGAGATCTCTTCACATAGTGAACAGGCTTCTTTTCATCAACATCATCATTATCAGCCTATAATGTTCCCACTGCTGGGACACAGGCCTCCTCTCTGTGAGAGGGAGTGGGCCATAATACACCACGCAGGCCTAGTGCGGGTTGGTAGATGTCAGATGTCTTCGAATTTTTGGTTCTAGGACATGCCGGTTTCCTCACGATGTTTTCCTTCACCGTTTTGAAAGCAGTGGTGATGAAATAACTTACACACAGTAATGCGCCTGGCGGGGTTTGAACCCAAGACCTACAACTCGTAAGTCGGGACCGATACCACTGGGTCACCACTGCAGGCTTCTTCATCCATCATAGACTTTGTCTGTGTCATCTTTGACCTTTAAGTTTAGATCAGAGATGACAGAGAGAAAGTCTACGATGGATTAAAAGCAAACCCATTTCAAATTAAAAGAAAGAAAAAACTCCAGGAAGGGAAACTATCTGTTGGGATCACAAAAATCTGCTACAAAATTCGATTCAGAAGCTGTTATAGCATTTCCAAAGATAAAAAGAAGGAAGACCTTTGCCCTGCACATGGAATCTCAAACTTCATAGAAAAAACTTTGTTAATTCTAACTCACCTTATGCTTCAACAGCAACTTCTGATAATCAGAAGCCATCCGTAACATAATCTGCTGTTCCGTGCTCAGCGCCATTTTATTCGACTTCTTATCCCTGTAGTCACTAATAAGGTTGTATAAAGTGTCACATTGAGGCACCCAACCTATTAGCCCAGAGTTAGGAGACAAAGGAATCACGGCATATCGTTGTATGGCCAAGTCATGTCGGTAAGTATTTGTATCCGCTTGTAGTAACGTGTTGACCAGACCAAACAGCTGCATCACTCGCTCGTCTTGACGCAAGTCTTCGTGGCCTTTGAGGAGGAACATGTATTGCTTGCCGTCGGAACCCTGGATTGTGAGGCGACGAGGACGTTGTTTTGATTTTATTACCTGTGGGATTGTGATGGTTTAGTTCAGCGATTTTCAAGTCCGTCTACTAAACAACACATAATGGCGCCCAAGTGGGACTCTAATCCAAAACAAAAAAAAAACAAAAGTTTTCATTAGGTTCAAATAGAGTACTTATTTATTTATTTATTTTAAGGACAACCAACAAAGCATACACCATAATACATGTTTAGGATAGATGACTGTTTACATTTTATAGTGTAGCCTTAATTAAAGGCTGCCACGGCATGCATTGAACAAAGGAAGAATACAGTATCAAAAATAGTAATTTTTGCTTACAATTTAGGTTAGAACTAATTTAGATTTCTACGTAGAATTGTTATGCAAATGAAAAAAAATGAAGAAAGGTGAAAGAGAACAGTTAAATTATATATTTCACAAATGTGATAAGGCCTTATGTAAGGCAAACTTAAATTTATGTAAAGAGTAAGACATATCAATATCTACACTAGGTGAGCGGGACAGGCGACTAAATTGAATCTGCGTTCTGTTAACGGTGGAAAAATGACCCAGATTGGTTCTAAAGCCTTTAGCGCAAAACAACAGATATCTAGACATACGAGCAAGCTTGTAAGGCACATTTATATTTATCTGGCTTAATAAATGCGGACAATCAATTTGAGTGTTTATTATTTTGTAAAGGAACAGATGATCTAGAATCATACGACGATTTTCTAGACTCATAAGTTTGAAATGTTTTAAGCGAGAGCTGTAGCTAGTTAATTTTCTGAACACATTGCAGTGATACGACAAATGCCAAAGAAATCTCTTCTGCACTGATTCTAAGCGACGTTTATGAATTTCGTAGAATGGAGTCCAAACTGTACTGCAATATTCCAATCCTGACCTGACTATTGAGTTAAAGATTACGATTTTAGTTGAGGCGTGTTTAAATTGTTTACTGTTCCGCAGAAAGAAACCCAACATCTTAAAACCTTTTGTAGCGATTTTTGAAAAAAAGAAAAACAAATCACAGCGTCTGTTACATTTAAAAAAAATATTTGACCCTTATTTTTCTTTTGGAACGCGTGAACCAAAAATACGCGTGAACGGAAAAACGTCACAAGCCAGTACAATTTTACTAGCTTGTGACGTCACAACCCACTCTCAAATTTTGACGCGTTATTACTTCGTAAATATTCATTGATTTAACAAAAGAAAAAACACGTGGCCATTAATTTTCTAAACTGTAACTTACGGCCTAATTAGATTTTCAATTTATTGATGTTGTAAATATGTTTATTACAATCACTGTCTACAAATTAAACATATATTGATCCTTCAAAAGCCCTTTACGTTCGAGTCATGACCTGATAAGATAGTCCCACAACCCCGGTAGTCTTTGACCCTCTGAGCGGGCCACGTCAGTGTTCTGACAGCTGTTTGAGGCACGCGTGGAATACAACACGCCGGCGACCCAGTCACCCATTACATGCTGTTCATATGCCCGCGCCTACGGTGCAGCGGTGGCCATAGGCGTCCCTGAGAATGTCCTCTCCCTCACGCGTCCCGCCTCGTCCTTTCCTAGCATGACTGACCTTAGATAAAATGAGGTAGGAATACTCACTTGTAAATGACTATGAATATGTGATATCCTGATGACTTTCTCATTAGGGACATAGGAGCCGGGCACAGCCAGCTCATAGTCCTTACACGTGTGAAGACGTTTGCTGACGTACTGCAGCTCCAGTGACGTCAGAGAACGGAACTGCCGCTCTATGCGACGGACCACGTGGTAGTAGAAGTCCCACGCTTCGTTCAGATACCTGTTTTCACCAGTCTCCTGGAATAGAAGGAGGTTTGTTTCAATTATTCAAGAGAGGTAAAAAAACTGTACGTTGAAGCAGAGTGTAAGTAAATCCTAGAATTTTCAATTATCTAGCTAGCTGAACTAGATATCTACTTCTAAATACAGGGTGTAAGAAGACACTTTACGAAGCCGTTAACTACGCATACTGTACATCTAATTAAGTAGCTTTACGCTAAAATTATCGCTGGGAACCGACTTTTATTTTTAAGTATAAAAAAAAAATAAGTTGAAAATCCCAGTCTAGAGAAGAGGGTCATCGACCATCGAAAGTAAATCAAACGCACACTAACATAAGCCGTGCGTTTCTGCATTTATTTCTTACGTACATAACTGTTCGTAACTTCAAATGCGTAATTTATTTAGAAAAATCGAAAATTCAGGTAATGTTTGTTTAGAAAAAAGTTTTGTAATAATACTTAGAATTCGATTTCGTAAAAAAAGTTTTTAAAAATGCAACTTTGACCTTCAATATCTCGAGAACCCGTTGAGTCCCAGGTATGGTCTAAAGGAAAAAAATGATCCAAATAATGGGTAGAATACGTGGCTTTCGGCTTCGTTAAGTGTCTTCTTACACCCTGTATAAGTTTTACAAAACACGCCAGGGTAGAAATAAAACATGTAAAGTTAAAAAAAAATCTAAGAACAAGATTTATGTATTCATCTAACAAAATAGAATGCAATCGGGGTGGTTAATGTCCATTAGTAGATTTAAAGATGATGATGAAGCCACAAAGAAATCTCAACATCATCATTCTAACTCTCCTTATACCAATTATTTGAGGTTTCCGACCCCACCTCATCAATCTATATCTTTAAACTAAGTAAACTAAAGACTTACTTTGTATAGTTCTAACCACCGATGAGCCTCCTGTAGGTCTCTTCCATACATCTGCAGGAAGGAGACCTCTTTCAATGTCTCTGGAGGTCGGTCTAGCATTGCATGCATTTTGTCTAACGTCTTGAACATTCCACGGTAGTCCTTCTCACTGAAATATAATCTGTGGAATTTCCAAATAATTCATCAGTATACTAATGTTAGGTTTGCTGTTTTAGTAATATATTGATTGATAAGGATTCTAATGGGTTTATTTGAACTGTGACCCTTTCTCGGCGAAAAGCTCAACTGTCAAATTTTGCGGGTCAACTGGGGAACATGTCAAAAAAAATTTAATACAGTAAAGAAAAAATATTTACCTAGAAGCCTCATCCAGTGCAATGAACACTTGGTCGTGCCACAAAATGGCTACCTTTATCAGTTCCTCTGATATAACAGCGGCTTCATTCACTAACCTCTGTGAATGTGCACACATCGTCTTCAAAATATAGTTGGCAGCGTTCTTCCTTGTCACGAATGAAGATTTAGTGGCAACTGTCAGAGGATATACCAGCGCTTGTGGGTGCAACTTGCCTATGTCTATAAGGAGTATATGAACTAGTTTGGCTACCAAACTCCTTGGTGAATCGATGCGGGCGATAAGCTGAGGTATAACTTGCAACCATATCTTCACGTCAATTTGTCTGATACCTTCAAATAACGCATCGTATATAGCCGGATGGTGGCCGTGGTCAAACCACAATGTTAGAAGCCTCAATGTATCCTGCAACGCACTACCGTTTGACAAGCTGATTGACTTGAAGAAACCTTCTATAGCTGGTATAGTATGAGTATTAATAAAGTCGGCTCTAGAGACTTTCTTCTCCCCAGAACCGCCTGCAAGACTGCTCTCGGATATATTGTCTTGTTGCTTATAGAATAGGACTGTTTCAAAGTTCATACACGCCCATGCATGACACGCCTTATACCAATCCGGCGCAAGGATCGTAGCTGATGCGTAATTTCTTAATATATCGGGAATAGAGAGCTCATTGATTTCTTGAAGAGACTCGCACCACGATCCTAGTTTTAGATGACAACGTGCTAATAACCTACAGTGTTCGTCGTTATCTGGTTCTGCATTATCCAAAAACCTTTGTAAGACATCGTAGGCGTATCGTTTGTTACCAGCATCCCATAAGTTCTTACTATACGCTAAGACAATTCTGGGATCCTGCAGTCGTAGTAGCACGTCGGGATTTGTGATTGGATCACATCCCAAAATGGAAAGAACTATTTTGTGAGCTTGGTTGATAGCGCCGGTCTTCCTACACAAGGACGCGAATTTCAGCCAAGTTTGGAAGTCTTCCTGTGGAGACATAACGAGACTGCGTATCTGTAACATTTTCCTCCAATCCTCAACCAACCGCTGTCCGCCTTGAAGTCGCAGCCACCAGCATTTACGAATAGGATTTCGCCTCTCCTCTACAAGTTTGTAGGTGAGGACTTCTTCTAGTTCTGTCAATAGTTGAGCGTTGACAAGAGCTCCGTATGCTCGTTGGTAGCTTTCCCCAACTACAGCTGTTAACTCAAGATCTAACACACTTCTAGCAGAGTCAATATAATGCCTAGATTCCGGCCAGTGTCCTTCATGGATAGCGAGTATGGCTCTATAGAACGCGCCTTCTTGGCTATCTTCGGGGATACACTCCACATATTTCCGCATGGAGTCCCATTCCTGCAAGCCCCAAGATGCTGCGGCGGCTATCTTGGCAGACTTGTTCCTGGTGTCTTGAGTAGCATTATCCCATTGTTGAGCTGTGTGGACGTATATCTTCCTCCATTCGCCCAGAGCCTCGAGGCACCTCATCATTCCTAGCCGAGAGTCCTCGTCCTGTGGTTCGACGTCTAGTTTCTTACTATACAGTTCAAGCGCTTGGTCCCAGTTATGAAGTTTCTCGTACCATCTGACGTGAACATTTAGGGAAGTGTCGCCATTTTTCTTTTGTGTTAAAACTTTTTCGAGGAGACCGTTGCTTGCCTCGTTTCTTTGGAGTTTGTTGTTTATAAGTATGAGTGCCTCAATTACTTGTTTAGTCGGATTTCGTTTGTACTCTTGTTCCTGTAAAATAGGTAAGTATATTGATTTAGATATAATATTGACTTCATAGTTGGACTGCAGGAGCTGTGCTGTCAGCGAGTTTTAAGTTAACCGATTTTCTGTTCAATATAGACACAGAAAATTTCAAAAATAAAATTACCTTATAATATAATGCTTTGGCGTACGCTCTGCAATTTATAGCCGTATCACCCAACAACTTGATGGGTATAGGTAAGGCTCCCTTCTCGCAGTGTTCCAAGAACTCGGCCAGGTTAAGCACCGCCAGAGCTAATTCCGGCGCGTCAGGTACAGTAAGTGCATGTTCTAGAGCTAAGATCAGCTCCTTCCGCGACTTGTCGTCGAGTTCCGTCCAACACGACATGAAGGCTGCATTGAACAATTCGCTCGCTAGTTGTGGGTAGTTTTGAGCTAGTGCTGAACATGCTCTGTAAAAGCAAAGTAAGCCATTTAGGAGATAACCAATTTCCATCAGCAGAAATTCATTTTTTTAAAGCCCGAAACTTAACGACTTTATCGATCGCAGCGTATAGGTCATCTAAGTCACAAAAAAGTTTTTAATTGAAATCTTGTAATTTCTGTTGTCATAAACGGTATTTATGACCCTAACATAACTTCTTTATGTATTTCATTTATGTTAAAATGATCTGTGATGATGATGAGTGAATTTGATAATAAATGCAATTAATAATGAATATCACTAGATTTGGGAAATAGATCACTGTTGCTCACCTTATAGCGGGGCTATTAGACTCCGTCAAGAAGGCAACACTCAATTGCCTCAGCCATTCCATCCAATCTTCTTTGGACACTATATTTTTAATCGACCAACATTTACGTAAGTTGGAAACATTTAGTGACAATTTCTGTATAGTTTGGATGTCACCTGGACCAACCACCTAAAATTATGTTATAAAATGTTAGTAAAACTTAGTTTATAAAAAAGGTGTACCTATATTTTTTTTTCTGAATCTTACTCACATCGGTCTTTTGATTCCTCAATCGAAGTCGAGTTTCATCCAAATAATCATCATCAGATGCTAATGTGGATATAGCTTGCAATCTCGTGACCAACACGATATAGTTGGGACATTGTATCTTATGCTTTATCAGTATTCTGTCCACCGACGGAATGTAGTCAATGTATTCACGGCCCAGTTGAACAATCAGTGCGCAAAGTGTATTCATGGCGGTTTGTCGCAATGTCGGATTGTTGTCCAATACTTTGGCCAGAGCTTGTATAATGACCGCCGAATAAGGTCTGAAGTACAAATACATGGACAAGTGCTCCATAGTCTCCATTGCAAGCTTCGATATTGACAGGGGAATGTTTCTACCATCAAAAAGCGCGGTCACTGCCGGCACTATTGATAACAGCACATCATCCAAATTATTCTCAAATTTTTGTATGGTCAGCAAAAGCTTTTCAGTCAAAACTTTATCTTTGCTGTTGTCGTACTTCAGAACCCTCAGAATATTTGGCAGAATTTTCCGTAAATATACTTTGAACTCTGGCCCAATCGCTACAGTAATGTGTTCGACCAACATTATGAGTGTTGGCTGCAGCTGACTGTTTGGCGTCCAGTACTCTTTGATTATGTCAAATATATCTTCTAAATAATTTCGTATTTGTATTTTAACTACGGATATAAGTTGCGCCAGTTGAGTCAACAGAAACTCCCGGAAGGTGCTATTGTCAGTTGTTCTTATCACGTTTAGAAGGCTCGGCGTCACTCGAGATATGTAGGGCACGCACTTGATGCCTAATGATTGGAAAATGAATGTAACTGAATGCACAACGCTCGTGTGATGTTGTGTCAACATCGGGTCACGGAGCATTCTCATAAGTGACGTGAGAACAATAGCCGGGTAAAATTCATCAAGAATAAGTGGCGACATATTAACAACCATCTCACTAATATTTATGTCGATATTTTCATTGGTAGAGTCAGAGACGGGAATCAAAGTAGACACTGTTTGGAAATCGATCAAGCCTTGATTGAGTTTGTGTTTGTATGGATCTAGGGCTCCTAACAATCCCAAGACGCGAATAGTCTCTCGCCTTTCTCGGGGCTGCTGTTCTGTCTTCAAAAAGTTCAGCATCATGTCCATTAGATGCGGATATTCCATATAAGGAGTAACAACGTGTCCCGTGGCGCTGACAACTTGTCCAAACGACCAGAGTGCGACGCTCCTCTTTTCGGGTTGATTAGGATCCGAAAGGATACCAATCTGAATCGACATCAGTTCCGGTAACCATTGATTAAGAGCAGTTCCACCCCCATTCACTTCTGCCAAATCGCCTATCGCCTTCAATATCGTGATCACCATAATAGGATTGTCTACCTCTGCTTTTAATTTCGGTACTAGCACATTGAGTATGGTATCTACAAATTGTCGCGTAATCCTTGGCGCATGTGAAATTATGTTATTCACCATTCGAAGCGCCTGTTCTTTATTACGTGTGGATTCTGAATGTTGCAGTTCCATCAATACTTGCACAAACAATTGACGTAAGGTCGGTATGGTGTAACTAGGGTTTATGTTACTCAGTCTTCCAACCAGGCACAGTGCTAGCTCACTAACATCGTTGTTGGAATCATTAATTGCAACAAATAGACAATTCAAATGTTCTTCTACAGCTAAATATCTATCAAAGATAGGATTGGTGAATATTTCCAGCACTCGGTACCGAACTTCATGGTCGAAGTCGGAGCGACCCACGGATAACAATTTACCGAGAGACTCATCAACGATCACGGTCAAAGTCCGCGAATTAGTCTGGGCGCATCTTTCAACCGCTTTTATTAGTAACTTCGACGCAGTTTTGACAGCCTCTATTCTGATGTCATGTTGCTCACTTAACAGATAATGGTCTGTACATCTTCTTATGAACGACATCAGAGTATTATTCCATTCGAAGTCAAACGATCCGAGCGTTCGTAACGCTAGAACTAACTTAGAAGCGTCGTGAGGCTCCACTAACATAGCAGTTGTGAACATGTGAACTATTTGATTCTCGCCATTATTTGGAGCGTAGGGCTTCTTCCGCAATATCAACGACAGCATGTTAAGTAATCTGTCTGTTATTTCTTTCTTCAAGGATGGCAGATTCTGGCTCAGTTCTTTGAAGCATGTAGTGAGTTGTGGACTCAAGCCTGTTGCACACATTGGGTCCAGCAGCTCTTTGATTTCATTAGCAACATCTTCTTTCATAGCAAAGCCCAACAATGTTACACAGTTAAATAACGGAGTGTCGGAACCATTACGCTTTTTGGGTGTATCTTTGAGTGGTAGTGTCAATTTAATAATTTCTATAATCCTGCCTAAGTATTGTTGGATATCAGACTCTACTGCTACACAAATAAGGCCTAATGTGGTGAATGCCATAGCTTTCTCTTTTTCTCGTCCACGCAAGAAAGTTATGAGGTGATTTATGGTGGACTTAAGATGCCTCTTTGAATATGCTTCTCTGTCAAAAGCAGCCAACCTTGGTATCATTAAGAGGAGTAGTTGATGAACATTATGTGCCCTTGATATTTGTTGAGCCATCACATCTGTGAAATGATAAATATTATTCAGCATATACTTTCTGAAAATTTTGATCTACAAACTAGAAATACCACTGGTCTGGGTATAATCTACCAATTCATCAACATAATTCCAATAGACTATAATATATAATTTGAATTCTTTACCCTGTTTCTTCTAAATAAAGATTAATTCATCTTATTTAGTGTTCTAAATAAGATGAATTAATCTTTATTTAGAATTGGAATCAAACACATCAAAATAATTAAAAAATACAAACTTTTTTCATTTAGTTAGTACTTACCTAAGCAAATCTTCTCATATTTTTCCGCAATCAGCTTTTTACAAACAGTAGATTCATAGACAAGTGTATGTTGACTTTTATCATCAGGAAACTGTTGGGCTGTCCAAGAATTTTGTACTTTTGAGTTCAGTGGTGTCATTTCATCTGATATATCTTGCTCTGAATCAAGTTTCTGCATCAGTGTTGTATATTTCTTTTCCCAAGTAGCATTAGAACACCTCAGTAATTCATTAAGTATCAAGAGTGCCCCATGAACATGGTCATCTCTAGTCAAACCCCTCTCTCGTCCTGGCTGATCAGCAAATGATAACATGGACTGCTCATAACACTGGATGTACCAGTGTGCTTTGTTACTCTGGTCAGGAATCTCTCTTTGGGCTGTTATTACTAAAGCAGCTCTCAATGCCTTTGCAGCAGCTTCCCTTATCTGCTCTTTCGGATCTCGTAAAGGTATCATAATATAGTTAAAAAAGCCATTTATATGTTGGAAGAAATATGATGGCATAGATATGGCCAGCTCTCTCAGTATCATCACAGCTGAAAGTCGTTTCCCTTCATTTCGTTCTTCTGCTAGCCACTCATAAGCCCGCTTCAGTTCAGATTCCACATATTCTCCTCTCTTGATGCCAAGAGTGACTGCAAGTCTACCCATAGTCTTGGCTCCTAGCTCCAAGACATTCAAATCAGTAGATGGGAAAACGTTGCTGAGGTAGTATGCATAGCGGATGTTTCTTGTTTTTGTTGTTTCAGTGTCACCACCAATCAGGCAGACTACAAAAAGCGAATATATGGATTTAGTAATTACAATTAGACAAAATTACATTTTTTTTTTATAAACTGTTTGGTAGGAAACACAAATAACTAAAGATTTAGGAATGGTCTACATGTCTAGATACTAGAACACAACATAAACAAAAGTATAGTATCAAATTGCATGATAACAACACAACAACAGTGGTTTAAAATGTATTGTGTATGTTTACCATTACTTCAAAATAGAAACTTTATTACACTTAAATAAATAATTGTTCTACATTTTACACCTCAAAACCATATTTTATAAACGGTTTTCCTAATTCTGTCATCACCGTTGGTATCAGTAACATTGTTATCCTCATTATGGGCGATTGATAATGATGTAAATCAATTTTTATAACCTCTAAAATACACACCTATGGTTAGAATTCCTGCTTTCTTCTCGTTGTTGTCGTAGCTGGAGGTGAGCGCATGTATCTGTTGGTTGAAGTCATCCAGAACTTGCGACAGAGATTCCTGGGACATCTCCCGAAGATCTGTTTTGGTAAAGTGTAACAGTTCTCGAATGGCCTTATGTCGCGTCTCCGCATGGCGTGACTTCAGCCCCGAGACCAAATCCGAAACTTGAAAACTTGTCATTTTGTTAAACACTAATCACAAACCTAATACATCTGCAGTTTACAAGATATTTGTATCAAAATAATTACATTATTGACAAACTTTATAAGCACTTCACATTTTTAAATGAATTATATTTCTTTCATGTTTAGGACCAAACGTAAAGTATGAATTAATTTGCACTCGTCCTAAGCTATTTACAGGAAAATGCAATTAGTTTTACAGCAATTTTAAAACAATCCAAACGTAAACAAATTAACAATACATGCGGCCATTGACCACATAACTTTCGTTCAGAAATATACTGTTTTAGACATAGAAATTCACACCGGCACAGTTCACACGCATCACTTTTTTACATTTATATTTTTAGCTTGGGCTTGGGAAGAATCGAAATAGAAATGTGTAAAATAATCAGGGTTCAAATTACGCAAGTTGATGTGACATTAAAATAAATTGATCAAACCAATATCGTAATGTAAGCAAAGTTTTGAACGAAATGTTTTTTTTTCTGATCTTATCGGAAACATTTCATTACAGTATTTACTAGAAATTCTACATTATTTAGCATGCAATAGATAAGATAATTAACATTAAATCATTGCGATATAATTAAAAAAAATCATTTAAGTTTGAAAATAAAAGCTATGAAATGAACCGAACACGCCTCATTAAACATAGTAAATATGCTTAGATAGGCATTATATATAAACATGAATTGGAACCCATACCATTCACCATCTCCTTCAGTTCTAGCAAAATGACGATGACAGAAAGAGACAACAAATTTTAAGCTTTTGTTGGGGCTGGAGCTCGGACAAGGATGACGCGTGTATTTTCAATACTTTCTCGTCATTGTACCAACCACAAACGTCAAACAGCTGAGCGAGGTGACTGACTCGCCGTTGTGTGGCTTGCTCTTCTTTCTTATCCAAAATTTTGAAACTAAATTCAAAGGAATAGTGGTTTCAATAGTTATTGCTCAACGTGCAGAATAAATATCTTCAATCATGAGTGAGCTGAGTCAAGAAGAGGTAAGTAGAAAATTTGTTTTGTAAACGAACCTTGGCGTAATGCGTATGGCCAATCTAATTTCGTAACAAAACAAAGCGTTGGTGTTTGACGTTGTGCGCGCATAAGGTTGACACACGTGCTGCAGGATCTCATGTCGGTTGGTTGCAGATACGGAGACGACGCCTGGCGCGCCTCGCCGCGCTCGGTGGTGCAGGCTCAGCGCCGTCGCCAGCCAGCCCTCCCGTCACACCAGGCGCGTCGATGCCCTCGCCAGACCTGCAGACCTCCTCCCAAGCTCGCTTCTCCCCCGCACCAGCGCCCCGTAGCTCCACAGAACCCTCCACTCCTGACGTCGCCAACACAAACAAAGAACCAAATTATTCAGATGGAGTTAAAAGTGAAGTAGATGACCAGACAAAGATACCAGCTGATGGGTTAATTGTCACTGAAAAGACAGACAATAATCTATTAGATGAAATGCCTGATACCAAAATGACAGATCTGTCACAAACAAGACAGTACAACAGCTTTGACTCCATGGGTGATGACACATTGTTAAGTTGTGGATCAGTGAGAGTGGCCAGCCTACCACAGTCGACAGTGGGTGGCTCAGAAGGAGCTTCAACAAGAGAGGACAGCACATCACGGTCAATATCCCCTGCACAATTTGCTGAGCCATCACCAGTGCGGCCGCGGCCTAGTAATGCCTCGCCTAGTTGCTCTCGACGGTCCCTCTCCATGGAAGTTGATGATGTGTCAGAGAGAAATTCACAATCTGAACAACAGCAGGAAGCAATGGAGGTTAGTTACTTACATAATGTTACAGTCTACACTAGGTGACATAAGTCTTAACGTCTGACATGAGTATTAATTAGGGTCAGTTCAGACCGAGACGCGAAGCGACGCGACGATGCGTGAAGAGGCGTGTCATTTCACGCTGCGTCGCGCTACGCCTCGCGGCGCCGCGATGCACCTCGCTGCGCCGCGAGACGCATCGCAACGTCGCGAGGCGCATCCAGACGCCGCGCGGTGCAGCAGAACGTGTCTAGATTTTCCACGTACTCCCGCCCCGCCCCGCGTCCTCCCGCAGTCCCATTTGCAAATGGCGGCCTCAGCTACATAGTCCAGGGGCTAGAGGTAGTTGAGTATGCAAAATCCGAGTGACGGCAACTATGACCGAATTCATAAACATAATATTATTATGCGCTTTATCTGTCCCGCAAAAAGCTGTGATCTGATTTTTCTATAAATTATTACGGAAGTAATCATTAAAATGATTTTAAATCATGTACTCAATACATTCCGTTTACGATTAAGAGAAGAGGGCGAAAAAAATGAACCAAAAAATTGACCGGCAAGTTCTACATTGTTATTCTTTGACCTTTTCTTAACTTAAATCGGTTGGCGAAATTCGTTACTCACAATTATGCATACTTAGTCACCTCTAGCTCCCGGTCTTCACCTCGCATCGTGAAGCGGCCGCGAGCGGCGTCAAGCGGCGCCGCGCTGCGCCGCGCTACGTCGTGAGGCCTTGAGAGGCGCAGCGCAACACCGCTGCTTTGAGATGCATCGCGCTGCGCCGCGAGGCGTCGCGCGGCGCATCGTGACGCATCGCTGCGCATCTCAACGTATTCTAAATTCTCACAACGAAATGTGTATCTTTTGGTGTAGAAAATAAAGTCGTATTTTGAATGGCTCTTAAAAGTGTGCGCGCATCGTCGCGTCGCTTCGCGTCTCGGTCTGAACTGACCCTTAGATGATATCTTGTTGTTTACTGAGTTTAGCATTACTGAGGAATTGTGTTGTTACCTGTATTCATTCAATAATCAACACAAATGAAGGTAGCAAATATTATAAGACAATAGGACTGTCTAGCCAGTGACTGTTGAATTTGTTTGATATCTTATAATTGCATGTTTTAATTATCATTGCCAGGAGTGTAAGCCATAGTTTTGAAAGCCTGTTCAATTTTATCTGTTCTTCTTCAATCTTACATCAACTAAATTATGATTGCTTGTTGTTATTTTGATCAACCAATCTTAACAGAAACCACGAGGTCATCAGGTTTACCAAAAGAAATGTCCGTTATAAAGAAAAAAAACTGCATTTTCCATGATTAATTGTTCTCTTGATAACAATTGATCTAATCATTTACTTGTTGCATAACAACAATCAGCGGAGCCTTATAAGCTGGAATGATTTTCTTTTTTGTGATTCCATTAAATAAATGGGCACCTGTCTGATCAATGTCTTACAATAAAGAATTCAGAGCAGTCCTGAATCTCTTAACCCTATTTTTGTAATTTAGTACAATAAGACTTAACTAACATCGAAAAACAGTGTGTGCCTGAGGATGTGCGTCGCCCCAGCGGGAGGCCTAAGAAGCGCAGGCGTGGCAACAACTTTCCTAAGGTGAAGGCATTATAGAGAAAAGTTAGAAAAAAAAAAAGATTTCATTATTTGAACCTGAACAACATATTATGATTAAAGAAACCGCTATTGGAAGTGGGAGAAAGTCAGAAATGTAATATTTACAAGCTTAATAGCTGTGTAACCATACAGCACCATATGGCTTGAAATCTATAAAAATAGTAAAAAAAAATAATTGAAATACCCTCGATCTTAATAATTTGTGCAGTCTGAAATTGACAATACCCTTCTATGTGATGCATGTAAATGTGTTTTGTGATTATTGTTTGCTGGAATTTTTGTCAGCAAAACTTGATATTTAATCAGACTTACAAATCAGATTTTATAACAATTTCAAAAAAAATCTGTCCATATTTTTCTTTTTTTTTCAATTTTTTTTCAATAGTATAAATTTAACTGGAGTAACATTTTCATATATAATAAAATAGTTACCTTACTCAATATGTTTTATCAAATTGGGTATCGCCAGTCCAATAGCAGGCCTTACCTATACCAAGAAGGTTTATATTGAAGACTATAAAATAATATGTATGTAAACTGTATTTAAACTTCTTTTTATGTTGCATGCATATTTTAAATTTTATGGGCCCTAAACTTTACCACATCTACAGATTCGTTAAAAGCTGTATATTAAACGAAAGAGTTGTTGTTACTAGGTGGACGACAATGACAACCCGACAGCATCGCCTGCCCGTAAGATACACCGGTCGCGCACAGTGAGCTCCACTGAGCTGACTGAGGACCAGCTGAGGACCATCGTCGCCAAGATCCTACAGGTGTCCTGGTCGGAAGATAGTGCAGGTTTGTGACTCAACTGTTTTTTTTCCGCTCCCAGATTTTGTTTCGCGTACTGGATCAATTTAACACGATTTTAATTCGCTTTTTGCATTACTTGATAAATTCCCATAATGTCATATAATTCTGCGGAAAAAAATGCATGAATAAAAATCGCAGTTCGTGCATGGCCTAGATATGTCAATATAGTGAAAATCGTGACTAACAGATGGGTGAAGGAGGTACAGAACCGAGGAGTATGGCAGAAAAATGGGGAGACCTGTAAAAGTGATCCATAGGCTGAAATGATGATGATGCGTCTATTATGTTATTGTTAGCTTGGATCACTCTTCTGCTGGGCAAGTTCAACGCCAATTTAAGCCACTGGTCGTACATAGGTGACTTATATTACGTAGAAGATGTGTGAATGTGAAGTTCACCTTGTTCTGGGCAATACTTATACAGGCGTTGGACGGTAGCACCGCGGTCAAGCGGTATTGTTATAACTCTGTATATTCTTCCGGGATCCTAAAGGAAATAAACTGTTTCAAAAATACATTAACAAAACATATTATGTCACATTTGTTCAGACCTATGTTTGCAAAGGTAATTTTGATCAAATTAAGAGTCCAGATTTTCAAAAAGCTATTCATTTCAGGTGGAATATTTGTGCCATCGGTCGCAGCATCACTTCTCGACAATCCTAAACTTAGTTTGGATGAACTGGCATCAGAGGCTTTGATTGACGTTATTACTCAAATAGCAGACGGTTCAGATCCCCTCAACCAGAAACTGATCGCGATTACTGAAACTACAAAGAGGCCTAGTGAAGACTGTGGGGATGATATGTTGACTAGTGGACAGATCGGATCAGAGGCAGAAGTTGACAAGGCAGACTGCCCAGCTCCTTCGCTGCCGCTACCGAAGACGATACCTACACAAGGCCTAGCTGTGAGCTACTTAATACGATTCTACACGAATATTAACTCGTATGAAAGGGAACATTCGAAGAAGAGTTCAGAGCCGCCTTTGAGCGACTTGCTTCAGAGTTTAAGAACATTACTAGTGAATCACTTAGTGCTAGTGCTGCAGGGCAGGTTCGAGCTGGAGAAGTGCAGGAAGTCGGCTCTGCTGCCGTACATGCTGGTGGTCTCGCCGCCCACCGGTCTGATACCAGAGCTGCTACTTGCTACCTATAACGATAAGGAAGTATTTGAAGAGGTGAGACTAATAATTCTTGTAGCAGAATGTCTTCTAGTTTATGCCACATGTTTGTTATTCAAGCTCAAGATGTATTTTTGTTTGAGGGAGTTAAGAGACAACAAGGACTTATAAATGCGGTATTTAGCTGGGTATAGGCTTATTGAACCGTTTATTCAATTTCAAAATATCATCATATTATTATAAAGTATGTTGTCTGAAAACACTGAATTGTTTTACATCTAATAATAGGTATAAAAATCAATTGCTGCTCGTGTCTTGCTAAAACTCGAGAACGGGTGGACCAATTTGGCTAATTTTGGTTTTCAATTATTTTTGGAAGTTCATTCTGTAATTATAGTTCAGCTAAGACATAAGAGGAACAAACAGGTGTGTGTAACATGTGGGTGTTTTCGGCAGGTGTTCATCCCGCTAGTGATGGGCATCCGCGAGGAGATGCGTCGTGCCGTGTCCCCGCTAGGTGGGCGCGGCGCGTGTGGCGGGGGCGCGGCCCTGCGCGCGCTGCGGGCGCTGTGCGAGCTGCGGGCCGGCCCGCGTCTGGCGCGCCGCCCGCTGGCCGAGCTGCTGGCGCGCCTGCCCAGCCTGTGTCCCGACCCCGTCACCACGGCCGCCGGCAGGGAGATCGCACGCGTCAGCTTCCTCGGACCTTTCTTTGCGGTGAGTTTTATACCCCTGCTAGCTTACCATGACGTCTTAAAGCCAGAGTAGTTCCAGTGAGGGAACGAGGTGGCGGTAGACGACTTGTACAGCTGTGTCTCTTAGGCTGCCTGTCCCTAGCTTAATATCCTTGTGTTTCGCCGAAGGTTTAGATAGAGATGAACGTGTGATGTAATGTAATAGATGGCGAATTGCTATCAACCATGCAAAAATCTTGAATGTGTTAAAAATGTCAATAGTAAGGCAATCCTCAGCTAAAGTTCAACGAGCAGCTAGTAATAGCTAGATGATTGAGCAATTGGTGATGTATTTTATATACAGCAGTGAATTTAAACTAAAGAAACTTCATCGTCAGCCTATAATATTCCCACTACTGCTAGGTCACAGATACCACGTGGGCACAGTGCCGGTTGACAGATGTCTCATTTCTTCAAATTTTTGGTTCTAGGACATGCCAGTTTCCTCACAATATTTTCCTTCACCGTTTTGAGAGCAATGATGATGAAATAAATTACACAAAGTAAAACTTATGGCCAGCGATCTGATCATCGGATAACTGCTGTTTACTTCCAAATCTGGACCAACGATACCATTAAGAGCTCAATGAGCCCATGCACTGCGAATTCTTATAAATAAAATTCCTTTACGAGTGTGTAAAAAGTAGCATTTTGTTTTGATTTTTATGACTATAAAATGCAGCGTTTGTTTACGCAGATCTTTGTGAATGTTATAGTCGAGAACTTAAGATCGGTTCGCAGCTACAAGTTTACAAGACATTGCCAACGATACAATTCGAATAAGATAACAATCGTAACGTCAATATTATTTTCAACAGATATCGTTGTTCGCTGAAGAGAACCCACGCTTAGCTGAGCGTTTATTCGCGACTGGTTCGGGCGATCGAAGTCTCGCGTTCGCGTTGCAGCGCGAGGTCGAAGCAAGCCGCAACACGTTGCATAGCATCTGCCACAACATCCTGCTGTGTCCCGAGGCGAGGGAACCGCTGCTCAACTACTTCGCTGCGTTGCTGCAACGGAATGAGAGAAGAGCGCAGCTGCAAACCGATGAAAGATCTCTGGCTGGTGAGTTACATACAATCATACTAGTGTAAAAGTTTGTGTAGCCCTTATAACCTATTACTCTTCATAATTTAAGCTTTCTGAATACTCATGCTAGCTGTTTTAGCTTGTTGTAATGTTGACCCCTTTTTTTTTTTTTTTTTTTTTTTTTCGTGGTAAAATCATCAAATGAGTCCTCCCACCCCGGGCAGGGCGGGAGGGACTGTCAGACTTGTACTGACTAAAATCCACGGTGTCCTTCAATAGCCCGTTATGTCCCGGGGTCACGGTAATGAGATAAGTCCCGCAACCCCGGCAGGCTTTGGCCCTCTAGAGGGGGGCCCCGTCATCATGCTGACACTCCTTGAGGCGCGCGTGGAACACAACGCGCCGTCGACCCGGGCATGGTCCATGGTCGGGTGGCGAGTTGCCCTTTACTCGCCGCCCGCATGCCCGCGCCTACGGTGGCCGGAAATCGTCCCGCGACGTCCGTGGGCGTCTACCACTGCGGCTGGGGCGGAGGGAGGACGCTGTCCTCTCTCTCTCGCGGCTCGCCTCCTCCTTCACGAGCATAACTGCTTCGCAGAAGGAGGCGACCGCTTCCCACTCCGTCTCGCCCCGCAGCATGGCCTCGACCAATGCCGGGCGCGAGAGGTCTCCGCCTATCGCCGCCGAGAGGACACGGCGGTGCTCTGCCCAAGCGGGGCAGTCCTGCACCGTATGCTCCACCGTGTCCTCCGGGCGATCTTCGCAGTGGTGACACCCGGGCGTCTCTTCCCTCCTTATCAGACACAGGAACCTCCCGAAACTTCCGTGTCCGGTGAGGACCTGCGTCATGCGGTAAGTCAGGACGCCGTGACGTCTTTCCAGCCACTCCTCAAAGAGGGGTCTTACCGCCGCGATTGCGGCATGCCCGGAATGTTGACCCCTAGGTACCACATTACACACAGAGTTCATGTAGGTATACATGTGTGTCGTTTCTATACCTACTGTTGCATGGAGTTAATTCATGCCTGCTCTGAGATGCAGCAAAAAAAAGACAGTTGAACAAACAAGAGAAGGCTGAATATTTTAAATGATGAAACCTGCACTGAAACTTGACTTAAAATCCATTGCCCCTTGAGAATCCAATAAGATATTTACTATTAGTAATCTTGCGTCTTATATTTCACGGATGTTTAACACTGGGAGAATCTCTTTGTAGAAACAAAACATTCATCTTTACATGATGGTGATGAGTAGCGATGCATCCGATACCGAAACCGATATATCGGTATCGACGATATTTTATGACCGATTCAACGATACTTTTTAATTTAAAAATGTAGTGTAAATCGAGAGATACCTAAGGGCTCCCAATAATTATCGAAAGATGCAGATCCATTCGTTTTCAGGCGCAATGACGTCTTATAACCAAACATGAAAAAAGTCTCTCAGATTCCACAGATTTTTTAAGTCTGTATACAAACAGACTTATAAAATCGCCTTTCTCAGAAAAAAAATAAATTAAAAAAAATCTTATAAATGTTAATTTTAATTACTAAAATGTTTAACTATTTAATATAAACCTATGTCACTACTCTTTTTACATCTGACTTGTGATTTATTTATTTTATCTTAATTTTTTAATTCACAATAAGCGTATCGGTATCGGAATCGGTATCGCCGTTATTTTTATAAGAGTATCGGTATCGGTATCGTATCGGCGAAAAGGCGTATCGATGCATCCCTAGTCATGAGGATGCCACAAAAGTTGTATTGAATGAACAAAGGCACCTTTAAGAAACTCATTGCTTAAAATAATATTAAATGCAATGTTATTATCATGAAACAGCAAATCACTACAATTGTACAAATCTGTTGATCGCTACCCAATAAACAAGACAATGTACGGGAAGCATTCGACGCATATTCCTTGAAGACTGCTTATATTTGTGTATTTTGGTACACCAACTGCTGCACACACATTTTGCGATCAAAATGACTTTGTTCTTTTATTTATAAATGTATGCCAAGACCCCGTTGATAGCCGGTTGGGGCTCTTATAACTAATTGATAAAGTCATTACTACAAGTTTATCAGAACACTGACAACTATAATAAATTGAAGCGTTTATGCGTAGTTGAGCCCTGCTAGTAATGACTGGCGAAAATAGACCACATATTTTGTTCAAATGTCGCTCACCTCGCCTTGTCTATTAGACGAATTTGTATTGGCACTCGGCCAAATAATTTACTTTCCAAGATTCAGATCGAAACATTAAACGCTACTTGATGACGGTTTTCTGTAAATATTTATGTTTGTAACGTTGTCAGGTGTTCGAGACAAACATACTTCGGTCGAACAACACGCAAATTATACTACTATTGTGATACTTGCATCTACTAGACCTTGTTGACAAAATATTTTCCGCAAACAACTATACGATTCTAATAAACAGTACAGAAAAAATATCACTTGTCTCTCTTGTTTGTTTCCCTGTTAAACGCTTAGATACGAAAATAAACGAATTACAAGAAACACAAGGAAAATTGCTAACAATATAATTGCAGGTTTTCTATGAACTGGTTAGTCATAACAGATTTACTTATAAACATATTCTATTAAGTGTAATATCAATAATAAGCAATTTGTTTCCGTGTCTTGGTTACAAATCATGGCGATGTGAAAAAGATGCGTACCCACTGGATAACTTATTAAAAGAGTATTAAAACTACCAACAGTTAAACTGCGAATTTCTTAAAAGATTGTAGCGCTGCAATGGTTGAAACTACATAACTCAACCTGCTGCAGTCCTATCGTAAAGATTCCTTATGTTCTTATTTACCACACTGTTGAAATACATCAAAAGATAGGTGGCACTAACTAAACGGTAATGTCATGTTCTTCAACCCGTATCAACTTTTTGCAGCTTATTTACCCGATTTTGGGACTAAGTCCAATTCTTCCTACACTGACCAGTTTTGATTCAACACCTAACCCTAACTTCTACGGCATGATATGAGCCCTGGTCATTTAGACTTGCTTTATGCTCTCACCAGGGCTATTTCGGTTAGCTTCGTCATTCTCTAAAATTGCCCTTTGTGATTGCTCTCTGACCGCCTATAGCTTCTTAAGGCCCGTTCACGACATGCCCTGTTGCTGGGAGCGGTGATTTAGCGCGGGGCGGAGAGCGGTAAGATCGAATTTTTTGAAACACGCCACGAAAGCCGCCGGTGGCGAATTCGCGTACTTACAAAGTAATTAATGTCTTATTGGCGCCGCCCGCCGCACCGCTCACCACTTAGACCGAATTCGTAAACGGGCCTGGGAGCCTAACCCAAGATGTATCTGGTGTAAGGAAATGGATTTATCGCATTAAACTGAATATAAATAACAAGGAACAACCAGTCTTACCATGGGGTATCGTATTAGCCAGTTACTGTGTTGTGGAGGTCCGATAGGCAGTCGCTCTATGTAAAATACTGATATTCAGCTGCATCTGGTTCGACTGGAAGCGGACCCCAATACAGTTGGGAAAAGGCTTGGCAGATGATGATAAATAACAAGGCTATGTATTGTTTCAGGCGACGGCTTCATGCTGAACGTGTGTTCGGTGCTGCAGCTGTTGTCGGTGCGCATCAAGCTGGAGCGCGTGTACCCGCTGTACACCTTCCAGCCCGACTCGTGGGTCAACGTGCGTGATGAGACCCGCTTGTACTTCACTGCTCAGGAGGCACAGGACTGGCTGGATTCACTCAGTAAGTAGCATGCAACCTTGGGCGACTCGCTGACTGACCATGGACCATGCCCGGGTCGACGGACCCCCCTATAGGGTCAAAGCCTGCCGGGGTCACGGGACTAACGAGCAACCGTGACCCTGGAACGTAAAGGGCTGTTGAAGGACACCGTGGATTTTAGTCAGTACAAGTCTGACAGTCTTTCCAGTCCTGCCCTGGGTGGCAGGACTCATTTGATATTACCACGCTAAAAAAAAAGGTAGCCTGCGACCTTATGTTATTATTGGATGTCCAGATTCAGTGGCGGGCCTAGGGTTTCAATATAAGGCAAGCCCAATAAAATTTAAACCGATTTCAAAAAAAGAAAGTTCAGTTTTCGACTGAGTATGTAGGTACCTACGTATGTATCATCGCAATTTTCTCATAAACTACTGGTTAGGTACAATAAATTAAAAGTGAATTCATCCATCTTCTTCTTTCCTCCTCTTTCTTCAATTTCACTCTTGCTTGTTGTGCTGTGAATGAGGTAACCAAAGCACACTGAAGGCATGCTAGTGCTAGATTGAATATAATAAACATATCAGCAATTGCATACCTTTGGTGGCTTTGAAAAAAGCCATTTGTTGCTTGAGGGAACAAAGTTATGGTAAGTAGTTGCTTGTTTTGTAACAGGACTAACAGGTTACAGACAAAAAAAACAAAACAGAAAGTTACAAAACGAAAATTAAAAAATAGCTAGATAGAATGTAATAAGGAATTTAAATAAATTATTTATATTCTAATTGGAATCGTCTATCTTTCTTATGAAATGATTTAATTACATCAGAGTAAAATGTTGGTGATCGTTTTAATTCTACCAACAACTGTTTTTCAATAGCTAAAATCGTATCCTCGTCCCAGTTCTGTGGGTTGTCGCACAGATCAGAAAACAACTCAATAAGTTTACTTTTTTGTTAAAAAACCGTGTTTACGACTCGCGACATGTATGTCCAACGAATTTTTTGCTGCAATGAGTATCGTAAAAAGCAGCTCGTTTTGTACTATTAGGTACTAAAAAAATTACACAAAGCCTGAAGGGCTGAAAAAAATAAACTAACCTCTTGAATTCTATTGCATGATTTATACACATATGAAATTTTCGTTTATGCGATTTACTATTCTGAGAAATACATAGATTAGGCGTCGGTTTTAATGAAGAAATTAACTGTTTTTTCTGAGAAAAGTTTAAAGATTTTACCTTATCTTCGCCAATCAAAACTTGAACGCATTTTAAATCCTCACAAGGTACAATTACCTCCATTGTTGTAGGTAAGTCACCAAAACAATTGTATCACTGAGATAATCTAATAAAACTCTTAAAAAACTTTAACACCAAAACTTTTCCCCATCAAGCAAATGAGACTGAAGTTAGTTGCATTGTACGCAGAGTTGCAGTGTTGTCATTTAGGCAAAAAAAAGTCGCCAGGTATATGAAAATTCTAGATAGATGTCGCAATTTTTTTTTATTTTTAAGATATTTTATTGTATTGTACAGTTCCTCAATTTTTAATATTACCCGAACAATGTTAAATTACCCACAAAAATATTATTTTCTGTGTTCATTGTTCAAAGTGTAAACATGTTTTTGAGATAAATTACGATTATTACATTGCTTGAATATTTAATTTCGTTATTTTAAAAAGTCGCTAGTTTTTATTGTTGCTAAATCTTAAAAAAAGTTTCCAAACACGTTAAAAATTTCCAAGATCTCACAACGTCGCTATAAAACAGCAACACTGCGTTGGCAAGGCGACACAAGAGGCATAAGGACCTGTATCCATTGCCGTTAATAAATTTAAAAAAAAGGCGACACAAGGTCACGCATACGCGTCCTTAAACAAGACTAGGCTGTATGGCTTTGTTCCTTTGCCTGCCTTTTGGCGAATTTTATAAACAACAACAGCATACGCGTCCAACTTCAGACGCATCAAGCCTGGCTTAAATGTTCCATACTGATCGATTTGTAGACGCACAAGGTTCTAACTCGTTATACGGCACATCGCTTTAGGTGCGAAAGAGACAGAGATAGTATTTGAAAGCCCGGTATAAGCCGGTACGTGTAAGCGAGATAGCTATATGTAGACGATGGCGACGCGATGTGTAGTAGTGTGCGTGACAGTGCGTGTGGCATAGGTACTAGGTAGATATTTTGTGTTATTTTGATAAGAATTAAGCGCGCGAACTTTTAAATAGTTCGGGTTTGATATTGAATCTCTATCGAGCATTTTAATTAAGGCATGCCGGGCTTTTGGGCTTATATGAAGGTACCGCCACTGTCCAGATTCCTAGTAGGCTACTGAAAGTTGAAGTCAAAAACACAGAAGAAAAATTAACACCGTCGTTCGATTCTTACCTGTAAGGCTATAATAAGTGAATATCTCCAACGAAAACATTTACATGTGTGTGTGGCGCTCACTCACACATAACAAAAGTGGCTTCACTGAAACGTTAGGTTTTGTTTCGAACACGGAATCTGGACATTTTATAATCATCTAGGCCTGCAACTTTAACAATACTCAACGTTCTTCTTTCAAACCCATTTTGTTCAATTACTGGTTTGCTCTACAAACATTATTAGTTGTCATAACACCTTCGCCACGATCGAACTCGACGATGATCTTCTTCAATCGTCGAGCGAGTGACCATCTTTGCCCACTTATCCGAGTAACCATCTTTGCCCACTTATCCGAGTAACCATCTTTGCCCACTTATCCGAGTACTACGCGAACGTGGCCAACCAATAAAAAAAACCTGCCCTACTCTAAGAATTTCTCCTGTGTCGGGATGCGTTTACAAACATTTAAACTCACATACACGAACACTCAAACCCGAAACAACTATTTGTAGGAACGCGTTTCGCAGCAGTCAATGACTTAACTACTGCCGCAAATGTGCCGTAAACTAGTACTACTTTCATTTCAGCGTGATATGTTTTAACAGTTCCTTTTGACATCAACACCAACTTTCGGGCATCCAAGATGGGTCTTATTATTTAGACAGTTTTTTTTTGTCTCGTAAGACTAAAATTGACTAACAAGCTGTTTTTCAATTTTGCACTATCAGTAAAACAGTCCTTTGCTATGAGGACATCACTAATTCCAATGAACAATTTGCAATCCATACAGTTATAAAGGCACAACAACTGTAACTCGCCTGTCAGCGCTCCAAATCTGATTATCCTAACAGTATTGTGTACATTAAAACATAATGACCTATGTACAAGCACAATGACCCCTCATTTTACATTGACCCGAAAACGTCATCGTGAACGATTTAATTTTAATTGACCGTCGTATAACTAAGTTCATGGCATTAATTTACCTACTTTTGCTGTGATATAACTGTTTATGTACTGCTTAACACCTTGTGTCCAGTTTTAAGAAATGCAATTATATCTTATAGTATTGTTAGTTATTCTTTTAACCCGTGGTTTAGCCCGAGTTGTACTGTAATAATATCCCACTGAAGCATAATATTGGGATAAAAGGTATTTTATGTGTTAAGGCGCGGTCTTATCTCATATTCCCAAAAATTGGTTTCTTAGAACGTCGAGTATGACGTAATGTAATAAAAATAAGCAACGCGAAAAATACAGTGAACAGAGAAGGGTATAAAGAAGAATTTAAACCGAACAGAATAATAAATAAGAGTTTGATATTCCCAATAAAAATTGGGAAGTTGTAGCACAAAAATAAACTTTGACGTCGAAGATCTCTGTATTTCCAGCGATAACAACAGTTTTTTTTTAAGAATTTAGTAGGTTTTCCATTTTTTTAAAACTTTAACCGAACCATTATTTAATTTTATGTCTATATTTTAAATAATCTAAAGAAAAGCAGTAAAATAAATGCCCATTCGCAGCTTACGTCACATTTCAACACAAATGTCATTTTTTCAATTTTCAATCTTATTGACGCTCCATAGTGGTGACAATAGTTTACGCGGTCATAAGCGATTAAAATCGCAGTCAGTCCGCGTCTTAAGGGTGCGAAATCAAAGTTATAAACATCCATCCATCCTCACAAACGACTTACTACATCTAAGCGCGTTGAACTGCAAGCAGTCAATATAGGTAGACTGATTTGATGTCTTATTGTCTTCTAGTAAAGTTCATTTTACTTTCTATAGACAAGGACCCGTCCCACAAGTGGCCCGAAGCGAAGTTCCAGACAGTTTGTTGGTTCCTGACGCTACACATGCACCATGTGGCGCTCATCCCAGCCTTACACACGCATCAGAGGCGTATTCGGTAAGTGATTTACACCTGGCTTGATGTAATGACACTTCGCGCTTTAGTAAGAGTGTCAGACAGGAATGCCTGACAAACTGTCTTTTTTTTTTCATCTTAGTGCATAACATTGTCGTTTCAAGTTTTTGTGGGAGGTAGAAAGACTGTGAGTGTTGCCGACCATGTGGCTCTAAACGCAAACTTTTTTAAACTCAAAGTATGTTATATGCACTTCAGTTCTAACGCTTACTATTTTTTTAGTTTTCAGACATGACATAAAACATCAGAAACAAAGTAAAAAATAACTGTTTTAGCGCCAAACAGATGGCTTCATTGTAATTTTTGCTTTTAACTATGTTTAGCAAAAGTTCCAAAAATTCAGACAGGATGATAATATGTTGCAGCTAACGTTCTCATCTTCATACTTTATTTCTATAGTGCTTTCCGTGATCTCCAAAAAGTGATCGAAGAGTTGATGGCAGCTGAGCCACAGTGGCGCAACAGTTTCTCCGCACTGCGCAACAGAGAGCTACTGCGGAGATGGCGGCGACAGATCAAGAGGCTACACAGGTATATTTCCTATTTTCTTGAAGAGCTTTTCTGCGTAGGAGTTCTTATGTTATTCTAAATTCTTTTCAAATAAATTACGATTGGGCTTTGTATGTAATCGAAAAAGCGCTTGAGTGACAACAGTGAGACTTGCGTAAAAATAACTTTCTATACTTCAGAAGAAACCACACGTTGAATGTCAATGAAAATCCTTGCTTTGTAGATTCGAATTCGTAGTAAATTTTTGGTCCATTGGCACGACTGTTACGCAAATTGTTATTAGGTTTTTCTATCAGGAGCCTTTCAATTGCAGTGAAGGAGTAGTTTCACACCGAGACGCGACGACGTGACGATACTGAAAATGTGTATCTTTTTTGTAGTATAAATAAAGTGACATTTTGAGTCGCTCTATTGAAGTATGTGCGCGGCATCGCTTTTCTTTGTGAATTGATCCTTAAACGTACTGGTAGTAACATCCTTACGGACTACAGGAATAATAGGATGGGCAATGTGTGTGTCAGGTCGAAGCAGTGCGCGGAGACCGCGTTACTGGAAGGTGAGCTGATGCGGCGCAGCCTGCAGTTCTACAGCTCAGTGTGCGCGCTGCTGGCGGCGGCGCTGGACGCGGCCAGGCAGGGCGGCTCCAAGCTGGCCGACGCCTTCGCCGCCACGCCCGAGTGGTACGTCGAGGACATCGCTGAGTTCATGCTCTTTGCTGTGCAGTGAGTATCTTTGTCAATGATGCGGCGCAGCCTGCAGTTCTACAGCTCAGTGTGCGCGCTGCTGGCGGCGGCGCTGGACGCGGCCAGGCAGGGCGGCTCCAAGCTGGCCGACGCCTTCGCCGCCACGCCCGAGTGGTACGTCGAGGACATCGCTGAGTTCATGCTCTTTGCTGTGCAGTGAGTATCTTTGTCAATGATGCGGCGCAGCCTGCAGTTAGCTGTAGAACAGTTAAGAGTCGTACGCGCCCGGCATTGCACTTGGCGAGACGTTTGCTGGTTGGCACTACGCTTGAATGCTCTTAGATCTTTGACGCAAGTTACGGTTTTTGAATATTGACTCTTATTTTTAAGTGAGTAAAGTTCAAATATGAATGAAGAACCTGGGCCTTTTTCCAGGTATTTGTACCCAGGTGTTTTTACAAATCCTTGCCGGGGTCGCGGGACATACGTATACCGCAACTCCGGTACGCAAAAGGGCTACCGAAGGACACCATGGATTTTAGTCAGTACAAGTCTGACAGTCCCTCCCGCCCTGCCCGGGGCTGGGAGGACTCATTTGATTATTTTACCACGAAAAAAAAAAAAAAAAAACGTGTTTTTACAAAAACTACATTAATCTTATTATCATTCCTAAAATAGTTTTTCTTTAATAATATTAAAAAAAAAAAAGAAATCACGTCAACCTTATTGGCAGCGAAGCTGTTTATCACTCTTAAGGGTCAGTTCAGACCGAGAACCGACGCGAAGCGACGTGACACAACGATACTTCAAATGTGTATCTTTTCTTGTCGTAAATAAGGTTAGATTTTGAGTCGCTATTAAAATGCAGCGCGGCGCCACGCTGCGCCGCGCCGGATTCTGAAAGGTGTATCTTGTCGTGTAGGAAATACAGTTCGATTTTGAATGAAATGTGCGCGCAGCGTCACGTTTCGGTCTGAGCCGACCCTAAAAATGAAAAGCTACAAGTATAATAATTAGTTAAAACTATGCAGCATTGTTTGATTTTTTACTGACCTGATACGCAGATCTATGATTGATACGCTATGTGTGGCAGATTTCATCGGATTTCCAATATATGAAAGACTAAAAAATGAATGAGGATATACCCTAATCAGAAAGTTGTTTTTCAGATACGTCCCACAAATAGTGGCTGACTACATCGAAGACCCGATCATAAATTGGGTCCTGAGCGCCATCTGCCATTCCCGTCTCTTCAAAAACCCCTACTTGGTCGCCAAGATCGTGGAAGTTCTCTTCGTGATCAACCTCTCTGTGCCACTAAAGTTGAAGAATGTATACGAGAAATTTATGGACCATCCCATGTCACAGACTGCTTTACCAAGTGCCCTGATGAAGTTCTACACAGATATAGAAACTACTGGACAGAGCACAGAATTCTATGACAAGTTTACTATTCGATTCCATATCAGTATTATTCTGAAAGGCATGTGGGAGAGACCGATTCATAAACAGGTAAGAAATTAACATAAGAATTTTGTTCTTTAAACTCTAATAAGCTAAGTTTAAAATCGTTTGTGATATGTGAAAGCTCATTTTTGATGCAACAATGCTTCTCCTTCCTCAGGCTATAGTGAAGGAGTCTCGCTCGGGTCGTCAGTTCGTGAAGTTCATCAACATGCTCATGAACGACACTACATTCCTTCTCGACGAGTGTCTCACAGTAAGTATTCATAATATATTCTCTGCTAGTACTTTTTCTTAGAGTATTAATGATGCAAAAAGTTCGAATAAATTAGCCCAGCTGTCAAACATTATCAAATGCATAGATGACGGACACGGTTATTACGGGAGGTTATGCTCGGCCACTCGGGTGTCACCACTGTAAGAGCACGGTGGAGGCGATAGGTGGCGGCGTACTCTCGCGGGAGGCCCTTGTTCAGGCCATGATATGGAGCCAGGGGAAATGAGATACAGTCACCTCCTTTATGAAGCAGCAGTTAAGGAGGAGGTAGAATGTGTGAGGGAAAGGGGGGAAAATCCACCTCGCTCAGGGCGGCCGGGATCGCGGGTTATTTCCGGCCACCGTAGGCGATGGCTTCTGGATGTGTCGTTTCTTTTTTTTATGATTTTGTTAGCTGTAAGTCCTCCATGAAATAAATAAATAAATCTGTATTATACATTATGATAATTGTTGTTTCCAGTACCTGAAGCGAATCCACGAGGCGCAGGAGGGCGCGGCGAGCGGCTCGGGCAGCGCGGAAGCACGCGCGCGTGCGCTCGCGCAGGACGAGAGGCAGTGCCGCTCCTACCTCACGCTCGCCAGGTAACATACACTAGTTAGTTACATCCACGAGGCGCGGAAGCACGCGCGCGTGCGCTCGCGCAGGACGAGAGGCAGTGCCGCTCCTACCTCACGCTCGCCAGGTAACATACACTAGTTAGTTACATCCACGAGGCGCGGAAGCACGCGCGCGTGCGCTCGCGCAGGACGAGAGGCAGTGCCGCTCCTACCTCACGCTCGCCAGGTAACATACACTAGTTAGTTACATCCACGAGGCGCGGAAGCACGCGCGCGTGCGCTCGCGCAGGACGAGAGGCAGTGCCGCTCCTACCTCACGCTCGCCAGGTAACATACACTAGTTAGTTACATCCACGAGGCGCGGAAGCACGCGCGCGTGCGCTCGCGCAGGACGAGAGGCAGTGCCGCTCCTACCTCACGCTCGCCAGGTAACATACACTAGTTAGTTACATCCACGAGGCGCGGAAGCACGCGCGCGTGCGCTCGCGCAGGACGAGAGGCAGTGCCGCTCCTACCTCACGCTCGCCAGGTAACATACACTAGTTAGTTACATCCACGAGGCGCGGAAGCACGCGCGCGTGCGCTCGCGCAGGACGAGAGGCAGTGCCGCTCCTACCTCACGCTCGCCAGGTAACATACACTAGTTAGTTACATCCACGAGGCGCGGAAGCACGCGCGCGTGCGCTCGCGCAGGACGAGAGGCAGTGCCGCTCCTACCTCACGCTCGCCAGGTAACATACACTAGTTAGTTACATCCACGAGGCGCGGAAGCACGCGCGCGTGCGCTCGCGCAGGACGAGAGGCAGTGCCGCTCCTACCTCACGCTCGCCAGGTAACATACACTAGTTAGTTACATCCACGAGGCGCGGAAGCACGCGCGCGTGCGCTCGCGCAGGACGAGAGGCAGTGCCGCTCCTACCTCACGCTCGCCAGGTAACATACACTAGTTAGTTACATCCACGAGGCGCGGAAGCACGCGCGCGTGCGCTCGCGCAGGACGAGAGGCAGTGCCGCTCCTACCTCACGCTCGCCAGGTAACATACACTAGTTAGTTACATCCACGAGGCGCGGAAGCACGCGCGCGTGCGCTCGCGCAGGACGAGAGGCAGTGCCGCTCCTACCTCACGCTCGCCAGGTAACATACACTAGTTAGTTACATCCACGAGGCGCGGAAGCACGCGCGCGTGCGCTCGCGCAGGACGAGAGGCAGTGCCGCTCCTACCTCACGCTCGCCAGGTAACATACACTAGTTAGTTACATCCACGAGGCGCGGAAGCACGCGCGCGTGCGCTCGCGCAGGACGAGAGGCAGTGCCGCTCCTACCTCACGCTCGCCAGGTAACATACACTAGTTAGTTACATCCACGAGGCGCGGAAGCACGCGCGCGTGCGCTCGCGCAGGACGAGAGGCAGTGCCGCTCCTACCTCACGCTCGCCAGGTAACATACACTAGTTAGTTACATCCACGAGGCGCGGAAGCACGCGCGCGTGCGCTCGCGCAGGACGAGAGGCAGTGCCGCTCCTACCTCACGCTCGCCAGGTAACATACACTAGTTAGTTACATCCACGAGGCGCAGGACGGCGCTGCCGCCCATCGCCACTGCGACCGACTCGAAATAAACTGCACAGAAATAATAAAAAATTGTATTCGTGCAGGGAAACCGTGGACATGCTAGAGTACCTGACGGTGGAGATCAAGGAGCCATTCCTGCGAGCCGAGCTGGTGGACCGACTGGCCTCCATGCTGAACTTCAACCTGCAGCAGCTGTGCGGGCCCAAGTGCAAGAACCTTAAGGTAACAAGCAATCATAACCTTTGAACCAACAGTTTTTAATACAGTCCCCAAAACATTCCGTTTTATGCTACTCTATGGTGTTAAGCCGGGATGAAAAAACAAATACCACATGTAGACTTTTCTACTCTTAAAATGATTTTCAAATCCATCTTCGTATTCTGTGCCTCAGTTATTATATTACGTGGTACAACATACCACAAGGCATGCACACTCACTACTCCTTGCTCTTTAATTCATCACCAAATATTTTGTTGTGCGTAGGTCCGTCGGCCTGAGAAGTATGGTTGGGAGCCACGACGGCTACTGAGTCAGCTGGTGGACATCTACCTTCACCTGGACTCACCGCAGTTCCATGCTGCTCTTGCCGCCGATGAGGTAATCTGAACACTTCTATTTTGTACTGAACAGTATCTTTTTACCCGACTGCGCCAGAAGGAGGGTTATGTTTTTCGAGTGTATGTATGTATGTATGTGGGTATATTTCTTTGGCACGCTCTGCAGCCTAAACGGCTTGATGGATTTTAACTTGAGAGGTGTCGTTAGATTCGTCTTAAACGTGAGAGTGTCACTGGGTACACAAAACTGGCCAAGTGCGAGTCGAACTCGCGTGCAAAGGGTTCCGAATTAAAATATTTTTTTAAAATCTCTCATATTCTATCAAGTGGGATATCAAAATAAAGGATTTTAAAAATGGTTTACCAAAATATATATAACTTATATGTTTCAGTTTAATTTGGACTGATAAATGCTAAAAACAACAAAATATTAGTACTAAAATAACTACACAATTTCAATAGTTTTATAATCGACACACACATAATAACAAATCATAAATTCTCTCGAATAAATCGTTACTAAAAAGTATAAAATAAAAAAATAATTTTAAGAAAAACAAAAAACCTGACTGCGTAAAAACTAAATAAATACTAAAAAGGAAGAAACAAGCCCAACAGAACAGCAGGAAGAAGCAGAACAGAACGACTCACAGTCAGGGCCCATTCAAATTTTACCAATCAAATCTTCCCAAGGGGCCCCGACTGTGAGTCGTTCTGTTCTGCTTCTTCCTGCTGTTCTGTTGGGCTTGTTTCTTTCTTTTTAGTATTTATTTAGTTTTTACGCAGTCGGGTTTTTTGTTTTTCTTAAACATTTTTTTTTTTCAACTTGACATCACGTTAAGGAGCTTATAAACTTCGACTTACGGAACTGCTTATTTGTTTTTTATGGATTATTGAAGCCTACGTTAGAGAGAAGTGGAAGGAATGGAAGAGGTGATTGCTTAGGTGTGTGAGAGAATTGGCTAAAAAAAATAATGAATTGTTGGAGTTTTGAGCGCAACAGGCAGGATAGAAAGTAGAATATGGCCTACAACACAGTATTCTCACTGTACTGCCATTACCAACTCAATATCTACACATAAACGAGCGGTATCTGACCTTCATAGTGCTTTTGGAAATCCTGTATCCATCACCAAACCCGAGGAGACATACGGACCAAAAATGTTCAGCTGCTTTCATAAAAAAACTTGTTTTTACAGAGATCATTCCGCAAAGAGTTATTCGAGGAGGCATCGGTGCGACTCGCTAAGTCGTGCATCAAGACGCCCACTGAGATAGAGCGCTTCAAGTCGCTCGCAGACAATGCATATCAAATCGCAAGTATGTTCTAAATAAGTCTCTAGTATCTGTAGTGACTGCCCAGGGCGGTAGGACTCTATTGTTTATTTTACCATGATATAAGAATAGTATCGGTATAAACGTCTACTACCTTGACTAAAATACGATTATTAATTCGAGTCAGTAAAATGACATTTCCAGTGTTCAGGTTTGTTTCATTTTGTTTGTATCAGTGACAGTTGCACTTGTCATTTTTTTTACTGACTCGAATTAATAATCAAACTATATTTACTTACTACAGACCTTTATCTGTGGACCTGATAAGGTACAAGAGGACGGCAAAGTAAAAATTCTATTTCGCCCTCATGACTGTGCGTGCCGTAAATATTTTTTCAACACATTTGCTCGAAAAATGCGTTTACGAAGCCTGTATACATTGTTCGAAAGTTAAAAATTACGCACCATACAACGGAACGTGCGGTAAAATAGGTACTCTCACCTAAGTACCTATTTTACGGCACGCCCCGTTGTATAGCACCGTGCGTTTTCTTTACGGTTTTTTTTTTATTTCCATTAAAAAAAAAGAACTCCACCAAAGAGTTTCACATTATGAGAATAAACAGCCTGACTGGTCGAACCTCCTTGGAAGCGCTTTTGCTCAATACGTTGTCTCATTTTAATACTAAAGAGTAAATGAGACGAAAGATGTAGTTCTATTTTTCACCACGTGCATGTGGCGCCATTTGCAAATTCGCGCCATTTTCATATTAGAAACTTCTAAATAAAGTTTGTATAATTACGTATTGTACTGTTTTCTCGCAAATGTGTTGAAAAACATTGTATGACACACGTGCGGAAATTGGTATTTACAAACTCGTGACTATGGTAAGCCCTCGATTTCATCGCGGGCTTACATTCGTCTACTCGTTTGTAAAAACCAACTTACCGCACTAGTATCATAAATAACTATGACGTCACTGGTGAATGCATAGATATATTAAAGAAGGAGATATGGCGTGGAATTCAAAATGTATAGAAATCCGATGAAGCCACAATTGCCCCTCCATAACGCTAATATTGCGCACACAATTCTGTCAAAACAATACTACGAACAATTGCACACACGAGCCATCGATAACTCAGTCATTTAAATACAAACCTAATTCTTTACACTACAGCGTACTTTTTCCGTATAATTTACTCACACAAACAATTATCATTGTGTGTTGTCGCGACACGGGGGGCGGATACGACTCTCCCGCTCAAATACAACGGACGCACCATGCGACATTACGGCTTGGTGAGGTATCGTTATGTCAGTTTTATATTGCTTTGTCAAGTCACTCAGTAATAGACTGAGGTGGTTGTAAAAGAGCAATGTATTTAATGCAAAAACAATACAGTCGGAGTAATATAGGAAAACAAGAATAAAGTAGTACAAGTGATAGCTGACCGAAACGCTCAACACCACGGCTTCACCGACACGCCCCCTTGCCACTTCTCCTGTTTTTAATATTTCTGTGGGTGAATGAATAAATAGTCAATAACGTTGCTCTATAAACACGAAGTGAATCATTTGGGATATTACTTATTAACCGTTTTAGACCCTCTGTTGTGATTGGATAATATTACAACAACAAATGAAATTGTCATAACAGCACAGATGGAGGATTAGCTATGTAACAGCTTTGTATTGTTTCAGTATCCAATCAACAGAAAAGTGACGAATTCGCTGACGCTCCTGAGGAGTTCCGGGACCCGCTCATGGACACACTAATGACTGACCCAGTTTTATTGCCCTCTGGGAAGGTGAGTTATCTTCTATCATCTAATTTACAATCACTGGTCACGACACATCTGCCCTCCGCCAGTCACAACGTAGAGTTATGAGTGACAGAGATGACTCTAGAAAAATATTTTAAGTAGTAGGTTTGTTGACTCATTTGATATTGCCACGCTAAAAAAAAAGTAGGTTTGTAGTTTAGCGACGCACTTTTAACATATCAAGCAAATTATTTATTTATCATGTTTATTAGTTAGTCGTTTTTAATCCATATAAATCTTGTTTTGCAGATAATGGACCGGTCGGTAATCTTGCGTCACTTGTTGAACAGTGCCACCGACCCCTTCAACCGACAACCTCTCTCCGAGGATCAACTTCGTCCAGGTACACTTACTTTTAACACCTAAATAAGAAAGAGAAGCGCTGAAATAACGTAATAATTACCACTAAAATGCCATTATATCCTGACCTAACCTATGTCTTCAATATTTCAGCAACTGAGCTCAAAGAGAAGATCATCCAATGGCAGCGCGAGAAGAAAGCGTCGACGTCGTAATCGTCCAAGGCCAACATTAAAGTCTGATGTATATAACGTAACCCATATATAAAGACTAACGGACGGATTTTTCCGCCTTTGATGGGACTATTGTCCGTATGCATGAATGTGAGATTATTCCATGTATGTTATTCAGTGCGAATGTTTCGTGAAGTTGAAACTACGAGTATTGTCACGTTTCCGACCTAACGGATCATTTTCAATTCATACAGGTGTTAATTTAATAATTTCGGTCCATTTTTCTATTGTCACAAAATTCTTCCATTAGTATTATTCATTGTGACAAGAACCAAATTTTAACCACTACTAAATCATATATTTTACAACTAAATTAAAGCTTTAACATCTTCACGGAGTATTGAACTTGGCATCTATTTTTAGCTTTAACACAAACAATGCACGTGAGTCTCGTTCTATATTACACGAAATTAATTTTATTAATATGTAATAATAAAAAACTTAAATTAACATCTGTATCATTATTTAACCTATGAACTTTGGCGTCGTGGAGCGCTAAATACGAATGTTTATTGAAATTACCATCACAATAAGTAGATGTAAAAGGCCTAAATTCTAAGATACAAACAACATGACATTTCTGAGTAAGATAGGTGCTTTTGTCTCGACCCCAAACTTGATGAGTAAGAAGCATGAGCACAAGTTTAGAGTATTTGGTGTGAAACTTGTATGCTGGACGTCTTTCTGCATTTTATAGGAAATCTCTGTAATGAAAATCGTCAGCAATTTCGATTTTAGATTGGTTAGTCCTGCATTAGTTTAACTAATGGTTATACATTAGGATATAAATATATATAAACATAATAGGAATTGTATGGAATGTTGAAGACTTTTTATTTTTGTGCAAAATGAAATTTAGAAAAATGTATTTAATTATATGGATTTGATTACTATTTGATTATAGTGATATTATGTTTAGTCTTTGTTAGCAGACATGATTTTTGTATTATCATTTAATACATTGTGATTTGTTCCTTTATAACTTTAGTTATGATTTGAAATGGATTTTCACTTGAAAATAGTTTCATGATATCATTAGCATAATTCAATTAATAGTATAATTAGAGTCAGTAACAGCCTTTCAATACCCTGCATTGTGAGGAACTATTGCGGTTGTTCATGAAACATGCATAATATGTTTGTATAGTGGGCAGAGAAATGCAAGTACTGGACTAGCACAATATTAAGGCACCACTCAATATAGTATGTTTGTTACATGTACCTCAAGTATTTCTCCAGTCACTGCCAATATATTCAATGTAGTTTTAGTACAGGCATTCCTGAATAAAATCCATTTCTTTAAATTACATGGTCTCACTTGTAAGATAATTTGACTTGTAATTTATCATTATATTATGAAGATTCTATATTATAGAGGTCTCCTATGTTGATTATTATATCAATAAAATTAAATAAATGGAAATAATATTGTTTTTGTCATTGCAATAATAAAAAAAGTATTCACTTCTTCATGAATTATATTTGACTAAATTTTATTATCTAGCTAGTAATAAATAAATTATTGTCAATTCACAATAAAGAGATTTCATTGTATTCAAATTACAAAAGTACTACAACCACAAAGGTCTTTAGTTAAACATCTTCATTCATATCAATAACTCTTAAACATTATAAGAGGTAGATAATATTTAAAATAGTGTAAATGTAACATAATATAAAACTACAGAAAATTCACAAATGTATCCAGATGTGATATGATTAACTCTTTTCTTGTTTAATAACACTCATTATTGATTCTGACTCCGTTCTGTACAACTATTAAATTATCTTTAAAGCCAGTAACATAATGCTACTTTTGTATTCACAACAAGCACAATTTAACATTTGAAGGAGGAAGGTTCATTGTCAGCAACCTATATACATGACTATGCTGCTGTGATATTCATAACACTAAGGCATGTAACAATGCCACTTACAATAATTATGATAATGATGTTCTATTCTATATTATATACTATCATAACAAAGACATAAATGAAAATTTAGACCTTTGTATGCTACTTCCGCGCTCATCGCAAAGAAAACTGACATAAGTAAAAAAAAATACACTTGGAATAATGAAACTTATGCTCAATTTTTTTGATCTTTTACATTATAAAAATATACAAATTTTGAAATCATGACTTATTAACTGGTCAATCACTCTCGATACTACTATAATCAAGTAACAGTAATTTAAAAGGCCATTCTTGTACATTTATTTCATAAGCTCAAGAAAGATTATGAAGATTTATTCAAAGTTTTTTACTCTATTAATTTGAAAACATGTAATTTCATCGAAGAAGGAATGGAAGACGATGAGCAAACAAACAAGAGATCATGTACAGCATTCCAAAATAAAAGTTAAGCCTGGCTGTTTGCCTTGGTACATATCTCATTGTCTCAGGACTCCTGAACCTCCTTTCTATTTTGAAAGCTCTCGGCAATGTCAGCATAGGAATTAAAAACCACAATGAACAGCGCACTGAAGCCACAACAAACATTATATAAGGAGTAAATAGTAAAAATGCATACAATAAGTATGAAGCAGTTCTCCCAATCAATATAGCTAGTGTCACAATTTCTGCTTTACTGTCTGTCTCAAGGTCTCTTGTGTTGTTACTATGTAAAATAGCCTCTGTGTTGAGGGCAAGTGGGATTGCATAGTAAATGATAGGCCAGTCCACCCTCCCAGTCTGAGCCAAAAAAGCAAAAACCACAGATACTGGTCCAAATATAACTAATACTAGAATATCACCAAGAGCTATATACTTCAGTCCAATACCACCGGTATATAAAAATGATGAGGACAATCCACCAAAATATACAAGAGCCAAATGCTCCATTCGAGCTGGAGACAAAATGACAAGTGGAACAAAGGAGGCACATCCAGCTAGATATAATATAGCACCAAGGGAAACAACCTCATCTATACTCAAAATATGATCAACTAGAGTTCTGTCATCAGATTTTCGATTGTCAATCCCTTTAACAAAGTCAAAGTATGTATTGACAACGTTGCCTGCACCATGAACTGGAATAATTGTGCATAAGGTCAATAACAAGGTACACCAACTGAAGCCACTGTCACCGGGAAGACGGTACGCGAGCGCGGCTCCTAGCAGCGTCGGCAGCAAACTCGCGCTCAATGACCATGGACGCAACGCAAGCACATACGTCCGCACTTTCATAAGCGGGTTACGGGTTGGCAATGTTTCTTCTTTTGGTTGTTGTAAAAGGTTTCCTTCGACGTTTGGTATGTCCATATCTTCTGTTTTCTTATTGCGATTCATTTTGATAGGTATTTAGAAACAAACGGCTGTAAACTTCAGCACACTTATTCATTGTCTTACAAATGACATGGTGGATAAACTCAACATAAACCGACTTTTAGATCAAAACTGTTTGCACATAATCCCGTTACTAAAGGTACCGGTGATGACCGATATTCCAAGAGAGAGAAATCAGTAAAATAACATAATGTCTGTAAACTTTGGATTTCTTATGTCTTTCTGTCAACTAAACTGTCATTTTGACATCTGTTTTTTAATCTGCTAGTGTTGTCCAACGAATTAACCGAACTATGGTGTCAAAGTTCGGTTAATACGTCCCTAGAGAGATTGAAATGCTTTCTCTGCTGTAATAAAAGTCACGAAATCACACAGCATCAGTTAAAACAGTACCACTTCCACATGAGATAGTGCTAATATTCATCTCAGGAAAGTCGATTGAGCTGTTTTCAAAGACGGATAAATAACCAAATTCACAGGTATTTTTGATGCGTTTTTATTGTATGATGTAGGTATACAATTCTATTAATTTAAAGAACTATTAAAAGCCATTAGTTGATCCAAGCAAACAACTACAACAAACATCTATTTATTATATATCGTCTCAAATCGGAAAAAAAAAACTTAGGATTGTGTGATGGCGGCGGCCGCAGTGGAAGCCGGGGCAGTTTCAAATCAGCTGATTACATTACCGCGGTAATCGTAGATGGGGTTAACGACCTAATAGCGACATTGCTATAAAATTAATCGGTTATAATAAACACAAACACAGTAGCTATGTCATCAACAAGGTCGTTAACAATGAGGAGTAGAACAGCTGCCTTATTTTTATTAAAAGTTAACTTTAAAAATGGATTTGAATTCGTCCAGTTTCATTAAATTTAAAATTATGTTGAGTGACAGTCCTCAGTAGATAGGTACGATGTGAGCAGATTAGAAGTAGGCTATATTTATATCACAGAGATGAAAGATTATTTATGGGATAAAGTGTCTCATCATGGACACAGGCCTCCTCTCTGTGAGAGGGAGCAGGCCGTAATCTACCACGCGGGCCCAGTGCGGAATCGGATCGGTAGATGTCACATGTCTTCGAATTTTTGGTTCTAGGACATGCTGGTTTCCTCACGATGTTTTCCTTCACCGTTTTGAGAGCAGTGGTGTTGAAATAAATTACACAAAGTATTACGCCTGACTGGGTTCGACGCCACGACCTACAACTTGTAAGTCGAGGCCGATACCACTGCTCTCTGATAAAGTGTAGGTACTTTGAGTAGAAAACTTTCATATTTTTATCAATAATTCAGCACCGAGCTACTGAAACACCCAGCGCAGCGGTACGGCAACTCACATGTTACAGGCCGCGCACAGTGTGCAAAATCTCGGCTGGACCAGACATCATGAGTGAAACTAAGCAAGAGATACCTTATAATATTCTAAATTCATTCATAATTTTCCGGCGTAGCAATTCTTTTTAGTTTCAGAGAAATTAAACTCCAAAGTTAATCCATTTTCGGTATTAAGAAAGTACAAAAAGTACAATTTCTCTGAAAAGAAAACCTTCAATCTAAATTTCTTGGCCCAGTTATATTACGCATATAAGACGACATTTATCAAGCTTTGTTACATCTCCGAAATACAATGGACGATGGAGTAAATTCAAGATTTCATTAAAAACGTTTCAATTTTTTTTATCGTTCTTACTGCGTGCTTAGCGATCAAACTTATTAAATATACTTAGAAACTTATGTTGTCTATAACTCAGAAAAAAATCACTTGTTAATACTGTAAAGCGAACGAGATAATCGTTTCTAAACTTTGTAATGCCAATAGCGCCTGTGATTTTGTTAAGGCAATTTTACTTAAGGTGGTTTGCTCTTACATTTTCTAAAGGCACTCTTCAAAAATGCTAGTTGTCACGCATGTCATGTTGAATTACATTTTCTTCAGAAAGTTCATCGATGTCGTCGTCTTGTTCATCATTAGCAAATCAAAGTTACCTTAGTGCCTTTAGAAAACGTAAGAGCAAACCACCTTAAGTGAAATTGCATTAACAAAATCACAGGCGCTATTGGCATTACAAAGTTTAGAAACGATTATCTCGTTCGCTTTACAGTATTAACAAGTGATTTTTTTCTGAGTTATAGACAACATAAGTTTCTAAGTATATTTAATAAGTTTGATCGCTAAGCACGCAGTAAGAACGATAAAAAAAATTGAAACGTTTTTAATGAAATCTTGAATTTACTCCATCGTCCATTGTATTTCGGAGATGTAACAAAGCTTGATAAATGTCGTCTTATATGCGTAATATAACTGGGCCAAGAAATTTAGAATGAAAGTTTTCTTTTCAGAGAAATCGTACTTTTTGTACTTTCTTAATACCGAAAATGGATTAACTTTGGAGTTTAATTTCTCTGAAACTAAAAAGAATTGCAACGCCGGAAAATTATGAATGAATTTAGAATATTATAAGGTATCTCTTGCTTAGTTTCACTCATGATGTCTGGTCCAGCCGAGATTTTGCACACTGTGCCGCGTCACGTAAAAAGAACGCTGGCGGTCAAGCTGCGCAGCGATTTATTGGTCTATTTGGTGGTATGAGGTAAAACAAACAAATATGTAGGTACGAAGCCACGACTCGCGAACGAAAGCCTAGTTTAAAAATAAAATAATAGGCACATAACTTTCATGAGAGACTACCCATGCGCAAACACAAACTCACCACTTTCTTCCAGCGTTCTTTTTACGTGACGCGTACTATATTTATCTTTCTTCGATAGGTTGAATTTTTAACCGACTTCAAAAAAAGGAGAAGTTTTTTTTTATGTATGTTCCCCGATTTCTCGAAGACGCCTAGACCGATTTGGAAAATTTTTCTTTTGTTTGAAAGGGTATACTTCCCAAGTGGTCCCATGATCATCAGGTCAGGATCTGATGATGGGATCCCAGGGAAATCAAGGGCAACCCCCAAAATTTTATAGGCCCGCACATAGTTTTTCGCAAATTTTATGAAGTAATTGAAGTAGTTGCGTATGATAATCATTATCTCATGTAGCTGAGCTGATGATGGAAGGTACAACTCCTTAACAGTAAGGAGTAGGCATCGACTGATTTAGTTTGTGTTCGCATATCTCCGGAACTGCAAGTACAATTTAAGTAATTCTTTTTTTGTTGTACTAGGTATTGTTTAACTTACGGAATACTGCAAGTTTCATCAAAATCGGTTGAGGAGTTTTTGAGATAGGGAATTTTATTAGCTTTATCTACTCTCATATCGTTAAATTCAAAATACAAAACTCAAAACGAGTTTATAATGACATACTTTACACACAGTATATCGAAATGAAATTAAAAAATTAAATTATGACACTATTTCTCTAACAAAATAATGTTATAATAAAATTTTTTTTCATTACGATACAGATTACAGATCATAGATACATCCATTTGATTTTTTATCTGTGGCTGCGCGCGCTTTGGGAGTACGTCTAACGCCAACGATACACAATTCCATATTCAATTTCATACTCAATTATAAATACAAAATGAACACTTATTAACAATCTTTATCTTTTATTTGATAATTATATTCGTGTTCAATGAGAGTAGATAAAGTAGTGTATGAAACTGCACATAACTAGGTATTATACACTCGTGTGATACTTTTAAAAAACTCGCTTCGCTCGTTTTTTAAACTCACACTCGTGTATAATACCCCTCATTATGTGACAGTTTCATAAACTACTATATTGTGCACTTGAGCGATGTTGTTACCGGTGCTACGGATTATAAAATTTTAGTGCACATGTGAGAGAATGATTTATTTGACAAGAATTTGGGTTGAATATTTAAACTAAAAATAATAAAAATAAAAAAAAAATTAACCGCCTTCAAAAACAACCACAAAAAGGGTAAAATAACCTACAAAATAATTTTTCTTTCAGAAGTCGGTGGCAAAAAAGACAATGAAATGAAAAAAAAAAACAAAGGCACCGACTTCTGAAAGAAATAGTTATTTGTGCAACAAGAGAGCAAAGTCGTTTTTTGCTGCGAGTGCTGATTTTGAATCCTGAGCAAGCGAAGGATTCAACGATTGAATTACGAGCGTAGCGAGTGATTCTAAAGTTGAATCCTGAGTGTGGCGAGGGATTCAAAGGCACGAGATGCAAAAAACTTTGCTCTCGTGTAACACACATAACTTTTCACTTCAGCAGCGAGAACACTTTAGGAGATAAAATAATAAACAGGAATAGATTTAAATAACTATTAACTTATTCAACTCTTTAATCAGCCACGAAATTTTATTCCCGTTCTTTTATTTAAACTAAGGCGTGTTCGGAAATTATAGCACCCATGATATTTTATTATTCAAAATATTTACGTAACATTGTTGAAACTAGAAATAAATATTTACAGGTTAAATATCAGTTTTATTTGCAGTAAATACTTATTTTCGTTTAAATATTACGTATACATATAAGTTAAAAATTCAATAAATTACACTAAGACATAATTATCTTTTTGCAAAATTTCTTTAGTTAGTACAAACCGAGCGTGTTTACTTGTCTTTGAGGTCGAATTCAAAATCGGAATTTCGAAAAGGCTGGTCTTTATCCCTCTCTCTTTCTAATAGCGGGAAAGAGATGGAGTGTAAATGTTTCGAATTGTAATAAGAAATTCGCGGCTTTCTGAAAACAAAAATTAAGTTACTTTGTCTCACTCAGTGAGCAAAATCGCATTTTGCTCACTGATTTCAGGCAGCAAAACCTACATGTTTGAGCTACTGAAGTGAAAAGTTATTTTGTAAATTATTTTACCCTTTTTTGTGGTTGTTTTTGAAGGCGGTTACATTTTTTTATTTGTAGACTTTCGAGTTCACTAAACTTGTATTTAAAAATGGGATTAACATTTATTTTACTTTTTTTTTCTATTATTTTGCAGGTAGTTAGTTCATTTTCGAACGTTAAAAATAGAACATAAAGGAATCTAGGTACTTATAATGCAATAGTCACGAGCGTACAAGGCTGGCAAATAATTTAAATTGTCACGATGTTGGTCATAAGACATTGTCGGAGCGAGGGATTCTTAAATGGGTCGCTTCCTAATTTTCCAATAATATTTATGGAAGAGCGTAAAGTTTTACGAGAACTTGTGTGGTGACACATTGATGTATCAAATAATAATTTACGCCGACGGATGTTTTACATACTAGGTATGTATTTAATTCATTCAAATTGATGTAGACAAAATAAACGGCTACATGCTAAACACCAGATGGCAAACATGACTCACAGCTTTTTCTACATTTAAAGCAAGTAGTACTAGTGCCTGCCTACCGCTATTCGAATAATATATCATATTTCGGCAGGAATAATCAGATCTTAAATAAATCCTAGGTTTGCGATGTTAGCTAATACTACTTGCAGAGAGTAAAAAAACAGGACATTACTTCGGTTTCTTTTTATTAGAACCAAGCTTGGCTTCTATTAATTTGACCCAGTTTTCGTATTGTTCGTTATCTTCTTCGGTTATTTCATCACAGAACTTGTCAATATCCTCGTCCTTAATATCTTCTTCGTTTTCTTGAGGATATTCTTGTGCATAAGTCCGCGTTTGTCGAAGTGGAGTATTAACGACTTCTACCGGTTCATCATCGTCATCCTTAAATATAATCTTTTTATTTTTCTTCACATTTTCACCCTCGGTTGACTGTGTTTTATTGTTCCTTTTTCTTGTAACTTGCTTTTCAACGGCTGGAATAATTGTCTCTCCTGGTTTAAAATCATTATTTGCATCGCTATTTTCCGGCTCATTCTTTTTATTTTTCATTTTTTTGTTTTTAACCACTAAACCAGGTTCACTATCAGTTCTACTCAGTTTGCTTCTTTTGCCCATGATTCTGCGAAGGAAGAGAAATGATATTATTTGCAAATGTTCGATAATAGGATATTAAAAGAGCCTGCATTATATTTAGGTGTGCTCTAAAGTCTTGGTAAGAGCCAAAGTTTCTCGTATTAAAAAATAGTTTTAAGATTATTAACCAATCGACGGTGATCGGTACATTAAAGAGTTTTCGAGACTCGTTTATTGATAGAAACATGACACATTCTTTTCATTTTGTTATGTCTGTCCTATCTGTCTCACTGCACCATTTTTACAGAGTTGGCACAAAAATATCTGAAAAACAACACGGACGCAAGATAGCTTAGCACATAATATTAATTACTACTGTCGTCGACTCAATGTAGCTATTTTAATTCTAAAGAAGTTTATTGATTATTTTGACAGATGACAGAACTCTGACGTCAGTAATAATATCCATAACATTAACTAATGCGGCTCTTTCAGTGTTAGAGTAATCGTTGGAGACTGCCAAAGACTACTATATGTATACTGAGTCTGCCTCGAGTTTCTAGCAAAGATTAATTATTCGATTCAATCAGAGAAAACACGAAGTCCGCTAATGTTATACGTGTAAACAAAAAAAAACAATTTGTGCCCGTTATCGTAAAACTAATAACTACTGAAGTTATTTGTTAGCTAAAAGTCAGTGGATTGTTGAAGTGTTTGATAAACACATCGGCCACTCAATGAGATAAGGAATACAAACCTACCTTTACGTAATACAGAACACGAGCGAGGCCAATGCGGGCGCATTGCCACTAGACGAGACCGAGACCACCACCCACTTCTCATGCGGGCTGCCGTGATCGGGCAATCGAAACAAATTGCCGCGTGGTTTGTGTCGTCTCACTGCTTTATCGAGTGTTTTATTTTTTAACGTCTAATTTATCCTTTTTATTTAACAGCAACATGGCTGAGAAAAGTTATATTTTGGGTATGGATATTGGAACGACTTCAGTGAAAGTTTGTGTTTACGACCCAAACGCGAAAGAAATTGTTGCTAAACAAAATAAGGATACAGCAGCAAACATACCGAGTGACCAGGGTATTGAAGGTAACAAGCAAGATGTGCCAAAAATAGTATCAGCTGTTCACTATTGCATCTCCCGACTTCCGAGAGATGTATTACGACATGTGACAAAAATTGGGGTATGTGGACAAATGCACGGAGTTCTGTTGTGGAAGAAAGGGTATGTTTTTAGATACTATATTATTTGTCTGAATTTAAAAATGATTTCCAACATTTTTATTTAGTTTTTTTACCGAGCGTTTAGTTTTATTTAGTTTTTGTACGTCTTCATTATTTACCTACTATCTTTACCATCAGTTGTGTTTTAGTGTTTTGTCATATAATCGTGGATAATAAGATTAACGGATTATAAAATAATAAGTATAATACTAGTTGTAAAAATACTGATATTAATCTCCTCTGCACATTAAAATAGGCACAGTTTAGGTGATTAAACAGCTCTTGTACATAATGAATGACTCGTCATTATTACTTAGAGTAACTACATACACAGTAAGTACTTGATTTAGTCATGTGAAAAATGAGCTGCCAATTTCGGGAGCAGGGACCAAGTTACTGGTGGTTACATCTTTAGAGGCAAGGTACCTCCTGATCACATTGCATTATTCAGAACAGGAACCTCCTAATCATTAATTAATTTTTCGATGGTCTAATGTTCGCAAACGCGACTGCTGAGTATTAGGCCCTGGGTTCGATTCCTAGGTCAAACAAAATAATATCAAGGCGCTCCATTACGATTTCTTTAAAGAAGCATCCATAAGCATCAGGCAACATGTCTTTATTTGTGCCCAGTTGATGATAATATGATCGCCCGCTAATACATGCAAATAAACATCACTAGCGAAATGTGCAGGTGTACAATTAAAAACACTTCTGCCTAACTTTTCGGGGAATACAGACACGGTGTTCTTTTAACGTATTTTTGGATTTGTTTTAGCGCCTGGGAAAAGGTTGAAAAAGATGGAGTAGTAATGCGATTTGAAGCGAAGAGAGAAAATATGTCGGCGTTGTATACTTGGCAAGATACAAGGTGCAAACCAGAATTTTTAGATTCACTCCCGAAACCTGATTCACATCTTAACTGTTACTCGGGATACGGGTGTGCTACACTTTTGTGGATGCTTAAACACAAACCCGAAAAACTGAAAAATTTTCAATATTCTGGAACAGTACAAGACTTTATTGTTACTATGCTTTGCGATTCGGAGTCACCGGTTATGTCTGACCAAAATGCTGCAAGTTGGGGCTATTTTAATACCGAAAAAAATGAATGGAATATCGATATCCTACAATCTATTGACTTTCCAGTAAAACTTTTGCCCAGGGTTAATAAAAGCAGGGAATTTGCAGGAAAGCTAAATGCCTCCTGGAATGGTATTCCTGAGGGAACGCCTGTAAGTGTTGCTATGGGCGATTTGCAATGTTCCATCATTGCTACACTCGAGAATCGAGAGGATGCTGTATTAAACATATCAACTTCTGCTCAACTTGCATTTGTAGTGAATAGCATGACAGATCTCGGCTGTAAAACAGTTGAGCATTTACCATATTTCCACGGCACATATTTGGTTGTAGCTGCATCTTTAAATGGAGGTAACGTATTAGCGACTTTTGTCAAAATGCTCCAACAATGGATGCTTGATCTTGGATTCCCTACTCCGCAATCAAAGGTATGGGAAAAACTTATAGCTTTGGGACTTGAAGCACCGACATCAAGTATGAACATAATACCACATTTATTAGGTGAAAGGCACTCGCCAACAGCTAAAGCTTCAGTGGAAAACATAGATCTTTCCAATATACAGTTAGGTAGCGTATTTAAATCTCTTTGTGAAAGTTTAATCCAAAATTTACACCACATGATGCCAAAAGAAATATTGCGAGGCGCCAATGTAAAGAGAATTGTTGGAAACGGTTCAGGATTATCCAGGAATGCTGTGTTGCAAAGAGCCGTCGAGCATTATTACAGTTTACCACTGGAATTTACGTCAGGGGGAGATGCAGCAAAGGGAGCCGCGATTGCAATTATATAAGTTGTTATTTTTTTATAACTGTTTTCACGATCTTATCACTTATTGTTTAACAAATTAATCTATGTAATACTTAGCTTCACTTTATTAAGAAGCAAGGTCACGTATGATAGTCTCGTAAACCGCGATTATCCGCGATAAGCGACCAGCAACTGTAGATCACAGTTTTAGGAAACAAGCACAATTTATCGAGTAGAGAATTCATATCATTATTCTTGAATCACAATGTTTAACATGCCACATAATATTGATATTCATATTGCAAAGTTTCATAAATCATAACATTACATTATGATGAGGCATGTTTTCAAATTTATTGTAACGGATCTGTAGACAGTTATAGAGAATATTTTCCGTATTTTATGAGACAGATCATTCCATTTGATTTATTACTAACGCGAACAAAAGCTATTTGCATTTCTATGCAGCAGTAAAGCATAAATAGATACACATAGCTGTAGCCTAATACATTGTATTATGTGTTATATGTTAAGTAAACTCTATCGAAGTGAACCTCTCCATTGTTTGTTTTTTATCTTTTGTAATGTTAATTGTTGTAATGATTACACCTATTTACATATAAATTAATGCAGTAGTTCATCATTTAGTGTTACCCAATTCCTACACCTATTTTTAGATCCTCGTTTGTCATTCGCAGTTTCGTACTCGTTTCTATCGTAGCCGAGATAGCTAGCCGTTTCGCATAGACGCCGTTTATGCTTCACTAAACAGTACAGGGAATCTAAAATAGCCACTTTGATAAAAATTGTTTTGTGTAGCCCAGCCAATTAGTACGTTGAAGTGGCAGTGGGCAGGCCATAAAGCTGATGGCCGATGGCGATGAGTTCTCGAATGCAGACCACACGCCTGCAAGGAGCGCAGCGTAGGACATCCGCCCGCAAGGTTGACAGACGATCTGATGAAAACCACAGGATCGCGCTGGATAGCGTTTTCCAACCAGTCCGATTGGAAATCTATGGAGGAGGACTGTGTTCAATTAGTGGACGTCCTACGGCTGATATGATGATGATATTTTATACCACGAAAGAACAACGTTTTCAAAAAAGATTTTCTCGCCCATTAGCAAAAGAACTATTTTGTTTTTCTATGAATCAGTTCCGCTGTTTAATTAAACAATTCTAAATTTAGTCTAGCATCGCACCACATCAATCGTTCTTTTTTTTATTTTCAAGAAGCAGTTTGGTGTTATCTATGTTGTTGTTGGAATTAATAGGACATCGAAATAGTCTCGAGTAAAAATCACAAAATGTAACTACGTTCGTACACGTATTGCAAAACTGCCCTGATTTCAATGTAATTTTGTGGTTTTTTTCTCTATAATGTCTGACAGCTAGGACCACCTGATGACATTGCGTCGTGCTAACGTCCGACCGCCCAAAGCAGTTGCGACTGCTTGAGTGGTTCCGTATATGTTTGTACAAACGCACGATTTTCAACTTTTTCACAAAGCAAGAAGGTTCATTATTCGTAAAATTTGACAGATTCAGATAGGTTGATGTGCTGGCGTCTGTACAATTGTACATAGAAGATAAGTTTGCTTTACAGTCAGTTTAATACATTCGATACTGGCTGCTTCAAGCTGTCTGACCCGAAAAACCGTCTGAAGTAGTGGCAGGGTCAACTTCATCTGCCTAGCCCTTTCTCAACTACATTGGGATCGGCTTCCAGCATAGCCTGGTTTCCATTACGAAACTGCCAGCATTTTACAGGAGGCAACTACCTAACTGACATCCACAACCAACACACCTCCTGCTTTGTCTGGGCAAACGATAGGTACTCCTTGGCTGGGTATGACTGGTTGTCAGTCTTATACCACACACCCCACACACACACACATAACGACTGTCAAAGATCTACAGATGAAATCTGGACTAAAGCCGGGACCAACCAACAGTGATCAATGGCTTAGGCCGAGACTCCACCAAAGCTGAGACGTGTGCTGTGCGCGAAGAGCTGTTTTTCAGCTCAGGTGGTACACAGCTTTGGTGGAGACCAAAGGTGTGTGCTGTGAGACGTGTGCTTAGAGATGTCTGCTGCGAGCGGCATGCTGTGTGCGGTGTGCTGTGTGAGAAGAGATGTTTTTCAGCTCGGGTGCGAGGCGTTGAGTGCTTTTCAAATTCGCCGTTTGTAATGAAATATTATCAATGAAAAAAAAAAAACATCTAATGCTATTTTTGTTTTATACCAACTTGTTTTAATCATGCCAACCCTGGTACTAAGTAACGAAAGGAAGTATCGAATTGAATACTAGTATCGAATCAAAAGCGATATGAGTAAAGTATCGGATTCGATATCGTGTCCCTACTCGCAGCACACGTCTCACAGCACGCCGCTCACATCTCACGTCTCGCCATACAAATATAACACAGCTAGCAAAACGGTCTCCACTGAAGCTGTGCGGAGTGGAGCTGTGTCAATAACGCAATTCTATTGGTTGTTCAAAACACGTCTCGACTCCGCACAGCTCGACACAGCTTTGGTGGAGTCTCGGCCTTACCGTGCCTTCTGAGGTATGGTGAATGGTGTGGAGGGATTAGATATGTTTCGTGATACCGCGTAAAAAGGTAAAATTATAAAGTATGAAGAAATCGCTTTAATTGTGTCACAAATAAAGTAGTACTTATTGAAATACAGCGCGTCTGCTTTTAGTTGATATATTTTAAAATTGGCGGGGTTTTAGTAGGTATTATCATTAGTGTTTTCATGTAGTTCAATAGGTATTACATACCGCCGTCGCTAGGCCCGCACTTTTTTAAGACGGGCCTAGCGACTTCTCACATTTACACTGTTTATAAATCTCATAAAATGTAAAAGTAGTGTAGCTACTAATTGATTTTTTACCTGTTGATATGATTCCTCGTTAGAGATTTTTCAAATGTTTCAGTAATTTATGAGCATCTTTTATTGTCACCAACTGTTATGCTCCTTCGACAACGTTTATCTATTGATATACGATTATTATTCTGTAAAAACTTGCATTAATTGTGTGTATCAACATAACCTTAGAACTGCAAAAAAATCAGGTTATGTTTGTGTCCATTTCAATAGAGATGACCACTGTTCTAAGAAAACCGTAAAACTCAAAAATCGACTAAAATTAAAAAGACAGCAGTTGGCTAAAGGCAACCAAGGATAGAAGACTGATGTTCCCCGCCTTAGATAAAGGAACCCTAGATTAATGATATATAAACTATAGATACGTTGTCCGCACTCTAAAATGGCAACAAAAAATGAAGCCAATTGGCCACATTGCGCGTAGTTGTGTCTCCCTCCCGCCGTACGGTGTCATATTTTCTTTCTCTTTCTTCACGCGTATAAGTAGTTCTAGTATTGTCGCCGTTTTTAAGCGCCGCGATGTTCGTTCATGGCGTGTCTATATATAATACGTCATTGCCCTAGATTGTTGTTTGGCGTAGCCCATAGACATATAATCCGTAGCCACATGAGATAGAGAATGTTGACTTCACAAATGGGGAGTGTTGTCATACTGCAAACTTTTTACCCGACTAGCAAGTACATTATTATCACGCGTGTTCGATAATGGTCGATATGGGTAATAATATGTCAAAAGGATAACCTGTTTATCAGACCAATTGCCTTTCGGTGAAGGAAAACATCATTGCATGTGACTTTTTCCCTTAATCTGCCTAATTAAGTACAGAGAAGAATTTAATGGCGTAAGTTTGTGAAACCTGCTAAGCCATACTAAGTCAACATTATGCAAGGTGGAGTATGATGTGACCCCAACCCTTGAATGTTAGGAATATATTATCAGGGTTAAAAAAAAACAGGTTTTTTATTACTTTAAACAGTGTTTTTTTTGTTCTTTTTAGTTCGAATTAAATGGGGAAGGCAAGTATCAAAGTGAAAAGTGACATTTGTGTCCCAAAAGAACTGTCAAATCAAAGGAATTTTCTGAAAAAAGGCGTTTTATTGATGTAATATGACTAGATGTTGTGTAAAAGGCTGTAATAATGATGGAACATACAAATTTCCGACAATTCACACTATCAAGAAATAATGGGTAGCTGCTCTGACTGCTGTGAGACCAAAAAATGTATTATCAATAAAGAAAAGCTATATAATAAACAAATATCTACCCTTGCGAAGCCGGAACAGGCCGTTAGTTGAATTTATTAATGAAATTCTATGATTATACCATAACTAAACAATCGAATACACCTTTCAAAATAATATCTACTTTTCTATTGGAGGTTAAGTATTGCATCGCTCTTTATATCATGAAATGGTTCGTCTGGTGGAAGAATTATCACCGGGACCGAGATTTGTGATAGTTGTGGTGTTAGGAAGTTAAAATTCTTATCATATTGCTCCAATCTATAAAATAGATGTAAAATTAGATGAAAAAGACAAACACAAAACTTGATGACATTTTTCTCAATATAGAATGTCAGAAGCTGTACTATATTCTTTGTAGAGGCTAGCACATGTAATAATTACAATTTTAAATCCCAACTACAAGTAAATGTGTGTTTAATGTAGTAGAATCAAATTTCTAGCCTCACAACTAAATCACTTTTTTTTCCTTTTGTAGATGCACCTCGGCGTCTTAGTTCTGGTTTTAGTATATGCACTTGCATTGACGAATAATTTTCTATATTTGTTTTTTAGAATAAACTCAATTTTTATAACAAAATACGTGTTTGTTTTTTGTGCAATTTATACAGTAATCTGACTTATGGGACAACGATCGCAGCGACATCTACGAATAGCTTTGAGTTGCCATCCCCATTGAAATAATACCCTTTACATTATTTCAAATTGTTTCGACCTAATATTTCATTTCCAGACTAGATCTTTTTAAAATGGCCATTGTAAACTCTAATAAATACTCTTGTAGTAATATCAGCAATGGGGAAGGCCGGTCAAAGCTAATTGTAGATGGCGCCACCATAGCTAAGTCCTAATCCGACCAATGAGGTAGTACTATTTTGAAGTACCTATAAGATTTGAGCCAATGACGATGCTTGGAACAAGCTATACTAGCGCCATTAGTTCCCCAGTTGCCATCCCCATTCTAATGTTGATTTTGATATTGAGCGATATAGGGACTTTCCCATCGGGTCCGTCGATCGAGGAATTACCTATGAACTATGAATAGGGGAAACACCAATACATATATTATCTCACTCATTTTCAAAAACTGGCTACGCACTGAGAGATGGCGATAGCTATGCTCTGTCCCTTTTCTTCTTATGCCATTTGTCGATTTGTTTTTCTTTCTTGAGGGAAAGAGAAGGAATTATCCCGTGTTCTATATTTTTCTCTTTTTACGTTCCCCGCATAGGTACTTTCAGAAATTAGGATCTGGCAACTTTTACAATACAAAATGTTAGCATTAGCACCTAGGCACCTAGTGACTCCCGGCGAGCTTCAGAAGCGGACGATCCGAAAGAAGTTGTTTTACAGTGTGCCAGTGTGCGGTATCTAATACAATATGTATACAGCGAGTCTCTTTTGGCGAGCATCAGAATTTTTCACATAAAATTTTCGGTTGAGGTCACAGCAAATGCTGCCATAATAAGTAATAACCAACAAGAACAACAGTGGAGATGAAACTGTCTATTGCGCAAAATTGTGATTGCTAGTATTGCCATAATCAAAAAAAAAAAGTTGACTGCTGTCAACTGTCACAACTGTCATGTCATAACATGTGAGAAATGAACAGCGTTGCCGGCGCGGAACTTTTGTTCCGAATTCGGAACTTTGAAGCCCTTGGTGGAACTTTTGCGGAACCTCCGCTTTGGCGGAACTTTTCGGAACTTTGGCACAAACCAACCAACAAAAAGCGGCATTGGAATGACATTTTGTCATAATTTTATTACAATAATTGTTACCCATCATCATATTTGTCGTAGACTTGGCTGTAAGACTTGGCTGTACGGTCGCGGGACTTATCTCATTACCGTGACCCCGGAACATAAAAGGCTATTGAAGGACACCGTGGATTTTAGTCAGTACAAGTCTGACAGTCCCTCCCGCCCTGCCCGGGGTGGGAGGACTCATTTGATGATTTTACCACGCTAAAAAAAAAAAAGACTTGGCTGTATGGACTCAGTTTCCTTTGCTTAAAATAATATATAAAATAAACTCGACTGACAGGATTAGCTATAGATATTTTCGTTGTTCACTTACATGTCTATCCATAAATAGATGTAAAATACTTTGTTGGAGTGTACCCATAGATATAATAATAAAGAAGATTGTACCCCTAGAAATCAATGTTGCCGTTTGTTTTTTCTGGTTTGGTGCATATCATTGGTTTGGTGTTACGTTACGCCGCTGGTCTGTAGTCTACTACATACTCTAAGGTATCATTTTAATACACTTATTTGTAAAAAATATTGTAAAATGTTGTAATAAATAAATACTGAATATTACTACAAGTACACGTAAATCGTTGATCTGATTATACAAAATGATCTGCGCTAGATTCACGATGCAAACTGCAAACAGACTGGTGATAAAATCACGGCGATTTAACGCGCGCGGTACCTATTTTATTTCCGTTTCGACCAATCGTAAGTAGCGATACCACAGAATATATGAGATACGCACTTCTGACTGTTTCGCACGAAAAAGAATGATCGCGCGTGTTAAATCGCCGCGATTTTATCGTGAAACGTTTATTCGGGTATAAAGCTGCGAACATATTATCGGACGCGTCCGTCAGCCGCGGCTGAGGGACGCGGCTTAGCAGTGTGCACGGTACACAAACATCCAGCCAGCCAGATTCTGTTCGGACGTCCGAGCGCTCAAGGGCGACTCAAGGTCACGTCCGCGTCTTACGACCGGTAGTTTGCACAGTGTAGTATTCAATATACTGGCTAGATTTTAATAAGCCGCGTCCCTCAGCCGCGGCTGACGGATGCGTCAGATAATATGTTCGCACCTTAACGCTTACTCTTTGATACTATGTCAAAACGCCATAGTATTTTGACATTATTATCCGAGGCCTAGACATAACACAAATGTTTTTAGAGCATTTTTCTTTTCAGATCGTCTGGACTAAATTGATGGTTGTAAAGAATTAATGTATAATGATAAAAAAAAAATAAAAGGTGTGTTTTATATCGTTTTTTTTTTTTTTACTCGGGCGGAACTTATCGGAACTTTTGAGATGAGGAATCGGAATAAATTGAAACTTGCTGCCGGCAACACTGGAAATGAATGTCAAAATCGGTCAACAACTTATTGCACCATTGCACGTGCGTTTTGTAAATCATTTAAGCGATTACAGCTAATTATAAAGAATTAAAGCAACATGACAAGGTTTGCTAGAGCCAAAGGCTCTAAGTCATCGAATGAAAGAACTCCCGAAGACAGTACTCCATGGGAGGTGATGAAAGAGCAGTTATTGCAAGCCAAAAAAGATGGTGATGAATCCAAGAAAAGGAAGGAGGTATTATACTTAGTTTACATTTATATTTCATATAAATCTAGAGAAGCTATACTTCTACGATACGATATCTAAATGCAACTTATGTATGTTATTTTTGTATTGGTTTAATTCCAGGCTGAACAGCAACGCATTGAAAACTATGAGAAATTCCTTAAAGAACACAAAACTCAGAAGAGAAAAGCAACTTGGTGTGATTTTCCAGAAACTGAAAACAATAACAAAAAAACCAGTTTGTCAGAAACAAATGTTTCCCCTGCCAAAACTAAAAAGAAAAATAAGAAAAATCTTGCCAGTGTGGCTGGGCCCCCCGAAGTCACCAACAATGACAATAAACCACAAAACCAGCTTTCTGAGAGTACCGAGGGAACTGGTAAAAAGAAAAATAAAAAGAAGAAGAAAAATTCACAAGTCACAATAGAGCCACAGAATGAAAACAACACTACAGAAGTAACAGAGACCACACAAAGTCCTAAAAAGATTAAAAAGAAAAAGAATAAGCTAAATGCTCAGTCTGCTGAATCCACAGAGGTTTCTAATACAAATTTTGCCAACTCTTCAGTACAAGATAATAAAAATAACATAACAACCCCTAATACTGGAAAAAATGAAACAAAAGCAAAAAATAAAAAGAACAAAAAACTAATTAATGGCAAGCCTGTTCGCAGGAAGGAGATAAATGACAATAGCTTCCAACTTATTGTACATGGTAGGGAAATAGAACTAGTCAGATTCGATGGTTTCCCAGTTATGAAGAAAGATGCTGAAAGACTAAAAGAATTAAAAGATAACATGATCAAGAAAGGAATACCCAAGAGTGAGGTTCAGAGGACAATGAAATTGGAACGAAGGAGAGCAGAGAAAGCATTGGCAAGGATGAAGAGGGAAGTTTGCTACAACTGTAGAAAAGGAGGCCATGTGTTGTCCGATTGTCCTGAGCTCAAGTCCAAGATACCAGGAGATACAGCAGATGGGGTATGTTTCAAGTGTGGCTCTACAGAACACAGGCAGTTTGAATGCAAAGTTCAAAGAGAAGAGAGTAAGGAGTTCAGATTTGCTACTTGCTTCATTTGTAGGGAGCCTGTAAGTACACATAATTAAATCTTCTATATTATTTATTCAAATACCAACCTTATTGTTTCAGTGAAAAGGTGTCTTCTTGTTTAAAGAAACATTGTGGTGATATAGATTTTGTTTATTTTTTTAGGGTCATATAGCAAGGCAGTGTCCTGATAACCCCAAAGGTCTGTACCCCAATGGAGGTTCATGCAAACTTTGTGGAGATGTTACACACTTGAGGAAGGATTGTCCTACTGTGAGTACCTGCACATATTGTTAATTAACAAATACGCAAGAAATTAGTGAATGATCAGGAGATAAGAATAGAAGTACAGTATGTTTATTAATATGGTTGGTTCATAATTTTAGCTCTTATACTAATGTGGGTATAACTCATTTTTCAGGTAATGGATAAAAAGGAAGAGTCTTCAGTAAAACTTCACACATTAGACAGTTCAGAAAATATTGAAGACATAGTACTACAAAACAATAAAATAACACCTGCTGAACCAAGCAAAAAACCCAAGAAAATAACATTTTAATCTGTTATAAATTATAATGAAATAAAATAAGAAACATAATTATAAAAACTACATTTTATTAACTGAAAGAAATTCACAAATGGGAATTGTTAGAGATCATTGGTATTGTGTCTTTTCTTAGCTTTTAAAAAGTTGTTAGAAGTATACCTACAACACAACTAAATTACAATACAAAATAATCTAATTGAATTGAGGGTAAATGTATGCCGGGTGCTTAAAATATGGTTATCAACTACAAAGTTATCTCTGACTACAGTTTATAAGCACTCAAGACTAGCTTTAAGTTGTTCCATGGACTGCTGAGCTATGTGTCCAGTTATTCCTTCAGGACTTTGCGGGTCTTCCCTCATCAATATTCTGGCAGCTTCGGCCAAACATTGAATGGGTTCTTGCAGCCTTTCCTTCAATTTCTCTTGAGTGATTAGTCCAGCTGCAAACTCACTTCTTGCTAAGAACATCAGTGGCGCGTGAAGCTCGTATAACATCATACCTGGAATACAGTTAAGTGCCAGTTAATAATTTTTGTTGAAACATTAGTATACCAAATATGACTGTCTACCTAGCTTCTTTATAAAATACATTCGTATCATAAGTTAGTTTATGGGTCAATTTATACTAGCGTGAATCGAGGCGAGTTCAACCAACTTCTCGAACTTACAATTTAGCAAATTCACCCTTATCTCCACTATGCAATGCTTATATTTCTTCTGAAATAATTGGAAGGATTTTGAGCTCAGGTAAATGAATTATGTCGAATGCGATGTGTATACTTGGTTGAAATGAGGGTGAATTTGTGATTTTAAGTTATGTATTGATCCTAATATAAATTGACCCTTACCTCACCTTACATTCTTTGGTATGTAAACACTTATATGATGTTTTTGTGTAATGTTACATACTTCGTATTATATTACAGAAACCATTCGACACTAAATACTGTCATAGTTTGGAGGCAGTGGCGTAGCTATGCGGGAGCGTGGCGGGCCCTAGCCCCCGGCCTCGCAGCTGAAGGGGCCTCGCACCCAGAGAAATAAACTTGACAACGACAATCACAGTTTGCTACCAGACGGTAATGTGGTAGATCGACTAAGAAATGAATGAAATTATGTGGGTCATCCACATAATTTATATACTTGTGGTGTCCGATCATTGGGAAATGAAAGACCATAGGAGGTGATCACATTTAGGTCTAGCGCCTCCACTGCTCTCGTGAGGCCCCTCGGCCCCTTGTTGCAAGGTGACTTGGTTACGTTTATTTCTAACTGGGTACTGAAGTCTTTGATTCTTACAAGGGGGCCTCGCGCGAGTATCAGGGGCAAGTCATATTTTTGGTCCTGAAATGAAGGGGCCTCGCAAATGCATCTTGCCCCCTTCTAGATTCGGCCTCGCTACGTCACTGTTTGTCCATTTGAGTAAAGATGTATGTTTGAGCGGAAGTTTATTTATTCACTATACATTTTTCGTGAAAAGAAAAATTTAAAACATCAATTTCCTCAGTATACCTCTCATCCTGGTCTCTCCGGGCGTGATAACATCCAGGGTGTTGAGCACGAGCCGGCAGAACTCCACCTTCCTTTCCAGTATGAGGTCCGGTAGCTCATCGATGCCGTATCCTTCCACTCGACCGTACAGCTGTGCCAGTGAGTGCTTTAGGGATAGCAGGAGCGAATGTCGAGGGTGGAATACTGATTTGTACTGCAATAGAAATATTACAAATGTCATGGTGTTTCGTGTCGTCTCGCTCCTGCATTTCAAATTATACTGATAGCCTGCATCATCCCACTGCTGGGCAAAGGCCTCTCCCCATGACTTCCAGTTTTCACGATCCAGGGCCAAATGGGCCACTGGTCATTTTTGTTTTGTCAAGCTCGTCCCGCCATCTTCTACGAGGTCTGCCGGGACGCCTTCTGGCTGTGTCAGTACTCCACAAAGTGGCTATTTTGGTTTTTTAAATTATATACATTGCATTTACATGATTTACTAGCGAGTGACCCGCTTTAGTTTCGCACGTGTGATAGAATGCACGTATTTTATGCTCTGTGCGCGATTACAGCGCCTCCTAGTGACTACATTATTTCGGGACCTAAGACGCGCCAATTTGATAAACAGTTTCGGCTTGTTTTTTCATTAAAAAAACCTAAAAAAGTACTTATAGAAGGGTTGTGGTGCATATTCAACTTAACACACATCACTCCCTAGTCCCGAGTTAGTTCACATCTCTGTCACATCGCGCGCTGTAATCGTTTTGTCCCCACCACCGTCTTCTTACACAGCGTAGGTACAATAAATCTTCCTCTTGAATCACTCTATTGATCAAAATAGCATTAATATCAGTCGTGTAGTTAGAAAAATGTAAGCGTACAGACGAGAAGCGACTTTTCGGGTAGAGCTTATGATGGACTTTTTTTATTTTTTTAGCGTGGCAAAATCATCAAATGAGTTCTACCCAGGGCAGGGCGGGAGGGACTGTCAGACTTGTACTGGCTAAAATCCACAGTGTCCTTCAATAGCCCTTAACGTTCCGGGGTCACGTTAATTCATTAGTCCCGCGACCGGGCTAATTAAGGATTTAGCATAGAAATAAATATAACGTGTCAAATGTGGTGTAGTATCTACTACGGCTTGGTTTCCCATCTGTATGAAGATCTGCAGATTTACAAAAAAAAAACCGAGAGTAAAGAAATTTCCAACTACCGTGGACATGATGATATCGTGCCTACCTTATTAATAGTAGCCTCCCTCTGTTCAATGACACCGGGGCCAGGCTCCAACATTTCAAGCTGATCAATCTCAGCTTGTACCACCGCCAACATTTTCCGCATCGCGGCACTGGATGTCTTAAACCCGCAGTTTTTGTCCGTACAATTCCATGGGGAGTCAGTGTCTGAAACATTGAAATAATAATTATAATTATATGATCAAGAAGCCTATAACAGCAACACAATCAAGGTTTGGATCTGAGCCAACTTTACCACAAATTAGGTAAATAGAATATTTTTTATAACACGTTCTACCTAATAATTTGAGTGTTACAGCTGCGCAAGATAGTTAGATCATCATCTGCCCATCCCGACTTAGTTCTTCATTTCCCGAAGCTGATTCCAACCTTCCAAAATATTACTGTTGGCATCAATACCGTCGTTTGTCAATTAGCCGGGCTTCTAAGTCCGGTTGTGGCATTGCCCGGGTTAACCTACTTTTCTAAAACTAATAATTAATTCAGTAAACGCGACAGTTTCCCGGATTTTTTAAAAATAACAATGAGCTCGTCGTGTGATGAACTGATGACAGGTTTGGGTGGTATTCAATCTAAAAGATTGAATAAAAAAATACAACCATTAATCAAATCCTGACCTTTTGACATTTAGTCACAAACGGTTACGAAACTTTCAAAAATGAAGATAAAAATAAAGTTACTGATTATGACTAGGTCGAAGTTAGCACATTTCCGTGGCACTGCCAAATGGCATTTGGATTAGACATACCTAGAGGATTAGACGCTAGTATAACTCCATTGTCACATTTACTGCACTTCAGTGTACTAAGATGCGTTCCAAGTTCCGTCGGGTCAGCACATCGTTTGCAGTCGCACTGGAAGAACTTCGACTCCGCCAGATAATCGCGCCGAACCAGTGTAGGGGACAAAGAGTGCGTGTAACATATGAGGAGAGCGTCCCCCTCTTTAATTGGGACGGCTGCTCTAACTTGCACCCTGTTAAAATGGAATAGGAGCCATCAATCGGCGGTCAGTTTCGAGAAGCCTATACACGCAAATCTGCGGGCCAGCTATTTCATATGCAATGGTTTCTACCGAAGCTGAGATGAATGGTTCCCTGTTTTGAGACATTCAAATTTGAAAAAACAACCATGAGCGGCCATGTGGATTCCCATTCCTCTCATCTCCGCTCAGCTTTGATAGGACAATGAACACTTCAAATCAGTGTAAATACCTACAGGGTTTTTACTTACTGGTAATCAGTCTGCAATATTGTGTGAACGACATTAGGAACACAGTTGTGTGCTGCGATAGCTAACCGAGGATAGAGGGCTCGTATGCTGAAGCCGCCACGAGACGGGATTTCTACAGAATTCACCTGTACACATAGAATTAATTATCATCACATGTATGATGAAGAAAGAGAAAAACAGGGTTTTTCTCTGAAACTCTCATGTTGTTGTTGTTCCGTGCGGGGATCGAACCCGAAACACGTTGCGCAGCAGTATCAGCTGCTAGTTTCCTTTTCCAGCAACAATAAAGTAAGTCGGTTAGAATTAAAAAAATCATGGCCACGTTTCTTTTCTTAGAGAGAACTGTGGGGGCTTGTGACGTCATACTGATACTGCTAGCCTACATCATCCCACTGCTGGGCAAAGGCCTCTCCCCATGACTTCCAATTTTCACGATTCAGGGCCAAAGTGGACCACTGGTCATTGGTTTTATCAAGTTCGTCTCGCCATCTTCTATGAGGTCTGCCGCGACGCCTTCTGGCTGTATCAGGGCTCCACAAAGTCAAGTCACGTCAAGTCGCACTAATAATGACACCACGTCATGACGTATTGTGAATTTTAAAAGCGTCATCTCTTTTCAAAAATAAAAAATACGGATCATTATAATTTTTAACTGACGGACTTCTTCGATTTTTTGGTACCTACACAAGCCTTTTGAAAAATGTGTGGCACTCTACAGAAACGCAAAATTAATAAACTCTAGGACCGATACCCATTTTTTTTTTTATTTTTTTTTTTTTTATTTTTTTTTTTTTAGGGTGGCAAAATCATCAAATGAGTCCTCCCGCCCTGGGTGGGGCGGGAGGGACTGTCAGACTCTTACTGACTAAAATCCACCCGTGTTCCGTCGGATGCCCTTTACGTTCCGGGGCCACGGTATCCTGGATTAAGAAAAATCCGCGACCCCGGCAGGCATTTGGCCCCATAAGGGGCCCCGTCGTCGGTGACGCGTGAAACACGACGCGCCACCGACCCGGGCTTGGTCCTTGGTCGGACGGCGAGCATACCCATTACTCACCGTCCGCAAGCCCGCTCCGCCGCTGTGCCCTCTGCTGTTCAGAGGGACACGCGTTGGAGCGTCCACCCGACAGGCTATTTGCATACGGGCAAAGAAACCCCTTAGGCACATAGTGCCTAAGGAGAGTTTTTGCCCGCATCCCAGGGCGCACCGGCCCGAAAAACTGGTCTTCCCCCCGGACGTATCCGAGAGGGAACTCCAGTCCACGGGCGCACGTGGAGGTTTCCTGTCTTAGCACCCCAGGACCGATACCCATAAACAATTTTTATGAAAACAGCGTCGCGTTGTGGTTCTTACAAAATATGCTCACCTCAAGAATACCGCAAACTTTTTGCACCAGCTCCTTATCAATTTTTTTGCCGAGTTTACAGTGATCCACAAGGAAGTCTGCGATGTTAACTTGGTCAGCTCCCCAGGTTGGCCTCAGCTTCCGTGCCTCTGTGTGTGTCTCCATGACGTCTACCTCACGCTGCCATCGCTCTGGGTCTTTTTCTTTTGCCAAGAGGACTCTGCAGAAAAGAGAGAAAATATAAAGAGAACTGGTGGCCTACCAAGCGAGAGTAGTTCCACTGTGCAGCGCAGTGGCTGAGCGGTTGGATTGCTGCGCTGTGTGTCGCGGGTTCGATTCCCGCACGGAGCAAATATTTCTATGACCTACAAGTAGTTGTTCCGGGTCTAGGTGTTTGTGTATGTGAGTTTATAAGTATAATTATGTTTGTAAACGCACCACGCACAAGACACAGGAGAAATTCCTAGTGTGTGGAAAAGTTAAAAAAAAATAGTTATGGCTCTTTCCCACAGTGGATGCTATTGTTACATGCTATATCTTCTGAACATAATTATTATAGACTTATAGCATGGACTAAAACTTCCATAGTCAATCAGTCAGATGGTTTGTTTGGTTGAAAACTCTAATCTCAGGAACTACAAGTTCGAATCGAAAAAATCTTTTGTGTTGGATAGTCCATTTAATTTTATCGAGGGAGGCTTTTTAGGCTGTTTAACATCACGCTACGAACAATAGAAGCGGAGTAGCAATGAAAAATGTCGGAAAAGCGTGAAGAAATATCCTTTTTGAGTTCCGTTTTTTCATTCGGACGTACGGAACCCTAGAAAACGAATTCATCATCAGCCTATAAATGTTCCCACTGCTGGGACACGGGCCTCCTCTCTGTGAGAGGGAGTGGGCCGTAATCTACCACGCGGGCCCAGTGCGGGTTGGTAGATGTCACATGTCTTCGAATTTTTGGTTCTATAAGGACATGCCGGTTTCCTCACGATGTTTTCCTTCACCGTTTTGAGAGCAGTGATGTTGAAATATATTACACAAAGTAATGCGCTTGACGGGGTTCGAACCGACGACCTACTACTCGTAAGAGGCCGATACCACTGGGCCACCACTGCTCTAAAACGAATAATTTAAAAATAAAAAAACTGGTCAAGCGCGAGTCGGACTCGCGCACGTGTATAAAATAACAGGTACCTGAGCGGTGTAATACAATCAAGTTGCGGCGCGCTTGTAGTCCAATCTTCCACCGGTTGAAACTTCACCCTCGCAGCGGAGAAGACGCCACATTCGCCTGCATGTACAGGTGACTTCCCGCACTCCTCGCTGCAGACTGGCCATCCACAGGAGGAGCAGAACGTGTTGTCCACGGGACAGTAACAACTTAGACATAGAGGGGGAGTGTCTGTCAACAGAATCATTATTATTAGCTGCCGTAAGTCCATTTAAACATAGGATTATGTAAACAGTGGCGTAGCTGGACGGGGGCGAAGCGGACCGAAATTTTTCGTCCTGACTGAAAGAAAAGGGCCTCGCAGATGTGTCTTCCCCCTTCCTAGTTTTAGTCTCCCTACGCCACTATATGAAAAGGTGAGGTAAACGTAAACATGTGCTGTGCACACATGGACGATACGGTTAAGGTTCTATGGCAATGACGGGCCCCCCTTTATGGGGCCAAATGGCTGCCAGGGTCGCGGAACTAACGAATACCGTGACCCTGGAACGTAAGGCTTATTGAAGGACACAAATGGATTTTAGTCAGTACATTCTGACAGTCCCTCCTGCCCTGCCCTGGGTGGGAGGATTCATTTGATGATTTTACCACGCTAAAAAAAATCTATTGTCAACATCCACCTGATACGTCGACGCGAGACAGTGAGATTAATACCTATAGGAGGTACTTACACTTTTAAATAAGTATTACTTAAGTCTAAGTGAATATTTATCGTTCTCTTGCGTGATGAAATTCGCGTGGGTGGCTTAGTGTAAACAGTAGCGATGCATCCGATACCGATACGAATACCGATATATCGGCGATACTTCGGGTTAGCCGATATATCGGTATCGACGATATTTTCATGACCGATTCAACGATACTTTTTAATTTAATAATGTAGTGTAAACGAGCGTGTTGTCTCGTCTATTTCGTTGTAAACGAGACACGAACTATGCCTGGGGAAAACGAAAACTTACTACGCAACAAGCAAATCGAAGTCGTTGTATAACAATGTGCAGGTGGGTGGTAGAGGCCGTTAATGGTCACATAAAACGTGATTTCAAACTACTAAGACAAGAATATTTTCATCGGTCTCTACCACACATGATGCAAAACTTTTCAATAGCCGCAGCTTTGCTTAATAAGTTTGGTGTTCGCTTTCAGGATAATTTATATGCCAGGGAAATATTAGATTTAATAAGGGAAAGAAGGGGTCTCCAAAATAATCTGGCAAACATGGTTCAGAATTTAAACATGAACAGAAGAACATCCCAATTTAGAAATATTACTGCAGATAGCAATAATTTAATTAACTTCCCGACGTTAGAATATTCGGATCTTATTCTATTCGCCATGGGAACGTATCAGATAAAACAAGCGCGCTCATATTATGGCGAACATATACGTTTCCACGGCGGATACCGAATAGAAGTCAGTAGTGAACCCATTACTTCATCTGAATACGGTCTTAGAGGGAGTGGTTTGACAACTTTAATTAGAGGACGAATAAAATCAAGGCATGTAGCAAAAAAACAATATTATGTGTACATTTTAATTGAAGACAATATACCTGGCCGCACTGGTATTGTCGAATACTGCTGTAACTGCTTAGTTGGTCGGCGCACTGTGGGGTGCTGCGCCCATGTCATGACTCTGGTGTGGTATTTAGGATGGGCCAGACATCAATCACCTAGTATCGCAGCGCCAGCAGAATTTCTAGATTCAATTATTGTACGAGAAGATGAGGACGAATAAAAGTGTAAAAAAAAAGAATTGTTTCATTTTTTATTTTTTAAAGTATGAAGTACGCTGCACCTAAGCAGATCACGCCTTTTCCCCGTAGAAGTAGGCAAAGAAAACATAGACTTCGTCTTTTCTTTTTTCTCTTTATTACATTCATGAATCTACATGGCAACCATTGACTGTCAAATAAATCTAGGCCTCGGTGCTTTTGTTCAAAACAAGTAGAAATCCCAGCGATATATATACTTATAATTTGTTAGTACACAGTACCTACAGGTTCACTGACTTTGACAATTGAAGGTTCAAAAAATACATTATATTACAATGCTCAACTCGAGATAATTAGGTATGTTATGTTGAGAATTCTTTAGGATAGCAACAGAAAACCACTGAATGTATGAATTTCTTCAAGTGACATAAGACATAACCTAAAAAAGTTCAAATCTATATATCTTTTTTTGGAGCCCTGTCAGGACATTAATTCTTAAACAAAGTTATTCAGGGTCTGAAGCTTAACATTTTAATATATTTTTGACATGTAGACACTACCATTTCTTCTCACCTATTTTAATGTATGAAAGCCTGCCATTGTTCTTTAGGATTACTTTGTTTTTCAAGCCAAAATCTTATCGATGTTAATTTTAATTACTAAAATGTATAATTATCTAATATCAACCTATATCACTACATTTTACATTAAAAAAAAAATCTGTCTTGTGATTTTTTTTATTTTAATTATTTTTTTTAATTCACAATAAGCGTATCGGTATCGGTATCGCCGATATTTTTATAAGAGTATCGGTATCGGTATCGTATCGGCGAAAAGGCGTATCGATGCATCCCTAGTAAACAGCATTTACCTACCTCTTTTCGCTTTATATTCCTAGGTCATGGAAATCGTACCGATTTACAGTTTAGAGTTTTTGAGCTAACCAAAGTTATTTTTTTTCTACAAAGCTCAGAATAATAAAATAGGTAGGTACAAAGCAGCAAAGCCGAAAAAAATACACTGGGCTCGGGCAGTACAGAACTGAGTAGCCTGTACTATCAATCCTTTTATTGTATGTTGGTACGTATTAATACTACACAAACAGACAGTGTTTTCAGCGAGTTCACAAAAACAGGCAATTAGTGAAATGCATCCATAATTATGAATCTTAACTACATAAATAAAACATGCATTGATATTTTATCCGTCACTTCCCTAATTCGCCTTCATTTACTCAGTTTTAATAAGGTAGGTATACGAGTAGGTAGTCATCTAGTCAATTAAATAATTTATAGGATATTCGCAATAACTTTATTTTTAAGTATTCTTATCCGCTAGTTAATTAGGTAATAGACGGATCATGATCGTTCCAATGGATAGATATACCTAGTTCCTAGGTTGCTACCTATAGTTCTACACCAAAGAGAATTAAACCTTTATTGTCATTGTTCTACACTAAATCACTTGCCTGGTTTGGGTCCCGCTGCGAACGGCGTGTCAGTAAATATTAATTCTCCCGCCACTAAATCCTTATTTGCAATCAAATACCGCCCATACTTATCGTTCTGTTGTATTTCGTAATGACGCACGTCGTCACCCATTTCGTTTGTACACTGCTCCTTGAATTGATCAAATCAAATAGAGAGAGGTATAGAGATTGAACGTCCGAGACGCTGTTTGTCGAAATGCCGACTGAACAAGATTAACGTCTAAAATAAACGTCGGCCCATTCGAGAATTGGGCCGCTCGAACTTTCGAAACGTTTCCATATGATACGATATAAGTTTACATCCAGTAATATCTATTGTCTTCTATATTTATAAATTGTCTATACGTCCACTACTAAAAATATCTGGCGTCCAAGTCAACTCAATAGCAAGGGACGGCTCGCTAATTGAGTTGAGCCCAGCCGGAAATGTTGAATTTTTTCAGTGAAGGACTGCAATAATTTTAAAGAATCGCTCTAGACTAGGCAGAAAGCTGAGACTCCATTTCCGGCTATAAAATAATAATTCTAATGTAGGGTGAGGCCGAAAACCGACTGAAATTCTGCGACTCACTTACTCAAAAATTACGCTCGTTTGCCCTCACCCTTTTATTAATTGAAAGCCTGACAGGGTTACCAACTTTTTTTCTATATAATATAGTATTTTTGAATTTACTTATTTAAAACATATAGTAGATGGCAAAAAAATGAAAAAGAAAATAGTATGTGGTTAAAATATTACACTTTATTTTTTATATTAAATTTTTTTGCTACTCTGCGTCTTAATAGTAATTTTTTTTTATTTTTTCGCGTTGCTTACGCGAATTAAAAACGTTTTAGAAACGTGTAGTACGGGACTTAAGCGTTGCAAGGGTCGGCCGGTAGGTAAAAAATGAAAAAAGTTCTTTCTTGCAGTAGAGATGTATAACAAGTAACGTAACATAGGAATGATTACAATATTGTCTAAATAATCACGGGATAACAGAGTGAGTGAACTGACTCGTGTTGAGGTCGGGCGTCGACTGTCCCGTGTGACGGTTGTGATTCGACTGTCCACTAAAAATACATTTTTGTCTTCCCCAGTCGCTGGCGGCAAACTTCTTACAACTAAAAACTATAGTAAGCATTGTTACCAAAATACAATAAAAGATGCGCTCTGGGAAGCCCAACGTTATAAAAAAATAAAACATTACATTCGGCATTTCGTTTATGGCACTAGGCCATAAATGTTACATTTCCGACAAACACACTTTCTTAATTGCTAACTCACAATGCAGTTTACAAAAACAACACACTGCAGCTGCGTGCAATAAAACATTAATAACCTTGCAGCTGTGTACGGCGTGGCCTGGAGAATAGTCCATTGTATCTATTACTTCAAACCTTCTTAGCCGATAGATAATACCTAAAAAATACAAAAGATTCGTCGTGCCAAAGCGTGAGAACTTACTGGCTACGTGCATCTTAAAACTAAATAATTAAACTGAAGCTATATTTACATTCGGTACCTACTTACGATCTAATTATAAATATTTACAATTTAATTAGACGTTGCTACCTTGGTTGGTAGGGACATATGTGGGGCATTAAGTCGCCACAGGTACCCCCCTACCAGTGATTTAGATCACGGAACAAAATTCGTGATTTGGGCTATAAATCTGCTAGTGATCTGAATCATGATAAACCAGCCTGATAATAGTCAGGAAAACGAACACTTCTATTAGACCTGCGCGGAACCGTGCGTTGGTTCCTACCCGGTGCGTCTGCCGTTCGGTCGTGGGCACTTGCTTCAGTCGCAGTACTTGCGTCTGACGCTCCCTCTAGTGGGTTTTGCTCGGCTGCGGTGAGTGAACCCGAATCATGGCTCATATTTACGTCACTCTGAGGTTGCTGATTGTTACGAACGAATTCGACCGGGTTGTCATTTACGATACCATCCGGTTGGTGTTCAGGTTCTCTCAACAAATATGCTGGCTTTAGCCTATCTATAGATACCGTGACCTCGCGACCGCGAATATCTAACACGAAAGTTTTATCTTTCCTACTAATTACCCTATAAGGTCCATCGTAGGGCGATTGCAACGGTGCTTTAACTGTGTCTTTTCTAACAAACACATGACTGGTTGTTGGTAAGTCCCTAAAGACAAAAGTGCTTTTCTGGCCGTGTCGCGTGCCTGAAATTGGTCTCAGGTGTTTGAAATTATTTCTTAACTCTTTGACGAACTCGCTTTGTAGTACTTTGTATGTCGCGTCGGTTCCTAAAAATTCTCCGGGGAGTCGTACGCTTTGTCCGAAAACTAATTCTGCCGGTGTCGCTTGGAGATCTTCCTTCCATGATGCTCGAATTCCTAACATTACCGTTGGCAAAATGCGCGTCCAGCCGGTGTTACTAGAGCCGTGACATTTTATTGCACTCTTAAGTTGACGATGAAAGCGCTCTACCATCCCGTTAGCTGCGGGGTGATAAGCTGTGGTTTTGAAATGCTTCGTACCTACCAAGTGGTTGAGTTCCTTGAACAGGTGCGACAGGAAATTTCTACCTAATTCTGAGGTTATAAACAATGGAATTCCATAGCGAGACATCCAGTTGGAATAAAACGCGCGAGCGACTGTTTCTGCCTCCTGATTTTCTATAGGTATAGCCTCGGGCCATCTCGAGAACCTATCTACGCATGTTAAACAATATCGACATCCTTCAGAGTATGGCATAACGATAATATCAATGTGCACATGATCGAAGCGTGATGAGGGAGGCGCAAATGTTCCTGGGGAGGTAATTACGTGTCGGTTCACTTTAGACCTTTGACAGTCTACACAAGCTTTTGTCCATTGCTTACAATCGGAATTCATTGAGGGCCAAACAAAGCGTTTGGAAACTAATTTTGCGGTAGCCCTACTGCCAGGGTGTGAGTTTGAATGCAACTTGCGGAAAGCTGCTTTTCTAAATGGTTCCGTTAAATAAGGCCTTGCTACCTGAGTCGAGATATCACAATACACTGTCTGGTCACTGTCTGGCATTTGCACGAGCTTTAGTTGCAATGATGAGCTATTGTTATCTATTAGTGCCTTTAATTGCGGGTCATTCTTCTGAGAAACTGCGAGGGATTCCCAATCAATGGCCTTTTGTATTGTCTCGATGCGAGATAACGCGTCCGCTGGAATGTTATCGTCTCCACTTACGTGACGTATATCTGTCGTAAATTGCCCAATTAAATCTAGATACCTGAACTGGCGAGGCGTGCATTGTTGGTCTTTCTTTTTAAAAGCGTGAATAATCGGTTTATGATCAGTAAATATACAAAAATGACGCGCTTCTAAATAGTGTCTAAAGTACCTTACAGACGCATAAATGGCGAGAAGTTCCCTGTCATACGCAGAATATCTTTGCTGAGTTTCTGTTAACTTTTTGGAGAAAAATCCTATAGGCTGCCAATCGTTACCTACTTTTTGCTGTAAAGTCGCGCCTATTGTTTTCTGACTTGCGTCGCAGAACAAAGCTAACTCGGTGTTAATTAGAGGGTGCGCTAATAACGTCGCTTCGACTAAACTTTGTTTACAAACATCAAAATCGTGCCTAGCTTCATCTGTCCACACGATAGCGGTTCTACCTTTCTTACCTGCAATAAGGTCATTGAGGCTTGCTTGGCTGGATGCGGCGTTGCGTATAAACCTTCTATAGAAATTGAGCGTACCTAAAAAACGTCTTAACTCCTTAGCGGTCGTTGGCAATGGATAAGTACGCACTGCTTCAACCCGATCGGGGAGTGGGCGTGTGCCGTCGGCTGAAACTAGATAACCTAAAAATTCAATCTCAGTTTGACCGAATACACATTTTGCTGGGTTAATTACTACACCATATTGTCTTAATCTATTAAATACAGTCTCTAAGTGTTTTAAATGTTCGGCTTCGTCATTTGATGCGATCAAAATATCGTCAATATAACAGTAGCAAAAGTCTAATTCACATAACACCTCGTCCATAAACCGTTGAAACGTTTGAGCCGCGTTACGCAAACCGAAAGTCATGAATTTAAACTCAAACAAACCGAACGGCGTAGTTATGGCGGTTTTCGGTACATCGTCTTCAGCAATGGGTATTTGATTAAAAGCACGCACTAAATCTAGCTTTGTGAACACTGTTTTTCCACTCAAACACTGTGCGAAGTCCTGTATATGTCTCACTGGGTATTTATCGGGAATCGTCCTATCGTTAAGCTGTCGGTAATCACCGCAAGGCCGATGTTTCACTGTAGTATCCTTCCCCGCTCCAGGCATGGCGAACGGCGAAAATGTCTCCGGCTTTTCACGTGACGCTGGTTTTTCTACCATGACAAGTGGTGCTGCCCAGGGACTCTTCGACGGTTGCGCAATTCCAAGTTTAAGCATTGCTTCAAATTCCTTCTTCGCTGCTATAAGACGGTCCGGCGCCAGGCGTCTAGGTTTCTGTGCTACCGGTGGACCTGGTGTTACTAATATATGGTGCTTGGTGTTATGTTTCACCTCTTTAACTATCCCGTCTGGGCGCGTGATATCAACATATTTAGTAAGGAGATCGTGATAGGGTGATGTGCCGTTGACCGTTTTGACCGTCGATTGTTCACACGACGATACGCGACCTTTCACCGTAAGCTGCGTGATCGCGTCTACGAGACCTTTGTTTCTTGCATCTATCATTAAATTGTAGTGCGCTAAGAAATCCATCCCGATTATTGGTGTAGATACATCCGCCACCACAAAGATCCACGGAAAATCACGTCTCAGACCGAGGTTAAGGTTCACCGCTACTGTACCGTAGGTCGCGATTGGCGTTCCATTGGCAGCTACCAGTTCATAGGCGGCAACTTTGCGAGCCGTATGAAGCAGTGATTTCGGATAGACGCACAAATCTGCACCTGAGTATTAAGAACCTCACCTTACTATTTTTGTCCGTGATGAAAACGCGGCGTGATGTATTACGGCAGTTTACCTCCTTCGCCGCTAGTGACTGCCGCTGGCGTTTCCCGCCTGCGATTTGTACGCACATGGTTGCACACACTTGTTGGCTTTAGGTCCATGTTTGAAGTGGTACCAACATAACCAGCCCTCGGGTCGCGATCTCGAGATCGAGCGTGAGCGCGGTAGACCGCGCGATCGTGATCTCGCGCTGCGCTCCGCACTGCATACGGAGGCCTGTGACTCTTGCATGGCCTTTAGGAGCCCCTTCAGTGACGATAACTCGGCCTCTAGCCTTTGTACTCTTTCCTTTGCGGGACTCACGGCTGTGACGGCTGACACTGAAGGCGATATTTTCGCACACCGCAGCCTCATATTCTCCGCAACAAGATCTGCGATGTCGGCGAGTGTGTCGAGCGGTGTCTCCCTCTTTGCTACTATGGCTGCCTGCATATCGATAGGCAAGCCCTTAGTCCAAATGACTCGCAAGACGTCGTCGGACATTGCGGTGCCAGCTAGGGATTTCAACTGGCGTAAGAACTGTGAAGGCGTACGATCGCCGATTTCTTCTCCCTCTAAAAGCCGCCGGGTTTTCACGGTCTGCGTTTCCCCGAACCTCTTAACTATATTAATTTTCAGTGCCTCATACTGCTCAGTAGTTACCACGGAGAGGTCAGCTATTAAATCGCTTATTTCTCGCAGAGCGTTGGTGTCCATTTTACTTACGATATACAAGCACTTTTCTGTCGGATCTGTAACTTTCGACATCCTCAGAAAGCTCTCGGCGCATCTCATCCAGGTTTCAGGGTCAGCCGTGCTGAACTGAGCCATCTGCGGTCACGACACCTGGCTGGAGCCGTTAGCTGGGCCGTTGACATTGCCACCATCGGGGGTTGTAGTCGGACCCATCATGATTGATGTCACTGCACTTGCACTCACTTGAATGTCACGGAGTACCACAAATTGTCAACTCGTCGAATTAATCACTGCGACCCGACCCTTAATAAACCGCAAGCCACGTTTACTAAATACACGATCACGTCGGGTTTTGATCACGTCGGGGTCACCACTTTCGCGTTGCTTACGCGAATTAAAAACGTTTTAGAAAGGTGTAGTACGGGACTTAAGCGTTGCAAGGGTCGGCCGGTAGGTAAAAAATGAAAAAAAGTTCTTTCTTGCAGTAGAGATGTATAACAAGTAACGTAACATAGGAATGATTACAATATTGTCTAAATAATCACGGGATAACAGAGTGAGTGAACTGACTCGTGTTGAGGTCGGGCGTCGACTGTCCCGTGTGACGGTTGTGATTCGACTGTCCACTAAAAATACATTTTTGTCTTCCCCAGTCGCTGGCGGCAAACTTCTTACAACTAAAAACTATAGTAAGCATTGTTACCAAAATACAATAAAAGATGCGCTCTGGGAAGCCCAACGTTATAAAAAAATAAAACATTACATTCGGCATTTCGTTTATGGCACTAGGCCATAAATGTTACATTTCCGACAAACACACTTTCTTAATTGCTAACTCACAATGCAGTTTACAAAAACAACACACTGCAGCTGCGTGCAATAAAACATTAATAACCTTGCAGCTGTGTACGGCGTGGCCTGGAGAATAGTCTATTGTATCTATTACTTCAAACCTTCTTAGCCGATAGATAATACCTAAAAAATACAAAAGATTCGTCGTGCCAAAGCGTGAGAACTTACTGGCTACGTGCATCTTAAAACTAAATAATTAAACTGAAGCTATATTTACATTCGGTACCTACTTACGATCTAATTATAAATATTTACAATTTAATTAGACGTTGCTACCTTGGTTGGTAGGGACATATGTGGGGCATTAAGTCGCCAAAATTTTAATATCAAAGCTATACTACTGTTAGCTAATATAGTATGTCATTGGAATAAGATTCATTTTAGCTTGCCTGCTATCGTCGCCGTCGCGATTGCGTGCATAATATTTTGCGCGTTCCGCTTTAGGTACGCAAAATATAGTAGTTTCGCCTACTATATTATATACCTATTTTTTAGAAATATAGTATTTGATCCCTTAATATAGTAGGATACTATATTATACTAGCTGACCCGGCAAACGTTGTTTTGTCATAAAAAATAGAAATTAAAAATTTTGTCTAAAAAATAAAAAAAAAAATTTAGGGGTGGACTACCCCTAACATTTAGGGGGATGAAAAATAGATGTTGGCCGATTCTCATAGATACCGGATAAGCACAAAAAATTTCATCAAAATCGGTCAAGCCGTTTCGGAGGAGTATGGCAACGAAAACTGTGACACGAGAATTTTATATATTAGATAGTAGGGTTGGCAACCCTACTGACAGTACGTATTTCTAAGGTACCTAGGTAGATTTTATAATAATTCTGTGGTTTTAGGAATAAAGGTGGAATATAAGTACCTACTCTAAACTATTTATTTATTTGCTTAAATGTTCACAGCTGCACCGGTTATGTAGGCATGCATTAAAAAAATCATGGCAATGCAGTATATTCCACCCTCTGTAAGGGCACTGCAAAATTTAAACAATAGGTTGTACAGACGCCAGCACATCGACCTAACCCAATCTGTCAAATTTCAACCTTATTTGGATTTTCAACCTTATCACAATCACAATAGTGGAAGAGGTTAATGTTCGATGGGTAAAATTTTACAGATTCGGGTAGGTTGACCTGCTGGCGTCACGTCAGCTGTACTTTAAATTTGAATTAAAAATTAGAATCTGAAATTATAATTCAAATTATTCATATATCAAATTAACTATTCCCATTAACAATTTTTAACATGTTAAAATTCCAATTGAATTATAATTTTCAATAGCTGTAGTGCCTTATTTTACTCCTTCGGCAGAAACACCTGTCAAGTGCAGACACTCTGCAGATGTTTACAACTAGAACTAGTATTTATGGAGTGTGGAGCAATGCCAATAAGATAGGCATTCAGTCGGCTGCAAACTACATGCGGAAAGTAGAGTCCACGCTAGATTACGATGCGATCAGCGATGCGGTCATTCACACGTGCTTGATATTTACCTCAACTACTGAAAAGTACATTTTTGCATAATATGCTCTATGTTTATTATTTTTGAAAAAACTGGAACCGGAAGTACCGTACAACTTACTATACCTAACCTACCATGTTGACGCTTCCCGTGACCTAAGAGCTGGCTTTTACCTTGGTCAGAGGCTAAGTATAGCCAAAGCCATACAAAGAGGCAACGCCGCCAGTCTCTTGGGCACATTACCAGCTGACAGCTTTGAGGATGAGTTTTCGATGCTCTATAATAGTGTAATTTAATTAATTGGTTTTATGTCATAGTTTTTTATTTGGTAAATATTTAGGTTTAATTAATGTATATTACAATTTTGCTAAATCCCAAATAATTACAAACCTACCATATGTAGTACCTAAATACGTAAGTCTGTTATTAATGGTTGGGATTTTCAAGCTCTAAATTTTAAAACTCTATCGATCGACTTTTTCTTCGAAAAGAAAGACTATTGTTTCACATGTCCCACCTCACCCTCGTCTTCAACGCACCACGTTGACAGTCATGGTCAATCTATAATCATGGTGTGGTTAATAGTTATTTGTTTTCAACTAATGATTCCAACTAGGGTTCACATGTCCCACCTCACCCTCGTCTTCAACGCACCACGTTGACAGTCATGGTCAATCTATAATCATGGTGTGGTTAATAGTTATTTGTTTTCAACTAATGATTCCAACTAGGGTTCACATGTCCCACCTCACCCTCGTCTTCAACGCACCACGTTGACAGTCATGGTCAATCTATAATCATGGTGTGGTTAATAGTTATTTGTTTTCAACTAATGATTCCAACTAGGGTTCACATGTCCCACCTCACCCTCGTCTTCAACGCACCACGTTGACAGTCATGGTCAATCTATAATCATGGTGTGGTTAATAGTTATTTGTTTTCAACTAATGATTCCAACTAGGGTTCACATGTCCCACCTCACCCTCGTCTTCAACGCACCACGTTGACAGTCATGGTCAATCTATAATCATGGTGTGGTTAATAGTTATTTGTTTTCAACTAATGATTCCAACTAGGGTTCACATGTCCCACCTCACCCTCGTCTTCAACGCACCACGTTGACAGTCATGGTCAATCTATAATCATGGTGTGGTTAATAGTTATTTGTTTTCAACTAATGATTCCAACTAGGGTTCACATGTTCCACCTCACCCTCGTCTTCAACGCACCACGTTGACAGTCATGGTCAATCTATAATCATGGTGTGGTTAATAGTTATTTGTTTTCAACTAATGATTCCAACTAGGGACCTGCCATACGGCATACCTACAAACTACAAATGTATGAAACTAAAGCCACCTAAAGCCTAGTAGATTTATTTGATTCAAAATTTTAAAACGGATGATCTAGTCGTGTCCCTCTTGGCAGTTATATTTTTCGTTATAATATTATACTAATTTAATTAATGTTTTTTTCTTAATCATGTCTTATTTTGAGCATTTATTGGATTTCGCCAATGGTACCGCATTGATGGACTGTTGGCGAAACTTGAAATTTCCAATAATAGTAAGTGCAGCAATTTTTCGAGAATCTACACCATGCATTTCAGATGTAAGTAGATTCACAGTATGCTCTCTCTTAGGACAGCATGACTACTACTGGTATAAGAATGATGATTAAGAAGGGGAATTCAAAATGTTTATAGAAGAGTTCCCTGGATTTCTCCAGGATCTCGGGTTCATCTGATCCTGTCCTGATTACCATGGGACTATCTGTAAAATATAGTTAAATAAAAGAAGAGTTCTAAATAAGTCCAGTCCGGCGTTATCGATAAATCAGGGAAGAAACGTAAAAAAAAAGATTCCGACGAATTGAGAACCTCCTACATTGTTTAAAGTCGTTTAAAAAGAGAGTCATGAGCAAACCCGCATTACAAAAATGACAAATTGTAGGTAGGTACCTCTTGGCTTCGTCGTGAGTATAATATTTTGACACTCTACAGTCTACGATAGTACCTACCTACAGACAGTGTTCCAAGGTTCTAAGAACCCCTCGGATCGGTATTTTTTAGCTAAGCTTAGAAAGAAAGTGATGCGTTTCATTATTGTCAATACAGACAAAAACTCCTGCGTTATTCTTTAGAGTTTTGGAGAAATCTGATTCCAAAGCTGATCAATCTTGAAAGTTTTTTTTTTTTCTTGAAAACTGTTAACAGCAATGTGGTTTCATTAGTGTCATTTTATTATTCAATTGAAACAACATTCACCAAAAACTTATTTTCAAAAATGTAAGTCAATAGTGAGAAAATTACACTCAATGTATTAAATTCGTTAGAACACGCAATTAGCAACTGTGGTAGCTATCACTTTTAATGTAGTAAATCTTGTGGTCTATCATCCTATATAACGTCCGATTAGGTTTATGCGTCCCTTTAGATTACTTCTGAACATTTCCCCCAGGAATTGTGGAATAGCTAAATTCTGGTGAACAACAATTTGCTATGAAATTTTGATAAGGTGTTTATTTAAAAAATATTGTATTAAAACTATGAAAGGAATCAAATTTATTGTCAAAGTTATGATCCAGCAGGCAGGGCTGTTCTCTTACATTGAATAATTCGACATTTACAAAAGAATCGAGAACAAATAATAATATATGCGAACCTGAGAGAAATTAACGATGGGTGTATGAATGTTCACGCAGAAACTGCAGAACGGATGTGGATGAAATTCGGGACACAGATAGTTTATAACCTGGATTAACACATTTTATTCCAATTTTATGTTCCCGTGAGATAATTTTCGTGTTCTAGCGGGTGAAGCCACTGGCAACAGCTAGTACTTATAAAGTTCACGTACTCACTTTCATTTATTGGTAGGATGGCACATTGACTGAACACGTAACCTGTAAGAATGAAGATGGGGACACAGTGGAATGCCCAAAAAATTCAGATGATGATGAAGACAACAAAACATGTGGATTTCTATGCTTCATTTCAGAAAGCCTTGGATGTCAATCAGTAAGTAAAAACCAGCGATGAGATTTCTTAGAGAGAATAGCATAGCTGGTGCCCCGTGCTGTTCTGTGAGGTGTGCAGGTGTGTAAGATCATTAGATGTTGTGGTATAATTTTATTATCTACGACAAATGTGTAAACTCCTTTCAAAATTCGCGCGTGTTTTACGGTGCTTACCGAATACGTACTTTTTATGTCCTAAATTCTAAATCAACACTATAAGTTAGCTTTCGAATAACGAGTTAATTTACATATCCATTTTTAAAGTTTAATAAATATTATTATGCTTCAAAAGTTAGTGATAGAAAATTAATTAGAGCTTCAAGCACAGTGCTCAAGGTGCTCCAAGAGAAATCACAATCCCAGAAATCAACTGAAGTCAATTATTTACTAAATATCTTTTAAAACAACAATTATACCTTAACTTATGTTATTAAATCATACCATATTTTTTTTTAAATAATGAAAGGCATTGAATAAGATTAACTCAACTCTGAATCCCTTACAATGAAACTAAAATATTATCAATAACGTGAGTTCCGGTTATCGCGCCCCCTGTCGACATTTGTCAAAACTGAACTTGTCTTGTGGTGTGGTGGGTGCAAGAGGTCTTGTTCTCGGCAAATTGCTTGTAATTCACTGTGAAATAGTTCCATCATGGTAGTAAGTATTCTTTAGCTTCTCATTATATCTGTGATGTTCATTCATAGTGGAAACGCTGTCATTATCTTATTAGTTTAACACTTTGTGGGGCGAGCCGGTGATATGGGGAACAGTCGACGTCATTATCTAAATTTATTAATTCTTCGCATCTTCTTTCTATTAGAAAGGGTGTAAGAATAATGATTGAGACAATATTGCGACTATTCTCAAGGTAGTTTACATTTCTCCTGTGTGTTAAATTTAGAGACCATCTGGGTACCTACAGGCTAATTGACGCATGTGATTTTTGAGCTCAACTTGGGCCCTTTTCTCGAAGGTCAAGTTTACGGCCTCACTGATTTAGTACCTATAGTACCGTGGGTGTTCATGTTCATGACGTCTCTCAGTGCTGGAAAGTAGTAATACAGTTCTAGTAACAATGCATTGATGTTATGTAATACCTTGTGTAGAAGTGGCTTGTAAATAAGTCACTAAGCCGATATCGACCCTGACACACCTGGCACTTATTGCAATTTCACGTCTTTGCTAGACGCGTAAAGCTTCACCTTGGTTCTTGTCGTATGGGTCTACAGCTGTATGAGTTTTTTTTTTGTGGTACGATTTTAAGGTTAATGACCTGTTAGCCACATAGGTACCTACGGTTTTTAACCTAACCTAAGATGACCCTAATATCTCATAATGTTTTTAGGAAGAAAAGAAAACACCATTCTATGCTGATCTGGGAAAAAAGGCCAATGATGTCTTTAACAAAGGCTACCACTTTGGTTTGTTCAAACTTGACCTGAAGACCAAGAGTGAAACAGGTGTTGAATTCACCAGTGGAATCACCTCTAATCACGAGAGTGGAAAGGTAATAAAGGTTTGTGAACATGACCAATCTGTAGCTAGACTCATTAGAAATGTATCAATGAGCTAGTTGTCATGTCACAAATATAATTACACCTAAATCTATTTCTAATTTAGAAACAGTTTCTAGTTTGACTTAATTTCACACTAGATTTGCTTTATAATTTGAATATAAAATAGTATACCACATAAAACTGATAATATGTTTATCTAAATTAAACAATGTTAGATAGATAGTTTACAGCACAGCTAGTGCTGCACTGCGTGTCGTGGATTCGATTCCCGCACAGAGATAATTTTGTATGTTCTACGAGTTGTTGTTCCCTGTAAGTTTATGTTTGTAATCGCACTCACGACACAGGACAAATTTTATGGGGGCAATGTTTTATAAAAAAAGAAAAAAAAGACTAAAGTGATGGGTCCTACGTGTATACAAGTAGAAGTGCAAAAACAACTATACAGGAGAGTAGATTATAGGTTCTATAGCTTGTAATTTTGACATAAATCAATAGTAGATATGCCTTTTTGTCTTTCTTTCAAGTTTGCCAATAGGAGGAAATCCTTATACACAAAAGATATGGAAAAACTTTCTTTGAAACCTTGAGCTCCTATAGATGTTGGCTTATTTATATTTTTGGTTAATTGTGAGTTGTCCACAAAAATCAGTGAATTTGCCATTTGACTGTGTCTCAGGTAAGGATGATTTCATTGTATCGGAAGAAAAGAATATAAAAAAAATTAACAAAAAAAAATCATACAAATTGTATTGAGCATAAAAATTACCATTTTTAGGGTTCCGTAGCCAAATGGCAAAAACGGAACCCTTATAGATTCGTCATGTCTGTCTGTCTGTCCGTGTATGTCACAGCCACTTTTTGTCGAAAGTATAAGAGCTATCCTGTTGAAACTTGGTAGAAAGATGTATTATGTGAACCGCATTAGGATTTTCACACAAAAATCAAAACAAAACAAATTTTGGGGGTGCCCCCCATACTTAGAATTGAAACTCAAAAAGTTTTTTTTCACCAAACCCATACGTGTGGGGTATCTATGAATAGGTCTTTAAAAATGATATTGAGGTTACTAACATCATTTTTTTCTAAACTGAACAGTTTGCGCGAGAGACTTCCAAAGTGGTAAAAAGTGTGTCCCCCCCCCGTAACTTCTAAAATAAGAGAATGATAAAACTAAAAAAAATATATAATGTAGACCTCAACCAAAACTACCAACGAAAATTGGTTTGGATGAGATACAGTTAGCAGTTTTTGAGATATAGTACATTTTCAAAAACCGCAAATATAACTTTGCCATTCATACAAATACTATGAAAAACAAAGTTATTTTTATTGTTTGTGTATATTACTTACTAATCTCAATATAATTATATCTCTAATCTATGCTTGCTGCTACGGAACCCTTCATGGGCGAGTCCAACTCGCACTTGGCCGGTTTTTTTTATGATGCTATTACCTATTTAGTTTAGTGTCATGTAAGGATAATTTCATTGTATGGTAAGGCAAATATCTGGGCAACAGAAGATGTGGCTTGGACTATTAAATTTATTTTTGTGGACAACTCGCACGTGAATATTAATTTCCATGTGTGATTTATATGTCCTGTTAGAAGTGCTATTACAGCATAGATGAATTCTTAGATGATAATGTTCTGCTATAGAATTTTGAATAATTTTATACCTATATTATTTTTAAATCTGTAATGTACTCAAATTGAATTTAAATATTGACATTTTAATCTTGTATTTTTTTCATCATTGTGTTAAATTGTTATTGACATTTTTTTTTGTAATAGTTGTCTAGTGAGACTAATTTTGTACACCATGAATGGCAAAACATGTAGCTACCTTCTATTATTTTTAAGACTTGTATTCTGCACAACAAAATAAATATCTTGTATCTTTCAAACAAAAACTAAAAAGGCGTTCTTACTTTCAGGTGTTTGGAAACCTTTCATCTAAATACGCATCAAAGGAATATGGTATTGCGTTAAATGAGAAATGGAACACAGACAATATTCTTGCCACCGACATTACTCTTTCAAATAAATTTGCTGAAGGACTTAAAATTACCCTCGAAGGAACTTTTGCACCATATACCGGGTAAATTGAGCCAAAATGATTACTATTTTTTGAATGCTGTATTTGAAAAGTTTTCTCATAGAAAATCTTTTTCTTACATGCTTGATCATGTATTAGATGTTTGATTTGTAACGTGAATTACAGTAAAATATTTATTGCAGCACCAAGAGTGGTAAACTGAAGAGTTCTTACGCCAATGAAACGTTTTCCGTAAACACAGTCTTCGACTTGGACTTGGGTGGTCCCGTTGTGGACTTGGCAACAGTCTTCACCTACCAGGGCTGGATGGCTGGTGTGCAAGGACAATTCGACTCCAAGAATGGAAAATTCACCAAGAACAATATTGCTCTTGGTTTCGAATCAAAGGACTTCCACTTGCATACCAATGTGTAAGTCTAACTAGTATAATTATAGTAAGTAGTAGTAAGATTTGTGTTTTCACGTTTCGGGATCAAGGGGTCCTGGACTTTTGGAGGGTGTGGCAGGACCTGAAGCCAGCTTGCAGAGGCCCATTTGACATTTTAGACGGCATAGTGCTTCAACCGGCAGTTATCACTGTATACACTATGCAATAATACTCAAGGACAAACCCGGTTGGAGCTGTACTAATACGGAATATGGCAACAGAAGTGTTTAGGGCGTTTGGTGGGTTTAGTTTTCTATAATTATTCTAAAATTTTTTTACATGTATTATTATAAAGATTGTGGAGGGTGACTTGCACTCTCAATATTCATTTGTCTTATTATTGTTGGTCTTGGTTCTTATTTTTTAAGTATAACAATACGTCCGTTTCAACGGCGCGGCCACGGCGTTTTTTTTAACTAAAAACCATCTCAAGTTTTTGTAAAAAAATGTAAAAGTCGATTCCTAAAATATTAAATTTGTTAAAGTTTAGGGGTTTGAACGTGGCCGCCAATATCTCGCTGAACAAGCATCGCAGAGGTTTTGAAGTTTTTTGTAAACCTAGATTTAAAATTGACAAAACTAGCAAAAATACAATAAAAAATCCTATCTTAATATTTCAGGAGCTGTTGAACAAAATCTTCAATACGTCTTGAATATGTCGATTAGGGTGACCACGGATTATTATTTACAGTGACTTTCCACCTATTTTTAATAGAAATGAAATCTCAAGGATTCGGTGAACAATGAGGAGAAATAATATGGCTATTTCTTTAAAATGACGTAACTTAGAGATTGTTCTCTTACATTAGACATTTTCTTTAAAAATTACAAAATATTTCGTAACAGTAACTTTATTTGTTGTGAATACGACCTTGTAGGCAAAACTTTCTGTAAACCTAACCAAAAATAATTACTTCACTTATATTAAAACTTTCTGTCTATTGGGGGGGCCCAAACACAAAATAGTGGAATCTCAGTTCACTGAGTTTATGTCCACCCTTGGTAACCGCTTCGTAGCGGGAGGAGACTGGAACAGTAAGAATGTTTACTGGGGCTCCAGACTCAATACAACCAGAGGTAGAGAGCTTCAGAAATGTATTGAAGTTAATCACCTCACAACAATTTCAACACCTGAACCAACTCACTGGCCAAGTGATCCAAATAAGTTGCCAGATGTTATAGATTTCTTCGTTGCCAAGGGAATATCTAGGCAATTTTTCAAAATCGAACCTTGCTTAGATGGATCGTCGAACCATACACCAGTCCTACTTACTGTTAGTTCAACACTATTACCCAACCAGAAAAACCCGAGACTATACAACCGTCATACTGACTGGGACTCATTTCGTGAATCTGTAGAACAATCACTAGAGCTAAAAGTGCTTCTTAAGACGGAGGAAGACATAGACGATGCCACCAAAACCTTCACAGAAATTATTCAGAGAGCATGCTGGGACTCCACTATAGACAAACATAATCCAATCCCCAGGCAAAAACCAGTTCCAACTGAAATCAGAGACCAAATATTAGAAAAAAGAAGATTGAGGAGGGTCTGGCACACCAGTGGCCATAACGATGATAAGAGAGCTTACTACAAAGCGATGAAGGACCTGAAAGAAACTATCACACAACTTAAAAATGACACGATGGACGCTCAGCTCTCTTCTCTCTCAGCCAATTCAGCTACGAATTACTCACTCTGGAAAGCTTGCAAAACACAAAACCTTCCCGTGAACACTTTGGAAAGTGTCGACTGTGATTATGATTGCGAAGCCAAGCAAACCGCCAAACGAATTAACATCTTACAGGCCTATAAGTTTGCTACCTATCCTCTCTAAACTACTTGAAAGATTAATTCTAAGCCGACTCAAGGACTACTTATCTCTTAACTCTATAATCCCAGACCATCAGTTATGTTTTCGGCAACACCACGCTACTACAGAACAAGTCCATCGAGTATGCTTTTCCATCAAAGATGCTCTGGAACAGAAAAAGTACTGCTCGGCTGTGTTCCTGGATGTCCAACAGGCATTCGATAGGGTTTGGCATGAAGGCTTACTTTGCAAAATTAAAACACTCCTACCACATGCTTACTTTGGAATCATGAAATCGTACCTTTCCGATAGAATATTCCAAGTGAAGGAAGACTATTGCACCTCGGCTTTCTACGATATTAAGGCTGGAGTCCCGCAGGGATCCGTTCTTGGTCCTATATTGTACACCATCTTCACAGCAGACATGCCGCAGACACCTGGGCTGACAGTGGCAACATTTGCAGACGACACCGCCATATTGGCCTCTCACGAAAACCCAACACAAGCCGCAAATGCTGTTCAAGAAGGCCTAAATAACGTAGATAAATGGCTCAAACAATGGAGAATAAGTGCCAGTGCCCAAAAGTCTGTCCATATTACATTTACACTAAGACAAGGAGACTGCCCACCGGTCAAACTAGGAGATCACCTATTACCTAAATGTGTATCTTGGCATTCACTTGGATCGCAGAATGACTTGGAAAAATCACATCCAAGCAAAAAGAGACCAGATGAATATGAAATTTAGAATACTACACTGGCTGCTTGGTCGCAATTCCAAACTGTCCACGGACAATAAACTTATTATCTACAAAACTACTATCAAGCCAATCTGGACATACGGGATTCAGTTGTGGGGTTCAGCCTGTGATTCCAGTGTATCCATTATTCAACGAGCTCAAAACTATATGCTCAAACAAATATCGTACACTCCCTGGTTCATAAAGATCTCGGAGGTCCACCAATACTTGAACATCAACACAGTAAAGGAGGAAATCCGAGCTCACTGTGGGACTTACAAGACCAGATTAGAAAACCATCCTAACCCTCTCGCAGCTCAATTGACTATGCAACAAACGCTATCAAGGCTGAAAAAACGCAAGCTAATGGACTTCAATAGCATGTCCTAACTACATAATGAAGGAATTTACGTGCTGAAGAAATTCCATCTGCAAGTCACCTCATACTCCAAACGTATCTGCTCATAGTCCTAGGACTGATTGCATGATAGGACCAGAAAAAAAAATTAAAACTTTAAAATGAGGTATTTTGGTTAGGTACAGCTTATTCTCAAATTAATTAATGTATGTAATTTTTAAAATTCCCCTATCATCGATTAAACTGTATGTCAAATTATGTATCGGCATACGTAAGCAAACAATCTCTAATTTACGTGATTTTTAAAGAAATAACCATATTATTGCTCCTCATTGTTCACCGAATCCTTGAGATTTCATTTCTAATAAAAACGGTGGAAAGTCTCTGTAAATAATAATCCGTGGTTACTCTAATTGACACATTCAAGACGCATTGAAGATTTTATTCAACAGCTCATGAAATATAAACCTAGGATTTTTTGTTGTATTTTTTCTAGTTTACACATTTTAAATCTGGGTTTTACAAAAAAACTTCAGACCTTTGCGATGCTTTTTCAGCGAGCTATTGGCGAAAAACTAAATTTTCAACGTTTCGATGGCGCGGCCATGGGGTTTTACTCTTATAGCTCCTGAAATATAAACCTAGGATTTTTTGTTGTATTATTACTAGACAAAATCAAATCTGTGTTTTACAAAAAAAATCAAACGTCTGCGATATTTTTTCAGCGAGATTATCGGCGATAACGTTTTTGTAACCGTTTCAATGGCGCGGCCATGAATGAGGTTTTAGCCTTACAGCTCCTAAAATATAAACCCAGGATTTTTTTTTATATATTTTTACAAAACCAATCTACTCTTTCCCAAAATTTCAGGTTTCTGCGACGCTTAGTTTTAAAGAAGTCCTTGGCCGCGCGGTTCGCCGCGTTTCGATAGCGCGACCACGTTCAAACCCTTATAACTTTTTAACCATGACAAATTTTTTTGGGAATCGACTTTTAATTTTATTTTGCAAAAACTTGGGTTGGTTTTTATTTTTAAAAAAAAAAAACGCCATGGCCGCGCGGTTGAAACGGACGTATAACAATCTCTATCTTTTTGTCTCCATTCTACTTTTGCAAATCAATCATGTGAAATGGATTTTCACAAAAATCAATGATCCTTTGAAAAATTGGATGAAAATTTCGCATACACCTGAATAACAACTATCGCGCGGGCAAAGCTGCTATTTATTGTTAATACTAAGAAAAATCGATATTTCCCCTAAGCTCAATCTAGGTCTTTAGGGCATGGGCCTTTGATAGCTGCAGGCAAAGTCACAGCTCTTTTTATATAATTGCATAACACATGGTCTAGTTAAATCGAGGTTCTTGATTAGAAGGAGCTCTTGTTAAGCAGACCCAACGAAAATGGTCGTTGTGCAGACCAGTTCAAATTAGCACTAAGGTAGCTAAATTGTTCTAGATAGATCTAGATTTTACTTCTGAAATTGAAATTGAACATCTGCCGTGTTGATTTTCTTTCAAAGGCTATAGGTATTATGTTTTCATAATCGGTTCATTCAAACAATGATTTACAGTCATAGTAGATTTTCAATAAATTATTGTTAGTTCAGATTGATAAGAACATTGTTATCTTATTGGATATAGTGACGGTGGAAAGGAATTCGGCGGTTCTATCTACCAGAAGGTGTCCGAGGGTATTGAATGTGGTATCAACATGAAGTGGATGTCTGGCTCCGCTGATACCCTGTTCGGTGTAGGCGCCACGTACACGCTGGATCCGGATGCGTCGCTGCATGCCAAGGTCAACAACAAATCTATCATTGGTCTTGGATACCAACAAAGGCTTCGCCCAGGTGAGACCAATCGTTATCAACATTCTATTAAAGTTATCTCAATCTTTCAACATTTTATTGACTATTTCATAAGCTTTACAATCATTTTCATTGATCTACTATTACTACCACCACATTAGTAGGTACCCAAAATGATGAAATCATGCATGAATCAAAATCATCCTGTGATAATTTTTGAACACAACTTTTACTTTCTAAATATGTAGTTTAATAGTAGTTCTTTGTAGTTCATAATCATATGATCTATAAATCTTGTGAGTGATATGCGTTATCTTTGTTATCAGTCGTCACATAAAGCCTACTGCATTGGAGATTTTGTTATATAATGTTAATCATTATTTGCAGGCATCGTCTTGACACTGTCAGCGGCTATCGACGGGACGAACTTCAACGCCGGCGGACACAAATTGGGCGTGGCACTCGAGCTCGAGCCCTAAGCATCGAAGGCGCTTCGGCTTTTAGACTTGTAGATAATACATTATGCCACATTTACTGTTATATAATTATAACAGACAAAGAAGCGTAACTATCAATCAATTTATCAAACAGTATCTTCAAGTGTTCTCTGTAAATGTAGTGTATTCTGCGTTCAAAACGTAACAATTAAATTGTCATACACCTAATTTTGTCTTTTCACCAGTAATTTTACCTCTGAAATTGCATAACTTTTAAAACCAGTGATCTTTATTAACTATATAATAATGGTATTCGTGCTGGATTCCTGTTGCACTCACGGGTGGTAACAGTTCCTTCAGTCATGAATATTATAACTTCAAGACGACAGACGCCTTTTCTTCGAAACATTAGAGTTCTTAATGTATTCGCACGCGGCGTATAAACATCCTTGTTGGCAACATATTAATATGACGTTACGTCATCCAAGCCAGTTGTAAATAAGCACCCATGGTGTATTATTCTATTGATTGAATGGTAATAAAATGAATAGTCTGTTGGAATCAGCGCGAACTTGTTTTATTAGACCTTTACCTATTTTGCTATTAACTCCTTTCCTCATATATTCGTTTTCAGAGGTAAGGTATTATATGTTTTTACTGTGTTATTGTTTATTGAAGTTTTATAATAAAGCTTTTTTGATACTGTTCTGTTTGAATGTTTCCAATTAGGGCTTTTCAATACCAGTATTCCGGGATCCCGTAAAACCGTGTGATATAAATTACGGTTTCGGATTCCATTTTGTGGGTGTGGGGATTATGGATAGGAATGGGGATACTGTCGAGTGGGGTTTCAAAAGGAGATTACAATCTATATAATACTTCTATACTAATATTATAAAGAGGTAACATTTGTTTGTAAGCTTGTATGTAGGGGGTAATCTCCGGAATTAATGAGCCGATTATAATCCGTGAGTGCATTATCCACTTACCTACTCATACATAATGCCATTTAACAATAATTTAGAACGCCTGCCTCCTAAAGTAGCAATACCGTTGAGTGAAGACGCACTGCAACTATTTAACTTTATTATTTTATCAGGCGCTTTTCTTTGGGATAATTTAAATAATTTTTGTTCGATGCAGTATACCTTCCATTTGGTCCCATAAAAAGGTTCAGTACTTTTTATTTTTCGCGAGCACTTGCAGCGTACGGATGTGACAATAACGTAATGCTAACAATAATTAATAATTTAGTCATTATTGTGACCTACTTACTTTAGTACTTGCGTAATAGGTACATAAATGCAAAATCTTGCTTAGTGTGTAGTGTAGTGAATGATGGACACAAAATAGTGAAATTATAATAAAACAATATGGATAGCAGCCCCTGCACCCCAGGGGGGGCTGTGCAGTCCTCTGCCTCGCCTTTGCAGACGCAAAGCCCAGCTCCCAAATCGGGCACGACCGAGTACATTGTTTCAACACCTGAGATTCAAAGATGGATGTCAACAATCGAGCAGCACCTAAATGAAGTTTGTTCTATTGCCACGGATGGCAAACTTAACACGGAGCAGAAGATGAAGATCTCGAATCTCTGCCGTAAAATAGGCTCTGGTACATCACAGATGGCGGTCTTGTATGTATCAGTCACTCAAGCAAAAAGCCATTTACGCCGAACAAGACATTAACACTCTTAAAGAAAAACGGAACCTGACGAAACATATTTCAGACCTTAAGCAGACGGTACAGAACTCTAATTCTACGGGAAATGCTTCTTTTGCCGACATGGTGAAGAGGGGATCTAATGACTTCGTAAGATCTAATCACTTAAGCGCCATTGCCAGCTATCCCAAAGATGCCTTCAAATCAATTGAAGAAACAAAAGAACTGGTTCAGAAGATCATACGGCCCGATCAAATGAAGCTGCACGTACGTGGGGTCAGAAAAACAAAAACCGGCCAAGTGCGAGTTGGACTCGCCCATGAAGGGTTCCGTAGCAGCAAGCATAGATTAGAGATATAATTATATTGAGATTAGTAAGTAATATACACAAACAATAAAAATAACTTTGTTTTTCATAGTATTTGTATGAATGGCAAAGTTATATTTGCGGTTTTTGAAAATGTACTATATCTCAAAAACTGCTAACTGTATCTCATCCAAACCAATTTTCGTTGGTAGTTTTGGTTGAGGTCTACATTATATATTTTTTTTAGTTTTATCATTCTCTTATTTTAGAAGTTACGGGGGGGGGGACACACTTTTTACCACTTTGGAAGTGTCTCTCGCGCAAACTGTTCAGTTTAGAAAAAAATGATGTTAGTGACCTCAATATCATTTTTAAAGACCTATTCATAGATACCCCACACGTATGGGTTTGGTGAAAATTTTTTTTTTGAGTTTCAATTCTAAGTATGGGGGGCACCCGCAAAATTTGTTTTGTTTTGATTTTTTTGTGAAAATCCTAATGCGGTTCACATAATACATCTTTCTACCAAGTTTCAACAGGATAGCTCTTATACTTTCGACAAAAAGTGGCTGTGACATACACGGACAGACAGACAGACATGACGAATCTATAAGGGTTCCGTTTTTGCCATTTGGCTACGGAACCCTAAAAATGGATAAAATGGCATAATTATCAGTACCGAGACTCAGGATGACGCTGATAAATTGCAGAACGCAGTTCAGCTTTCCACATCTGGACTCACCGCTGATGAACCCAACAAGCTGAAACCCCGGATCGTGGTTGTGGGTGTCCCGTCTTCATTGACTTGAAAGTGAGGTCTTCAAGTCTATTTTTGAACAAAATGTAGAAGACAGGTTACCAGAGATGACCTTGGAATCATTCTTAACCACGACAAAATTAAGTCACAAATCTGGGAAGAGAGACGCCGCGACCTGCAATTACATTATTGAAGTCACAGCTAAAGTACGTAAAATGCTAATGTCTCGATTAAGAATTTTCATAAATTGGTCGTCCTGTCCTGTTAGAGACTTTAGTGACAAGGTGTTAAGAGATGAACTCTACGTGCGGTCACTGTGGTGAAACAGGTCACAATGTCCGAATGCGAGTTTCCTTGAAACTGGCACTGGTGAAACAGGTTCCTAATTTACCTGTTCCAGACCACCGCTAGTTCGGGTACCATATAGTACCAGTAGTTGACTTATACATTACTAGCTGACCAGTGCCCACTTCGTTGAGCGGTAAACATTTTAACTTGTAAATTCCGCGACAAAAATCCAGGCTTGATGCAGGATGCAATCCCACCCTCCCGCCCTCATGCATATGCACATGCAGCAAAGGACCCAACATGCATATTCACATACAGCAAAGGACCCACCCTCCCGCCCACATGCATATGCACACGTGCACGAAAAACTAAAAAAAAACGCCGTGCAATCAAACCTATACTCGAAACGTGTTTCGCCCCTCCACGGGGTATCCTCAGGAGAACTATGTTGACCCGACAAGCGCTCGGCCTCGAGGCCGAGCGCTTGTCCTTGTCGGGTCCTTTGCTGCATGTGCATATGCATGAGGGCGGGAGGGTGTTATTGCATCCTGCATCAAGCCTGGGTTTTTGTCGCGGAATTAAAACTAGATATTTTTTATAACATTTAATGTCATGGATTTCCGCAAAGTAGCGCCTGATTCTATAATTTACAAGTTAAAATGTTTACCGCCCAACGAAGTGGGCACGGGTCAGCTAGTAATGTATAAGTCAACTACTGGTACTATATGGTACCCGAACTAGCGGTGGTCTGGAACAGGTGAAATTAGGAACCTGTTTCGCCAGTGCCAGTTCCAAGGAAAAGAATAGTTTCAAAATCCTGTTCCAAAAAACAGCCTGTTATATTGGAACCAATAACACTGATGAGTGCAACCGAAATGGTCAGCAACTGTTACAGGCGGGATTCTTTTTACGATAAGTCTGAGGAGAAAAGAGCTTGATCCAGAGAACAGATTGAATTTAAACCTACGAAAAAAAGGATTTAATACACCAATCATCTACTCTGAAAGACAATTATGGTATTGGCAAAAAAGTTTATTTAGCGAAAAAAAGTTACATTAGTTACTGTTATACTCAGTTCAGCGCCACACCAAGATCACTGTACTGTTACTGTATCATTTCCTCCTCCATGAGTTTGGCCATCCACTCGGGCTCTGCAGCAGCTATCTTCTCAATCAGACTGTTCACTTGGTAACACAAACTTTGTATTTGTTTGTCCCACTGAGGTAAGATCTCACGTGCTGAAAATAATGTCAGTCATAACAGGAAACCTCCACGTGCGTCCGTGGACTGGAGTTCCCTCTCGGATACGTCCGGGGGGAAGACCAGTTTTTCGGGCCGGTGCGCCCTGGGATGCGGGCAAAAACTCTCCTTAGGCACTGTGTGCCTAAGGGGTTTCTTTGCCCGTATGCAAATAGCCTGTCAGGTGGACGCTCCAACGCGTGTCCCTCTGAACAGCAGAGGGCACAGCGGCGGAGCGGGCTTGCGGACGGTGAGTAATGGGTATGCTCGCCGTCCGACCAAGGACCAAGCCCGGGTCGGTGGCGCGTCGTGTTTCACGCGTCACCGACGGGGCCCCTTATGGGGCCAAATGCCTGCCGGGGTCGCGGATTTTTCTTAATCCAGGATACCGTGGCCCCGGAACGTAAAGGGCATCCGACGGAACACGGGTGGATTTTAGTCAGTAAGAGTCTGACAGTCCCTCTCGCCCCACCCAGGGCGGGAGGACTCATTTGATGATTTTGCCACCCTAAAAAAAAAAAAAAAAAAGTCATAGATAAGGAGATAGGTACTGAAAGATTCTTCAATAGGTACATGAAAACTGGCAAAAAAGGATGCCCAAGATCTGCAAACGTTATACACTATATTACAAAGAACATGTACAAAGGCATCGTTTTTAACGCACCCGTCGGAAAGTAATTTAAAACGGATCAGTACCTATTTTTTAATACTGTTGCGTGTGAACTTGGTCAAAAAATAATAACATTATTATGATATTGCGGTTATTAGTTTACCTGTAGGGATCTTTCACTACGACGAAACTAAAAGCCGAAAATTTAAATCGGGCGATGACGCGCAAAAGATTCAAGAGTAGACTGTTGAAACGACATGTCGCGTCCCGAGTCTGTGGCGTCATACCCAATGAATAGAGGTGTGCTATTTATAATTAAAAAGCATCTTGAGACGCTTTTTATTTATTTATTTTTATTACGTAGGTACTTCGCGTTTCATAGATAATGGAAATCTTTATGAAAGAAGAAAAATTGAAAACAAAACCTTGTGTAGCGATTCTGAAGTGTATCTATTTATGCCTATGCATTGATTGATTAGATTTAGAATATTATGCCGTATCCGTTTTAACCAAGGGTTTTTTTTTTACATATTGGTTATTTTATCCAATTGATAAACCGACCGTACGATGTCGATTTACATTTGACAGATTACACAATTATATAATTTCTAAAAATTCTGATAATTACAATATCTGATTTCCGAAGAGATTGTAATGATGGCCAAATCGTCAATTTTCGACGGGGTTTTCTGTTTACTTAATTTTCCTAAAAGTTATTCACTTTGTGAATTTCCAGTGTGTCATTAGTAATCTATCCAAGTTTATTTTAGAGTAAAACTAGGTAATAGTTATTGGTAATAGTAGACAAAACGCCCCGTCATCCTAGCACTCAATCTTACTGCTTGGAGGCCGAGGGCCATTATGAATATTATGGTCCAGTCAACGAGGCATAATACTTATGTGTTCCGAAAAATTCCTTCGGCACTGAAATTTGGAATAATGATGAAAGGTGATACTTACAGATTACAGATGCACAATAACCCAACTTTTTTTTTCGAGATGACCAAAATAAGTAGATTTCTTATAAGTGTGTGCGCGCACTTGTGAGTCGATCTGATTCATAGCGCGGGAGATACGGAACGCGGAATTCAATCGTGTAGTGCGCGCACCACCACGAGACTGAACTATCGAGCGACAGTTTGAGCATAATCGTTGTATGATTGTGACTGAACTATCGGCCAACTTTAATCGCTAGTGCGCGCAGGCTCTAACTCTCTGTGAAAAATTCCTCAGCCTCAAATACTTGCCCTGGGATCTGGAGGCGACTGCCCTCCAGCGCGTCTATGAGTGGCGCGTGGAGGCGCAGCGCCGGGGAGAATTCTCGCTGCCCCGAGAAGTCGAGGCGCGGCGGGAAGAGTTCCGGCGCGATCTCAGGGCAGTATGGAGGGGACGATTGTCGCAACCGACGGCCGGGCACGCCGCAATCGCGGCGGTAAGACCCCTCTTTGAGGAGTGGCTGGATAGGCGTCACGGCGTCCTGACCTACCGCATGACGCAGGTCCTCACCGGACACGGAAGTTTCGGGAGGTACCTGTGTCTAAGGAGAAAGGAGGAAACGCCTGGGTGTCACCACTGCGAAGATCGCCCGGAGGACACAGTAGAGCATACGGTGCAAGACTGCCCCGCTTGGGCAGAGCACCGACGTGTCCTCACGGCGGCGATAGGCGGAGACCTCTCGCGCCCGGCATTGGTTGCGGCCATGCTGCGGGGCGAGACGGAGTGGGAAGCGGTCGCCTCCTTCTGCGAAGCAGTAATGCTCGCGAAGGAGGAGGCGGGCCGCGTGAGAGAGAGGACAGTGTCCTCCCTCCGCCGCAACCGCAGTGGTGAACGCCCACGGCGACGGACGTCGCAAGACGATCTCCGGCCACCGTAGGCGCGGGCATGCGGGCGGCGAGTAAAGGGCAACTCGCTGCCCGACCATGGACCATGCCCGGGTCGACGGCGCGTTGTGTTCCACGCGCGCCTCAAAGAGCGTCAGCATAATGACGGGGCCCCCTCTCTAGAGGGCCAAAGCCTGCCGGGGTCGCGGGACTTATCTCATTACCGTGACCCCGGAACATAAAGGGCTATCGAAGGACACCGTGGATTTTAGTCAGTACAAGTCTGACAGTCCCTCCCGCCCTGCCCGGGGTGGGAGGACTCATTTGATGATTTTACCACGATAAAAAAAAAAGCCTCAAATACTATCTGTTTATGTATGAATGTATTAGTTACAATAGGTAAGTATAAAAATATATGGCGGCGCCGCGCGCCGCCGTCGCTATCGTGCGGCGCGGTAGCGGCGCGGCGGCGCGGGCGGCGTCGTGTTCATGAGCCCTTATACTTCCCTATTCCAACTATTATAATACATTTAATTAAACATAGTACTTATACAAAAAGAATTTGAGGCTGAGGAATTTTTCGCAGAGAGATAGGTATAAGCAATTTTCATGTTTTGGTAAAAAAACCTAACTTCTGGAAAAAAAAATTGGATAATTGTGCATCTAATCTGTATCACCTACTCTCATCATTATGCCAAATTTCTGTGCCGGAGGAATTTTTCGGAAGTCTTCATACAAAAAAATCCTCGTTGATCGGACTATTAGAAGAATTGCTAATGCCGTTGCTGGAAATTCACGAAGTGAATCATTAGGAATATTGCTAAGTGGCCGTTTTAGACCCGCTGAACTATTGTAGCTTTTTTTGGCGTTTATAAATTGTCAGGCAGGTGAATCGGAATGGACTGTCAAACTTTTTATTATTTCACCCTGTTCCTTTCGGCTTTCCTTTGCGTTCCAGGGTCGTGGTATATGACGGGGCCCCCTTGAGGGCCAAAGCCTGCCGGGTTCGCGAGACTAACGAGCTACCGTGACATCGGAGCGTAAAGGGCTATTGAAGTACACCGTGGATTTTAGTCAGTACAAGTCTTACAGTCCCTGCTGCCCTACCCTGGGAATACTCATTTGATGATATTACCACGCTAAAATAAAAATAAAAAAAAGGGTCGTGGTATCCTTCAACATCTTTTGTGAAGGTGAAACAAAGTACTGTCCACCTGGCACAATACCTAAACCGGAGGTTACCCAAAATACTTACTTTCAAAATGTACCACGGAGCTGATCTGGTCAATGTATCCGTTCATCCGCCCTTCGCTGATCATGTGGCTAGCAATCCTCTCCGCTTTGGTGGGCGGAGTCTCGAGCAACGCGCCCAGCTCTTCAAAAGTTATATTATTGTATAATTTACTAGCTGAAAGAAGATTGTGTTCAAATACGGCGCGATCCAGGATCGTCGTTCCATCCGATGTAGTGGCCTGTTACAAAAAAAAAAGTTAATACTAAACCAAAGAGTATTAAAATACGTAATAAAGTCGAGGCGGGCCATAAAGTATGTAACGCTACATCAAAGCTATTTCAAATGTGTGTTGATGTTTTGATTACGTCGTGAGGATAAACAGAGTGTTTATTAGATCGATCTTTGATAAGAGGTCAGATGCGTAATACATTGCTAGGTACTACCGGCAAGAAAAAGCAAAAGTGGGTAGCATAGACAGTGTGATAGTCCACGAGGCATTCCTTAATTGTATACCTCGTTTAGAAATTACATGAATTCATAAGTGTGATGTAAATGGTTATAATAAAATCGAGATGCCGGTGACCATAGGCTGTAGCATGTACTCCACGACTCGCTCGATCCTACTTAGCCTGTACCGAATGATAAATATGACACGTTGCCTTCTGGTGCGTTTGCATCAGAGCTTCGAACTCGTGCAGTTCTGAGCGTCTGATTATACGGTCTAGATACATTTTCTCTAAGATCGAATACGCCGGTAGCTGTTGACATCTTTCATCTTTGAATAGGGTTGCTAGCATTCTTGAACGCTGCTGACCTGCAAGGCAAATGATAAATAAGTAAAAAATATTTCTGAAAGCATAACGCTTTCAGAAATATTTTTTACTTATTTAGTTTAGTTTTTCAATGCTGAGAGGCTATTAACAAAATATCGATTGAAAAAGAGTGTCCGTGGAGTTTCATGCCCATTCTTCTCCATAGAACTCTACGCATTAGAATGGGCACCAGCTACGGTACTTTCACAGTTATTATGTCTTGTGACTGGGACTGTAGCACCATAACAATTTTTGAACTGTTTTTATTTTTTGTCTTTTGATATTTCAAAATTGCCTGCTTGCTTGAAATAAATGCTTTGATTTGATCGAATTAATTATCAACGAGCGCTTGTCGATTACGTCAGTCTCCCAAAGCAGCTTTGCACCACTTCGTAGTGTTTTCGCTATGGAGGGCAAACAGGAACACGTAAGAAGAATTTTTCAAATATTTATTGTTTGTAATTAATTAATGCGGTACCATATACCGCAGAGCACGGAATCACTGTGCAGCTAGGTAACGTCTACACTACTAAAACGGTAAGTTTCTATGGTCCTTTTGAAAATGTTGACGATGCCGCCTCTAGCAGCGGCCGCCAAGACCTCCGCATGCTCTATGGTTGTAACTTATATACTAAAAAAGTAATAAATATACTAAGTAGATACTTATTACCTGCTGAAGCCAACACAGTACATATAAGAGCGTTCCTGAGACACGTCATTCGTTCGTCCTCATGTATAATGTTGCGGTAAGACAACTCATTGTATCTCTGGGCTGCTTCTATGAATTTCCTATTTAAAACAAAGCAGATAATTTAAGACATGGGTGGAAACAGGTACATCAGAAATAGTTGCATAGCGAGCGACCGATATGTAAAAAATTATCCACCGAATGGGTGCCCGAAGATGGCCGACGCAACAAAGACCGGCCAGAAAGAGGTGTTGAGATGACTTGGACGCGTACTGGAATGACTGGAGTAAGGTGGCGATTTGAGTAATTCAACAGCAAAATAAAAAAAAAGAATATGATCAACTTGAAACTTACGGGGATATTAATTAAAATTTGCTAAAACTTACTTAATAGTTATTTATGATACTAAAGTCGAGGGCTTACCATAGTCACAAGTTTGTAAATACCAATTTCCACACGTGTGCCATACAATGTTTTTCAACACATTTGCGAGAAAACAGTACAATATGTAATTAAACAAACTTTATTTAGAAGTTTCTAATATGAAAATGGCGCGAATTTGCAAATGGCGCCACGTTAACGTGGTGAAAATTAGAACTACATCTTTCGTCTCATTTACTCTTTAGTATTAAAATGAGACAACGTATTGAGCAAAACCGCTTCCAAGGAGGTTCGATCAGTCAGGTTGTTTATTCTCATAATGTGAAACTCTTTGGTGGAATTCTTATATTTGTTTTATGGAAATTAAAAAAAAAACGTAAAGAAAACGCGAAAAATGTATACAGGCTTTGTAAATGCAGTTTTCGAGCAAATGTGTTGAAAAAGTGATTAGGGAAGGGTATAAATGCTTATACTCTTGCTATAATTTTTTTTCGATGATAACGAGCCGAAAAGAATTACTTACTATCTATACGAATACTAATCTGAAGCTTGTTTCGTTGAACGCGCTAATCTTAGCAAGTACTAGTACGAATTCAAAAATTATTTTTGTGCTGGCTATAAAACGCGAGTGAAAGCAAGGGGATACTGAATAGAACTGGGTCAGCTTTGATGTCAAACAAATACTGCTGAACCAAATGTGGGTTACGTCCCAAAAATGAGTAGCACCGGCAGTCCTGCACTTTGTAGATTACACCAATTTTAAGTCAGACATACTTTGAATTAAACAAAAATATATTAAACGTCATTTGCCTCGTCTTGTTTTAGCAGGCCACCTTGTTTCGGATAAGATAGTCGACTCGACATTCCGACTATATGCTTGTATTGTAGGAAAATGCTAACATAATAGGATTGAAAGCCGTGGAAGCCCAATGGTATCGGCCTCGACTTACGAGTACGCGACGGCGCGTTTTAAAAACGTGGTGTGTATAGGCCCTTAAAGTGTGAAAAGTTCCGCTATATATAGTATTCCGTGTGTATAGCTCTGTCTCTTTCTTGTGTTCTCTTTAAGACGTCATGGTAGGCCACCTGCTCTCAAAACGGTGAAAGAAAACATCGTGAGGAAACCGGCATGTCCACAAACCAAAAATTCCAAGACATGATATCTACCAACCCGCACTGGACCTGTGTGGTGGATTATGGCCCACTCCCTCTCACAGAGAGGAGGCCTGTGTCCCAGCAGTAGGAATATTTATAGGCTGATGATTTCTAAAAATACCTCCTATAATCCAAGACCCTGGCATAACAGACTTTGTAGTAGATCTGTAGTTGTTCATTAGTAGTCTCTGCTTGTAGAAGTGAGGCTCTGTTCACGAATGCCTCAGCTTGCACCGGGTCATCCACCTCCAAATACAGTCGAGCAATCTTCAGATATGTTTCTAGCTTATAATCTACTGAGTATTGTCTGAAACAAACAAATTGCTTGTATTTAACTTGTAGACAGTCCAGTCTAATTGGATAATCTTGTGGTACATCCAAGTTTTTTTTTTTTACTTCAGCTTTTTTCATTCAACCCTAGAAAACCATAGGTATAGCTGCCACATCGCCCAGACATGTAATAGATGGACGTCACAGCTAGAACAAGTGATACAGGTCGCGTCATGTAAAAAGAACGCTGGCGGTCAAGCTGCGCATAAGCGATTTATCGGTCTATTTGGTGGTTTGAGGTAGGGCGCGGGGCGGGTGAGCCACGCGCTGCATGTTTGAGGTAGGGCGCGGGGCGGGTGAGCCACGCGCTGCATGTTTGAGGTAGGGCGCGGGGCGGGTGAGCCACGCGCTGCATGTTTGAGGTAGGGCGCGGGGCGGGTGAGCCACGCGCTGCATGTTTGAGGTAGGGCGCGGGGCGGGTGAGCCACGCGCTGCATGTTTGAGGTAGGGCGCGGGGCGGGTGAGCCACGCGCTGCATGTTTGAGGTAGGGCGCGGGGCGGGTGAGCCACGCGCTGCATGTTTGCCGGTGCGCTATTGGTTCGTCAGTTGAGCTTTGCTTCCCGCGCAGAATCCACATCCAATAGGCACATGCGAGACTGTACCCATGCGCAAACACATCCCCACTACTTTCTTCCAGCGTTCTTTTTACGTGACGCGTACTATAAGAATATACATTCAGCCATTTTTGGGGTGACTACCAACCAGCTGAGCACAACCAAAATTTATACATAAAATAGATTTGAACTTCATCACAAAAGCAGAAGGTTCATGTTTGGGATAGGTTGACTGCTGCTGACTCTAAACATGACAACTGAATGCTGGCATCTAAACATTGTTTTTAAATAAAGTGTCATACTTCTGTCCAGTCTCCAGTGGTATTCCTACCAGCACATTGGCAGCTTCTTTCCAATTTTGATTCCTTTCATAAATGTCTGCTAAGTGTTGTCTAATACTGGCAACCTGGAAATAACAATAATTATAAGGGTAGGTTTTCTCTATCAACAATAGGTCGGTGAATAACAATAATATTTTTTTTCCTAAAATATTTAAACATAAAAAGTGCTGGTAATAAACAAAAGATTAATAAACATTAGGAAAATTATTTAGATGTTTTAAATTCACTACTGGCAAAATACTATTATTATTATTTATTTTATTGATTAGCCTCTACTGTCCGTCCCACTGTTGGTTGGACAAAGCCCTTGATCCATTCCTTCAAATGTTCACGACCTTACGTCACCTCCTTCCAATTTTCAAGGAAGACATCCATTTCATCCCGCCATCTCCTTCAAAAAATTATAAATATGTGACACTATTGAAAGTGCAATTCACGTACTTTACAGGAGAGTGATTTAAAGTTTTATTTTGTCTTACAGCAGTTGCAGTTTCGATTTTTGTTTAAACGGGCTTTCAATTTCTGCAATAAACAAAAAATGGCAATTTTGCAGTTTCGATAGTGTTCTGTGATGTTAAAATAATGAATTACCTGTTCTTCAAAAGAAATAACTCTGGGCTGTATAACATCCAGTGCAAAGTGTGAAACCTCTTGAGATACAGGATCCGGCAGCAGAGCCAAGTGAGTGCTTACATCCGTCAGCAGCTGTCGAGATATCACGAGGCTCACATTCTCGTTCACAACTAGATAGAACATAAACACAACAATTAAAATTTTAAATATACAGACTCCAGCATGTCAAACTACCTCAATCTGTCAAATTTCTTTAATAGATTTTCAACCTTATCACAATAGTGGAAGGTTTAAGTTTGATTGGTAAAATTTGACAGATTTGGGCAGGTTGACCTGCTGGCGTCTGTACTTGGTGTATTATTTAAATATTGAAAAGGAATTCAATAGTGTATTTTTGCTAAGTAGGTTCCAAACGTAAATTTCTGCCTGCCGTTATAGGATAAATGTAATAAAGTAAAGTAGAGATTAAACACCTCACAAAGATCAAAAAACTAATAAAAAATATAACAAATAATGGCTAAAGTATAATAATAAATTATGAATAATACATACTTGCTTCCACAAAAGCTTTTAGACATTCTGCCAACTCTGTTTCAGTGCTCTTCAATATTTCCATTAGAACATTGCGGTACCTAGGAAAAAATATCAGTGTAATATAAAGAACCTTAATCTATACTAACATTTTCTATCTGAAAAGTTTGTTATTTTCTTGGTTGAACGAGTTAATCTCAGGAACAGGGCGAACCGGTAGGGTTCGAGTAGAAAAAATCATTTTTTTAAATTGTCCGTTTATTGAGGAAGGCTCTAAGGATCTATAACATCACTCTACTACCAATAGGATCTGAGCAGCGAGGATGAAACGACGGGAAACAGCTAACGTAGTTCAAAATAATATTGTGTAGATTATGCCTGAAAAACCAAGAAACTTAGTACTTACTTTTCGGCTTGATCTTTGTGTAAACCTCCAGAATTTCTTAATTCACTGAGATATTGGCGTACGCCTTGTAAATTAATAGGCATATTTAATGTCTTTTTATTCCAGGTAAAGAAATATAACTTTCTATTACACGAAGAACTTTGACAATCTTTCATCAGGCAATCAAATCAAATGGTACCAAATGGCACAATGGCTGACAAAGTGAAAACATCCACAGACTAAAAATAACACAGACAATAACACAGAGCACAAGTTAACAATAGCACAGTGTTTTGTGCATGGTTTACGAAAAACCGTTTCTTTCCAATAAAATAGTTTTACAAAGATTGCAAAGGCGCTTTCTGGTGAGAGTAGAAAGAGAAAAAGTATAGAACTTATACTTCCTTCTCTTTCCCTCAAGAAAGAAAAACAAATCGACAAATCGCATAAGAAGAAAAGGGACAGAGCACAGCTATCTCCATCTCTCAGCGCGTAGCCTGTTTTTTAACCGACTTCAAAAAAAGGAGGAGGTTCTCAATTCGGATTTGGTCGGTATGTTTTTTTTTTAATGTATGTACACCGATTACTTCGAGGTTTCTAGTCCGATTAGTGTAATTCTTTTTTTGTTCGATGCAGTATACTTTCCCATTGGTCCCATAAAAAATCATCCAATTTGGTTTAGTACTTTTTATTTTGTGAGCATTTTATTGATGGATGATGTGATGATCTTTACTTTTTGAGTGTAACAAACACACGCGATTACTCCGCTAATTGTGGACCGATTTTCAAAATTCTTCTTTTATTGTACGAGGAATAGTTCACTTTAGGAAACACTGCAAGTTTCATCAAAATCGGTTCTCTTTTATATTTTATTTTATCTTTTTAATTCCGCTAAGTGTATACATATTATTGCTCGTGACTGTATGTACATGTTATACAGGATACGGGAATTTGAATCCGTAATAAGAGATATAAAAATAAATTGGTAGGAGACTTCAGCTCTTACTCGATGTATTTTTTTGTGTTTTTATTTGTCCGTGAAAATGAGTGAGATAATATGTATTGGTGTTTCCCCTATTCATAGTTCATGGGTAATTCCTCGATCAACGGACCCGATAGGAAAGTCCCTATATCGCTCAATATAAAAATCAACATTAGAATTACTGATATTACTACAAGAGTATTGATTAGAGTTTACAATGGCCATTTTAAAAAGATCTAGTCTGGAAATGAAATATTAGGTCGATTGGATTAATTTGAAATAATGTGAGGGCATTACTTCAAACTAATTCGAACTAAAAGGAACAAAAGAAACGCTGTTTAAAATAATAAAAACTGTTTTTTTTTCAACCCTGATATATTCCTAACATTCAAGGGGCCCACCCCTTGAATGTTAGGTATATATCAGGGTGACCCCAGTCACATCATACTCCACCTTGCATAATTAGCAGGTTTCACAAACTTACGCAATTAAATTCTTCTCTGTACTTAATTAGGCAGTTTAAGGAAAAAAGTCACATGCAATGATGTTTTCTTTCACCGAAAGGCAATTGGTCTGATAAACAGGTTTGTCCTTTTGACATATTATTACCCATATCGACTATTAACGATCACGCGTGATAATAATGTACCCGCTAGTCAGGTAAAAGTTTGCAGTATGACAACACTCCCCTTTCGTTACGTCAACATTCTTTATGTCATGTGGCTACGCCAAACATGAATCTAGGGTTTCTTTATCTAAGCTGGTGAGCCACCTAATAGTTGTCCTCGATGCATTTTTAACTGCAATGGGGATGGCAACTCAAAGCTATTCGTAGATGTCGCTGCGATCGTTGTCCCATAAGTCAGATTACTGTATAGCTTGTACAAAAAAGAAACACGTATTTTGTTATAAAAATTGAGTTTATTCTAAAAAACAAATATGGGAAATTATTTGTCAATGCAAGTGCATACACTAAACAAGAACTAAGAAGCCGCGGTGCATCTACAAGAGGAAAAAAGTAGATATTATTTTCAAAGGTGTATTCGATTGTTTAGTTATGGTATAATCATAGAATTTCATTAATAAATACAACTAACGGCCTGTCCCGGCTTCGCAAGGGTAGATTTTTGTTTATTGCATAGCTTTTCCTTAGTGATAAAACAATTTTTGTTCTCACAGCAGTCTCAACAGCTACCCATTATTTCTTGATAGTGTGAATTGTCGGAAATTTGTATGTTCCATCATTATTACAGCCTTTTACACAACATCTAGTCATATTACATCAATAAAACGCCTTTTTTCAGAAAATTCCTTTGATTTGACAGTTCTTTTGGGACACAGATGTCACTTTTCACTTTGACACTTGCCTTCCCCATTGATTTCTGCTATTAGCACATTAACACCCATATTCAAATTCAAAACCTCATGCTATCGGCAGTCGATTACTCCGAACGGCAGTTGCGACGTCTGTATCGGCGATTCCGAGGCCGGCTATGCGACACGTCGCTCACCTCGCTGCGTAACACGACGCCGTCACTTCGTGTACAGTAGTTTTAAGTATATTGTTTAGAATATGTATTAGTTTATAGTTATTGTTTTATATGTGTATTGTGTTTTATGGGCCTTTAGATGCCTGAAATAAAGGATAAAATAAATAAATAAATAAAATAAACATGCTATTAAAATGGGGATACAAAGTAATGCATTTAAATAACTTAAACTATCAGATTTTCACATAAAACACTGTGCTGTGCCACGATCGGTACTCGGCCGTCTCCAGCGCTGTTCGGCTGTCGTCGGAGATGCAGGCATGCGAGCGGATCATTCCACTGCAACCGAATGCCGATCGGCTGTCTCCGGCACCGTTTGGCTACTGTAGTAGATGAAAGCATGTGTTCGGCCGTCTTCGGCGCTGTTCGGAAGCAGTCGGACGCCGTACGCAGCCGTACGCCGTACGGAAGCGATCAGCTAATCGACAAACGGCTCGTTCCGCCATCGGCCGACGTCGCGTCGCGTCGTCCGAGCCGAGCCGATGCGAATGGCATTAGTAACACCCTTATTACGTTGACATAAAGGATTTTTTGACCGGCTTAAGCCGATTCCGCGTCGATAAATGTGGGAGCACCCATAGCCTTCCCATGTATCTGTTCTTACTTCAGTGCTTTTAAAGCGCGGCGCTTTTTTAAAACGGTTTTTGATTGTAAGTTCTGGGCAGTGACATTGAAGTCCTATTTATCTTTTTGTTAAAACTCAGCGCTTAACTAACGCCCAAAAAAAAGCGCTTGTGCGAATGGGGGCTTACATTGACAAATTATTGATAGTTTAATCAAATATTAAAATAATTTATAGAATAATTCAATAATGATACGGAACCCTTCGTGCCCGATTCAGACTTGCACTTGGCTGGTTTTCATTAGATATTTCACATAGAGTAGTTACCAGCAGTTACTAATGGCGAGGTCACAACAATGCGTTGCGGCGTCGCCTCGTAAAAATCTCTGAAGCTGTGTCTGAAGCCGCACAACAAAATTATATTGCAGTTGATTGCAATCCGTCGTCATTTTTTGCGATACGTTTCCGCAACGCAGTGTTGTGGCTTCGCCCAAATAGCTTTAAATTTAGTAATCATTAAGGCGGTTCTATGTTCACCTCTAGAAAGTTCGTTTTCTAAGGTTGGTAACCTGTGACATCAAAAAATTGAAAGAAGCGCCATTATAATTTTTCTCGCTTTTGGTGCATTTTACAAGCAATTTATTTGTTTTGTTCACATTTAATGCATCACAAACTAAAGAATAATTGATCTTGTTTCCAAATAAGTGATATTTACTGAGTGCGTTAAAGGTTTTTGTGGAATATTATCGGAATAAGTTTGTGTCGATTTGTTTTTAACCGTGGCGACTTGAGAGACTCCGCAGCGCAGGGCTTGTCGGAGGAATTTGACAACTTAAAATGGCGGCCTCTTTTGAACTCAAAAATGTTTTGAATTACCTATAACCCAGTGTGAGCTGCTTTTTGTGTTTATAAACTTTCGAGTGTAATCTTGAAGTCTAAAGCTTTATAATGGAACCCAATTTGGAGGACTCTCTGAATTTAGACAGTGCCATGAGCGGTGTAAGTAGATGATAGAAAGCCTCTTTGATTACTTTATTAATTCCTGTATGTTGTTGTTTGTAGATTTTACTTAATGTCCAATACAACCAAATTTTGAATACATTTCGTGGTAGCTATAAGTTGTAACCAAAAACTTTTAGTGTGGTGAATTTTTTGGCTACCATATAATGTGGTGCTACTTATTTAAAAGTTTCAGTGTGCTGTAACAAATATATTGTTTTAGATAGTAGTTGTTCATATTCATGATGTTTAGCGAATTTGTTAGTTAGTGATTTAGATATACAGGGTGTTTTTTAGCTATCCAAGCCAAGTAGGAAAACTGTCGCAGAATTCCATGTTGATTTTATCATTTTAGTGTTTTTTGCAACCTTTAAGTATTTTTCTTGCAACATAAATTAAGAGTAATAGCAAACTGAATAATATTTACACTCCATGCGTTTTTATTTGTTTTATAAATTAGAATTTAAAAGTATTAATCACAGAAAAACGAAACATTATCAATTGATGAGATTGGTCGAAAATTCGAAATTAAAAAGTTCTAAACAGAGGTTTTAATGAAAATCTAAACTACATAATTGGATTTGTCTTATTATTGTTTGAAAGTGAGTTATCCAATTGAAATGTTGATTTTTCAGATGGACTTTGACCACTCCAGCGTAGTGGTAACTCAAGATGACATGTCTCTGGAGACAACGGGCCATGAACCGGACATACCTATGGAATTCGAGAATATGGAAGAACATCAGATGCTCATGGATACTGGTGGTGAAGAGATTATAGGTATATAACAATTTCAGCTCCTTGCTGAATAATAAAAAAAGAGGAATTTTATAGCTGCTAACAATAGATTGACAACTGTGTCTGGTGAGGACTTGTGTTTGGCAGAAGGTGAGGACGCCCTTGACGCCTCTCCAACCACTCCTTAAACAGGGATCTATTGGCGCAATTGTGGATTGCCCACCCAGCCCATCATTATTATTTTGATGTGGTATTATTTTGAAACTATGATATCATTTTTTACAGAAATTCATTAAATAAAAAACAAAAAATAAATTCAGGAATGATACAGGAAAATGAAATGAAAGTAAAAATTACTGATTCCCAAAATAAATATTATAAAAAATAAACGGGCACATGCACTTGTGCTTGAACCCAGTGCCCCGGAAGGGGGTTGACAGCCCCCTTCCTGTGCTTGTGGCCGAGCACATTCATTGAAATCAAATTATGTCAAGAGCAATTTTGTTCAAAATTAAATGCCTGTGATGTGTCTTTATTTGGATAAGGATTAATATTATGTTTATAAAAATTTCCATTAAAAAGGTTATGATGAGTTACCCTTAAAAGATAGACATTTGCTGTTGCGGAGATTTTTTAGAACTTTTCATGAGGGACAATTCTATAACACATGATTTTTGCATAACATAAACCGTTTTCGCAGCGCACGCAATGGAGCTCTCAATACGGAATATTTTTTCCTGATTTTACAACATTTATCATTGCTACTCTGCTCCTATTGATCATAGCGTGATGTTATATAACCTATAGACTTCCTTGATAAGTGGATGCTGCTGATGACATTTGATAATTGTGTTTAATATCATTTTACATGCAAATTGAAAAAAAAATAATTATTGTAATGTCTCGGGGGTCAATAAAACACACTTTTTGTCACTCAGGTTATCTGATCAGGATACACTGTATGCGCAAGTCTAAAGACGTGCTCACTCGCCTACGGCTGGTAACCGACTGACAACGCCAATGCGCCCGCGCATACACTACATCCCTTCTTTATTTTAATTGAATTGAAATGTTTCAAAATTACAATATTAGATTAGGTTTTAATATTCCGACCTAAACACCTATAATTGGTGGATAACTAATCAAATGTTTTAAATATAATTATTTCAGATTTACCGCAAAGTTTTACAGAACAGCAATGATTTACTTAATTTTAAATCTGTGTAACAAATCTTAAAGACATAGTTGATAACAGTAAATAACAATATTATAGTACAAAATTAACAAAATTATTTACTATTTACGCTAGTTCATCATTTTCTCTTAAACCACTATTACCACTATTTTGATTTTACATTACGACGATATTCTTTCCCGGTTTCATCATTCCGATAACATCGCAACCTCTCACGTCCGTTACTGTATGCGCAGGATTGAAATTGGGGGTCAACTTATTATCTTTGATTAAATTTTCCACAAATACTTTTTCTCCTATTTCCAAGCCTGTCGCTTTACTTTTGAGATCCCCATGCTCCTTCCCTTTTTCCTTCATTTGCAGATCTCTTTCTCACTTCTTCTTCTATTGATTTGTATTTCATGTCTGGTGCTGCCCGGATCTTGTCTCTAAACTGTCTTTTATAAAACAACTCTGAGGGAGATTTGCCTCTTCTTGTATTCTTTAAGATCGGGAACTATTGGCGACACCCACGGAGAGGGTCCATTTACTTCCTCGATAATATCCGCATCCTTCAGTTCCTCTAGTTTTTTGGCAAACTTTTCTTCTAAGGGAATGGGAACTCTTCTACAAAATTATTTTTGGCTTATGCCAAAACCCGATTCACCTGTCTAGTATTTTTGTGTAAAGAATCTATGTGCAATGGAATCGAATCAGTTACTGATTCTGAACAAACTATATTCAGGTTTCGCATAATTATACCAAAAATAATGTTGTATATGGTTGAGTGACTGGTTTTACTGTTCGGCCTTTTGGGATCTGGACAGTCACTCCTTTGAAAACGCTTTCCCTAACGATGTCACATTGTTTAATTCATTAAGCCAAATTGAAGCCCAATTTTAAGCACGCCTAATAAATCGCGTGTGCTGTTTCTGATGACATAAGCAGTACACTTTATACTTTTATTTTTAATGACTGAAATGTCCACGTCAAAGGAGCCTATAATATCCAGGAGTTTTTTACTGCCATAGGAAATAAGTGTCTTATTAGGTTTGCGTATCTGGTTGGAAACTTACACATTATTGACTATTAGAAATTGTTATATTCTGTCTGTAATAATATTACATCTACTTCTTGAATCTATTAGCATATCAACGGTGACTCCCTTAATATTGCATTTCATAGTTTCGCCGTCATCCAGGTGGAAAATATAGTCAATTACAGATTTATTGGCATCATTTTTTATTTCTTTTCTTGGTTTTTTTTTTTTTTTTTTACAGTCCTGTTGTCTGGCCTGTTGTTGGAAAATTGTCTTTTCTGTCGAGTCCTGCAATGTTCTCGGAAAAGACCAATGAATCCACATTTTAAACATCGTTTGTCTTTTGCGGGGCATTTTGTGTCTTCGGATAGATGGGTGGAGTTTCCACATCTACTACATTTTGTGTTCGATGATCGTTGTCTGAACGGTTTGTTGATTTTTTTTTCTTATCTATTTCATTATTTTTGCTTTGTTGTAATAAATGATAAATTATAATTATTTATTCAGTAAATTGGTTTTGGCAAACTCTTTTACACGTCAAAAGACACTATTTTACACTAGATGAGGCCGGTGTTTCGTACCTGACTACTCTGAGAAGAAACATCCGAAACAAACTCAGAGGTCACAGTCTCTTTTAAAGTCCAGACAATTTTCTATTGTTCAAATTATATGGGAACCATGCAGTGTAATTATTCGCATCGTTTGTATTTACAGTTTTAAATTGTTCTAATCGCCTGGCTACAACTTCTAAAGCATTTGCTTTACTGATGATTTCGTCTAAACATATTGTATCCCAGTATTCTTTTTTTTTTTCGATTAATCGACACTTTTCCGTGATTTGATCGATAATATGCTCTTCTTTACTATGGAATTGACATTTATCGGCATGGTTTCTCAACCTTAATAAAAATCTTTCAAATTGTTCTCCTTCCTCCTGTTTCGTGAGTCGGAAAAGGTATCTTTCATAAATCCGACTTTGTTTTGGAGCAAAGTAACCCAACAAACAAACTAAGCTCATAACATTAAGTTTATAAGGTCTAAACCCTTAAACTGATTATAAAAGAGCATTCATTATGCCAATATTACTTTTAGTGGCACATTATTAGAAGATTTGGCTTAAATTACCTTTAATTTTATATTTTGGCGGGGTAAACGATAATAAATCCAATTTATACGGCTACAATAAGGGCTCGAAATTGTTTTTCTTATAGAGGCTAGTTACATTGCTTTTTAGCCACATAATATTCAAAGTCATATAAAGGCTTTTAGTATGGTCAATTATTCTTAGGAAAGTAATGCACAAGGTAACTATGATGCTTTTAAACTTATAGGAGCATTTTATAAGACGTCTATCCAACAAATGAATTCTAGCATGTTATATGATGTTTACACACACCACCTCTACTCTTATGGTACTACAAAATGACCAAGCCGATACTCACGAATCAGCTAGTGGTTCCGCAGAGGATTATTTTATAGAAAATGAGATTGAAAAGGAAACCAGTGAGGAAGAACATAATTGTAGCGGTAGTGATAGTGATAAGGACATATAGATATTGCTATCAAGAGTCGGAGAATATTGATATTCGTAGTGATATAAGAGAATGGGTAGTGAAATTCAACATTTCCCATATCGCTTTAAGTGACTTATTATTTGATCTTTTCTCTTTGCAATTAATTTTCCGCCAGTTACACGAATGTTCAAGTTTTCTTAATTTATTTTCATTACATTATGACCAGCGCAGAACGCCATCTTTTTCCCACTTGCTCGGTACTGCGGACAATTTTGAGTGTCCTAACAATTTTGTAAGGCGTTAAGTTACTATTGTTAATGAACCTCACTATTTTCAATAACATGGTTGGCGTTTTTCTTTATTTGCCAAACTGTTGCACAAAATAATGTAAATCACTGAGAAAAAGACTTATTGCAGACGGCTATAAGGGCCGTCGGATTTTTATGAGCCTTTAATTTGCTACAATAAGTTTAAATAACCTTGTATCGGACCATAATAAAATATGTATAAGGGTGATCGCCCTTATCAACGCTCTTCATATCATTCTCACAGGGGTATTGGCTTTGTTGGAGCACTTTTCTTGCCATTATAAGTTTAGTTTGAAACTATAAAGCAACTATAAGAGGAGTATAAGGGTTTTGCCCTTATAAGTTGTGCCCAAACGCTCCCTTATTAGCGATAATACTGCTGCTATAAGAACATTATTTTTTGGCATTCTAAGCCACTACAAAGAAAATTTTTTGATTGTTTGAAACAGTCTAAATTATTTAGAGCTATTGCATAATCATCGACACCTGCGCCTTCTTCAGCATGAGCTCCAGGAAGGTTTTAATACACTTCTTGAATTGCTATTCCCCCAACGTGGAGAAGAGTAGCTCTTTTTTTTTACGGGAGTGTCGATGGCATTCAGTAAATAAATTTCAAGTGCCCTCTTCCATTTCCTCCAGCGAGTGCCGACAGATGTCGGATCGCTTTCGCAATCGAAATGTCTAAGTTGGGAACTATGGATGATGCACGAGTCATTTTGGGTAGCAATAAAATATTGACTCTTATTTTTGCATGGCTTTTTACTGAAAATCAGTAACAGTATTACAACTGCATAGCCCTATTTTTGTTGTACCTTGCGTGGCTTTTTACTGAAAATCAGTAACAGTATTACAACTGCATAGCCCTATTTTTTGTTGTACCTTGCGTGGCTTTTTACTGAAAATCAGTAACAGTATTACAACTTTACTTATTTCAATTTTATTTCATATTTATTTCAATTTTATTTCGATTTTATTTCGATTTTATTTCAATTTTATTTCAATTTTATTTCAATTTTATTTCAATTTTATTTCAATTTTATTTCAATTTTATTTCAATTTTATTTCTATTTTATTTCTATTTTATTTCAATTTTATTTCAATTTTATTTCAATTTTATTTCAATTTTATTTCAATTTTATTTCAATTTTATTTCAATTTTATTTCAATTTTATTTCAATTTTATTCTAATTTTATGTCAATTTTATTTCAATGTTATGCAAATTTTGTATCATTTATTTAATTAGTTATAATTGAAATTGTATAAATGTAATTAATTGTAATTGATAATCAAAATATGTTTTACTAACACAAGCTGTTTAAGAAAATTGTTACTAACCATTTATCAGCTCTGAGCTTGAATTAAAGATTTCTCGAGTACTCATTGCGTGGACTTCATTATATTTTTGTAAATGTTTGTTTTTTTTTTTTTAATAATTTACAGTCCTTTTAAAATTGTTACTTATTTAATCGGCGTGGCCCTTTGTTATTTACTCATTGCGTGGCCTTTTGTTAGGTACTTATTTAAACGGCGTGGCCCTTTGTTATTTACTCATTGCGTGGCCTTTTGTTAGGTACTTACTTAAACGGCGTGGCCCTTTGTTATTTACTCATTGCGTGGCCTTTTGTTAGGTACTTATTTAAACGGCGTGGCCCTTTGTTATTTACTCATTGCGTGGCCTTTTGTTAGGTACTTATTTAAACGGCGTGGCCCTTTATTATTTACTCATTGCGTGGCCTTTAAGTGTACCTTTATTATAACTATTTTCCGAATATGTATAAATTGTGCAAGCATAAAAATAGTTAGGTTAGGTTATCTACCTAATTTAACTATTGTGATGTAATTGTTCTTCAAATAAAACAGTAAAAGTAGAATATGTATAGTAGTATAGTGTAAACACAACATACGTACTTTTGCTATCAACACTTCCAAATTCAATAAGTCTATTATTAAAATGACATTATCTAAAGCTATTTAATAATAGGTTTTTACTAATGAGTATAACAAATCCATAAACAAAATTAATTCTGTAAGTAATAATATCTTTAAGCGAGCTGAAATAACTAATTACCTATCCTTTCTACTGTGTTGTGAACAGTTAGGTAGGTATTTCTTATTATCTCGATCATAAATCTCATTATGTCGATAATTACGGTTGGTTAAACTTTTTTACTAATTGTGGGTAGTTACCGTTAGGTCGCATACTTGCACAATATTATATTTTTGTAGTATCCTTGCGTGGCCTTATTTTCCATCTAATACGATGCATGGCCATTTACAATGAAGGATAGTGGTATGAAACTGTTTATCAGTAACAATTGCTTACGTATTGGCTCGATTCATATGTGATTTTGATTTAGCTCATAACTCAATGTAAAATGAGTGTTAATTTGCTAGTATTTTTTCTTATATAATAACAAATAATTTGTAATAGGCTATTTGGAACGAATCTACCCGCAAACAACTGATAGGCAATAAACAATTACTTATATTCCTTCCTTCCTTCATTTTATTTTGTTTTTAATGTGTCATGTACTCACTTTTATCCTCGTCGCCATTTGTAATGTCTCGGGGGTCAATAAAACACACTTTTTGTCACTCAGGTTATCTGATCAGGATACACTGTATGCGCAAGTCTAAAGACGTGCTCACTCGCCTACGGCTGGTAACCGACTGACAACGCCAATGCGCCCGCGCATACACTACAATTATCATTGAATATATACTATTACAAGTAAATTTAGTAATGGGGATGGCAACTGGGGAACTAATGGCGCTAGTATAGCTTGTTCCAAGCATCGATATTGGCTCAAATCTTATAGGTACTTCAAAATAGTACTACCTCATTGGTCGGATTAGGACTTAGCTATGGTGGCGCCATCTACAATTAGCTTTGACCGGCCTTCCCCATTGAAAGTGTGTGTTTATTAGGGTTATCTTAATTTACATGCATACATTAATTTTCCAATTGGCCTTCATAACACAATTTCTGGTGGATAGATTTGATCGTGCTGCAACCGATACGAGCCGAGTAGCGGGGTGAAAGCATGGGAAACAGCTATCAAATGTATAATCATTAAAATACTTCAATATTTTATTCTCAGTTTCAGACTTCATGAATGACCAGTACACATTGCAAGAGTATTCTGTTCAAGATGATTCTGTACCAGAACAAAGTGTACTAGAAGACAGCCATGTAAGTATCCTGTTATACAGGGTCTTTCTTTTTAATTGGCCAAAAGGGAGAAATCCGCATCCATAACAGATACGGGGAAACTTTCTTTCCTTTAGCTCTTTTTTGATGTTGACAATTTTGGCGTTTTTATTTTTTTTGGTCAAGTGTGAGTTGTTTGGGGTGCTAAGACAGGTAACCTCCACGTGCGTCCGTGGACTGGAGTTCCCTCACGGATACGTCCGGGGAGAAGACCAGTTTTTCGGGCCGGTGCGCCCTGGGATGCGGGCAAAAACTCTTCCTTAGGCACTGTGTGCCTAAGGGGGTTTCTTTGCCCGTATGCGAATAGCCTGTCGGGTGGAAGCTCCAATGCGTGTCCCTCTGATTAGCAGAGGGCACAGCAGCGGAGCGGGCTTGCGGACGGTGAGTAATGGGTAAGCTCGCCGTCCGACCAAGGACCAAGTCCGGGTCGGTGGCGTGTCGTGTTTCACGCGTCACCGACGGGGCCCCTTATGGGGCCAAATGCCTGCCGGGGTCGCGGATTTTTTCTTAATCCAGGATACCGTGGCCCCGGAACGTAAAGGGCATCCGAAGGAACACGGGTGGATTTTAGTCAGTAAGAGTCTGACAGTCCCTTCTGCCCCACCCAGGGCGGGAGGCCTCATTTGATGATTTTGCCACCCTAAAAAAAAAAAAAAAAAAAAAAAAAAAAAAAAAAAAAAAAAAAAGTGTGAGTTGTTTACAACAATGAGTGAAATAAAATAACAAAAAAATGTTTAATGCCGTTCGACTCTGTTTCATGAAAAAATCATTTCATTGTATTGGAAGAAAAAAAATCGGGATGGGGGAAGTTGGTCTTTAGCAAAAATTTTTTCATTTACAAAAAAAAAATACGAGAGATCGATTATTTATAAACCTTTGATATTAAGTGATTAAAAGAAGGCTTTTATAATTTACAGGGGCTGAATATACAAAGAGAATCAATGATAGATTTGCAATTTGAGACAGATATACCACATAGTATGACTCAGGAGGTTACCACACAACCTAAATATATTGCTGTAAAGGTAATTATATAAATCCATTTTTTCTAGGGTTGCCATCTCTAAAATTTGGAAACCAGGACAAGACGCGGGAAAACCCCTGACTTTAGAGTCCAGAACCCGGACATGCGTTGAAGTGCGAACCGCGGCAACTGTGTCTCGGGCGACCCAAGACTTTAAATTTTAAACCCGGACTACAAAATGAAGCCCCCCCCCGGACGCTCCCCAGATGCCCTCTAAACTAGGACAAAACGCAAATTAAATTTCGTCGCAGCGCAGCTTCGGCGCTTTTTTAACGCCCATAAAAAGCGCTCGTGGGAATGGGGGCTTTTTTTTTTTTTAGCGTGGTAAAATCATCAAATGAGTCCTCCCACCCCGGGCAGGGCGGGAGGGACTGTCAGACTTGTACTGACTAAAATCCACGGTGTCCTTCAATAGCCCGTTATGTCCCGGGGTCACGGTAATGAGATAAGTCCCGCGACCCCGGCAGGCTTTGGCCCTCTAGACCCGGGCCCCGTCATCATGCTGACACTCCTTGAGGCGCGCGTGGAACACAACGCGCCGTCGACTCGGGCATGGTCCATGGTCGGGTGGCGAGTTGCCCTTTACTCGCCGCCCGCATGCCCGCGCCTACGGTGGCCGGAGATCGTCCCGCGACGTCCGACGCCGTGGGCGTCTACCACTGCGGCTGGGGCGGAGGGAGGACGCTGTCCTCTCTCTCTCGCGGCTCGCCTCCTCCTTCACGAGCATAACTGCTTCGCAGAAGGAGGCGACCGCTTCCCACTCCGTCTCGCCCCGCAGCATGGCCTCGACCAATGCCGGGCGCGAGAGGTCTCCGCCTATCGCTGCCGCGAGGACACGGCGGTGCTCTGCCCAAACGGGGCAGTCCTGCACCGTATGCTCCACCGTGTCCTCCGGGCGATCCTCGCAGTGGTGACACCCAGGCGTTTCTTCCCTCCCTATCCGACACAGGAACCTCCCGAAACTTCCGTGTCCGGTGAGGACCTGCGTCATGCGGTAGGTCAGGACGCCGTGACGCCTTTCCAGCCACTCCTCAAAGAGGGGGGGAATGGGGGGCTTACTGTATTAAAACAAAAATCATTTCAGGCAGCGCCAGCTCGTAGAAAGAACGAAACTATCGTCACCAGCAACCCTCCCAGGCAAGTGGCAATAGCCCCCAAGCCACCGAAGTTGGTACCGGTAACTCCTTCAACATTCACGACGGGCAAACAGTATGCTATAGCACCCAAACCAGTGGCGATGGTCAGCAATAAGAATGCTAGTTTGGTCAAGAAAATGTCTCTAGCAAGTGTCATACAGAGTGGAATGAAATCTGGAAGTACGCTAAGTGAGTTTACTACTGTATGTCTCAAACCCTACAAACCCCTACAGACCCTACAAACGTCCTATGCTTAGTTGAAACAAAAATAGGGTAGTTTACTGCCCAAATAAATTGAAAATCTGTTTTGTCCGTTAGTTAGAGTATTGAAAAATAATGCACACGTATTTTTTCTTTTTTTAAATCAATCAATATTGACAAAGATAACACGCTTCGAAACTCGGGAGTGGAGCTTGTGACGTCATAACGCCTGTAAAATTATATCGAATGAGTGACGTTTTGTGATTTTTAGAAGTGTTGTATCTTCGTCAATTTTGGTTTACGTAACAAAAGAAATAATACGAGTCAAATATAATAAACAATTTTATGGACAAATATTTTTTTAAAGTAAAATTGCCTTCATACATAGGCCCAGCGCACACCGCTGGAGACGCGGCGGAGCGCATTTTAAGACAACAATTTAATATAAACCTTATCTACCTTGATATACGGTCGCGCGCATTCTCTTGTGGTAGCTTGAGGGCGCTCCGAGCACCGTGTCCGAATTTATTCTTATATTGACCGTATATCAAGGTAGTTAAGGTTTATATTAAACTGTTATTTTAAAGTGCGCTCCGCTGCGCTTCCAGCGGTGTACGCTGGGCCATAGAATATTTCAACTAAGAACAGAGCGGCCTTGGCGCCATATTGGTTTAGCAAAACATACTTTGTTCAAATTCATCATCATATTAGTCGCAGGACGTTGAACTATTGAACAATGGCCTCCCTCACAGATTTCCAATAAGACCGGTTGGAATCTGTTTGATTCCGTCGCGTTCCTGTGGTCTTCATCAGATAGTCTGTGCACCTTGTGGATGTACATCCAACGCTGCGCTTGCCGGTGTGTAGTCTCCATTCGAGAATCTGACGGCCCCATCGGCCATTAGTTCTGAATGCAATGTGGACGACCAATTAATCGGACATCGTGGAGCAAATTCTGGCTACCGTAGGCATCAGCTTGTGGACGGCGAGTAATAGGTAGCTCGCCGTCCAACCAAGGACAAAATCCGATTCGACGGCGTGTCGTCTTCCACGCTGTCCCCAAGGAAAATGACAGGGCTTCCAAAGGGACAGTCGCCTAACATAAAGCGGGTATTATTTTCATTTGATTATTGTTTATTTAAGACACGTCAGTATTAGAAAAACGTGCTGGAAGTAATATGGCGCCAAGGCCAGTGTTTTAGTACTCATTGTTTTTGTCATGCATTATCATCTTTTATATACATATTTTTTTTATGTTCACATAACTTTTAAAATATTTGCAGCTCAAATAGGGAAGCAATTGGTTATGGTGCCTTCGGGTTCCGGTCAGAAACTTAAACTAGTTACTTCTAGTTCAGGAATGCAGTCAGTGCAATATGTACGAGCTAGCAATGATCAGGTATATAGATCTACATAGAAAACTCCGTTAAACTTCATAATAGAAATGTTGAATATCAATCAATATCATTATCTGCCTAGCCTTTTTCCAACTTTATTGGGGTCGGCTTCCAGTCAAACCGGATGCAGCTATATTTTACATGAAACGACTTCCTATCGGACCTCCACAACCCAATAACTGGGTAATACGATACCCCATGGTAAGATTGGTTGTCAGACTTTAGAGCTTCTGACTAACAGTAACGACTGTCAAAGATCTACAAATGACAGCCGGGACCAACGAATTTACGTGCTTTCCGAGGCACGGAGGAAACTCGCTATGACAGAGACATGGTCACCCATCCACAGACCAACCTCGGCAAGTGCGGCTTAAATATCAATGAAATTGAAATAAAATACTGTTTCAGGCAGAGCTGATAAAAACTACTGGTGCCAATACGCAGAAGCCTGTACTTGCGTGTAAAGTTATCATGCCAGTGCAAGGTATGTATTTCAACTTATTCTATTAATTAATATTTCACGCAATAATATATCCTATTGTGAGTGGTAAAAGGTGAGAAATTGTATAAAATGAATTAACAGCAGTTTAGGCATAGTGTGACCGAAATAGTTTCCACACATTATAAACCAAAATCCTCATAACAATAATTTAATTTTTAAATGTTTTCATTTGAAATGTCACACTGCAGTTTTTCCGAAAAGAAACGTTAATTTATTTCGGTCAACTAGCTTTGATGAAAATTGACTGTGAAGTGCGACATATGGACACAAAAGAGACCTTATAAGGATTTCGTTTTTCATTCGGACGTACGGAACCCTAAAAATAAGGTTGATTATACAATGCTACCAACAAAATACTGCTATACGTTCTTTCCTATCTTCACTAGAATAATCGCATTGATCTTTATTTTTAGCCCTAAGTTGTTTTCATTGCATTGTTACTATTTGTTAATAAATCTGTGTGTTCAATTTCAACAGGGCAGTCTAACATGGACGTGATCAACCAATCAGCGGTAATAACAAAGTTGTTGCCTTCATCGTCGGGTTCCACCACACAGACGCGATACGTAATGCAACAGAAAACTGTGCCCATCTCTATAGGATCTAATAAGGTGAGCTGTCGTTGAAATTATGTAAGGGTCAGTACACAGCGCAAGACGCCCGCGGCAACGGACGTCGAAAACGATTTTCGGACAACGTAGATGCGGGCATACGGGCGGCGAGTAATGGGTGACTCGCCGTCCGATCATGGACCATGCCCAGGTCGACGGCACGTCGTGTTTCACACGTGCCTCAAAGGTTTAATGATTTTACCACGTAAAATAATTTAATTTTCAGCTTCCACGCGGGCGATAGCGCTAACTTTAAAGTACTAGCAGTTCACTGACATTTTAAAATATTGGCTCTATGCCAGAGGTTATTTTTGTATTGTTCAAGTTCTTAATACCTTATTCTGAAGTAAGTTCTCAAGAAGTAAAGGAATAAACAAATAATACTAAGTATAAAAGAAAAAATAACATTAGCAGCTTAAAACATCTACTAGTATGTGGTTTTTATTAGAAAGTTTATAAATAACTAATTCTTGGATTCCAGGTGTTACTAGCGTCTCCAAATAAACAAGGAGTGAAGTTTGCCAAGAAACAAATAATAGCGATAAAGTCTCCGACGACGACGCCCAAATTGATGCCCGTGACGACACAAAGTAAGCGTTTTTAAAATGTACTTTATATTTTCGCTTGATATACGGTCCGTTCACGACATAACTTAGCGCGGGAAAGCGAGTAGTGAGATCAAATGTATAGAAATGTTTGAAACACGCCACAAGGCGCCGTCAGTGGCTAATTCGCACTTACAATAGTTATCTATGATACTAGTGCGGTAAGTTGGTTTTTACAAACGAGTAGACAAATGTAAGCCCGAGACGAAGTCGAGGGCTTACCATAGTCACGAGTTTGTAAATACCAATTTCTGCACGTGTGTCATACAATGTTTTTCAACACATTTGCGAGAAAACAGTACAATATGTAATTAAACAAACTTTATTTAACAGTGGGAAAGTCGCAACAATTTTTGAAGTTTCTAATGTGAAAATGGCGCGAATTTGCAAATGGCGCCACATGCACGTGGTGAAAATTAGAACTACATCTTTCGTCTCATTTACTCTTTAGTATTAAAGTGAGACAACGTATTGAGCAAAAGCCCTTCCAAGGAGGTTCGATCAGTCAGGTTGTTTATTCTCATAATGTGAAACTCTTTGGTGGAATTCTTATATTTTTTAAAGGAATTTAAAAAAAAAAACCGTAAAGAAAACGCACGGTGCTATACAACGGGGTATGCCTTAAAATAGGTACTTAGGTGAGAGTACCTATTTTACCGCACGTTCTGTTGAATGGTGCGTAATTTTAAACTTTCGAACAATGTATACAGGCTTCGTAAATGCATTTTTCGAGCAAATGTGTTGAAAAGTAATTAATGTCTTATTAGCGCCGCCCGCCGCACCACTCACCGCTTAGACTGAAAGTCGTGAACGGGCCGTTATGCCGGAAATTAATCATGAATCCCGTTCAAAATTTAGATCTCTGTTTTTGTCTAACTGATCAACGACAGAATTTGGCAATAATGTCCAATAGGTGCGTCTACATAGAGCGAGCAGCCTCGCGAGATATTTGCCGCGCGAGGAAACTGCCTGGAGACGCTGTGCGCCCTGTATGGACGCGTCTATTATTTCTCGACCGAGGTGCGAAACAATACACGCGAGCAAAACAAAAGCCGACCCTGGATGGCTCGGGCGCTCGGTCGCTCGCCCGTAGTAGCGCGCGCCCTTGCCTCGGCCGAGACACGTCCACACTAATCGAGCTGCTTCGCGCGGAAAATGCCTCGTGAGGCTGCTCGCTCTGTGTGGACGCACCTAATCACAAGCAGGCGTTAAAAAACACGGCTCAGTATTTGACAACAATACTAATGTCGGACCGAAGTCTATTCTCTTAATGCTGTCTATGATAATTCATTACTTTACCATAAACTAAAAAAACTGATGTATTTGCGCAGAACCTTCGTTATCAACCGACTACGACTACAAAATTGGTTTTGTTTGTGTTACAGGTGCTACTACTACTAAAAAGGTTGTTATAACGGCAAATCCAAGTCAAAATGTCATATTGAAGACCACAGCGCCTCCAAAAACTGCGCAGGTATGCGAAAATCTACCTTATAGTTCGACTTCTATGACACGGAATGGACTGCTTCACGGCGAATTTCAGAAAATTAAAACATTTATGAAGTTGTTAAATGTCATATTCTCATAATTCTATGTAATTTACATGCTGCGATAGGCTAGCTCAGCGGTCGGCAATCTTTTAGTAGACAAGGGCCATGTAGAGGCAAAATCAAGTTACGTCGGTCTCAATATACAGGATGAATTTTTCAACTGGCCGTGTATTGCTATATCCGAAACTATGAGGAATATCAAAAAACGTTGAAAAGAGTCTCGAGGCCGAATACTTGCCAGCAGGCGTAGCATGGCGCCGTAGAAAGGGGTTTTGTCGACGGAAGAATAGACAAAATGACAGAACGTAGAAATAATTTTAGCGTTTTAAGCATGGTAATGTAAAAAATATAGAAAATAAACGTTCTATTCTTCAATAGTGTACGAATGGTGTCATATTTGTGCAAAAAAACAGTCGATTTGTTTAGAAATAACGATGAAATAACTTTGTCTTTTCTTCGTAGAATAGAGATAGAATCGCCATACTACGCGTGCAGGACACAAACCTCTGATTTTTGAAAAAAATCACACCCTGTATTATTTCACCATACGATAGTGTTGTTGCTAGTAAGGATTAATTTCAAGGAATCATGCATACCTACACGCAAATCAGAAAGAAAATCCTTAGTTTATAAAAAAATTACGGGCCGCAAAGGAGTTAGCTCGCTTCATAAAACAAATTCATTCCACATTATAAAATGCAAGTGTGTAGCAGATGTACAGTTCTTCTATTTTTCAATAATTTTACACAATGTTGCCAGTGTAATTAAAACCAATATTGTTTGTTTAAGATAACGAAGGATGGCAATGTAGTGATACAAGGACAAAGATCGCAGCTACACCAAATAAACGTACCTGGGAAAGGCGTAAGTATTAATGCCCTAAACCTCGTTTAAGGACACGCGCTGCGTCGGGTGGGGCGTGGAGCGGAGCGGGCCGCCAGAAACACAAACATACTGTGATGTACAGAGTGTTTGAGGAGAAGCGGATTTACACGCGGAGCAAACAATTGACGCCGCGCAACACGCTCCGCCCGACGCAACTCGTGTCTATAGACGCGGTCCTATTTTTTTTTTTTGTAGTTTAGCTAGAAAAGTTTATTATTACATATAAGTTAGCGGCAATGTCGTGAACGGGCAGTTAGTATTCCAGATTACTTGATCTGCACTACACTCTAGTTCTCCCATCATCCCATGGTCTCTGCCGAAGTATCATTACCACATCATCTTCATCTTATCAGCTGTAGTACATTCACTGCTGAACATAGGCCTCCCCTATAGATTTCCAATAGGACCGGTTAGAAGCGGCTTGCATCCAGCGTTTGTTTATTGGTGCATTACCATATATTTTTATTATAGTTTTAGCATCGGACTGCTTTTAAATCATTTCCATTTTGTATGCTAATGCAGCGAACAATGCAGATAGGTGGGAAGAAGGGAGCGTACTAAACTTCCACAGTGCTTCAGCCAATAGACAATTAATAACATTTTTTTTACCTCGTAGATCCAATATATCCGATTGATAACCAACCCCACTCCCGTGCCGCAGAAGATAGCGGCAAAACCCACGACGCAAGCGGCCGTTCCTGCTAAAAGTTTCGTTTTGACTGATAATAAAGGTATGTAACTTTACAAACTACATAATTCGTGCTTTCTTTTAATTTCCTGGGGATCTAAAACCGCCATTTTAGCAATTATCTACTCTATTGCTTATGTAATAGAATATTCCATTTTCCGAATTTTATCGCAATGCATAATGTGAATGTGATGTTGCTAAAGTGGCATTTTTAGAGAGGTTCTCAATTCTTTCCAATATTACACACTATGCCAGCTGCTGTTGAACAAAGTTGGCAATGGGAAAACATAATCGCGCGATGAAAGCAGCCGCATATTGTGTAGGAGCAATGTGTTCAATACTTTCTATCCTAAATGCTGAGCCGCTAGTGCGAGTGCGTCACAGAAAAAAAAACTAAATACGCCGAATTTTCCGGCGAAAATACAAGTATCCATCAGCATTTAGATCAAATTATTGAGAAAAACACAACCAATACTCAGTGATATAAATAAATTCATAACATTGAGTGAATGTTAAATATGGGAAGTTACTATTTTCAAAAGTGTTTACGTTTATGTCACCAACTCCTGCTACCGCCTTTGTTTAGTACTGTGTTTTTACTAGAAATACTATAATTATTAAATAACTTCCGTGCACGTCTGTCGAGAAACTGGTCTCATGTAAACACAAGTTCAGTATTTTATTATTGAAAATGTTTCAGGTAATGTAATTCAGATGACAGCAGAGAAAATGGTCAGTGGACAGCCCCCACCTTTAGTAATAACTGGAAATACGACTGGCAAAAGTAAGTTAGAATGAGTAAATTAACTTTTTTAAACTTGCCCACACTAGGAATTTTTCCTGTATCATGGATGCCAGACCCGTAACAACTACTTGCAGATTATACAAATATTTGTTCCGTGCGGGGATCGAACCCGGGACACGAAGCCAATTTGTGTTTAACTTTTTTACTGTGTGACACCTGCAAAAAATGATAATTTTAGAAAATGGAAAACAGAAAATTCAAATCATATTGACACCCAAATCTAATTACGAAATGTTTCTCTATTCGAAACTTTTATTTGAAAATATTAAACATGGAACTATCTTTGGAATGGTTTTAAATTATAAAAGTCAGTTGTCAATATAAGTCCAAATATTTCGCTGAAGAGCTAACATTGGATTGATAAAATTGTGTTTGTTTGTGCAGTGACGACAAAACCCCAGAAAAAGTTGGTGCGAATAGCGCCCGTAGGTTTAAAACCTTCGCAACCCGTCCAGGTATGTAAAAGCAGTGAAAACTTACTTAACAAATCTACATTTTTGTACCGTGTCGTGTGAAAAGCTTCATCTTCGTATTGAATATTTAATGTTAATTATATTATCGAAATAACTCTTCAATAAATCTTGCGTGTAACGAATATTTACAGAAAATATAACTATAACCAATTGAAAATCAGTATTTCCCATCTTTAATTGCGATTTACCGTAAATTGTTCGGTTACCGTAAGCACAGAGACAAACCATTTAATAAAAATCCTTTTAATTTAATTGAGGATGGAAATCTTAAATGAATTTAAATTGCAGCATAGAGGGCGCCCCCTCTATACTGCATCCTCTTTCTGTAAAAACATCACAAACACACAATGTCAATTTAACGTCACTTATTATTTTACACTATTCTCAGAACAGGGTAGGCAGACGTCTTCAGGTCACATTTCGCAAAATATGAATAAATTCTGAATTATATAAAAACTATTAATTTTTCTCTAGCAACAACAACCATCGCGGTCTTCACAAAGTCTACTCGCACCTCTATCACCAATGGCCGAAACAACTTTGGAAGAAATGTCAGATCTTATGGACAGTCGCACTTTGACTGAAGATTTAGAGACTGAGCGGCAAGCGGAGCGGGAGCGGGAAGCGGAGCGGCGGGAGGACGAGAGAGAGTCGAAAGCGGCGCTGAGGGCGCTCATAGCGGATACTGTAGCGGAAGACTCACAGGAGGGAATGCATGGCATGCATGAAGTTGAAGTGGATTATGAGAGACGAGAGGTTAGTTACGCCCGCATATTAAGAGATTTTTTTTTGTAAAATAGAAAACTAAAAAAAAAATAGTTTTGTTTACTGCATCAAACTATATTTTCAGTTTTGACGTAAAACCTAGTTTCTACATGTACGTAAATTCTAGTTGTTTGGTTAAACGCGCTTATCTCAGGAACTACTGGTTCGAATTGAAAATTTGTTTTTGCGTTTGCATCTATCGAGGAAGGCTATAGGCTATATAATGCAATTTGGAAAAGCTAGTTCAATTATAAAAAAAAATTAGGACATTCATAGACAGTAAAGACATATTCTGATGTATCATCATGTGTTGTTCTCAGAGTCCTGTGGATGACGAGAACAGCATGGATCACGACAGTAGTCAAAGGTCGGACGAGCACCCGCTCATTGTCATACCTTCCAACTACGGCAAACAACACACTCAGATGAGGGTATGCAAACCTTCAACCTCAAGGTTGAAGGTTAATAATTAATAATAAGTTAATAATAAACCACTTAGAAATGAAACATGCTTCTTATAGCAGAGCCACACTAACGGCATTTATCCCCTTTGATATTTGCGATACTGAATCTAATACTAGCTTCTGTCCACGGTTTTACCAGCGTTATATTAAGATTTTGGCCGTATGGAGGCTCCGTCAGTTTCCTTGGGGAGCGCCGTCGACTCGGGCCTTGTCCTTGGTTGGTCGGACGGCAAGCTCCCCATTACTAGCCGTCCGCAAACCGGTGCTTATGGTAGCCGGAATATGCCCCGATATCGACGGGGCCTCCATTGGGCCAAACGCCTAACTGAAAACTGGTGAAACTGCAGGCACAAGCTAGTGTTCGTATAAATGTCCATTAACGAGATATTCAACGCGGACATTTTATTCGAAGGACATAACTTTTTTGAGTTTGGTTCAATCCTCGAATTGGTAAAGATGGGAGGGAGGGACTGTCAGACACTTATTCATTAACAACCAACTTGTTTCTGCAGAGGGTAGGTGAACCCTCTGCTTTCCAGGGCAGCGGTTTCTTGCTTAGACTGTTCCGTTACCCGTCGAATTCACCCTGAATTAATTTGGTCTCTACTGAAGAAATTCATATATTTGTTTAAAATGGCATCTCTTTTTGAACATTTTTTCTATGATTGTAGTTGACTGCCTTCTTGTTACTTACCAATATGTTGTTTCTAGGACGACATGTCAAGTTACTCTAATATGGAACAAGAAAACCTGCCTTACCTCTCCCCACGTCACTCGTCGCAAGCTCTGTCTGATAGTGGTAAGTTATAAGTTTACTTAATATGCCGAGTTCAGTTCTACGAGCGATGTGGCCTGCCCATTGCCACTTCAACTTGCAAATTTTATAAGCTATGTCGGTGACTCTGGTTCTTCGCCATATCCATGTTCCGGATTTTATCCCGCAAAGAAACTCCGAGCATAGCTCTTTCCATTGCTCGTTGAGTGACTCTTAGTCTCTCTAAAAGGCCAGCAGTCAGAGACCAAGTTTCAGAGCCATATGTCATCACTCGGTGGTGTAAAGAAATGTAAATATTCATCCTCACTACAAACAGTGTTATCATTTTTTATATCTAGATCTCCTGAATAGCATTTTTTGCAGTTTCCGAAGCAAGTTTTTTAAATCATAAAATGGGACAACTGCTTTATTTCTTCGTGTTGTGTCGTGTGTGGTCTATTGATTACAGCGTATGCATCTTTTTATTACTTGTCATATGTAGTCCATAGGACACCGGCCTAGAGAGGGAATGAGGGCAAAAGCATGAATGAACAAAATGAGCATAAACTTGGCATATTGGGCATAAATGAGTTCACGCCTAAATAAATTGCCCGGTCACAGGGCATAAAAACTAATAACATTATGAAGTAAAAAATTAAGCAGAAACTTAACTGGACAAAAAACCCAGGCAAAATGCATTTATTGGGCGTTTGTGGGCATTTGCCGGGCTTCAATGCCCCATATGTCCAGGGCATAAACCCATCTCTACACAGGCCTAGTAAAATGTAAGACAGTAAGGGACACAATCTGTTTTTTTTTCCAGAAATAATATCTGGCGACCTCGGGCTCAGGCCACGCAAGGCGTGCAACTGCACAAAGTCACAATGTCTCAAGTTGTACTGCGACTGCTTCGCGAACGGGGAGTTCTGCAACCGCTGCAACTGTAACAACTGTCATAACAACCTGGAGAATGAGGAGTTGCGACAGAAGGCTATCCGGGCATGTCTGGACAGGAACCCTAATGCTTTCAGGTAAATTTGGTTCGAATCAGACCATTGTAAGGTCAAAATGCGATGATTAAATTTATAATAAAGAAATCCACATATTTTGTAAAGTCGTAGAATCTGTTTATAACATAATAATCAGAATATAATGTTTCTTCTGTGTGGATACAGGCCTGATATCTGTGTCAGACACAGTGCAGGTTACTAGGTAGTATCATATGTCTTCAATTTATTGCTTCTAGAACTTGCCAGTTTCTTCACCTTCTAAATAATGCTTAATTATTATTATCAATTATACCTCTTTCAATTACAGGCCGAAGATAGGTAAAGCGAAGAGTGGCGGTCCAGATATTGTGAGAAGGCATAACAAAGGATGCAACTGTAAAAGGAGTGGATGTCTCAAAAACTACTGTGAATGTTATGAGGTAAGGAAAACTTTGGACTTTTTAAAGCAAAATAGTTATTCTCTGTAAAAAAAAAACAGAAATATTAATTTTTTGACTTTGGGTTCGGTCATCCTGAACATGATTCTTCTTTTGTAAATACTGGAAGGAGTTTACTGAATATAATTGTTTATTGTTGAGTATTATTAGTGTACCAATGACTACCTCCTTTATATTTTAAGTCCATTTAGAGTTTGTCTGGAAGAATTCGCTATTAGCGATAAGACCGCTATTGTTACCACAGAATTAGCAATAATGTAAAACAGGCCCTATAGCCAAACAGCAGACGACAATCGTTGTCGCTCAGCAGTCACTAATACATTTTCAACTTTATCCACTAGTGCATAAAGTTGAAAATCTATTAAAGACTGCTGAGCGATAAAGAACGAAAACGATCTGTAAACGTCAGTATATTTTCAACTTTACGCGCTGAGGTATAAAGTTGAAAATGTATAAGTGACTGCTGAGCGATAACGATTCGTCTGCTGTTTGGCTATAGGGCCAGGTTCTGTTACAATTTACAATACAGGAAACTATCTACTGCTTCAGGTCTGTTTTGTTATTCAACAAATGATTTAAAAATTAATGTAGGTACAACGACCATTTATATCTAGACGCCTCATGCACGATCTGACTAACGAAAATTATTCTGTCAAGTCGCTGAGGTACGACGTAAGCGAGGGGGACGGGGTACTGCGTCCTGATTGGCTAACGGGGACGGGGTCTGCGTTCTGATTGGCTAACTCAAGGTCAGTGCGACGAGGGGACTCACAGGAGTGGTCGAGTCACGACGGTTATAAGACTTTTTTACCTAATGTGTTGACAGACATCGGTCGCCTGTGATTAGGAGTCTAGATATAAATGGTCGTTGTGTAGGTATGTAAAATTTGTTTTTAAACTTGTGTTTCTCTCCAGGCTAAAATAGCGTGTACGACAATGTGCAAGTGCATCGGGTGTCGCAATGTGGAGGAGACGTTGGAGCGACGTCGCGACGCCATGAGGCTGCGGGAAAAACTATCAGACCCTATGTTTAGACCACCGCCTACGGGACAAGTGAAGTGAGTATGGGAATAATGTGTAAGAACATCATCATCATCAGCCTCTGGGAGAGGGAATGGGCCATAATCCACCACGCGGGCACTGCGGGTTGGTAGATGTCACATGTCTTCGAATTTTTGGTCCTAGGGCATGTCGGTTTCCTCTCGATATTTTCCTTCACCGTTTTTAGAGCAGTGGTGATGAAATAAATTACACAAAGTAATGCGCCTGTCTGGGTTCGAACCCACGACCTACTACTCGTAAGTCGGGACCGATACCACTGGGCCACCACCGCACACCTGTGTAAGAACGACATATCTAAATGATGGTATGGCCGGGTGCAGTACTCGCTACCGGCGTGTGTGTATGACCGGATGTTTTTGAAAGGAGTATGTATGGATCTTATCAGGTGGCGATCTGTAGTTTCTGCCTACCCCCAAGGGAAGAAGGCGTGGGTTTATGTATGGTATGGCGTTCCGTGCGTGTCTTATTTTTACCGAGACGATGGAAATATAAATTGAATTTGCTCTAAACTTATCTAAGAGTTCGGCACTATCATTAGTTACTGTCGCTGGCTACCCTGTGTATGTGTCGTCCCTCTGAGCTGGTCCACTGGTCTTACTTTTGTTCAGCTCGTCCCGCTACCATTTACGATATCAATAGTGTTCTTCGGTTAATTTAATACATATCAGACATCAGAAAATATCTGACGAAACATTATCACATTATAGTTTCCGCCAAATAACTCTGGAATAAAATTCGTTGACCCCCGTGTACCAATGTATTCCAATATTTCAAAAACATTCGAAAAAAAAGGGTAAAATAACCTACAAAATAACTTTTCTTTCAGAAGTCGGTGCCTTTGTTTTTTTTCATTTCATTGTTTTTTTGCCACCGACTTCTGAAAGAAAAGTTATTTTGTAGGTTATTTTACCCTTTTTTGTGGTTGTTTTTGAAGGTGGTTACATTTTTTTGAAAAAGTTTTTTATTTTACTCTTTTTAGTTTAAATATTCAACTCAAATTCTTGTCAAATAAATCATTCTCTCTCAAGTGCACAATAAGCTAATAAAATTCCCTATCTCAAAAACTACTGAACCGATTTTGATGAAACTTGCAGTATTCCGTAAGTTAAACAATACTTAGTACAACAAAAAAAGAATTACTTAAATCGGACTTGTACTTCCAGAGATATGCGAACACAAACTAAATCAGTCGATGCCTACTCCAAGCCGTTGAGGAGTTGTACCTTCCATCATCAGCTCATCCACCTGAGATGATGATTATCAGATGCAAATACTTGAACAGCTTTAGAAAATATATGAAAATGGTACTATGTGCCTATAAAATTTGAAGGTTGCCCTCGATTTCCCTGGGATCCCATCATCAGATCCTGACCTGATGATCATGGGACCAATTGGAAAGTACACCCTTTCAAACAAAAGAAAAATTTTCCAAATCGGTCCAGGCGTCTTCGAGAAATTGGGGAACATACATAAAAAAAAAAAAAAAGATTCCGACGAATTGAGAACCTCCTCCTTTTTTTGAAGTCGGTTAAAAATGTAAAGAAAGCGTCGTTACACGATCAAAACAAACGTATCGTGGTAAGAGGCGACCTTGACCTTATATTTTATTTTGAAATTCGAACGATGGTATTACGAAATTGAAAGAAAGAGAAAGAAAATAAGTTTATTTGACAAGCCTTAGGCACACAATTACAATAAAATTGATAGATTTAAAAAAATCTAAAAACCCACGTTTTTAAATGTACTAAAAATAAGAAAATAACCCTACGGGGCTGAGAGAGGGGCCACTCAAAACGTGGGGGCGTATATTATATAAGAGATTATTTATGGGATATATTTACATGACGTGTAATAGATCGTGGGTGTAACTTGCAAAGATACGCCCCCACGTTTTGAGTGGCCCCTCTCTCAGCCCCGTAGGGTTATTTTCTTATTTTTAGTACATTTAAAAACGTGGGTTTTTAGATTTTTTTAAATCTATCAATTATTTTATTATTTTTATCTTTGTTCATCGGGTTTGAAGCTACCCTGAAAATTTCAGCCTGCTATCTTATCGGGAAGTGCCTCAAAGCCTGTCCGCCATGTTGGACGTCCGCCATATTGGATTTAAGTCACGTGACTATTTTTTCGTACTCCTGACAGCAAACCCTTTCATTTGATATCCATATCTTAAGGGTGCATTTCAAATAGCCTGTCTGCCATCTTGGACATCCGTCATATTGGATTTAAGTCACGTGACTATTTTTTCGTATTCCTGACAGCAAACCCTTTCATTTGATATCCATATCTTAGGGGTGCATTTCAAATAGCCTGTCTGCCATCTTGGACGTCCGCCATATTGGATTTAAGTCACGTGACTATTTTTTTTCGTACTCCTGATAGCAAACCCTTTCATTTGATACCCATATCATAGGGGTGGATTTCAAACAGCCAGTCCGCCATCTTGGGGAGGCCGCCATATTGGATTTGTTATGACGTTTCTTAGCTAGTCATGCATTGTCATCAGAATTCAGAGCGTGTGCAAAATTTCAGCCTGCTAGCTTATCGGGAAGTGCCTCAAAATTGAGTTGCAAAAGTCCAACCGGAACGACAAACAAACAAGAAAAGTGAGTGTATAAAAACGTGGGAAAAAATAGAGGCAATGGAAAAGAACACAAAAGTAGGTACCGTGTGCCTCACGGCTGTGCCAAATAGGCTCAGTTCAGCAAAATGCCAGGCACAGGGTGCCTGACGCTGGTTTTCAACTGAGCCTTGTGTGACGTCACAGGTGTAAATCAGCTTTATAGTGTGTGAGTTAAAATAATTAAATCTATACATATAATAAATCTGTAGAAGGGTCAATTCTGTACATTGAAAATATTGAAAAAATAAATAGCGGGGGGTGTTGCTGGATCGATACCAAACCCAAATATGTGATTAAAAAAATTTTTGTCTGTCTGTCTGTCTGTCTGTCTGTATATGCAGGCATCACGTGAAAACCAACGGTTCGATTTCGATGAAACTTGGTATAATTATACCTTATTATCCTGGGCATAAAATAGGATACTTTTTATCCTGGAAAAATACGTAGAAAAAAAAAATCTATAACAAACCCTATTATGGAACCACTGGCGACACCTATTATCAAGCAAGTAGAACATTACGCCACGCCTGCCTCCATTGATTTCTAAAAAGGTTCCACCACTCACCACTAGATGGCAGTGTGCCTATGTTTTATTATAAAGTTAAACAGTAATTCAATTCTGTTATTTTTGGTTTAGAGGACCAAAAACCCGTGCTTTTCAGCGCGACCTTTTTGATTACTGTTCCGATCAGTTATTTGTAAATACAAGGTCGGAATTACTATGAAAAAAATACTTACTACAGAACGCGAGCAACAGCAGTAGCTCAATAGATCTCCTTTAGCCGTATTTGGGTCCAATAGATATTTATAAGATGTCATTGTCAGAGTTACTCAAAATGGAGAAATAAACCATCCACGCGAAGACCGACATCTGCGCGGACGGAGTCGCGGGCGGAAGCTAGTAAAAAATATGTGTAACAGAATTAAGTAAAATAAAAGTGCTGGTATGAAGACATATGCTATATATAGGTATTTATCATCAACACCAAAAACAACCCCTTAGGGATTGAATTTCGCAATATCCTGACTTAGGTAGCACCTACTTCTTAAATAGTACCCCCTTATAAAATTTGAGACTCCTTACTATCAACCCTAATAACAACCCCTTAGGGGTCGAATTTCGCAACATCCCGTCTCAGTGAGCATCTTTGGCCTTAAAAGAATCCCCATGCAAAATTTGAGACCTCTATCTATGTACCCGGGTACGTCCTTAAACTACGTCCAGCCACCGAAGGACGGGCAGCAGCGTCCTTTGTAAACTTTCGGTGACCTTACTGCGATCCCCAAGCCGCCTGCCAAGCGTGGGGATTATGGCAACCCCCCCCCCCCCCCCATTATGATTGACAACAATAGCACACGGCCCCCAGTCCCCGGCAGCTCCGCTATTCCTGGTCTGGGTAGCGGATCGGGTAACGGCGGAGCAGGGGGTGCTAAGAATCCCCGGCAGATGCCCCGCTACCACCCCCAACGGACTTTGGCCCTGGCAACACACAACATCCGCACACTGAGGACCGATGAGAAGATTATCGAGCTGGAGGAAGAATTGAGCAAAATGCGTTGGGATATCTTGGGATTATCTGAAGTCCGAAGAGAGGGTCAGGACACGATAGTTCTAGATTCCGGCAACATGCTTTTCTACCGGGAAGGAGACCGTAAATCCCAGGGTGGTGTTGGATTTCTCGTCCGCAGGTCCCTAATCAACAACGTTGTGAAAGTCGACAGTGTGTCGAGTAGGGTAGCATACCTTATACTCAGAATAACCAACCGGTATTCGTTGAAGGTCATACAGGTATATGCGCCGACCTCGACACATTCTGATGATGAAGTAGAGGCATTGTATGAGGAGATATCCGAGGCCATACATACCTCCGAAACATACTTCACCGTTGTTATGGGGGACTTCAACGCGAAGGTGGGCGCACGGAATGGCGATGAGTTGAGAGTGGGGCCATTTGGGTACGGGCAGCGAAACCATAGGGGCCAGCGGCTGGTCGACTGGAAAAGGAAGAACTTCATTTAATGAACTCCTACTTCCAGAAGCGGCCATCCAGGAGGTGGACGTGGATGAGCCCCGATGGTACTACCAGAAATGAGATCGACTTCATCATGACGACCAAAAAGCGAATATTCAGTGATGTCTCTGTGATCGCCAAGGTGAAAACCGGTAGCGATCACCGAATCGTCAGAGGCACATTGAATATCAATGTGAAGCTTGAAAGGTCTCGTCTGGTGAAGTCCACGCTCCGACTTGGTCCTGCCCACATCCAGAACCCCGAAGACTTTCAACTCGAACTGCACAATCGCTTCCAGTGCCTAACCGAATGCGAAACTGTGGACGAGATTAACAATGGGTTGGTGGAAACTGTCCAAGCTGTGGGGTCCAAGTTCTTTAAGACCCCGCACCGCAATAAGCCTCAAAAGCTCTCGAACGGAACCATCAAGTTGATGCAAGACCGGGCCGAGATGAGGCTGCAATCTTCAGCTGACATGTCGGAATATGGCAAACTCAATAGACGAATCTCTAAATCAATGCGACGTGACCTGCGTGCCTATAGTGCGGCACGGATCAAAGAGGCTATCGAGCGGAACCAGGGCTCAAAAGTCTTCGCAAAGAATTCGTCTATTGGGCAAAGCCAAATGACAAAGCTGAAGATTAACGACGGCAGCATCATTTCGAAGAAGCCGGAGATCCTGAGAGAGCTTGAGAGGTTTTACGGACAGTTATACACATCAACACGACAACCCAGTGTCGGTACAGTTCGAGACGCAAGAGCTAAACTGACTCGACACTACACTGAGGATATCCCGGACATCAGCCTGTACGAGATTAGAATGGCTCTTAAACAGCTAAAGAATAACAAGGCGCCGGGTGAAGACGGAATCACAACAGAACTTCTGAGAGCGGGTGGAAAACCGGTACTTCTGGTCCTCCAGAAGTTATTTAATTCCGTCATACTCGAAGGTACTACGCCAGAAGCATGGCACAGGAGTGTGGTTGTTCTTTTCTTCAAAAAGGGTGACAACACCTTGTTGAAGAACTACAGGCCAATCTCACTTCTGAGCCATGTATACAAGCTGTTCTCAAGAGTCATTACGAACCGTCTCGAACGCAGGTTTGATGACTTCCAGCCTCCCGAACAAGCCGGTTTCGGAAAAGGTTTTAGTACTGTAGACCACATACACACGCTCCGCCAGATTATACAGAAGACAGAGGAGTATAATCGGCCATTATGTTTAGCGTTTGTGGACTATGAAAAGGCCTTCGATTCAATCGAAACCTGGGCAGTATTGCAGTCCCTCCAACGATGTCATATCGACTATAGGTATATCGAAGTGTTGAAGTGTTTGTATAGAAACGCCACCATGTCCATCCGACTTCAGGAAGAGAGCAGGAAACCAATCCAATTGCAGAAAGGCGTGAGACAGGGAGACGTTATTTCTCCGAAACTGTTCACGAACGCGTTGGAGGACGTTTTCAAGCTCTTGGAATGGAACGGATTCGGCATCAACATCAATGGCGAATACATCACTCACCTTCGTTTTGCCGATGATATAGTCATCATGGCAGAATCGTTGGAGCACCTCAATGCTATGCTCAGCGACCTCAGTATCGTTTCCCAACGGGTCGGCCTTAAAATGAACATGGACAAGACGAAAGTCATGTCGAATGTCCATGTGGCACCCGTACCGGTTGTTGTTGGGAATGATACTCTCGAAGTTGTAGACCATTACACTTACCTTGGACAGATTGTTCAGTTAGGTAGGTCCAACTTCGAGAAAGAGGTCGCCCGAAGAATCCAACTCGGATGGGCAGCGTTTGGGAAGCTACGTGATATCTTCTCATCGAGAATCCCACAGTGTCTCAAGACAAGGGTGTTTAACCAGTGTGTGTTGCCAGTGATGACATATGGCTCTGAAACGTGGTCTCTGACTGCTGGCCTTTTAGAGAGACTAAGAGTCACTCAACGAGCGATGGAAAGAGCTATGCTCGGAGTTTCTTTGCGGGATAAAATCCGGAACATGGATATTCGGCGAAGAACCAAAGTCACCGACATAGCTCATAAAATTTGCAAGTTGAAGTGGCAATGGGCAGGCCACATCGCTCGTAGAACTGACAACCGATGGGGAAGAAAAGTTCTCTCATGGCGACCACGGACCGGAAGACGCAGCGTAGGCAGGCGACCACTAGGTGGACCGACGACATCGTGAGGGTCGCGGGCAACCGTGCGATGCAAGTGGCGAATTGTCGTTCGGCGTGGCGGTCTAAGGGGGAGGCCTATGTTCAGCAGTGGACGTTTTCCGGCTGATGATGATGAATAGAAGAATAGAATAGAATATATATTTATTTGATATAGGACACACACACAGAAATAACAATAATAAAAAATACAATTGAAAATACAATAAGAATTTTGCTGAGCATGTCCACACCAAAAGGTAAGGTGATGATCTATCAACACCAAAAACAACCCCTTAGGGGTCGAATTTCCCAACATCCCATCTTAAGTATCACCTACGTCCTAAAAAGAACTCTCATGTAACATTTGAAACTCTTAGTACCTACTTGTAGTAACAAAGTTTCATACAAACCATCCATGCCGAAAAACAAACCCTTAGGGGTCGAATTTCACAACATCCCGTCTTAGTGAGCATCTTTGTCCTTAAAAAAATCCCCATGCAAAATTTGAGACCTCTATCTATCAATGCCAAAAACAACCCCTTAGGGGTCGAATTTCGCAACATCCCGTCTAAGTGAGCATCTACCTCCTAAAAGTATTCCCCATGCAAAATTTGAGACTCCTAGCACTTTTAATAACGAAGTTTCAAACAAACTATCAACACCAAAAACAACCCTTTAGGGGTTGAATTTCGAAAACCCCCTTTCGTAAATAGCACCTACTTCCTAAAAAGAACCTGCACGCAAAATTTAAAACTCCTAGTACTTCTTGCAACAAAGTTTCATACAAACTGTCAACCCCAAAAACAACTCCTTAGGGGCGTAATATCGCAAAATCCCTTCTTAGCGAGCACCTACGTCCTAAAAAGAACCCCTATGCAAAATTTTAAACCCCTAGCACTAGTAGTTTCCGAGATTTCGTGTCCTATGAGTGAGTGACCTTTTGCTTTTATATATATAGATTTATAGGTGTAATAAAAGTGTATAAAATTGTACTGTTCAGACAAATTATGTGACTGTCAGAAAGACAAATCGCAGAAATGCACTATACCCACTTCAATGACGGCAGCCGAGCGCGCCGTGAAATTCGTACGATGCATTATTAGGATCAATGACCTTTATTCCATACTTATTTGGCGTTGACTATAGCATATCTATCTAGAATCGTCATTAAACATCAACTGACGCAAGTTTTGGTTCGACAAAACTGTGTCTTGAGTGCTAAAAGACTAGTAGAATATTTTTAACATTTTTTATTTTTTGCAGACAACCATGCAGCTTCATGACGTCGGAGGTGATCGAGGCGGTGTGCCAGTGTCTGCTTGCGGCCGGCGTGGAGGGCGGGGAGGCCGGCGAGCACGACGGCGAGCACGACCAGGAGCACGAGCAGCGCGAGCCCCGCGCCGACCAGGACCCGCTGCGGGACGTCATCGAGGAGTTCGCGCGCTGTTTACAGGACATTATCGGCGCCAGCCACCAGTCCACCTCCCTCTCCGTGTTTGATGATGTGAGTATGAACTTGAACCTTTTTTTTTGTATTTCATCTGGCAGGTCAACCTCTAGTTAGGTTGTGTACTGCTCAACCGGACTTTTCTGTGGATGCCTTAAGAATTTAAGGCCTCCAGCCAAAAACTAAGCGACCACACGCTAAAGACCTCAGTTTAGGGCGTCGCTGCAGGGCAGCAAGGGACAGGCTGGATCTCAATGAATTTGGGTCAATTTGCTTTTTGAACCTCTTGATATAAATATAACAGACCCCTCCCGTTTCCTCTACTGCCTCTACGACGGAAAAACGGGTATCGACTACTTTGCTGTCTAACAAGTAACTCGTTTTTAACAAACTATAACGCCAGCTCTATTCTCTCCCTTTCAACACTGGTGTTAGGACAGCCGATGGCTCAATGTGTTTTTGCTCATAGGTTAATTCGCATCTAGGAGTAAGAAAACTGAAAGACCATTATACTTCTTCAACTAGCAGTGCCCTTTACTAACATGAAACAAATAGAGAAAAATATCGTTGTATAATTGAAATTCGAGTTCTGTGGTCAATATAATCTAAGCTGTAATTTTTGTCTTACAGGGTCCAGTGTAGCATGAAGTTCATAATTAAGCAGCCATTAGACAAAGTGATGTTATTTTATAATATGATAGTCATAGGATGGCAAATCTCAATAGTGACGGACAAGATGTTATGATTCCATAATTATGTAATAATATACTTTCATGTGATGAATACAATACAGCAATAACTAGCTAAATATGATGATATATAAATAACATAGGATAGTTCACCACTAATCACTTGTACCGCTTTGACAAAGACTGTTGTAATATAAAATTGCGATGCACTCGCGACATAACATAAAATTATGCACTATCCATTATCAGAATGGAATAAAATTGTACATTGTATTAGCGAATTGTCAGATTTTTATAAATTGTTTTTGATACACATGTAAATAATGTTGTTGTAAATAAAATAATTTACTAGTCTTAAGAATACCTTTGAGATAAGGTAGATAAAACTGTAAATATAAATAATAAAATGTAAAAATTCTTTCTATAAACTCCTTTTATTTAAAGCAGTATATAAGATAATCCACTACACCTGCGAGCAACAAAATGAAACGCCCAAATTACGATTCTGTAAACACAATTAAAACGTTATGATAATTAAGACATGGACATAAAACAATACGCAATATGTACGAAATCACGGCATCGGCTGTCAGACTTCGCCCTCTACAATAATGGTACTAAAAATAGCACATATCGACTATAAATACGGTTAGTCTTCAGTAAACCTCGTCCGTGTGCGGTTACCGGTTGGTTTACGTGTGCTCGTAAACCTAGTTGCGGACAGAATGACCGCGCTACGGACCGCTAAGTACGAAGTAAAGACCTCTGAGTTACTCGGCAGGTGTGTTCCAACTTTAAAGGACCTAAAGTTATATTTCTTCGCATGCCCGTATTATATTTGTTGGTGTTTATTCGTCACTAAACTACCCACCATTAAATTAATCTGGAATAATTCAAATAGTGTGTTATAAATGAGATGGTTCCAACAAACTGACCTACCCCGGAAGTCATAGCGTGATGCTGCTGTGTGATTTATTTAGGCCACGAGACTGTGACATAATGTATAGTGTGTGCTAATGAATTACTTGCGGGCTTTGGGTTATAATAAACATTCGAAGTGGAATTTGAACAATGCTTTTAAAGTTTGATTTTGATATCGAATCGATTGAAACTTGTAAAGTATGAATTTAGATAATTTTAATAGCGATCGATGACAAGCATGCTGGAAAAGGCATTTACAAAGTTCAAAGTTGATTTGATTTGTGTTGCACGTGAATTTGTTTTCTTTGAAGACTGCAGTCATAGAGTACATTGTATACAACGCGTTATTTTTTGTTTATGCGAAAGCCGATACACCTGTCTAGTATTTTGTGTAAAGAATCTATGTACAAAATTTTAAAACCATATCATAAAAAATCACAAAGTTAATAATAATAATAAGCTTGTACATTACCCGGTAGTCCGTTCAAAAACATGCTCATTTCGCGGTACACCCGCGTAAACCGCGTCTCCTGTGTTATACAAACGTGATAATAGTTTGGCAATAGGTACCTCACCGTACGGTGATTGTATTGTAATTAACTGGTAATATTTAATTAAAATATTTTTGAAAAAAAAATATGACATGGTGTAAAAATTATTGAATCAGTTACTGATTCTGAAAAAACTATATTCAGGTTTCGCATATACTTAAAATAATGTTGTACCTATAGGGGTAACCTATATACAAATGTACTCTATGGGGGTAATTGCAGTATAGAAAAAAACAAAAACCTACAAAGAAAATGACAAAAAAATAGTGTAAGCAAAGAGGTTCGCATTCCTCACTTCTAGCTCGCCTGTCCTCATTTTATCTATTGAGCTATAATATCTTATTGCACACGACATCTTATATGAGAATAAACTAAAAAACATAGTGGACTCTTCTGTTTAATGTGACGACACGATTGGCGCAGGGGTTGAGCAATCGACTGCTGCGTAACGTGTCGCCGGTTTGATCCCCGCACGGAATAAATATTTCTATGCCCTATAAGTAGCCGTTCCGGGTCTGGGTATTTGCGTATATGAGTTTCTATGTTTGTAAACGCACCCACAATACAGGAGAAATTCCTAGAGCCGAGAAATAAAAAAAAACAAAATATACATAATTATATTCTTGCATCTTCAAGATACCTAGTAGCCGCGAGAGACTTAAAGGCAGGCGAGACAATTCTCTCAGATGAGCCATTCGTGCTGGGTCCAAGCAGCGAATCTTCGCTAGTATGCTTCAACTGCTACCTGCCTCTGATGAGCAAGTTTGTCGTCTGCAAGAAATGTGCGGTGGCTCCGATATGTCCCGGGGAGGGGTGCCCTGAACATCTTCATAAGAGTAAGTAGAATGGAAGGTCTGGCCATGTTGTGAGGTAAAGATAAAGGCTGTGTGAGGAAGAGATTAAAGGTCAAATCACACCGAGTCGCGACGCTGCCGCTGTGTACACATTTCAGTAAGAGCGACTCAAAATCTAGCTTCATTTACTACACGAAAAGATACACAATTCCAGTATCGACGCATCACTTCTCGGTGTCTACTGACCCTAATTCCGAAAGGTTATTCGGTTATTCGTCAATAATTTTTGCAAAGGGTCTTCTGCCTGTTTTGTTTCAAATGGTAAACACATTTCTTGTTGTTTATCATCACCAATACCTGATCGGATATATCTAATCTATCTAATATTAATAATGAAATAATTAATTATTTGTAATCTTTCAAATAATTAATTATTTCTCTAATTGTCATTATTGTTTGTTGTGTCGTGTCATTGTCATTGTTATGGGTACATGCCTGAAATAAATACTATTTATTTATTTATTATAAATGCGAAAGTTTTGATGTTTGTTACACCATGAAGTTAGAAAACGGCTGAACGGATTTTGATGAAATTTGGCTCGGAGATAGGTTTATAACGTGTAAAGTTCCCTTTTTTTTTTTTTTTTTTTTTTTAGGGTGGCAAAATCATCAAATGAGTCCTCCCGCCCTGGGTGGGGCGGGAGGGACTGTCAGACTCTTACTGACTAAAATCCACCCGTGTTCCGTCGGATGCCCTTTACGTTCCGGGGCCACGGTATCCTGGATTAAGAAAAATCCGCGACCCCGGCAGGCATTTGGCCCCATAAGGGGCCCCGTCGGTGACGCGTGAAACACGACGCGCCACCGACCCGGGCTTGGTACCTGGTCGGACGGCGAGCATACCCATTACTCACCGTCCGCAAGCCCGCTCCGCCGCTGTGCCCTCTGCTGTTCAGAGGGACACGCGTTGGAGCGTCCACCCGACAGGCTATTTGCATACGGGCAAAGAAACCCCTTAGGCACACAGTGCCTAAGGAGAGTTTTTGCCCGCATCCCAGGGCGCACCGGCCCGAAAAACTGGTCTTCCCCCCGGACGTATCCGAGAGGGAACTCCAGTCCACGGACGCACGTGGAGGTTTCCTGTCTTAGCACCCCGTGTAAAGTTCCCTTGAGATAATTTTCAAGTTATCTAGATGCGAGCGAAGACGTTGGCAACAGCTATTCCAATATTCACACATTCCCACAGTCCGATATGCACATATTCTATAGAATATAATCATAAAGTGCCTTAACTACACCAGCGAGCAAAAGTATGAAATCACTTGGAATTGATCCGGGATAGCTCCTTAAATAATGGCGCGCTTTGAATGAATTTGGTTTAAAGCTAACAATTAAACCTTTAAAACTGTACTATTTTCATTATTCTTAACTAGTTATTAAGAACTCAAAATCGTATGGAATCGGAGTAAGTGATTCCATACTTTTGGTCGCGAGTCTAGATTGTACGTGTTGTCCGCAAGACCTTGTACCTCAAGAGAACACGCGTTTACGAGCATCGACACTCAAACTGTTTCTAATAAATTCAGTACACTAGAATGCCAGCGAAGATAGCCGATTCGCCGGCTATAAAAAAATAAAACAGCTGTTTCATATAAAAGAAGATAATGAAACAGTTGTTTTTTAAATAACCGGCGCACAGTATTTCAACACTGATTTATTTATACAATGTTTTCTAATTGTATCGAGGAGAATTTTATTGTTCTACTAGCTGACCCGGCAAACGTTGTTTTGCCATAAAAAATAGAAATTAAAAATTTTGTCTAAAAAATAAAAAGAAATTTAGGGGTGGACTACCCCTAACATTTAGGGGGATGAAAAATAGATGTTGGCCGATTCTCATAGATACCGGATAAGCACAAAAAATTTCATCAAAATCGGTCAAGCCGTTTCGGAGGAGTATGGCAACGAAAACTGTGACACGAGAATTTTATATATTAGATTGTAATCTTTGGCGGCACGGTTTGGTGGTTGCGCTGGTCGCGGGTTCGATTCCCACACGGAACAATTAATATTTGTATGACCTACAAGTAGCTGGTCCGAGGTATGCGAGTTTCTGTGTTTGTAAACGCACCCACACACGAAAAACTAGGGTAAGGCAAAGTTTAAAAGGGAACTTTGTAGTAATAAAAGGTTTTATTTTCTAGAATGGCACTCTGACATGGAATGTGATTTCTTCAGAAGTGTCAAACTGAGCAATGGCTTACAACCAATGACGATGGTCCAAAATGTAGGATCTCTACTAGTACTGCGAGCTTTCATGAAGAGAACAGTTGATGCTCAAGCTTGGAATGAGTTCATGCAATTGGAAACTCATTTAGAGGACAGAAAGGGTACCAGTGTTTGGGAATTTTCTGAAAACACTGTCAAGGTGGTAAATCTCAAGATTTTTTAAATATATTTCTGCATGATCAGATGCGATGTCTCTTAAAAATTAGTGTTTCGTTCTAAATTTATTACACATGACTGAAATAAAAAACTTAAAAAAAAAATGTAACCGACTTCCCACAAAAAAGTTCTAAATAACCTACAAAAAAACTTTTCTTTCGAAAGTCGGTGACTTTCTTTTTTATTTCATTGACTTTTTGTCAAAAAAAATGTAACCGACTGGTTACATTTTTTTTTGAAAAAGTTTTTTATTTTAACCTTTTTAGTTTCAATATTCAACCTTCTTACATGTACACTAAAATATTGTAATCCGTAGCACCGGTGTTAACATCGTCCATGTATGTACTCTTACCTGACTCTTACACAATGAGCTAAAAATGAAAACTACTGCACCAAACTAAATGAAAATTTTATGGGACCAAATGGCAGATATACTGTATTGAACAAAAAAAGAATCATCGAAATCGGACCAGAAACCTTGGAGTAATCGGTGTAGACAATGTTGAAAACTTTTTAGTTGTTTTTTGTTGATTTTTCAAAAAGTGCTAGTCCGATTTCGATAAAATTTTAATGGGACCATTCGGGAAGTATACCCTTACCCTCCAACAAAAAAAGATTTTTTCAAATCGGTTGGTAAACGACGGAGTTATGCCCGAACAAACATAAAAAAAAAATATATAAACATCCGAATTGAGAACCTCCTCCTTTTGGAAGTCGGTTAATAAAAGACGGTGTACTCCTGCAAGGTATCAAATTCTTCAACTTTTGTTTCTGCCGCTTCTAAGCTATATACATATAGAAAAACCTAGCTTATAAATTGAATGCACACCTAATGAGGCCATTTATTGCCCAAAAGTACAGACGCCAGCACATCCAGCCACCTCAATCTGTCAAATTTTTTCAATAGATTTTCAACCTTATCACAATAGTGGAAGGTTAATGTTCGATTGGTAAAATCTGACAGTTTCGGGTAGGTTGACCTGCTGGCGTCTGTACATAAAAGTTGTATTTGAGTGATAGGATAACTCAAATAAAACTTTTATACTCGTGGCAGTATTATTTTGCGTGGTACCATTACCAAAGGCGTTTAAGTTTTTTTTTTTTGACCTCTATTGTCCGACTCCCCCATTCCCTCGACTTCTCTCGATGCTGTGCTTCTTATTGCCAAGAGGAAGTTTTGCCCATTAATTTCATTTGACCCCTTTTCTATTGTATTCCAGTTCATCCAATCACTAAGCATAATGGACGATATACCAGACGAGGACCTGATCCAAAAGATATGTGGTGCTATTGACGTCAACAGTTTTGAGGTCCGAGGCCCGCCTCTCCCTGCTATTGGTTGCGCAGAAGTTTTGCGCGGAGTGTACTTGAAAGCTGCGTTATTGGCGCATGACTGCGTTGGGAATACTCACATGTCTATCAATGATAATAATCTGTTAGTGTGTCATGCTAGCACTAATATCAAGAAGGGAGAACCTATTTTTTATAATTATACTGATCCTTTGAAGGTGAGATACTGTTTCATATCTTCATAATACAATTGTAATTTCAAAAGTTTGTCAGGATTGATGGGTGTTTGTTACTTTCTCACACAAAAACTACTCCAACGATTAGGATGAAAGGCACACAGATGTTAGTTCCGTACGTCCGAATGGAAAAAACCGGAACTCGTATAAGATCAATCGTGTTTCCGTCTGTCCGCCCTTCACAGTAAATTTTCCTCGAACCCACTCGATAAATTTTATTTCTTAGTATAAGCTAGCGAAGCCGTGAGCGGATAATGAACCTCTGTTAAAACTTTTTGTTACGAGAGTTATTGAATAAAGCTGCCATACGTCTAGTTCTTCCTGCGATTCAACCAACATTGGTGCTTTCTGATATTCTTGAAAAGTTTATACCGATGGAAATGATGGCAGTAACAAAAGAAAACACCTTCAAGATGTTATTTTACTGGATGTCGCATTATTTTTCTGCAGGGAACTTCGATACGCCAGCAGCATCTAATAATCGGAAAGTACTTCAAATGCACCTGTAACAGATGTTCAGATATCACGGAGATTGGAACCCACATGAGCTCCGTCATTTGTCCTGAATGCAAGACCGGTTATGTGTCACTAACTAGCCCTAAAGAATGGACGTGTGAAAACTGCAGTAAAACCTTTGAGGACAATAATATTGGGTTTAAAGTTAAATGCTGTATGGATAAGTTTGGAGTTATAAGTAAGTAAACAGGTGTTTTAATTTTTTAAATACAATTACTTAATTGATTACTGTAGGTAATTAGCTATCTCCTCATTCCATGTAGTACCACTTAGTTGTTCCCTTTGGTTTTACTCCCAATGTTCCGCTCCTATATATATCTATTTCTATAGCTATTTCTTCTATGGGCGCGTTTACAAACATAAAAAGAATAGAAACTCACACACACAGACACCCAAACAACCACTTCTAGATCATACAAACATTTGTGCCGTGCGGGGATCGAACCGGTGACACGCTGCGCAGCAGTCGATAGTTCAGCCACTGGGCCAACCGTGCGGTCGATATTCGAGCTGATGTCATGAAAAGTCTTGCGTTTAAGGGTGCATAACCAGAAAGTTGGCAATGTCGCAAATAGCTGTCAAATATTTACAAGTTTTAATTAATTTGGTAATTTTACTGTTTGAAAATAAGAAATATGGCTCTGTAGTGCACTCAAAAATTGATTTGGGAATGCAATAATTAATATCGTAACACCGAATGTATAGTTTTAGATGTAAAAAAAGTATTTGGAAACTTTCCAAATGCTTTTTTTACATCTGAAACAGTTAAAACATCAAATTCAGTGTTTTAATTGCATTTCTATATCAATGTTCTAGTGCACTACATAGAGATATTTCTTATTTCCATACAGTAACATTGCTAAATTAATTAAAACTTGTTAATATTTGACAACTATTTGCGACGTTGTCAACTTTCAGAATAAGCGCTCTTAACATAACTTTATTTCACAGACAAAAAAGATGAAAAGGAACTCGAGGAATACATAAGGAACGTATCCCTAATTCTGGCTCCCAACCATTATTTACTACTGGAAGCCAAACAGCGTCTGGCGGGAGTGTTACGAGACACCATCAACAGGGAACCGCGCCCAACGAAGAAACTCATGAGGCGTAAGATGGAACTGTGCAAGGAAATACTTCCTATACTAGAAATATTATGTCCTGGAATTTCTAGAACGAAAGGTACTATTTACTTAATTTGTTGACCTGTATTTTCTTACTGCTGGATAAGGGTCCTCCCGGTCCTCCCCATACTCCTCCTCATCATCATCAGCCTATAAATGTTCCCACTTCTGAGACACAGGCCTCTTCTCTGTGAGAGGGAATGGGCCATAATCCACTACGCGGGCCTTTGCGGGTTGGTTGATGTCATTATGTCTACGAATTTTTGGTTCTACGACATGTGGTTTCCTCACGATGTTTTCCTTCACCGTATTGAGAGCAATGGTTATTAAATAAATTTCACAAAGGAAAGCGCCTGGCTGAGTTCGAACCCACGAACTACATCTCGTAAGTCGGGGCCGATATCACTGGGCCAGCACTGCTCTCCTGTTAATATCCTTGGAAATACTTCTATGTCGTATTATAAAGGCTACATTTTGTGGACTCCACAGCGTCCAAATTACAACAAAAAAAGAACTCAATAAACCTACACACAATATATACTCAAAACTTGTTTATTTTAAATCAAATTCGATGTTTTAAAATTTCAGCGATCACATTATACGAGCTTCATGCTGCAATGGTCCAGTTAGCTAAAAAGCTTTTTGACGGGGGAGAAATCACAGTCACAGCGTATATGGTGAGAAAGCAATAAAATTACTTAAAATAAAACTAGGCGCGAGTTTAATATTAGAGGCGGAGAGATGTGGACTAAAAATATTACTGTTTACAGGATGAATTAATGGCTGCCGAGAAATATTTGAAACGGTCTCTCGAAATGCTGTTCATCGAGCCAGGTAACTCTCCGGAAGGCGAGTTATGTGCTAAGGCACTTGAAGAATATAGAGCGTTGAAAACTACGATGAACAGTGTGCTAGACGCTATACATGCCGAAGGAAAATCATATGTCTGTGCCGCGGAAGGGAACAGTTCCGAACAGCAATAAATAAATCTATTTTTAAAAGAGATGTATCGTTTGTTTCTGTCACGTTATGGCGTTGACCGCTGACCGCATTCCCTGCCTATCCTATTTTCTTTGAACTGCGTTATGTAACAGAGACGTTCGAGAAATATTCGTCCAAAAATGGAGGAGAAGTGTTCGTCTAGGAGTGTTCGGTAATATTTTTTGTTACTAAACTTTGAGAAATAATTGAATGTAAATGAAATGATTGAACACTTGCCTTGGAAAAATGGAAACAATTTGCTGTATTCTATTACAATAAAATAAATCTATACGTCATGGTATTCGTAAACCAAAATATAAAGGTGACACGTTGACGTTTCTAAACTAATGGGAAACTGTCAAATGAAATGTCAAAGTAGTGCTATTTGTGCGAAAACGAAAAATCGTCGTGGTAGGAATAAAAAATTAATTCGCTGTTATTGAATGATCAATGCTCATTAAAACCTTATAAATAAAGCTATCAAATCTTGTGTTTACAATAAAATATTATTATTCATTCATCATACCGCTAATCGTGAGTGTACACTTGGATTTGTGGAGGTGAATTAAATTGTCCGTAATTGTTTAGTAGTTGCAGCTGCTATTATTTAATTAACTTGATAATTTGTTTTATATTTCATTAGTCCGGTTATGGCGGATCAGTCATCAGTGTTGGCTTTGGTGATACTGGCAGTTGGGGTAACTGTGCACTTCTCTTTGCATAAGGTGGAAGAGGGCCATGTAGGCGTCTATTATCGAGTAAGTAATACCTATTAATATACCTATACTAGTGCTACATATTCGCAATTACAAAAATCGTTTTATTCATATTAAATGAAAGAGAATTTAGAAAATGTAGTTGGCGCTGGGCCAGGTCTGGCTATCAAAGAATCAGACTTTTCACAAACTATTATTCATGTAAAGTCAAATAGAAAACACAAGTAGGTATTGGTTGCTTCCTTGCCTCTGTAAAATCTCCTCCTGAGAAAAACCTGTCGAAATTTATTGAGCATTCAAAATTAAATAAAATCTTATAGCCAAGAGGGAATTTCATGTTTTGTACCTACAGCTGATTAAATGTAATGCCTATTCATAAAGAAAGATAATGCCAGTCAATAGTTCTGTTGGCAATTGGAAAACAAACAATGCAATGACAATGGATAAGGAAAAAGTCAGAGATAAGCCGACATTTTTGCTGACTAAATACCAATTGCACTTTGCCTTTCTTCTTGTATCTGTTATCTATTTGTTCAAAATACACATTCCAAATACCACAATAAGTTAAACATCTGTTGAATACTTGTCTAAGAAAATTGTCTAATTACCCTTATATCAAAGTCAAATGCCGTTTTGCAGTTGACTGATTTTTAAGAGAAGTGTTCAACAGATGTTTTATTTTTTTGTAGTAAGAAGGAATATGTTTTCTGAATGGTTAAATTGTTTTTTAATCATTAAATTAGTTAACTATAGCATTTAGTTCAATTTATTGGCAGTTAGAGAGGGATAGCAAGTCAGCAATATCTGGCATACAGGCTTATTTTCAGGTTTCTCTGTAAAACAGTCGGCAACACCGACACTGACTAATGATGGTTATTTTAAGAAGCAGGATAATAAATTTAATTTACCCAATGTCCTTATTTTCAGGGAGGGGCTTTGCTCCCAGTAACCAGTCAGCCGGGCTTCCATATGATGATTCCGCTACTAACATCATATAAATCCATACAGGTTAAATTTTTTTCTATGCTAAGTTGTGGCTAAATAATTTGTAGGAGGATTGACCTTCAAAGGTTTTATTCGCCAAAATGGGTCCGTAGGTCCCTCGCTACGTTGCTAAGAGAAAATTCTATTTTACGAATTTTATCATAGCATACTTTTGCAAAATTCGTCACATGGTATATTTTATTCTATTGCTGAAGCAATAGAGTTGATAAAGAACAATTTTAGCAACATTGATAAAGTGACGATTTTAGACTTGCTGGTCATCTCCATAGATGAAAAAGATAGTCCAGAATACTTTAGTTTTTTTTTACTGGCAATTTTATTGGTTAATGTAGTAGGAAACGGCAATGGCTTATCAATTGAATGAAAGATTCAATTGACTAATGAGGTTTAAGTAATGTTGATTCAGTAATTGGTTATCAAAGACAACTGTTACAATGGAAGTATGGACTAGCCTGTTTCTGTATCAGTGAAATGGTGATAACATGAGCTGAGATGTTATCAAGTGTAATAGAATCAAAACTACTCAATGATTCATGATAATAATAAAGTATTTTGTAATTAAAGTGAAATTATCAAATTTTAATGCAGATTTGGATAATTTGCCGCCAAATTATACAAATAGCATTTTAAAACCTTTTGTCTAACATACACAAATACCTGGAAAAAAGTCTTATAGATCATAAAAAAATTTGCTTAGCGGGAATCGAACCTGCGACACGCAGCGCAGCAGTCACAAAAAGTGTCTCAGTAGCTTATCGCTCTCTCTGTCGCCACTTTGTAATATGTATGTTTATGTATAAAATCAATATGGTGCCTTTAGTTCCGAATTTGCCCACAAATCAAATTATTCTAGTTATGTTTGCTAACTTGATCATGAATACTAATGTCTTTATGTTATAGACCACTCTTCAAACTGATGAGGTGAAGAATGTGCCGTGTGGGACAAGTGGCGGTGTCATGATATACTTCGAGCGTATTGAAGTGGTGAACAAACTGGAACCTCCAAGTGGTAATTACTCTTTTTAGGGTTCCGTACGTCCGAATACAAAAACGGAACCCTTATAGGATCACTCGTGTGTCCGTCTGTCTGTCGCTTACAGTCAATTATCTCCGAATCTACTAGACCGATTGGGTTGAAATTTGGTACACATATCAATTCCTGTGACCCAAGCACAGAGGTGTGACGTGAATAGATGAAATCTGTATGTGGGAGGTAATTTTTGGGGGGGAAGGGGAAAATGAAAAAAAAAGTTTTGAAAACTGCATCGTGTGACATATCAAATGAAATGTCTTGTTGAGACAATCTTAAATGTATTTTTTTTGTAATTTTAAAATAAATAGTTTCCAAGTTATTCAAGAAAATAGACGAAATTTGACCATTCCCCCTCCCCTCTTATCTCCGAAACTACTGAACCTAAAATTTTGAAAAAAATACAGTAATTAGTTTTCTACTTATAGATTATAGGAAAACCTATAACAAGTCCATATCTGTATATGGGAGGTAATTTTTGGGGGGGAAGGGGAAAATTAAAAAAAAAAAATTTGAAATCTGCATCGTGTGACATATCAAATGAAAGGTATTGTTGAGACAATCTTAAATATATTTTTATTGTAATTTTAAAATAAACAGTTTCCAAGTTATTCAAGAAAATAGACGAAATTTGACCATTCCCCCCCCCCTTATCTCCGAAACTACTGAACCTAAAATTTTGAAAAAAATACAGAAATTAGTATTCTACTTATAGATTATAGGATAACCTATAAGAAGTCCATATCTGTATATGGGAGGTAATTTTTGGGGGGGGAAGGGGAAAATTAAAAAAAATATATTTGAAAACTGCATCGTGTGACATATCAAATGAAAGGTATTGTTAAGACAAACTTAAAAGTATTTTTTTTGTAATTTTAAAATAAATGGTTTCCAAGTTATTAAAAAAAAATAGACGAAGCTTGACCATTCCCCCCCCCTTATCTCCGAAAATACTGAACCTAAAATTTTGAAAAAAATACAGGAATTAGTTTTCTACTTATAGATTATAGGATAACCTATAAGAAGTCCATATCTGTATATGGGAGGTAATTTTGGGGGGGGGAAGGGGAAAATTTAAAAAAAAAATATTTGAAAAGTGCATCGTGTGACATATCAAATGAAAGGTATTGTTGAGACAAACTTAAAAGTATTTTTTTTGTAATTTTAAAATAAATGGTTTCCAAGTTATTCAACAAAAACAGACGAAGCTTGACCATTCCCCCCCCCCTTATCTCCGAAACTACTGAACCTAAAATTTTGAAAAAAATACAGGAATTAGTTTTCTACTTATAGATTTTAGGATAACCTATAAGAAGTCCATATCTGTATATGGGAGGTAATTTTTGGGGTGGAAGGGGAAAATTAAAAAAAAATATTGAAAACTGCATCGTGTGACATATCAAATGAAAGGTCTTGTTGAGACAATCTTAAATATATTTTTTTTTGTAATTTTAAAATTAATAGTTTCCAAGTTATTCAAGAAAATAGACGAAATTTGACCATTCCCCCCCCTTATCTCCGAAACTACTGAATCAATTTTTTTTTTTAAATACAGAATTTAGTTTTCTACTTATAAATTATAGGAAAACCTATAAGAAGTCCATATCTGTATATGGGAGGTAATTTTCGCTATAAGAAGTCCATGATATTAAAATAACATGGTTAATCACTCAATATTGTGCGTACCAATTTGGGTCAGATTAAAAAAAAAAGTGATAGGTAACATCGTACGGAACCCTCTTCACGCGAGTCCAACTCGCACTTGGCCGGTTTTTTTTTTAAACTTATTCCATTTTATAGCTGCATTCCCTCGCCGACCTTTAACTACATTTGGCTATGCAACATTAATATTGAAGCCCTATGTGCGAGCTTAATGGCATTCTTTTACTTTCTTTCAAATACCAAAATTTTTAGTTAAAATATTTGGAGTGAATATGAATCAGCAAAAAAACATGAAAGTACTATTTATACCACATATAAACTCACTCCTTTTCTCCAAGTGGGTAGGCAGAAACTACAGAATGCTGATTATGATCTTACTACTTTGCTTCGTCAAATAAAATGTTCGTCACTGTTTTTCAGTGCTTGACATGGTGCGTAACTTCACGGCGGACTACGACAAGACGCTGATCTTCAACAAGGTGCATCACGAGTTGAATCAGTTCTGCAGCGCTCACACGCTACACGAAGTATACATCGATCTGTTCGATCAAATTGACGAGAATTTACGAACTGTAAGTGTTCTGGTCTGGTGATCTGAGCAGTGGTGCCCAGTGGACTTACGAGTTGTAGGTCGTGGGGTCGTGGAACCCCGTCAGGCGCATCATCATCATCATCATCTTAGCCATAGGACGTCCACTGCTGAACATAGGCCTCCCCTTTAGATCTCCACATATACCGGTTGGAAGCGACCTGCATCCAGGCGCATTACTTTGTGTAATTTATTTCAACACCACTGCTCTCAAAACGGTGAAGGAAAACATCGTCAGGAAACCGGCATGTCCTAGAACCAAAAATTCGAAGAAATGTGACATCTACCAATCCGCACTGGGCCCGCGTGGTAGATTACGGCCCACTCCCTCTCACAGAGAGGAGGCCTGTGCCCCAGCAGTGGGAACATTTATAGGCTGATGATGATGATGAAGTGTTCTTAACACTATTCCTATAAAATTCCATTAGTTACGGAATATATGCTTGCAATCAGCTGATTTTCGGCCATATTATTTCCACCTCGATATAAAGTACCGAAATCCTGTCCTATATTTGCCGATTCGCGGTCTCATGTAACTATCAAATAATGATAATTGTGGCAATCAAATTAGGAATAGATGATGTGTAATTTTTGTTATTTTCGTAGGCATTACAAAGAGATTTGCATGAAATGGCGCCCGGACTACAGGTGCAGGCAGTTAGGGTAACGAAACCAAAGATACCGGAGACAATCCGCAAGAATTATGAGCTGATGGAAGCAGAGAAGTCAAAACTGCTTATTGCTGCACAACATCAAAAGGTAATCATATTAGGTTTCTTCTGGATAGTTTTTATTGTAATGAAAAACTCTTATTTTAATACCATTGTGTCCATAGGTTGTTGAAAAAGAAGCAGAAACAGCGAGGCGGAAGGCCATAATTGAAGCCGAAAAGGAGGCGCAGGTCGCGAAAATTCATTACGAACAGAAAATTATGGAGAAAGAATCTTTGCAGAAGATTGAACTTATTGAGGATAGCATACACAAAGCGAAACAGCAAACAAAAGCAGAGGCAGACTTCTATCATTTGAAAAAACAGGCCGAGGCAAACAAATTGCTGTTGACAAGAGAATATTTAGAATTGAAGAGATATGACGCTCTCGCACGAAACAATAAGATTTACTTCGGTAATGATATTCCTAACATGTTCTTGCAAGCGAACGTCGGCGACAGTGCTCCTCCTATACCGAGTGGTGTCCATGTTGAATGAGTGTTAATTACCTTGAAACACCTGCTAGTCACGGAATAGGGGCGACAAGTCAGCTATACTGCATATCAGTGATGAACTATGAACTTTTTGGCCTCAAATGTTTTCAACAAACATGGTCTTAGGATGAAGACCCTAGCAGGAGCTTCTATTACCAACTAAAGCATCAGTTCCATGATGTAAGATTTGTACAGACTGCTAACGTTTTTAGTTTGTTTCCTGAAATGCTTATTTATTGGAAAGTTTGCATTATGTAAACAAAGATTCTCATAGATCACATGCAATATATGGTGACAATTTTAAGTAGGTAACCTAATCTCAAAGTATTGTGTGGTTGTCTATAATAGTGCATAATCATTTTTAATGTAATGAATTGTGATATTTATTATTAATTATATTACTAAATGTTGGAAAGACACTATGTAGTAAGTGAACAAATTAGGATTTTTTAAATGTTAATGAAATGCATCACATTGTCTGCACTCAGTTTGACTTTTATTTTTGTGTTAGACTGTACATAGCTTTTATAAATGTGGAATAAAAGTGTATTATTATGTGGAAAAACTTTGATTTTATTCAAAATTAAACTTAAAATTAAACAAGCTCAACATCACATCTTAGATCTTGTTGAATGCTGCAATATCAACTGACTGGACAAAGTCTTCGTATTCTTGGATCTTTTCTGTCAGAAGGTCGACAGAGACCTTGTCGTCTTCAATGACACACATGATCTGCAGTTTGTTGATACCGTAACCAACAGGTACAAGTTTTGAGGCACCCCAGAGGAGACCATCCATTTCGATGGACCGGACGAGTTTCTCCATTTCCTTCATGTCAGTTTCATCATCCCAAGGCTTGACATCAAGGAGTATAGATGACTTGGCAATAAGGGCAGGTTTCTTGGATTTCTTGGCAGCATAGGCTTGGAGGCGTTCTTCACGAACACGCGCGGCCTCTGCGTCCTGTTAATCATGAATACCATTTAGTATTTATTTATCAATATACTACTGACAGCTGTTTTCAATTGAAAAGGTGAAAGGTTACTGACCTCTTCCTCATCACCCGAGCCGAATAGGTCGACGTCATCGTCGTCATCATCGGCGGGCTTGGCGGCAGGTGCGGGGGCAGTGGTGGTTTTGCCGCCAGCGGTCAGCGGGCTGACTCCAGCATCCCAGGCCTTGCGCTCGGCGGCAGAGTAGGAGGCGATCTGGTTGTACCACCGGAGGGCGTTGGGCAGGCTGGCGGCTGGGGCCTTGCCGACTTGTTCGAACACTTGAACATCGGCTTGAGTTGGTGTGAAACTAAAAATAACCAGATGATTTGTGAATATGGCGACATTCCTTACAGCTGCTGGCCAAAGTCAAGTTCGGACGATATAGATTCTTAAGATAAAAAAATTACTACTTCCTATACCGGCTATAAGATTGTAGTTGGACGGAATTTAAAATTCCATTTAAATTGGAGGTTATAAAAGTTTCTTTCAATCTGTGTCAGGTTGACGTGGATCTCAATTTTAATCAAAAGAAGGCACTCACCCAGACACATAACTCTTATCAGCCAAGAATGTGTTCAGCTCGTTCAGGCCTTGTGCGGTTTTTATGTTTCCTAGTGCCATTTTTGATATAAAAAACTATCTTTTCATGCAATAACCACACGCCCCGGCACAATGTGAGTGAGAAGGAGAGAAAAGGCTGAAAAATTGACAGATCTTGAATTTTTTTTTTTTTTTTTTTTTTCCCACTTTGGCTCGCACGGTTTGTGCATTAAACCAATATCAAGTTTTTTAACGTTGATCATTAAAGATAGGGAAACGATATTATAATATTATAAAAAAACAGAAACCACGGAATTTAGGATATAGGACTGTGATAAAGGATCAGTAGGTATACAAAAGGTACAAAGATAATATAACTAAAATAGACAAACGTATTTACAAAACAAACAAAAAAAAAAAAAAAAAAAATTACAATTTAATGTCATGGAAGATAATGAATGATACTATACATTTATATACAGGTAAACTATTTGTACAAAGTAAAGAAAATATTGAGGTAGGAAAAGGAATATGGAGAGATATAAGGTCACTAAGAAAGGAAGAACGGTCATATAGAGGACAGGAGAAAAAAATGTGGTTTAGGTCACCCACATCCATACCACAAGAGCAACTGGGATCGTTTATAATTTTAAGTCTGGCAAGATGAGCCGGAGAGCAAACATGACCAAGCCTCATACGAATGAGGGTGGAAGTCTCCATCTTGCCAAACTTAGCCCTGCCAAACCACGGTTTATCCGAAACATCGGGTTGAATCAAGTGAAAATAATGACCCTTCTGTGCACTGCTCGTGTCCCAAGCCACCTTCCAGGTGTCCCGTAGAAAAGTTTTGGGTAGTTCTAAAATATCCTCACAAAAAATTTTATTTGGAACTATGTCCCCACACTGCACAGCATCTGCTGCGAGAACGTTCGCCATTTCGTTACCCTCAATGCCAGTGTGGGCTGGAACCCACACAAAAAGTAAGTCAATTCCCTCGGAAAACATTCTGTACGCAAATTCCTTTATTGAAAAAATTATGGGATAATGGGACTTATCTCCCAACAGGCATTTATCGATAGCTAGAAGAGCACTTTTGGAATCTGTAAAAATGATAGCCTTTTTAAGTTTAAAAACTTGGATGTATTCCATAGCCTTTAAAATTCCAAAACATTCTCCCGTAAAGACGGAAGTCTCCGGAGGGAGTTTTACTTTTTGCACGATGTTAAACTGGGGATGAAAAGTGCTTACCCCAACACAACTCGTTGGAGAAAGCTTTGAAGCGTCAGTGAAAATGTTATGGTAGTTTGAATGATCAGTAAGAAAATGATTAAAATTTAAACAAACGTCGGGGTCGGATTTACTTACGCAGTTGAATTCAATATTAGGCCTGAACAATAAACTATCATAACTACAGCTAAATATGGGGAGTTTGTTAGATCGATGAATTGGAGAAGATAAAGAAAGGTATTTTTTGTAGCTAATAACTAAACAAGGAGCACGTTTATGTGACCAGTAATCTGAAGATTCCATCAGCGTTACTAAAAGGTGCAGTTTAGGAATGAGAGGGTGAGCAGAAAACTGTATAATCCGGAACAAATATTTATCAGAAAGATATTGTCTTCTAATTTGTAAAGGGGCTTCTCCACATTCCACTTGTAAAGCATTTGTGGGACTAGATTTCATCGCACCTGAAATGACTCTTAATGCTTTATACTGGATGCGGTCCCATTTTTTAAAAGCCAAAACGCTACCTGGTTCAAGAACACAGGATGCATAATCTAATGAGCTTCTAATTATTGCATTATAAATTAGTTTGAGTGAGAAAGGATGTGCACCCCACCACACTCCAGAAAGGCATCTCAGCATGTTTAGATGCTTTTCGCATTTATTAGCGATAAACTCGCAATGGGGAACACTACTTAGTTTTGAATCTAAAATTACACCTAAATATCTGAAATTGTCTGTGACTGGAATGGGTGTATTATTAAAGAGAATATTTATGTGGGGAATGTTTCGTTTTCGGGTGAATAGCATAGCTGCGCTTTTAGATGTTGATAGCTCCAAACCATTAAGATGTAACCAAGAATACAAATCGGATAGTGCAGAATTTATGGCAAAACTAGCTTGTTCAATAGATTGGTTTGAAGTGTATAACAACAAATCATCGGCATATTGAACAACACTAACATGTTTAGATAATGATGAATCTAAATCAAATGTGTATATGTTATATAAAATCGGACTGAGTACAGAACCTTGTGGGAGACCTCTCCATACAATTTGAGAAACCTCGCAGTTCCCTATTGACATGTTGACGGACCGTTCAGCCAGAATATTAATAATGAAATTCAGCAAGATTTCTGGAACCTGCAAGGTCTTTAATTTATGTCGTAAGACTGACAAAATCACATTATCATACGCTGCATTTATGTCGAGAAAAACCGCAACGGTAGCTTGATTATTAGAAAATGATATTCTAATATCAGATGTTAATATGCTTAAACAGTCAGTGGTACTTTTTCCTTTCCGAAAGCCATATTGTGATTCGGACAGAAGGCCCTTACTTTCCACAAACCATTCTAGTCGATTTTTAATTAGATGTTCCGCTAATTTTATGAGAATTGACGACAAAACTATAGGACGATATGATGAAACATCAGAAGGCGTTTTATTTGGCTTAAGGAATGGCAACACTATTTGACGTTTCCATTCACTAGGGACGTTTCCTGTTTTCATTACAGAATTAATGAGTTGTAAATAATAACTGAGAACATTATCATTTAAATGAGAAAAAAAAGAATAAGTTATGCCATCAATGCCAGGGGCTGAATCATTAGTTTTGTTAATAACAGCCTTTAATTCAGTCAGAGTGAACAAAGAATCTAGCGTCGAATTACTATTTTGGTTATTGAGTGTGAGAGACAGGTTATTTTCAGGAACCCAAGGCGGAGCTAACCTGTCTAAAAAGTCGCTGGCTAAAGAATCAGGGATAGGAGAATGGTTGTTGTAAATGGATCTAAATCTACGAATATGTTGCCAGACAATTGAGGGGTGTGTATTCGGTGAAATAGATAAACAAAAGTTACGCCAAGATTCAAATTTCTTTTTCTTAATTAGTTTGCGAGTTTCTGTAATTAAGTTAGTAAGAATTTCAAAGTTAATATCTGACATATCATGGTTATAATTGTATTCAGCCCTTTTACGTTTTTTAATTATTTCACTACATTCTGAATCCCACCAAGGAGGTGATGGAATTGAACTAACATTCTTATTTTTCCTAGGAAAAACTTCATTCGCCGCTTCTATCAATATGCATGCCAGAGCTTCAGCACAACTATTTTGGTTATCATCAGAAATAACAGGCAATGAACAAGCCTTTCTGTCAACAATATCCTTATATTTTTCCCAGTCATTACTATTTCTATTGGGTAATTTATGTATGAGATTTGATTTCCTTTTTGGTGAATTTGGTTTAGAGAGAGGATAAGAAATTACTATTGGAAAATGATCACTACCAAAAGTAGAGGCCAGGGTATACCAAGTTAATGAAGAAGCCAGATTTGGTGAACAGATAGAGAGATCAATTGCGCTTTGGTTCTGATTAGGATCTGAACGACGAGTGGGTGCTCCTGAATTCAAGATACATAAGTTATGAATGTCAATAATATCTAGTAATTCTTCCCCATAAGAATTAGATATTGAACAACCCCATGATTGGTGATGACAATTAAAGTCTCCCAGTATAAGGAATGGTTTTGGAAGAAACGAAAAGAGATTGTTCATCTCTTGAAGCACAGAAGAAGAAGGGTGAGGAATGTATATAGATACAAAGCAAGTATTATATACTTGTATAGCTACAATAGATATTTCCTCACTGTGAGGAGGTAGTGTAACTAATGAAAAAGGGATAGAATTCTTGATAAGTATGGCTACACCACCATACCCATCAGATCTATCTTCTCTAATGGTTAAATAACCATTAATTTTAAAAATGTGATAGGATTTGAGCCAAGTCTCTGCAAGAGCAAAGACAAATGGTTCATATTTGTTTAATAAATATATAACATCACTTTTTTTGTTTACTAGACTGCGACAGTTCCACTGGATTATTTTGGATGTGCTGTCCATTATGAATAAATTGGGGTACATTAAAAGAAGAAGCAGCGTTGGACGGTGAAATGTTGAACTGAGACAGAAGACTATTTAATGCTGAAAGAAAATCATTAAGGGAAAAAACTGTATTTTTTTCTTCAATATTTTGATTAATAAAGGCACAGCCATTTGATGGTTGGTGAGAATTAAAATCTTGAATTATGGAATTATGAGCTTGTTTATTGTATCCTTGTTCAACTTTAGGCAGGGAGCGTGGTTTAAGAAATACAGTCTTTTTATAGCTTGTAGTAGTAGGTATTTTGTTATTAGAGGAAGAAATGGAAGGAATGTTTTTAGGAGAAGATAAAAGTGTGTCAGCATACGATCTAGTAACAGCAGGATGAAGTTTTGCTGCTTCAGCATATGAGACGGAATTTTGAGCCATGTATGTTTTAATAAGTTTTTGTCTTGAAAATTCAGGGCAAGACTTATTAGTAGCAAAATGAAAACCATCACAAAGACAGCAAGAAGCATTGTCTTGATCTGTTTCGCAACTATCCCCAGTGTGTCCCTGGCCACATCTGAAACATCTGGGTTTGGACCTGCACTGCAGTTTTGTATGTCCAAAACGGCAGCAGTTAAAACACTGTACTGTAGGGAATATATAAAGCTCTACAGGAAGAGCATTATAACACATAAAAATTCTCTTTGGTAGGATCTGTCCATCAAAAGTTACCACTATAGATTGAGATGGTTTCCATGTGGTGCTGCCTTCTACAATAGATTTAAAATTTAAGCGCCTGATTTTCAAAATGGGTCCGCAACCAATTGGAACTGATATGTTACTGATGACTTCCTCCGGAGACCATTCCGCGGGAACTCCGCGTACTAAGCCCATTCGAGTGACATTAAATGTGGGAATAAATGCTTTAAAATTATGTTTTTCAAGGCTATCATGCTGAATAAAAGAATTTGCGTTTTCAAAATCGGAAAAAGAAAGGCTTATCTTATTCCTCCCAATTTTTTTGACACTGCCATTTATAACATTTTGGAAATTATTTTGTTTTAAAAACTTGCCAAATGTAATGGGGTGCAGTATGGTTCCATCATTAGAACCTGTAATATTCTTTTGTATATGTACTATAAAAGGTGCAATGTCCGTTTTACTGTACATGTTTCTTCCAATTTGAGCGGGAACTGGAATCTGAGATGGAACTGGAGTCTGAGAAGGAACTGGAATCGGAGATGGCGGGGTCACAGTAACTGGCAATGAGGTAGAAAGGTCATTCCGGGCATTAAATTCTTGCTCGATAGTCACGCTCGTGTCTGGACAACCACAACCCGAAGTTTCGGATCCGTGGCCCTTGCGAGTGCGTCGGCGTTTATTGCAGTGTTTGCAAATATGTACACGGCTTCGTTTTAGAGCTTTTTTGGACGCAGATGACCCATCTGTTTCCATACCCGATTCGTTGGACATAATAGTAACATAACTGCCTGCCGGGGGAACTGTGTCCCCCGGGTCAGGCGGGTCATTCATGTTGACCTATATATAATTATAAATAAAAACACTTACCACTAAAGAAGATTAAAAACACTAATACTAAATATAAATATTTACACTACAACACTAAAACTACAACTATTGATCCAAAATTACAGTATTTGAAAAATTTAAAAGTAATTATTATCGAAAAGACGCGTCTGCCCGGTAAGTTTCCCGCCCTTTTCTCCAGATCTTGAATTGAACGAATGAATGAAATGAAATGCTTCATTCTGCAATTTTTGCATAAATCTATTTATTAAATCGACTAGACTCGCTTGACAGAAAACCGTAATTCGTAAAGTGAATAGGCCTATCACTATTTGACAATGATGACAGTTCTTGTATCTGTCACTTATCTACAGTACAGATTTTCGATACATTATTTTTAGGTACGAATTTATCGAAAATACGACGTAAATTACTATAAGTAATTATTTTTATGTGTTTTAAACCGTGAATTTATTCTATACAAAGTAGAAAAAGCCTTAGTTTTAATTACATTTATTTAGGTTAGGTGTTGATTCTTATGTAATAATAACAGAAGAATTGGTAGTATTTGGGGTGTTTTAGAAGGTTTTTCATGTCACAGTCAATTTGTACGGCTAACAAGATACTAGTAAAACAAAAACCAAGTGCGAACGTCTGTGAAAAGTTATTCAATTAGCGTGACATTAGCCGTAAACGTATTGGTGTTTGCTGCAGAAAATGCTGCGCCAGCCGCTATCCAGGGCGCTTACGCTGAGCTCGCCGGTGCGTGCTGCACCGCTGGCGGCTCGCTCTTATGCCGCCCAAGCACCCCCTCCCCCACAGACATTCGAAGTCTTCATTGACGATAAACCTGTCCAAGTTTTGCCTGGCACCACTATCTTACAAGTAAGTAATAATATTTTTAATATTGCTCATTTATTATAATTCGAAATCTAGGTTTATGGATTGATTTCATTTCTACAACTCTGTAATATAACAAAAAAATAGAGGTTATTTGTTTTTCATAAAGTTGTGCCTGTTATCATATTTTCTTGACAAATCTTCAGTAACCAATAATTGTTTAAAAAAAAAAAGTTTGAGAAGTTCTTTTTAAAGTCATGACAAATGAAGTCATATCAATAATATTTACACATTTTGTACAGAGAAAGGACAAAAAGTCAATAGACCTAATTTCATCATATTTTATGCATCATGTCCTTTGTAGCATATTATCATCATCATCAGCCCATACTAGGGCTTGGATATCGGAAGTTTTTTCAATTCCGGTATTGGGTTTCGATATTCGGTTTTTCAATTTCGGAATTCCGGAACTGAAAAGTGGCTTTGTATCCACTAGTGATAGTTTAAATTTTTATTGACTCATAACTGTATAAAATTGCAAAGGTCCTAATTTTTTGTAATAAATGTAATCTTATGGAATCTTTTTTAGTAAGTATCAGAAACGCTAAAAGGTTAGAACACCTCCGCCGCGAAACTAACTAGGTGAAACCGCAATGCGCGTTCCGCAGCGAAACCTAGCCAGACATGCCACGTTCGCCTCTCTCCTTCTCGCAAAGCAGAACCACCATTAATTACGCTAGTGACAAACTTGTGTTCAAATAGCGAATTATCGTCTACAACAAAAGAAGACGAGATTTTGCTCTAGTCTAAACTATGAATAGAGGAACATATTGAGTATATGAAATTACTGAAACGAGACAAAAGTCATGTTATTTTTGTAGTCTGGATGACTTAATAAATAAATTTTACCTCTATTTTGAACGAACCTCCTCAATTAAGTTTCTGTAAATTCAACTGATTTGGTGTAATTTTTTTCAATAAAATCATTCGTTTTGCCTCAAAAACTTGTACATTCGATACAGAAATTCACCGCGTTAGAATAGGCAACTTTGCTATGGTTTTGTTTCGCGCGCCCTACAAATGACAGATCGGGTGGATCGTTCGGCGGTTCCGCTACTATAGCTTTGATTTGATTGCAAAAATAACTGACCTAAGAAAAGCTCATTGTGCTTATACACTCGTTTCTGGTATTGTTTTTGAATATTGAAAACAATTTTCCAAGTATGGTCCTCCAGGGGTGCTAAGACAGGAAACCTCCACGCGCGCCCGTGGACTGGAGTTCACTCTCGGATACGTCCGTGGGGAAGACCAGGTTTTCGGGCCGGTGCATCCTGGGATGCGGGCAGAACCTCTTCCTTAGGCACTGTGTGCCTAAGGGGTCTCTTTGCCCGTATGTGAATAGCCTGTCGGGTGGACGCTCCAACGCGTGTTCCTCTGATTAGCAGAGGGCACAGCGGCGGAGCGGGCTTGCGGACGGTGAGTAATGGGTAGCTCGCCGTCCGACCAAGGACCAAGCCCGAGTCGGTGGCGCGTCGTGTCGTGTTTCGCGCGTGCCTTCGGGGAGTTGTCAGCAAACTGACGGGTCCCTTATGGGGCCAAATGCCTGCTGGGGTCGCGGGTTTTTCTTAATCCAAGATACCGTGGCCCCGGAACGTAAAGGGCATCCGAAGGAACACGGGTGGATTTTAGTCAGTAAGAGTCTGACAGTCCCTTCCGCCCCACCCAGGGCGGGAGGACTCATTTGATGATTTTACCACCTTTCCATTCTAAATAAAGCCAAAATGCAAGGGTGTGTTATTAATCGCGTATAGATAAAAAGTGACTTCTAGTCACTTTTTAACTAATGTCTTCCAATACATACAAGAGTAGTGCGCAAATACTTGTGTGTACTTCGTAGTAACCTAATCAACTACCGGTCAAACGCTGCAACTTTGCCATGATGCCCAACTTTGTTTCAACGCGCGAGGTTTATCGATGATAACGCAGTGGTGGTTTATAGGTGGACGCCGCGTTATCAAGGCAAAGTTGCAGCGTGTGACGGTACCTGGCTCCGTCAGTGCCAGTACGCATACGAACTAATCCTGTATGGTTTGGAATAAGCGCGCAAAACTCTAGATTCCAATCTATACGCGAGCAGTTGCATGCTCATCATTTTGCGGTCTTTGCCATGAATGTCTGTGGGTCTATTCTAAACTTTGCATCATACTTCGGCAGAAGCCATATAAGCCCAATGTTTTACGCTTATTAACCCGAAGACAGTCAACGCAAAAGGCACCCCAAGGTTCGGTTAGGTTCCTATAAACCTCGTAGATGGAAATAGGAGCAAAGCCCCGCTGAGCGTGGCTAAAATTTAACCTTGAAATTAAAATTCGACTAAAATTTGACCGTCTTACAACGAAGTCTCCGCCTCAGACGTACTACACTCTTACAATTATTTCAATAAACTTAATCAAGTCATAATTATATCACTAAACTCCCTGGACTCCTATTTCTGTCTGTAGTGCATAAAGGAACCAAACCGAACCAAACCTCGGGCTGTCCCTAACGTCGGCCGTCTTCCCGTTAAAAGGCATAAACACAATGATTTTTGTCAGACGTAAGTGATATAGTATAGTTTGTAACCATCCTTATTTATACGTACGCATCCACCTTACAACTATACATGAAACATACGCAAAATTCATCTATATCTATAGATAATAAATATAGTAATCGCAGATTAAAAAATAGGATTACAAAGCTTTTTATAGATTGGAAATACGCAATGCCATCGTTGTCAAAAACTGCCATCTCTACTCCTGTAATATATAAATTTAAAACTATAGTTTCCCTTCTACTTCATATTGTGGTAATTTGTTGCGCATCAAGCTGCAGAAAAAATATTATTTCTTCAATATCGAAACTGATCTCGCCAATTCCGTAATTGGAAACGATATAGAAAAGCTTCGGAATTCCGGAATTATACCTATTCCGGAATTCCGGAGGCCAAGCCCTAGCCTATAGCAGTCCACTGCTAGAGAGGCATATGTCCATAATCTTACAAAATCCATATTTTTTATGTCACTACCAGGCAGCAGCTCAAGTAGGAGTAGAGATCCCCCGTTTCTGCTACCATGAGCGCCTTGCCGTTGCTGGAAACTGCCGCATGTGCCTGGTGGAGATCGAGAAGTCCCCTAAGCCCGCTGCAGCCTGTGCCATGCCCGTGATGAAGGGCATGAGGGTCAAAACCAACTCAGACCTGACCAGGAAAGCCCGTGAGGGTGTGATGGAGTTCCTTCTTGTCAACCATCCCCTGGATTGCCCCATCTGTGACCAGGGTGGTGAATGTGACTTGCAAGATCAGTCTATGGCCTTTGGGTCTGACAGGAGTCGCTTTACTGACATTCATTTCTCTGGAAAGCGGTGAGTATTTATTTTCATTAGTACTTTAATGATTGAACAATTATTATGATTTGATTTGTTTTCGGAATAGAAAGAAAGAAAGAAAAAACATTTATTTGGCGCAAAGGGACCACGATAGACACACACATCCGAAATAAAAATAATAACAGAACAAAAAAAAAAAACCTATATCTAACACACAAGAGAAAAAAATAAAATAAAAGAATAATTTGTGTGTCTCACGGCTGCGCCAAAAAGGCCCAGTATATTTAGGGTTCCAACTTTTAAATTAAGGGATTATATTATCATTAACAATCACCATGTGGTGCGAAAATATTATATTCCTTTTTTTTTGTTTTTTGACCTACACTAGGAATTTCTTATCTTTCGTGGGTGCGTTTACAAACATAGACTCACATACACAAACACCCAGACCCGGAAGAACTACTTATTCAACAAATATTTCTTCTGTGCGGGGAACGAACCCGCGACACACCGTTGCCTTCGTCCGTCGCCGTCCGTTTTAATTATGCACATATTTAAAACTAACATTAAAATTGTCAATAACTTTTTTGAAATAGCATCAGACTCCAAACAGATGCGAGTCAACCCAAACGCGTGAGACAGATCCACGTCTAGTGTGTGAAGGTTTTATTTTTCATTATTTTTTTTTGTACGAAAGTGCCGTTGAAGACAAAGACGTGGGTCCCCTGATCAAGACCATCATGACCCGCTGCATCCACTGCACGCGCTGCATCCGGTTCGCGTCAGAGGTGGCCGGTGTCGATGACTTTGGTACCACTGGCAGAGGTTCCGACATGCAGGTTTGTAGTTTATAATATTCATCATCATCATCATCAGCCGGAAGACGTCCACTGCGGAAAATAGGCCTCCCCCTTAGACCGCCACACCGAACGACAATTCGTTTTAAAAATCGCGATTTATAATACATTTTAGTAGCTCGTAAAGCTCGTGACCATAAAAGCCTTCATCATTAATGAGGCCATTCCATACAAAAATATTTTCCAAATCCGACTTGTAGTTCCAGAGATTAGCGCGATCAAATAACTAAACAAACTAGCTTTTGCCTGCGACTTCATTTGATTGAAGTTTTGGCCCACAGGCACAGCCCAAGAAATAAAAGATAAGTATAACAATATTGTATTAATATTTTGTTTATAATCTCCTCAGGTCGGCACATACGTGGAGAAGATGTTCCTGTCTGAGTTATCTGGCAACGTCATCGACTTGTGCCCTGTCGGCGCCCTTACTTCTAAACCATACAGCTTTGCTGCACGACCCTGGGAAACCAGGAGGGTAAGTTACTACCCAACAAATTTTTGTACTTTCTTTTTCAGCGAGGTTTTTGTACCAGTATTGTGTAACAATTTTTAGGAAGTTTGTTTAGGAAGTTTGTGATTCTTTGCTGACTAATTATCTTTTTTTTATCGTGGTAAAATCATCGAATGAGTTCTCCCACCTCGGACAGGGCGGGAGGGACTGTCGAGACTTGTACAGACTAAAATCCACGGTGTCCTTCAATAGTCCTTTATGTTCCGGCGTCACGGTAATAAGATAAGTCCCGCGACCCCGGCAGGCTTTGGACCTCTAGAGGGGGGGGGGGGGGTGCCTCTAGAGGTCATCGTGCTGACGCTCTTCGAGGCGCGCGTGGAGAGACAACGCGCCGTCCACCCGGACATGGGCCATGGTCGAACAGCGAGTCGTCCATTACTCGCCGCCCGCATGCCCGCGCCTACGGTGGCCGGAGATCGTCTGCCGACGTCCATCGCCGTCGGCGTCTACCACTGCGGCTGGGATGGAGGGAGGACGCTTATTCCACACCCAAAAAAGTCGCGTTTTCCAGGAAGTCATGAACGTCAGGGTCATTTTACACCGAGACGCGACTCGACGTGACGCGACGATACTGAAAATGTGTATCTTTTCGTGTAGTAAATAAAGTTAGATTTTGAGTCGCTCTATTGAGATGTGCGCGCACAGTCGCGCTTCGTTGTGAATTGATCCTCAAGTAGATTCAGCGAAATAGTGAAATTATGTAGGACATTTGACGATAAATAAATCTTATAAAGTTTGTGTTTACACAGCAATAAATAACTTTAAATAAAATCATAATGTATTGTTACAGATTGACTCTGTAGATGTTTTAGACCCCCTGGGTAGCAACATCGTCGTCACCACACGTACGAATGAAGTGTTACGTATTCTCCCGAGGACCAATGAGGTAAGTTTCTGAAATATAAATATTTTAACTAGGAATTTCTCCATTATCGCGGGTGCGTTTGCCGTTTTAAACAGCCAGACCCAGAACAACAGCTAGAAGATAATACAAATATTTGTTCCGTGTGCCAACCGTGTTGCCTTTAAAGGTTTTTTTTAATATTCTTGATACGGCGAGAAGGGCTAAAAATTATTGAGCGAGAGATTTAAGTGGACTGTAAATTTTAACAAAAGTATGATGCCGGATGCCCGAGAAACGAAAACGAGAAATAATATTGCGACAACAAGGGAATGTGTGCGATGAATAAGCGCTCACCTGACTGTTCCTTTGGCGACGTATTCCAAGCCAGACCTTCACGAAGGAACTTTAGCTACTCCGGGTTGACGTCAACTTACCGATTACCTTCAAAGTTACCTCCCAATGGCCGACTGGAGCTAGGAATTTCGCTATGAACACCCAAATTCACCAGCACACTCGAATAGACGGGAAGTTAAGGTTATTGTGCCAAACTATAGGTTGAAGCACCACAACGGTTTTGTCAATTAAAAGAAAGAAACGTTGTGCGCACATGCGCTCCACGATAAGCGAGAAAAGGGAAGAGGAATGTCAACAAAATGTTGCTATACCCCAAAAATGGTTTTTAGGGTTGCCAGTACAAGGCTCTAAAATTACCATTAACTAAAGTGAAAAATTCTATTTTAAATGTTATTTGCGGTGTCACAAAGCTTAATCATGATGTCTCAGATTTACAAAAAACCATGAGACTTTCCTAGTAATTTGAATAAGAAAGTAACATACACAAATATATGCAAATCTTTTACCCCGCGCAAGCGGTGGTCGCGCGGGGCTCTTTTATGAGCAGGGCACCTTTTAAGCGCAGGCCTCGTAGCAATTGCTACTGTGTTAATTTGGCACTGATTCGCTTCTGTATCATTATGGTCCTTCATAAAATTCACTCTTTCAGGAGATCAATGAGGAATGGTTGTCGGACAAGTCTCGGTTCGCGTGCGACGGTCTGAAGCGTCAGCGTCTGGTGACGCCAATGATGACGGACTCTCGCGGGAACCTCACGCCCGTGGAATGGGAGGATGCGATGGTGGCTGCGGCCAGGGCACTGAGGGACTGTCCACCAGGGAAGGTATGTTGGGATATACATATACGGGGATTTAGGTTAAATGGGGGACATCCTAACTAGACAATATCTAATGGGGGACAGCCTAACTATACAATATCTAATGGAGGAAATACCTTGCTCAATTCTGTCAATAAAATTATATTTATAACTAGCTGTGCCCGTGACTTCGTTCGCGTGGAGGTCGGAACTCAACAATGTATTTTTTTAGTGCTTCTTTATTAACAACATTAGCTGTAAACCATCATTCTGGAGCATACATAAATATGCGTACGTAAATCATCAAATGAGTCCTCCTACCCAGGGCAGGGTAAGAGGGACTGTCAGACTTGTACTGATTAAAATCCTCGGTGTCCTATAAATCCTACAATAGGCCTTTACGTTCCGGGGTCATCGTATCCCATCCTATCCCATCCTATCCCATCCTATCTCATCCTATCTCATCCTATCCCATCCTATCCCATCCTATCCCATCCTATCCCATCCTATCCCATCCTATCCCATCCTATAATATTAGGATATTATTAGGATTAATATTGTGTTAGTGAAAATACCTTCGCAAGTAATGCATTACTTTAAAATCAAATTTGATTTCCATAAAAAAGGTTATAATGACTTAACCTTAAAAGATAAATGTATGCTCTCGCGGACTTTATTTTAGAACTTTTTATCAGGAATAATTCCGTAGTACATTATTTTTGCGTATCTTTAACCGTTTACGCAGCGCACGCAACGGAAGCTCTCGAAATGGAATCCATTTTCCCGATTTTGAAACATTTCTCTTTACTGCTCCGCTCCTATTGGTGATAGCGTGATGTTATAGCCTATAGCATATAGCCTATAGCCTTCCTCGATAAATGGTACCAGTAGTTCCTGAGATTAGCGCGTTCAAACAAACAAACAAACAAACAAACTCTTCAGCTTTATAATATTAGTATAGATATGTGAAGTCGGAACCCAACCCCCTACTGAATGGTAGCCATTTCTATTTTTGACCCATCATGTACTATAATTACTTGTCAGAATTGATCAAGCTACCTCCCCTTAAAGTTTGTACCGACAGACACCAGACATATTGTAGCTAGTCTGTATAATGGGCTTGCCCTAGCCTACGTCAATGCCTGTATGAGTAGTTTAAGTTTATACGACTACATGCGAGTTTTCGTTTTAACCTTCTGTCAATGTTGGGAATTTATGACTTTAATTTTTATAGGATAAGAATACAGTTGATAAGCAGAGGTCGAAATTAGGGAGAGTTATTTTAGTACTTGCATCGAAATGTTGATATTAATATGGATCATCCCGGGATTTTTAATAGACAATCTCGTGTGGAAACCAGTATGACAAATAAATAATAACAATAGAAACATCAGAGATAGATTAGGCAAATAAATTGTGTAAAAGAAAATAACTTTTTTTTTAATAAATCACGGGATTTTTCTGCTCTTTAAAAGTAATTACGGGATTTGGGGCATATCCACTTTATTCTTTCGCTGTATAAAATCAGTGTAAGTACATGAATCATCATCATCATCAGCCGGAAAACGTCCACTGCTGAACATAGGCCTCCCCCTTAGACCGCCACGCCGAACGACAATTCGCCACTTGCATCCATCGGTTGCCCGCGACCCTCACGATGTCGTCGGTCCACCTAGTGGGAGGCCTACCTACGCTGCGTCTTCCGGTCCGTGGTCGCCTTTTAGAGAGACTAACAGTCACTCAACGAGCGATGGAAAGAGCTATGCTCGGAGTTTCTTTGCGGGATAAAATCCGGAACATGGATATTCGGCGAAGAACCAAAGTCACCGACATAGCTCATAAAATTTGCAAGTTGAAGTGGCAATGGCCACATCGCTCGTAGAACTGACAACCGATGGGGAAGAAAAGTTCTCGAGTACATGAATAACTCTACTTAATTCCGACCTATGTTGATGAGTCAATTGTCTATACATATAGTCTATTGTCTATCTATATAGTCTACTAGCGACCCGTCCCGGCTTCGCACGGGTACAATCTCTACTATATTAGGAATAATTAGCAATAAATTAAAATTGCGACTATAATTTGAGATTTAAACTATCCTATCTCTCAAGTTGGATCGAACTGCACATGGTGTGCGAATTTTATTATAATCGGTTAAGTGGTTTAGGAGTCCATTGAGGACAAACATTGTGACACGAGATTTATATATATGTATTAAGATTGTTTCTCTTTAGCTCTTGGCCGTTGCTGGTGACTTAGCCGATGCAGAATCCCTGGTAGCTCTCAAAGACCTGGTGAACAGACTGGGCTCAGAGAACACCTGCACTGAACAATACTTCCCGCTGGAGGGCGCTGGCATCGACCTGCGCTCCTCATACCTCTGCAACACTAAGATTGCCAGTGAGTGTTTATTTAAAAGTTGTTCTATGAAAAACCACCTTATTGCTATGAAATAAAGATGGTGTGAATGTCAAGTTGTTATAATAGGGGGTATCACTGCGAGTTAGTCGTCAGTGATGCTACAAGCGCATAACGTAAACAACGTTCAAGTATAGCTTCGAGTGTGTTGTTATATTATCAGTGGTGTAGTGTATGTCAAGTTAATCATACAGTAAATGACATCATGCGCTGGTAGCGCCATCTGAGCCGAGCTTTGCGCGAAACCTCCCATTGATAGGTATGTTGTTCATGCAAGGGGGATGAAACCTGAAAAATGTCTAAGGCCTTTTAAATTGTTACATAATAATTATATTTCTTTTTCTCAGGATTTAGTGTTTACATAGAGTTTGTAGTGCGGTGTAAAATATGAAGAACCTTCCGAAAAGCTAACTTATCCCAGAGGATACTACATAAGTCGGTAGTTAGTACGTTAGTACTCGTAGACACAGAAACTCAGGGCCCTGGAAAATTGCCCAGAATTTCCATCGAGCAAGATAGTTCTGGATGATTGATTTACAAATACCAAATAATATTGGGTGTGTCCAAACCTTCTGCTTTTTTAGGATATCTGTTATAGGATATCCTTAATCCTAGTACAATGTTACTGTGGGACAATACCGCTAGCAAAAGCCAGTACTGTTTATTCTTTCCTTCAACATAATATTAAAATTAATTGAACTAAGGACAATTGATGATTGCGGGCATGCGGATGGCGAGTAATGGGTGACTCGCCGTCCAATTCAGTCCAATAGTCCAATCGCGTCAAAGAGCTGTCAGCAATCTGACGGGACCCCATAGAGGGCCAAACGCCTACCGGGGTTGCGGGACTGTCTCATCAGGTAACCGAGACCCTGGAACGTAAAGGGCCATTGAAGGATCACCATGGAATTTAGTCAGTACGAGTCTGACAGTCCTTTTAGCTCCATGAAGGAAGGAATCATTTGATGATTTTGCTACGCTAAATGAAAAAAAGGGGAAATTGATGATGTTGATAATTACTCCCACAGACGTCGAGGACTCAGATTTCGTGCTTCTGATCGGCACCAACACTCGATTCGAGGCGCCGCTACTGAACGCACGCATCCGCAAGGCATTCATACACAAGGACACTGACGTAGCGCTCATCGGACCCAAAGTTGACCTCACTTATGAATACATAGTAAGTATACATAACACCGTGAATGTATTTCTGAAAGAATTGGCCTGAGATGTAAATATTACCCTACAAAATTTCCCGTTTTGTCAGCCCTGCCCAATAACGCCAATAGATATACCATTGTAAACATTAGACCTTAAAGTTGAAAATCTATTAAAGACTTCTGAGCGGTAGTGACCGGAACGAACGAAAACGTTATGTAATCTTCAATAGATTCTCAACTTGAAACCCAAGATTATAAAGTCGAAAATCTATTTAAGACTGCGCGTTATCGTTTGCGACTTGGCTAGAGAGGCTGGTGCAATTTCAGTGGTAACTGGGATGTTTTTTTTTCAGTAGCTTTTTTTTTTAGCATCTTTTTTGTTACAACAGTTGCTTTTGTTTTACCACCATTAAGATAATTCTATCTCTCTCCCACAGCACGTAGGTGACTCAGCATCAGCAGTCAAAGATCTAGCCACCGGTTCCTCATCAAGCGAGGTCCTGAAGCGACTGGAAGCAGCTGAGAGGCCCTGTATCATCTTAGGAGCTGACCAGCTCAAGACGCCAGAGGGCGCTGCCATACTTGCGTACACGCAGGAGTTGGCGCTGCGTCTGCAGGACAAACTAGCGGATAAGAATTGGAAGGTAGGTCGAGTTTAGTGATTAAAGACATTGTCGCTCGATGCTGACGCTTGCAGCACAAGACGAATTCGCTTGGAGAGACACATTTCGGGGCCTTCGCGTAATTGTTTGCGTTCTGTTTCATATTTTACCAAAAATGAATACGTGAATGAATAATGTTTGTTATTTATGTCATTACTTTTTAGGGTTCCGTAGCCAAATGGCAAAAACGGAACCCTTATAGATTCGTCATGTCTGTCTGTCTGTCCGTCCGTATGTCACAGCCACTTTTTGTCAAAGTATGAGAGCTATCCTGTTGAAACTTGGTAGGTAGATGTATTATGTGAACCGCATTAGGATTTTCACACAAAAATAAAAACAAAACAAATTTTGGGGGTGCCCCCATACTTAGACTTTACTTTTTTTTTTCACCAAACCCATACGTGTGGGGTATCTATGGATAGGTCTTTAAGAATTATATTGAGGTTACTGATATAATTTTTTTCTAAACTGAACAGTTTGCACGAGAGACACTTCCAAAGTGGCAAAATGTGCCCCCCCCCCTGTAACTTCTAAAATAAGAAGAATGATAAAACTAAAAAAAATATGTAACCTCAACAAAAACTTCCAACGAAAATTGGTTTGGATGAGATACAGTTAGCAGTTTTTGAGATATAGTACATTTTCTAAAACCGCAAATTTAACTTTGCCATTCATACAAACACTATGAAAAACAAAATTGGCCGGTTTTTTTTTAAATTGGAGTTTTTGTGACCTTTCACTCTGTTTCTTATTAAAAGCCCATTATAAAATGAAGGAATACTAAGCACCAAGATCCATAATATGTATTTTATTTCCCATTGATCATTTCTTTTCCAGGTATTAAACGTCCTCCAGCGCACTGCGTCCCAGGTGGCGGCACTGGACATCGGCTACCAGCCCGGCGTTGGTAAAGTACTGCAGGAGGGCCCGCAGGTGGTGTACCTGCTGGGGGCCGACGGAGGGGTCGTGACCAGGGAACAACTGCCCAAGGGCGCTACTGTCATCTATCAAGGTAACGAACCTTCCTTAGTTAAATACTTGTCTTTATCAAGGTAGCGCGGTCGCGAGACTGTCTGATCAGGTGTCTACTATAGAGAGTTCGATAGAGAATCAATATCAAACTCGAACTATTTAAAAGTTTGCGCGCTTAATTCTTATCAAAATAACACAAAATATCTACCTAGTACGTATGCCACACTACTACACATCGCGTCGCGATCGTCTACATATAGCTATCTCGCTTACACATACCGGCTTTCGCCGGGCTTTCAAATACTATCTCTGTCACATATAGCTATCTCGCTTACACGTACCGGATTTTGCCGGGCTTTCAAATACTATCTCTGTCACTTTCGCACTTATAGCGATGTGGTGGCGGTAGACGACTTGTATAGCTGTGTCTCTTTCCCACACGAACTACTCTAGTTTTAAGACGTCATGGTAGCTCTTCAGATAAACGTGACCCTTTATTATATCGTGGTAAAATCATCAAATGAGTCCTCCCGCCCAGGGCGGGACGGGAGGGACTGCCAAACTCGTACTGACTAGAGTCCGCGGTGGGCCTTCAATAGCCCTTTACGTTCCAGGGTCACTTACCTGATGAGACAGTTCCGTGACAGTTGGGAGGACTCATTTTATGATTTCACCAAGATAAAACGGAAACAAATTAGTTATAAAATTCGTTGTTTGTTGCGCAGGTCACCACGGCGACGTAGGCGCAGCAATGGCGGACATAGTCCTCCCGGGCGCCGCTTACACTGAGAAGAGAGCCACCTACGTGAACGCGGAGGGACGCGCACAACAGACGCTCGTGGCCGTCTCACCGCCCGGCCTCGCCAGGGACGACTGGAAGATTATCAGGTACGTACATGCGATCAAATTGACAAGTCTTACCATGGGTTATCGTATTACCCAGTTACTGGATTGTGAAAGTCCGATAGGCAGTCGCTCCATGTAAAATACTGATATTCAGCTGCATCTGGTTCGACTGGAAGCCGACCCCAATGTAGTTGGGAAAACGCACGCAGATGATGACATAATTATGATCGAATCGATCTATGACCCACCTCTTTTATACACGTTTGAGCCTACCGGGGGTCGTGGGACTGTCTCATCAAGTAACCGTGACTCTGGAACGTAATGGACTATTGAAGGATCACCGTGAATTGTAGTCAGTATGAGTCTGACAGTTCCTCTCGTCCCGCCTTGGACGGGATGACTCATTTGATAATTTTATCAAGATAAGAAAATAAAAAAATACACGTCTGAGCGACATAGTGGGACCGGGCACGCCGAAATCGTGGCGTTAACCTTTTGTGGAGTGGTTGGAAAGGCGCCCCGGGGTTCCTCACCTTCCGCCTGATTTAGTCCTCACCGGACACGATTGTTTCGGGAGGTATCCGTCACGGATTGAGGAGGACTAAACGCCCGGATTTCACCACTATCGTCACACTTGTCGTCGTACATAACAGTGTGTTCGATTTTAATAATGTCTCTCAATGCGTGTAACGTTGCAGGACAATAGATGACGTTGCTGTATCGTACATATAAGAATAAATCTCTTTCCAAAAAGCAGTGGCGCTCACAACCTTTAGCAGGGATTCATAAAACGTTTTTGAAGTGAAAACTTCTTTAGCATCGTTGTGATTTGAAAGTCGATTTATCGAAAAAACGACTAAAAAGAGACACTCATACATTCATAAGATTTAATGTGGGAGAAAATGAGATAAACAGCATTATACAGTGTTTCTTATGTTCGTGGTTCTCTCATTATCTTGAAGCTTAAATTTTTGAAGGTTTCACTTCTACCTTTTTTTAAATAATTTTTTTCAACACATTTGCTCGAAAAATGCGTTTACGAAGCCTGTATGCATTGTTCGAAAGTTAAAAATTACGCACCATACAACGGAAGGTGCGGTAAAATAGGTACTCTCACCTAAGTACCTATTTTACGGCACGCCCCGTTGTATAGCACCGTGCGTTTTCTTTACGGTTTATTTTTTTTAATTTCCATTAAAAAAAATAAGAACTCCACCAAAGAGTTTCACATTACGAGAATAAACAACCTGACTGATCGAACCTCCTTGGAAGCGCTTTTGCTCAATACGTTGTCTCATTTTAATACTAAAGAGTAAATGAGACGAAAGATGTAGTTCTATTTTTCACCACGTGCATGTGGCGCCGTTTGCAAATTCGCGCCATTTTCATATTAGAAACTTTTAAATAAAGTTTGTTTAATTACATATTGTACTATTTTCTCGCAAATGTGTTGAAAAACATTGTATGACACACGTGCGGAAATTGGTATTTACAAACTCGTGACTATGGTAAGCCCTCGACTTCATCTCGGGCTTACATTCGTCTACTCGTTTGTAAAAACCAACTTACCGCACTAGTATCATAAATAACTATTGTAGGGCCAAGTCACATCGAGACGCGACGATGCGCGCACATTTCAATAGAGCTACTCAAAATCTAAATCTATTTACTACACGAAAAGATATATATGGAACGTTTTAATAGCGACTCAAAATTTAACTTTATTCACAATGCGAAAAGATACACATTTGCATTATCGTTGCGTCACGTCGCGTTGCATCGCGTCTCGGTGTGAACTGACCGTTAGATATAACTCTATTGTTAACGTCATACCGTTTTGTCCACAGAGCGCTATCAGAAGTCGTAGGCCAGCGTCTTCCGTACGACAACCTAGACGAGGTCCGCGACCGTCTCAGTCAGATCAGTCCAGCATTAGTTGCGTACGGCAATGTACAGGACAACAACTACTTCGCGCAGGCCAGGTCTCTTGCTCAGGTACGTAAAAGTAATTTTACTTCCTAAAATAATAACAACCTTACTACAAAAAGTTAAACATCTGTTAAACATTTGTCTAAAAAAAGTGTTACTGAAAAACATACCTTATATCAACGTCAAATGCCATTTTGTAATGAAACTTTTATTAGGCAAGTGTTTAAATTTTTGTGGGTGACGGTAACCGCCTTACCACAAAAAGATAAACATCTGTTGAACGTCCCTTAATGAACGTGAAATGTTTAGGTTGACACTTTTTTAGACAATGTTCAACAGATGTTTAACTTTATTTGGACGACGGTAAGTGTCTTAAATATCTGTTTGATTGTCAATTTCCCGAAACCAGGTACTTGTACGCCCCACGCCTATAAAGGTTGCACATCAGGGAACACCCAAATACTCCGAAATATTTTATTCCGAATTTCGGTATTCCGATTTTCAAAACTCCGAATATCATAATACCTAAAAATTACAATATCTATTATTAAGAATCACGAAATTCATTTAACCGAAAGTCGTATATCCGATTTCTTAGTTTTCCGATTTTCACATGCTCAACTCGATGAGTTCTCATTCCGAAAAACGAAATTCCGATTTTCAATATTCCGAATAAACTGATTTTTTCGGAATATTGAAAATCGGAATTTCGTTTCTCATTCTACAAAGTCAGTGCCAGAAACGAATTGCTGCAAAACCGGCTCCACGTAGTTTTGTCTACCGTACTCCTAGAGAGTTATTTAAGCCTGTGCAGGCGCGGAGTGGTGAGGCGTATCCTCTGGACTTTGACTGTTTGCCTTCAGGATTGTTATTGTTATTAGGAGAACTTAGGATCCATGAGCGAGCGAAGCGAGCTCGGGACTTGGGGCACCCCGACTCGGACAGGTTAGGTTCGAAGGGAATGGCGGGGTCTGAAAGACCCCGCCATCCCCTTCGTGTTAAACCTAACACGAAGGGGACCACTTTAAACCTTGCACACAGAAATAGGAGCCCCGCGAAGCGGGGCTCCGTCGATCTACCTTGGTAGGGGGTAGTCAACAAATTGACCAAGGATGCAAGAGCGAGCGAAGCGAGCTCGGGACTGGGGCCACCCCGACTCGGACAGGTTAGGTTCGAAGGGGATGGCGGGGTCTGAAAGACCCCGCCATGCCCTTCGTGTTAGGTTACTTTGAACCTTGCTCACAGAAATAGGAGCCCTGCGAAGCGGGGCTCCGTCGATCTACCTTGGTAGGTGGTAGTCAACAAATTGACCAAGGATGCAAGAGCGAGCGAAGCGAGCTCGGGACTGGGGGCACCCCGACTCGGACAGGTTAGGTTCGAAGGGGATGGCGGGGTCTGAAAGACCCCGCCATCCCCTTCGTGTTAGGTTACTTTGAACCTTGCTCACAGAAATAGGAGTCCCGCGAAGCGGGGCTCCGGCCATCTACCTTGGTAGGTGGTAGTCAATAAATTGACCAAGGATGCAAGAGCGAGCGAAGCGAGCTTGGGACTGGGGGCACCCCGACTCGGACAGGTTAGGTTCGAGTTAGGTTAAGCTAACAGAAATAGGAGCCCCGCGAAGCGGGGCTCCGTTGAACCACCTTAGTGGTAATATAACTCAGGAATTCAGGATGCGATAGCGAGCAAATTGTATCTTGGGGCACCCTGACTCTGACAGCTTTCGTTCTTCTCACAGGGATTTTTTGTAATATTATGAATGAAAATACGTAACTCAAAAATAAATTATTTGAATTACTCGAAAAAAAAAATTATAAAAGAAATTATTATCATTGAAAAGAAAACATTCTTATTCAAAAGAAATTCTTTTATTGAAAAGTTAAGAGGCATTTTGACAAGGCGTTTTAAAAGCATACTTTTCTTTGATAAGCGATTAAATTTTCGGAATTCTAATTATTCGGAATTTTAATAATCGGAATTTTAACCATCGGAATTCGTGTTGTTGATGTTTCGGAAAATTATTAATTCGGAATTTTTGATATTCGGTCTATTGAAACTCGGTATTTTGAAAATAGTAATTATAAATGTTAGGAATATTGAAATTTCGGAATTATGAAAATAGGAATAATGATCAATCGGAGTTGTTATATTAGGAATTTTGAACCATTCGGAATTATGAAAATCGGTATTTTGAAATTCGTATTTATGAATTTCGGAATAAAGTTTTTCGTATTATCGTAGTGTACCCTGCACATCAACCTTTATGGCAGACCGACGGAGGGTCGCTTGTGCAATGACATGCAGACGACTCGTAAGATTTTTAAATCACGTTTACGCTGGTGTCAGAATCATACTGACCAAATAAAAATGGACATCCTTGCGTCGCATCATTCCAGGAGCTATTTCCGTAGTTTCTGGAAGTCTACAAACAAACATAATAGTAAACCAGGTCTACCAGTGAGTGTGAATGGTGCCTGTGACCTGTCCGGAATAGCAGATTTATTTAGAGACCATTTTACCGTTAAGTCACCTTTGGCATCAACACAGTCCTCGAGCAATGAGGGTTGTAGTGGTCGGGAAATCAGCATCCGGTTTACGGCCAAAGACGTACGACAGGCCATTAAATCTATGTCAAGGGGTAAGTCTCCGGGCCATGACGACCTGAGCATTGAACACCTAAGGTACGCGGGATATCATATGCCTAGAGTGCTGGCAATGTTCTACAGCTTGTGTGTAGGTCATTCATACTTACCAGCGCCGATGATGAGGACTGTGGTGGTGCCAATTGTCAAAAACAAAACCGGTGATATTGGTGATAAATGTAATTATCGACCGATTTCTTTGGCCACTATTGTCGCCAAGGTGCTTGACAGTTTGCTGAACACTCAGCTTGATAAACATCTACAGATACACGACAACCAATTTGGTTTCAAATCAGGCCTATCTACTGAAACGGCTATACTGTGTTTGAAGCAAACTGTCAAGTACTACACGAATAAAAATACGCCTATTTTTGGGTGTTTTCTTGATTTATCGAGGGCGTTTGATCTGGTTTCTTACGATATTCTATGGCAGAAACTACTTCAAACAACGATGCCTGAGGAACTAATACGTACTTTCAAATATTGGTATGGGAACCAGATCAACGTTGTTCGGTGGTCGGGGGCATATTCGACTCCGTACAGGTTGGAGTGCGGCGTGAGGCAGGGGGGGCTGACATCGCCAAAACTTTTTAACCTGTATATGAACGCGCTTGTGGAGGAGCTCAGCAGCACACATGTCGGCTGTCATATTGATGGAGTCTGTCTTAAGGCGCGGACTGACTACGATTTTAATCGCTTATGACCGCGGAAACTATTGTCACCACTATGGAGCGTCAATAAGATTGAAAATTGAAAAAATGATATTTGTGTTGAAATGTGACATAAGCTGCGAATGGGCATTTATTTTACTGCTTTTCTTTAGATTATTTAAAATATAAACATAAAATTAAATAATGGTTTGGTTAAAGTTTTAAAAAAATGGAAAACCTACTCAATTCTTAAAAAAAAAACTGTTGTTATCGCTGGAAATACAGAGATCTTCGACGTCAAAGTTTATTTTTGTGCTACAACTTCCCAATTTTTTATTGGGAATATCAAACTATTATTTATTATTCTGTTCGGTTTAAATTCTTCTTTATACCCTTCTCTGTTCACTGTATTTTTGTGTGTATTTTTCGCATTACTTATTTTTATTACATTACGTCATACTCGACGTTCTAAGAAACCATTTTTTGGGAATATTGAGATAACACCGCACCTTAATAATATTAGTTACGCGGACGACATGGTGCTGCTGAGTGCTTCTGTAGGTGGACTGTCGCAGCTGCTGGACATTTGTGAAAAATATGCTGACCGACACGAGTTGCTGTATAATGTTAAAAAGAGTGAGTGGATGGTCTTTCAGGCTCGGGGAAGGTCCATAGGTCAAACACCTCAAGTTAGACTGAATGGCTACCCCATTAGCAGGGTAGAACAGTTTAAATATCTTGGACACCTTTTAACCCCGGATCTGAAGGACGTTATTGACATAGAAAGGGAGCGTAGAGCGTTGTCTGTTCGTGCGAATATGATAGCACGCAGATTTGCTCGCTGTTCAAGAGACGTCAAGATCACCCTGTTCAGGGCATTTTGCACGTCCTTCTACACGAGCAGTCTGTGGGTGAATTATACGCAAAAGCAGTACGGCGCTCTACGCATCCAATACAATAATGCATTCAGGGTGCTGTTGGGGCTGCCTCGCTTCTGTAGCGCGTCGGGAATGTTTGCCGTAGCGCGCGTGGATTGTTTTCACACCACCATGCGCAAGCGGTGCACATCCCTGGTGCGCAGGGTGCGGGTCAGCCCGAACAGTATCCTGAAAGCCTTCGCCCAGCGCTTCGACTGCCAGTACGTGTATCACTGTGATATGGTACACGTGCGGGCTAATGTGGAAGTATTATTTTAATTATTTTGAATTGTATTTTATATTATATTGTGACTGTGTTTGAATGTATGTATTATTTTATGATTTGTAATTGGTCCTTGTTGGCTTAAATATAAATAAATAATAATAATTTACAAAGAGTTTTACGGCTAGTTTCGGCTTCGTCTCCGTCTCCGTCACACAATACCAATGTGACATTTTTCGCTTGTTTGTCGTTCGTTATGGTTGGTTAGTGCTTCGTGTAAGGAAGAAAACAATACGCAGCCGAAAGAAATTACAGTGCTTGGTCTTTTAAAGTCTAAAAGAAAAGGCTTCTTAGATTGGACGTTTTAAGTAACAACATTTTAATAACTACTCGCTACTTAATAACTACTAAAATTACTAAGATGACGCTCTTCGGATCCGAAACTAGTAGTTAAACTCGATTAAGTAATTTATAAACGGATACAGGCTTAAAATTTAAATCATCATGTTTCAAATTTTAAGCCGTTTTGGAACTTATATCAAATGCTAACAACGACAATAAAACCCACAGGGCCTTCAAAAGCCAGTATCAGGCAAGGTAGACGTCCAACTGAAGACACTAGAAGACTTCTTCATGACCGACCCGATCAGCCGCGCATCGCCCACCATGGCCAAGTGTGTACAGGCCGTCATCAAACAGAAGCAGTCCAAGTACTAGACCACAGACAACTTAGGAGTATGACACACAAATCCTTGAATAAAAACTTCTTTGAATAAGGGTATTATAACCTCTTTAAACTTACCGGTAATCACCTTTTTAAATCAAAATACGTATTTTAAATGCTTCTATTAAGGATGTTCTGTGTTGTACAATTTATTTAAGAATATATTCCCAGCTTTTCTCGCTTGAGTTTTGTCTATGAACGCAGTTTTTGGTATTGGTACAGTTAAAAAAAAAACTTTACATTTTGGACGGTTTGTAAAGAAAACTTAAGCGTTCAAAGTTGTTTTTAGGGTAATAATAAAATTATAATTTGCCTTTCTGCAATCATTTTTACGAAGGAAATACTACAGAAATGCTGTGTGGTCGAGTCTATGATGTTACCTCTGTACCTCAACAATTATATTAATGGCAAAAAGACTTGACCACGCATGTACAATTGTGATTTCTAGCTATTTATTTTGTTATTTAATAGATAAGCATAACAGTGTTTCAACAATTATAAAATTTTCATAGTAAATTATTCCTCGTACTCATTAGATATGGATTGAAGAATTGAAACAGCTCGTAAGTGAATGTAAGGACAGATATTTTGTATATAGTAATGTTTGTAGTATAAAATAAAACGTGGTATAATGATTGTCGAAATTGTTTTTTTTTATTTCATTGATAAACATCCCAAAAACATCAAAAATTATAATAGTTTTTCAGTATAAAGGTAAAGTAGTTTCACCCAGCGCGTTATTTTTTCGGTATTCCTGTAATCAGTAATAAAAAAAAAAGTAATAGCTAAGAACGAACTTGATCCTTTAGCTTTCAAACAAAAAAAAAACGCATCAAAATCGGTCCATTCGTCTAGGTGCTATGATGCTACAGATACATACCCAGACACGTCAAACTTATGACACCCCTCTTTTCGAATCAGAGTTTATAAAGAGGGTCTAAAACGGCCACTCTATAGGCAATATTCCCAATGATTTAATTAGCAAAGTCATTGACTATTTTCTTTTATCCATTCACGAAGTGAATCATTAGAAATATTGCTCAGTGGTTTAGTCTCTCAGGTCCTTTAAACTCCTAATCATATTACTAGTGTTTGCCACTCACATCGACAACTCTCTTCACTGGCTTCTTGTACTTGCACTCGCTCAGTGTTTTCTCTGCATTCCTCATGAACAGTACTTGCATTTCTTGCCCGCCAGTCCATGGTGACGGCTCTTTTTCACGAAGCTTTAGCGCTGCTACTAACTTGTTGCAGGGACCGAAGTAGGGCAGAGGTTTTCCTGTTAAACATAAGATCATAATGTTAGTCCCCGAACAGTTAAAGCTTAATGTTTTTGCTCTCAGATATCTCCAGTTATGTTTTAAGGTGTAGTGTAGTAGTGTAGTGTGTTCTAAAAGTTCTTTCCATTGCTTTTAACCGGACATCAATCCAGACATCGGCTCCCGTATTAAGGAACGCTTAGTTTTGAATCGAGAAGTCAATGTCATTCTCGTTTGCTTTCGATATACGTTGAAAAAACACAAACAGAACTTTCCGATTCGAAATCAGGGACCTAGTGTTTGTGTTGAATATGAGGGCCAAGGATTGAACCCTGCGGTACTCCACTTTCAGCAGTCACGCTTGCAACAATGAGTCGGTTTAAAATATAACAAATGCTTTAGAAAATATCGACTACAATGTCCATGTATGTACGAAAAACGTTACGAATTTGATCGTAGATGTAAATTATGTGGTTTTTGCATGATTTTGCTTCCATCGAAATCCAATAGAGTCAAGGCACCTTGTTACAGATACTTCAAGTGTGAAATTATTGCTGAATTTAGTATCAACATCATAATTATACCCACCTACAGTTTCAGGTTCGACGTCAGCTCGTGCTTTCTTCACAATAGGTGGTTTTTCAGATTTAGTCATAAGACATTGTCGGTCACAGAAACATTTGTTGGTGCACTGCATTTGATTCACGTATTCAGCCATAGATTTGTTGATGTCTGCTATAACCTTATTCTTATTACGATCTTGTGCTGTTTTTTCTTCAGCTCTTTTCTCTCTTTTATTAGCTCTAGAAATAATTATGAGATTTTTTATATTACCTGATGTAATTGTGTTTCCTAGATATTGACTAGAACTATTTAGGACGTTAGAGTTTGGCTAGAGAATAGCATAGCAGAATCCAACTGCACTCTGATTGTTCTAAGATTCTGTGATTCTGATACTCTGTTCTGACGATGTATCGGTGCCATGATGTGTTTGGAGATTGTTATTGTTACAGATTTTACTACAAAATGTATTAAGAGTAACATTTGCTTACCTCTCTTCTCCTTTCTTGCAACTTTTTTCAATAAATTCTTCGTATCGTTTCCTCTCTTCCTCTTGACAACTTTTAAGTGTTTCATATGTTTTTGCTGCTGAATCTGTGCGCTCTTTGTAAAGCTATGCAGTGGTACCCAGAAATTATAGATTGGCATTTTAATATGCGTCTTTTGGCTCCACAAGTTTTTAATCTTACTACCTACTTGTGGAATGGAAACCAAAAGGACTTCTTTTTTTATATTTTTACGTAGATTAACTACCAATAAAACAAGGGTAGTGGCATAGTACAGGTCTATCTCTATGTAACTTGGGAATTGAGGCCGAAACCTCACCCTACCTTGAATGTTCGGGTCCAATAAGTAGCCAGAAATTACAGAACTCATTAGATTGCTGATAATTTGTTTGTCTACTAAGTTACCTTTAAATGTACATTTCTAATCTTGCAATTCAATTCTTCTTGATCTTTGCGACACTTTTCTATTTGGACATAATACTCTGCTTCACATTTAGCTCGTTGTTCTTTCGTCTTCTTTTGTTCTGCCACAAATAGATCTAGAGCTTGCTTTTCTAAGAGTTTTATTTTAGCCTGAAAAATGTATCAAAATTAATTAACAAAGCTAAGCTTTTTATAGGAACCATCTCCTTCACGTAGTGGCTTCAGAACTATTACCTAGTTACTTTATTGACAACTGAAATACGAGTACTGTTATGTATGAGTAAATTTTTCTAAGCTGTGGAGAAAATTCTGCCTAGGATTCTCTTTTATTCAGGGGGTTTTACGTAGCGGTCCTAGATTTTAATGATTATAATCAGTATTAGTATTAGACCTACCATTTTTTTAAATTAAATTTTTATTTGTCTCCATGGACATGCGAGCCCGTACGTTACCTAATCTTAGTCACTATCTATAAAATGTCCTTATATCTTACATGAGTGACAGAGTCATTCGTGCAAAATCATGTTTTCCACTATAAACTTGGCAGCGTCAGATGTTGGTTCTGCTAGAATACTTAAAAAAGTTCCTTGATTGTATTTGTTTATATTAAATTTTTGCACCAATGCCTCTCTAGCTTCTTTAATTTTTTATCTTGCTATGAACAGAGTCAGGTCAAGTTAAGTGTCTTACTTCTGTCTCTTCTTCACGTTCAAGAAGATGTTTCATCAGCTGTGCGTCCGTGAGCTCGCCTAGCCTTTCTTCTTCCTTCGCTCTAGCTTCTTCTTCTTTTTTCTTTTCATACCTTATAGTACAATTAACTTTTTAATTGTTTTTAAACCATTGCCGATGGATGTGTGCCTGTCATCTAAAAGTTATCTCGAAACAAAACTTTTTGAGATGCTTCCGATGTTCCTTTGATAAGTGGTTAATCTAATCAGTCAATCATATGAGAGATTGTACTATGCAACGGCAAGAGCTCTGCACAGCAATACACCAAAACTACACCTACCGGGGTCGCGGGACTGTCTCATCAGGTAACCGACCTTGGAACGTAAAGGGCTATTGAAGGATCACCGTGAATTTTAGTCAGTACATGACTGGCCGTCCCTCCTGTCCCGCCCTGGGTGGGAGGACTCATTTGATTATTTCACCAAAAAAAAGTAGGTATGGTATATACCGGGGATGAGATTAAATCAAATGATTTATCTTATATCATTATTGATCTTACATTTCTTTATTCTGTTTTGCGTTTTGCATTATTATACATTTCTGTGCGTCGTCCTTAGCGGCTTCATTTTTGTCCAAGTCAAATGTACAGAACGTTACTGTTTTTGGTTTCCGGTCTAGTTCAGCTTCTTTCTCTTTTATTTCTTTTGCAAATGCTATTTGAGCGTCTCTTTCTTCTAGTGCTTTGGATTCAAGAAGGGCACTGGAAAAAAAGATTAGCTACTTTTATTTTGCTTGAAATTAAAATAGGCAATCGCATCTTCCCGGTATTTGAGATACCTACCAGTTCAAGAATCATAGCCACGTTAATTAGTTATTGCCGCTATTCCTTTGATCAAATTGTATTGTTATTGTGTATTCATTACCTTATAAGTTTTGTTCCGTAACAGCTTCTATCAAAGAGCTTTTGTTTCGCCTCTTCGATGGCTTCTGCGTTGTTTTTCCTTACTTTTTTCTTCGAGAACGCTTGGACTGCAGCTATTTCTTCAGCATGTTTTTGCTCTTTTTGCTTTTGTTTGAGTGCTACACACCCCTGAATGCATACTCTACCAATTACAATAATTATGATTGTATCTGTGATGATGATGATTTTAGTGAGTAATGTTTAGACAAGATTGGAACTGGTTAAAACCCTAATGTTGGACTTCTGTCCAGCATTAGCAGCGTTCATTATTTATTTGGTAGTAGTAAAAGTTTTACGGAAACAAAATAGTATATGCATAGGATTCATGTGATCTGAATAATAAAGTGAAATTAATTAATAGACAACAGTCTCAATTTCAGTGATGCGAGCAGATTTTCTGACGCAAAAGTGCTGTGAATTGTACATGACAATTTACCTTACTAGCACTAATTGCTCGGCAATATGCTGAACTGGACCTACTCGTATTTGGTGCAGCTATGCTTGTTTTTTATCGTTGATAGATTTAACTTTTTTTTATTATCTCGTTTTTTGTTTATGTTGGCTAGTCAAGTAAACGTTTTACTTTCTTTCTTTAATTACACCATTTCCATCATCGACACGCCAAAGAAGAAGATTTCCTTCATTACACACCTGTACAGTATCCGGCCAAGTTTTCATCCACGCCTGTGACATCTCATTCATAGCTTTCAAGTACTCATTCTCCAACGGCGCAGGTAGCTCTGGAGCGCTGGCCTGCTTCTCCAGTCGGTCCCATTCCCTTCTATGAACGATTGCGAAGCTCGGACCTCCGTTAGGATTTTTATGATAGTGTATATTTGATTGCGTCATGTCTAAAATTTGAGCTTTTCAAATCTATGTGGCTTCGATGTTATTTTCTTATTCCAATTTGAAAAAAAATCACATTTCCCATCGACTTGCGCTAGATTTTAATCTATATCCATACTTAATATTATACTTAAAGCTAAAGAGTTAATTTGGTTGAAAGCGCTAATCTCAGAAACTACTGGTTGGTAATGAATATTTTTTTGTGTTGGATAGTTTATTTATCGAGGATACCGATTCTATAAAACATCACACTACGATCAATAGGAGCTAATCAGCGGGTGAAAAGCTAGTTAAAATATAATATTCTAATCGTATATTACATTAAATTGATTTTAATTATTTTTACTGTCTTGCCCTTAAAACAACGTAAACGCGTAAATTGATGATTTGACTGTTCATAATAAAATGCTGATGTGCGGTTCGCCGTACATGCTCCCGGGCGAAAATGTTACAAAATTTAAAATAATAAAAAATAAAAGATAATAAAAGTTTAAACAACATCATCCCCATTGTAAAAGTTACGTCTTTGTGGCCTAGGGGACGTCGCTTGGTTATGTACAGTATTTAAACTAGCGTTACTAGCTACCACATTCACTTCACTGGGCTGACGGTCAGCCATTATGCTCTGCTTTCGCGGAAATTTCACATAATTCACTTCACTGGCACTGATGTTTCGCGAATATGTAACTGTCGGTTCCGTCTGCGTGAGGCCCCTGGTAGACGCCTTCCTCCAGCGCCACAGGAACACCGCTGCTGCTACGATGGCTACGCCCAGTAAGATATAGCAAATGACGTATTGGTGAACGTCATGTGTTGATAAGCTTTGGTTGTTTCTATCGATCTCTTCGGAAGTGTTTGCCGTAGCCGTTTTCAACTGTTTTATCTGCTTGCCGATGTTTTCTAATGTTTGATTTAGCGGATCTACGGATTCCGTGTAGTCTGATAGTGAAATGTTTACTAAATGATGGAATTCTGTTATCTGTGGAGTTTCTATTTCAGGGTCAGTTTTTAAGATGTTTCCCGAGTTCGAACGAGAGTATAGAGCAAAGTCTTTGCCTTTAATTATGCACTTAGGCTTCAAGTTGATTATACCAGCTCCACTGATTTGCTTGTAGGTAATTTGATCTTGACAGATGATCCTGATCGGATAAGTATTGCAGCAAAAATATAAATACTTAGATGGATCGCTCAGTTCAATCCACATATCGCTGCATGGAGATTTGCTGACTGCGCATTGATTGTTGTCGTGGTTGATTTTACAGAACTTCTCGTCAATCGGAAGATAGTTTACTGGCTTGTCGATTGTACATAAATATGAATGCTCATTATGTTGACATAGCTGAAGCTCCGTAAATGATATTGTTACATAAGCATCCTTTCTTAAATTTATTGCTACGTACTCTGTTTTCGGCATTACGTTAAACATGTTGGTACCGATTTGATGAGGAACTGAGAGGATCTTGTAAATCTTGTAACTGTCTCTACTAGACAATGGAAATGTTATTTCGAATATGACATAGTCTGTCATTACTCTTGCTTTTACTCTCAGCATGCTGTAGACTGACCTAAGGTCTGACTGTATATTGTCCACTGGTAAGGTCACGTCTTTGGTCAGCTGCCCAGAAATAAACTGTAGTTCATTTCTTAATTGATCAGGTGTCAACAAGTGAGTGTTGAATTTGCCATGATAAACGTCTGTTATGGTATCCAGTAGAGTATCTTGAATTTGTTTTAGATTATGAAGTAAGTTCACTGCTGTTAGTGCTGACAAAGTGAAATCCTGACTATCACTTAACTTGTCCATATTTTCTTTAATTATGTTGGTTGCTCGATCTAGCTCGTTCAAATGCTTGTTGATTGTTTTGTGTTGCAGTTGTATATGTTGTTCAGTCCGCTTTAGCACGTTATACTCAGCCTCAACGATGGATGTTTGATTTTTAAGTAAGTTTGTTAGGTGATGCTCATTTTGTTTTATAAGCTGGATATCTTTTTTATATTGTTCGGCGAAACTCTCGTCTAATACCCCGAACAATGCGTTTGCAATGTTACCTATTCCATTGATAAGACCGCGACGCTGTCTGTCGTGCGCGTCAAAATGCTGATTCAATAGGAGTCGGTTGTAATGTTGTAATTCTGAGTACTCGTGATGTAATTGGAGTAGTAACATACCGCAGCGACTTGTTTCTGTTAATGTGCTGCATGTTTTATCTAAATAGTTCAGGAACTTTGTTGCTGTGGTCATGCCATCCCAGTATGGAGACATATTGTAGTATACAACGAGGGTCCATTTATCTCGTACAAGTTGCATGTTGTTGATCGAGTCAAAATATAACGAAATGTTGTTAGGTAATGGTGATATTATTTCTGTTGTTTGCGATGTTGTTATTAATGACATAGCAAATATTAAAGCAATCGCCATTGATGTAAACAATGATTTAGGTTTGCTTGCTTTTATTTTTACTTCTCTTACGCCATCTTTGTTCTTGTCTTGTCCTTTTTCCATCTGTTCTGTTTGCTCTTCCTGTTTGCTAGTTGGAATCGGTAGAATCGACACTTTGACAATAGGTCGTTTTATAACACCATTTTTGGTTTTTAAAGATACTACTCGGACGAGACCGTCCTGTCCAGGGTGAACTTCTATGACTCTGCCCATCATCCACTTCCCTGGCGGGAGATTGTCGTCCTGTATAGTTAAGTTACCAATTGTCCTATTTCAATATTGTTTTGAGTGTTCATCCATTTAGGACGCACTGACTGTTCTGTTAAATATTCTGCCTTCCACTTTTTCCAGATGTCATGTGCAATTTTGGCTGCTAGAGTCCACCTAGTGCGTGCATCTTGCTCTGTTTCGATGACTGATGTTCCTGCCCTTCCAGTTAAGAAATGAGCTGGAGTTAGCACTTCCAAATTATCTGTATCTTCGGATAACGCACATAGCGGTCTAGAGTTTAGACATGACTCCAGTTTTGCTAAGATAGTTGAATATTCCTCAAAAGTTAGCTTCTGCTCGCCAACCACTCTTTTGAGGTGATGTTTCAGACTTCTAACGGCTCTTTCCCATAATCCACCGGCACTTGGCCAGGATGGTGCATTGAAATGCCACTGTATCTGTAAGTCCGTTAATTCTGCTGATAAATTGCTGTTGACCATGTTTTGTAAATCGTGAAATTGCTCTTGTAAAAGTCTGTTGGCTCCAACAAAGTTGGTTCCGTTGTCACTGTATATGTGGCAAGGAGCTCCTTTTCTGGCTGCCATTCGGTGTAGTGCTGCTAGAAATGCAGAGCTGCTTAAGTCGGATACCAGTTCCAGATGAACAGCTCTGGTCACCATACACACAAATATTGCTATGTAGCCTTTTGTTGTCTTTATCCCACGTCCTTTATTGCTTTTTACCTCAACATAGCCGGTATAATCTACACCGGTATGATAGAAGGGGGGAGCGGGTGTGCTTCGGGATTCTGGCAGATCTCCCATCAATTGATGCTGCATTCTTGGTGAATGTTTTCTGCAAATAACGCAGTTTCTAACTTCTTTCTTGACTGCTCTATTACCTCCGATTATCCAATACTTCTGTCGGATGTTTGCTAGTGTTAAACGAGGCCCACCATGGTAAGTTAGAAGATGAGCTTGGTTAATAATAAGTGTTGTTAATCGGCTGTTGTTTGGTAGTATTGCTGGATGTTTCATATCCAATCCAAGATCTGCTTTTCTTAGACGACCACCTACTCGAAGGATACCTTCTCGATCGATGAACGGATCTAGTTTCAATAGATCACTCTTGTTGTTTAAATTACCATGCTTTTTTAAGTGTTCTATATCTTCTAAAAATACTGTTCTTTGTACATGCTTAACAATTAATAACTTGGCGTTTCGTATTTCAAGTAATGTGAGATACGACGGCAATAAACTGTGCTTAATTGTTGTGGCGTTATTATGTAATTGCATTGTTTTTGTAGCGCGTAATAACCACGCAAGTATTTTGACAATTTTACTGAAGGAGCTGTGTTTATCCAACAGTAGCATAATAATGCTCTCTGAATCTGTCGTTTGATGCTGAGTTGCCAAAGTATTTGTTTTGTGACCTTGACTATATTTCGTTTTAAGTTCTTGGTCTGTTGTATAAGAGATTTGTTTTGAAGACTCCTTTACATCGAATGTTTTCAAGGTGCTAGGTCCTTGCCACCACAGACTATGATTTTTTAGTTGAGATGGTAAAATTCCCCTGCTTGCTGCGTCCGCTGGATTCTCTTCTGATTTAACATATCGCCAACAATCTGGTTTGATGACTTCAGTAATTCTTCTCGTTCTGTTTGCTACGAACGGTTTCCAGCGTCCGGGATCGCCTTGTAACCAGCCCAAGACAACCATCGAGTCTGTCCACCCAAATAACTGCAAATTAAGGTCTCCTAGACAGCTGATAACTTTGTTCATCAATCTTCCTAGTAGATACGCTCCTGACAACTCCAATTTCGGCAGGGACACGCTTTTCGAAACCGGAACTAATCGTGATTTAGCCACAACTAATACTACTGAAGATTTGTTATGTTTTTTGATACGCGCATAAATAACTGCCGCATAAGCTTTAGTTGACGCATCGCAGTAGCCGTGCAGTTCGATGATGTCATTAGGTTGATATTCGATCCATCGTGGTATTTTGTAGTTATTGATGTTTACTATGTCTGTTTGTAATATATTCCATTCGTTTTTAATGTTTTCAGGGACTTCTTCATCCCAGTCCAGTTTGTTTTCCCATAGTTTCTGGAATAGTATTTTTAATTTTGTTGTCACTGGTGATATCCAACCTAACGGGTCAAATAGTTTGGATATCTCAGCCAAAAGCATTCGCTTTGTTAATGTTGTGCTATGTTTTGCTAAATTGTATTTAAAAGTAAATTGATCATCTGTTGCATTCCATCGTATTCCCAATGTTTTTGTTGTTTCATCTGTTTTAAAATTAAATATAATTTCTCCTTCGCTCTGATTATTTTCTATGTTTGCTAGGAGTTCTGAACTGTTTGCTGACCATTTTCGTAATCGAAAACCTCCAGACTTAAGTAGCTTGTTAAGATCTGTTATAAGTAGTTTACCATCCTCTATTGAATGACTACCATGGATCAGATCGTCCATGTAAAATGATTCTGATAAGACCTTGGATGCTTCCGGATATTTTTGCTCTTCATCCTTTGCTAATTGTCGCAAGGTCATCATTGCTAAAAAGGGTGCTGATTTAGTCCCGTAAGTAACTGTTGCTAGCTGATAAGTTTTGATTGTTTTGTGTGGCGAATCTCTCCACACTATTTGTTGATATCGACGATCTGCTTCATTCACCATTATTTGCCGATACATCTTTTCGATATCGGCGGTAAATGCGTATCGATATTGACGCCACTTGATGATGAGTTTTTGAAGGTCCTGTTGCATATTAGGTCCCTTCAACATCAAGTCATTGACACTGCACCCGCTAGACGTCCTGGCAGACGCGTTGAATACGACACGAAGTTTCGTTGTTGTCGACTCAGCTCGTTGTACAGCGTGGTGTGGCAGGTAACACGATATTGCTTCATTGTTATTGTTATGTTCAATAGGAACCATGTGACCTAATGCTTGATATTCGTTTATGAATAATTTATATTGTTCTGCTAAATTTGGCTGCTTTTGGAATTTTCGTTCCAGGTTAAGGAACTGAGCTATGGCCATTTCTTTGGAGAACCCTAACTTCCCCTCGGTGTCTGATTTGAAAGGAAGTCTGACTACATAACGCCCATCTGCAAGTCGTTTTGTTGTTGTCAAATAATAATTTATGCATTCTTGATCCTCTGACGACACTTGCGATTCTTCACTGATGTCTTCAATCTCCCAAAATCGCTGTATGTCTTGGGTGTTGCTGAGTACAACATTGCATTGATATGACGTCGTTTCTTCACCACCTCCGTATATAATCCATCCTAGTTGTGTTTGTTGTATTATCGGTTGGGATGGGGTTTCTCCTCGAATTAATCCCGTCAGTAATATTATGCCATGGACGTTAGCATTAAGTAGTAAGTCCACTGGCCTGCTTGAGTTGAATTCGGGATCTGCTAATTTTAAATTTTCCATATGACCCCAATTAGGCCGCTCAAATGTTTTTATAGGTAAGTTTTCAAGTAACTTGTCCATAATTAGCACATCTGTACTAAATGAAAAGTTGTTATGTATTGATGAGCAGTGGATCGTTAGTTTACCTTTACATTTGTTATGTTGTTCTCCTATACCCATTACGATCCCTTTGCATCGCGATTTTTGTAGTCCTAATCTTTTCACTGCATCTTCCTTGATTAGGGACACTTGTGATCCCGGATCTATCAGGGCTCTTAACACTTGATGTGACCCATCAATGGCTTCAACCTTGATTAATGTAGTGGCTAACATCACCTCATTAGTTGCTGATTTATCCCCAGTGACATGTGATGAAACAGACACTATTGGGTCTTCATTATTCTGCTGACGGTTGGCAACGGCCGCGCTGTTGGAAGATGCCGATCTAGATTTCGTGCAAGCATCATGCATAATTGTATTATGCGTTCCATTACAATTGCGACACCGTTTTGTAGAAGTGCACTGTTTGCCATTATGATCGAATAAGCAATTGATGCATGTTTTCAATTTTGCAACTGTTTTTAGCTTGTTTTCATTGCTCAATTCTAAAAACCTTTTGCAATTATATAGGCCGTGCTGTTGACCGCACAGCTGACACTTATACAGCGACGACACGTGTAATGCTTTGGAGAATGATTTATTGCTGTTGCTATGCTGATTGTTGCTATGAGGATTTTTCCCATTCGATGTTCTTGATTCTAGATTTGCCTTTTGTGTAAAACTTTCATGTTTTCTACGCGAAGATTCTAGACTTGTAAACTTGCTCTCTAAGAAGTCGAGAAACTCTTGTAGAACAGGCAGCTCTCTTGCATTTTTCAAGGAATCGACGTAATCCCCAAAAGTTTCATGATCCAATTTTTGTGACAATAAGTTCACAAAGAGTGGATCCCATGTGTTGATGTCGACACCCAGATTTTTTATCCCGTGTATGCTTTCAAGGGTGACGTCATGTAATTTTTTGATTTGACTCAAAGATTGCTGTTGCATGTTGGGTAAACTGAGTAGGGTGTTAATGATGGAGTTAAAAATAAGCTTTTTGTTATTGTAGCGATGGTTTAAAAGCTCCCAACATGTGTTATAGTTGTCACTGCTTATTGGAAGATGCTGTATAATTTTCTCTGCTTCACCTCTTAGCTTTCCTTTCAAAAATTGCATCTTCTGCGCGTTTGATAGTGACCGATTGTTGTGTATGGTCTCATTAAACAAATCTTTGAATGAGTACCATTGATGATATTTTCCTGTAAATATAGGAATATCCATTTGTGGAGTGCTATGTTCTATGTGTGACACGGACCACAGTTTTTTGTTGATGGATTTTTTGAGATTGATGAATGTTTTCTCATTGTCATTGTAGATGATGTCGTACTCTTCATCTACGCCACACATTTCTCCGTCAATTTCCCAGTGTAGCTCATCAACCTGCTTCCATTTGGATTGTAACGTTTTTAGGGCGTCCTCTAGCTCCCACTTTTCATTTAGGTCTTCTAGATCGATGTTACTCACGGTCCTCTTGAAGGCTTTGATATTGGCCGCTTGCTTGCGAACCATGTCATCGAGTTTACTAGTCGAACCCTTTGACAGCATTGCTTGGCTAGTGCTCGGACTCCTATCTGCTTGTTCTTGTTGACGATCTTCCTGTTTGGATTGAGATCGTTGGTTTGGTGATGGAGGAATAACTCTCACTGCTAATCCCAAGCTTTGCTCGGCGATTAATGCTTTAATGCTAGTGTATAGCTGACTTGTTTGCTCATGTTCAGAATTTTTAAAATATTTATGTTCCCTGACCCCGCTCGCACAGATACGCAAATGGTTGTTCTGGTAGTCTAACCAGTAACTCTCAAGTAACTCCGAACGACGTCTGAAATAGTCATCCGTCTTTCTTTCGGCTCCGTCCTTTTTAATGTTAATCTTCATTTTCTTCATCGCTTCACTAATCTCCAGTTGTGAATCGTAAAGACCTTCCATTGTGTTAGTGAAAGGACTGCTTTGCTTATGTTATGTTAATTAAAAAAGGAAAGATCTTACTTGAGTTCTCCTTTCTTACGGCTGCTTGTTGGATGTTGATGATTGCGGAAACAGCTCTGCTGCTGAAACTGTTCCCTTGCTGCTGGCGACGTACTGCTGCTGACGTCTTGCTAATTCTTGCTTGTTGTTACGATGCGGACTGCTTTTCCACAATGTTAAAAGTTCAACGAACGAGTGTCCTCACTAATTTTTGGTTTGCTTTAACACTAGTCAACTCCTTCCGGACGGAGGACTATCAAAAACTCGCGAGGTCCCGCTCGATGGCTCGAAGGACCATGTAGAGATTGCTGTTTGGGATGTTAAATGATAGACTGAAATGCTCACAGAAAACTGTGTATTGTTCAGAATGTTACAAATGTTTGTTAATAGAGCGAGGGAGCACGCGCGACGGCACTAGTTGCGATCTGATCACGTACTAAGTTATATGCAATTTAGGTCGTTTGGCGTTAACGCGTAAATTGATGATTTGACTGTTCATAATAAAATGCTGATGTGCGGTTCGCCGTACAGATAGTGATTCCAGGCTCGCTTAAGCGCAAACATTACATTTATCTGCGTATTCGATAAGTTGTTGATGGCTCTTTTTTTGTATACATACTCGTATATTTGGAAACTCCTTACCAAACTATGATTTCACGCATTTATCAAGAACCGTTATACTTATATCATTGACGTAGAACTTCAATTCTAAGTTACTTATCAGTTCGAAAGTTCCGAGAATTCGATTGTCTTGTTTGAGATAATTCAACCTTTTAGGTCAAACGGACGATGAATTGGAACTAACTTATGCATTCATTTCCTCTATCAGGGCAATCTTATTATGTCTTAGCTATAAGTGGCCCATCTTAGCGTTACTTAATTTTATTTGTCCTTGTCCGTATAAGCAAATTGTGTGAGTAGCAACTGTAACCAAATTGTGAATCATCTATGATCTGCAGATGTTATGAAAGTAGAAGTACCAAAACGAGAATATAAGGGTCTTACTAGGTGCCTTTCTATAATTTCTGCCTAGTTCCCCACGGTAAAAAGGCGCACTTTTAACGATAGTATGATGGATTCAGAATCGACCATAAATCTCCAAATGAAACAGACCTCAGCAAAATAATTACGCTGGCTAAACCACGGACACATTCGTACAGAGAAACCGCAGACTCATTTAATACGACATCAAATGCGCAGAATCCTTCATGTGGTTATTTTGGTAAACATTTAGCTCTTTGATATAAAGTTTTATTTCGCACCGGATAGCGTTAATTAGATTAAATAACCGCCACGCCATGGAGTGGGATAGGAAATTGAGCGGAGCCGTGGTCGGGCGCCATTTGAGCCACCGTGTTGGGCCCATTCGTCAATGTCACCCCACAACGTTGTTTGCAGTATATTTTTGCATAAAAATAACTTATACAGCACTAGGAAATGCTGTGGAAATGATAAATTGTTCGGTCCCTGCAGGTCCCTGTGCCCGCGAAATGTGAATAAGATGTAAAATCTCGTTGCTTTATCTTCATGATATTTAGTTGTTCAGTTATTGGTAGTTAACATTTAATGGGGCCATAAATTAGTTTAGCTTAACGTTTATGTTTACTTTCATAGTAACTTACCTACAGGGGAAATGATATTCTAAGATTTATTGAATATTGATTGTTTTCCGGAGTTTGCTTCTGCAACATACGAGCATAAGCTCAATATGAACAATTTTATTAATGATTTTGTCACAGATAATATTTGTGTCGCCCATTCAGCGTCGCGATTACGACTGGAAAGCCATTTCAATTCCATTCATTCTGTATTCAAATTGTTTATTTACGTCCATACAAGTCATAAAAGCGGTATCTACACGTGTCGATATCGCTTACACGATCATTGTGGAAACACGTCGAGTGGGACAAATAGACGACAAATAAACGAAACGTTCGCCCCTCACGATTCCAAGTTCCGACACATGTGAGCTTTACCCGCTTTGTAACTGTCCTAACTTTTTATGCAAGCCTGGTACAGCACCCGGTCATCTACATATTTCAATTGCATTGCTTGTATGTAGGTTTGGAAATGTAAGTAATGCGCTGATGTGTGGTCTTGGGTACGAATGGGACCACCCCTTTTGCTCGCCATGGATGTCGTAAAAATAATATTCAAACGACTGTAACTTTGTGGTGGGAAGCGGATGTTATCAATCCTCAATCACTTCTTTGCATGCTAAGAATCGATAGTTGGTGGTTCTGTAATCTTTTACTAGATGTGGCAGATAATGTGTTTGGCAGTGTACAAACAGGATTAAATATTATCGCAAGAATTAGAAGTTTTCTATGTCCAATAGAAAATGAACTTGAAAATGAACAGAATCAGTTTTTGTGCTTGCAAAATCCCACCATTAAATAACATATTCATAAAATAACTCACCGAGATTTCGAATCAGTCAGGTACACACAGCTTCAATTCGAACGTCTAAGGAATCGCTTTTGAAATAGAAATACGAATAGCAGCGAAATACAAATTGGATTGAGCGCAAATTCCTTAGACGTGGATATTGTGTGTGTGGAGAAACTTGGAATTTTAGAGCTAACATTGCTAACACTTGTGATTACTAAGAATGAAATTGCGCAGAAGGTAGGTATTTCAATCTGAGTTGAAAGAACCTTTTTTGGTGATGTTTGTCTGCTCATACTTATACCTTTATGTACTAAGACAATTGTTCTATTTTGCTCTTTGTTGCCTAATAAGGGCACATTAAAAGAAACACGCAAATTGACAATAATATCTATCTATTACCTAACTGCATATCCGTAATAAGCAATTCATAACATTATTTGTTTTTGTTGAATAACCTATCAGGATTTTATGTTATTTTTGGAATGATAGAAAGCATAGTTCATTATAGTTTATTGAGGTAGGTACTTAGAGCTAATTTAAAGCCAGATTGTAGAGCCACTTAGCAGAAAGCTTACGTCAATAAGGGGCGGTTTCTTTAGGTACTTGTAGTTACACGGGCACCGCTTATAATGAGGTAATTTTACCCATTCGTCATAATTTGCATACCTTTATTATATTTGGGGTGAAGTAATAACATCAGAGTTCAGTAAAAAATGGTAAAACCATAGAAGTAAGAGTCCAGGATTGTCAAATATTAAAATCATTTGGGGGCCACAGGAGGCACCAGACACTAAACTGATCCCTAATTGTAACGAAAGCACTTCATCTTCGTTCTTTGCGTTAATTTTTTTTGAAAAGCTCAGCTCGGAAGAGCGGAGAAAATCAGCATCACAAGCTAGGTTAGCAATCAGAAAAATGTTGTTAGCTGATTTATCCAAAGCTATTTGTCCAAATCTACTAGCTTTTTATTGAGTTCCTTTTTAGGGTTCCGTAGCCAAATGGCAAAAACGGAACCCTTATAGATTCGTCATGTCTGTCTGTCTGTCTGTCTGTCTGTCCGTGTATGTCACAGCCACTTTTTGTCGAAAGTATAAGAGCTACCCTGTTGAAACTTGGTAGAAAGATGTATTATGTGAACCGCATTAGGATTTTTACACAAAAATCAAAACAAAACAAATTTTGGGGGTGCCCCCCATACTTAGAATTGAAACTGAAAAAAAAATTTTTCACCAAACCCATACGTGTGGGGTATCTATGAATAGGTCTTTAAAAATGATATTGAGGTTAGTAACATCATTTTTTTCTAAACTGAACAGTTTGCGCGAGAGACACTTCCAAAGTGGTAAAAAGTGTGTCCCCCCCCCGTAACTTCTAAAATAAGAGAGTGATAAAACTAAAAAAAATATATAATGTAGACCTCAACCAAAACTACCAACGAAAATTGGTTTGGATGAGATACAGTTAGCAGTTTTTGAGATATAGTACATTTTCAAAAACCGCAAATATAACTTTGCCATTCATACAAATACTATGAAAAACAAAGTTATTTTTATTGTTTGTGTATATTACTTACTAATCTCAATATAAATATATCTCTAATCTATGCTTGCTGCTACGGAACCCTTCATCATCATCATCATCATCATCTCAGCCATAGGACGTCCACTGCTGAACATAGGCCTCCCCTTTAGATCTCCACATATACCGGTTGGAAGCGACCTGCATCCAGCGTCTTCCGGCGACCTTTACAAGGTCGTCTGTCCACCTCGTTGGTGGACGTCCTACGCTGCGCTTGCTCGTCCGCGGTCTCCACTCTAGCACTTTTCGACCCCATCGGCCATCTGCTCTGCGAGCAATATGGCCTGCCCATTGCCACTTCAGCTTGCTAATCCGGTGGGCTATATCGGTGACTTTAGTTCGTCTACGGATCTCCTCATTTCGGATTCGATCACGTAGAGAAACACCGAGCATAGCCCTCTCCATAGCTCGCTGAGCGACTTTGAGCTTTGAGATGAGGCCGATAGTGAAAGACCACGTTTCGGTGCCGTAAGTCATCACTGGTAACACACATTGATTGAAGACTTTCGTCTTGAGGCACTGAGGTATGTCGGACGAAAAGACATTGCGTAGCTTCCCGAACGCTGCCCAACCGAGTTGGATTCGGCGGTTGACCTCTTTCTCGAAGTTGGACCTACGTAATTGGACTACTTGTCCTAAATAGATATATGAGTCAACAACTTCGAGTACCGAGTTTCCAACAGAGACTGGGGTGGGCACAACATTGGAATTTGACATAATTTTCGTCTTGTCCATGTTCATTTTCAAGCCCACCCGTTGTGAAACTCGGTCGAGGCCATCGAGCATCATGCTGAGTTCCTCCATCGACTTTGCCATGACTACGATGTCGTCGGCAAACCGAAGGTGAGTGATGTATTCGCCGTTGATGTTGATGCCAAGTCCTTGCCATTCCAGAAGTTTGAAGGCGTCTTCCATTGCGGCAGTAAACAGTTTAGGGGAGATAACGTCCCCCTGTCTTACGCCTCTTCTCAATGGAATCGCCTTCGTGCTCTGCTCCTGTACTCGGACCGACATGGTGGCGTTATTATACAAACACTTCAACACCTCGATGTACCGATAGTCAATACGGCATCGCTGGAGTGACTCAAGTACCGCCCATGTTTCCACCGAATCGAAGGCTTTCTCATAGTCCACAAACGCTAAGCATAATGGCAAGTTATACTCTTCGGTCTTCTGTATAACTTGCCGCAGCGTATGGATGTGGTCTATGGTACTATAGCCTCTTCGGAAACCGGCTTGTTCGGGAGGCTGGAAGTCATCAAATCTGTGTTCGAGACGGTTCGTGATAACCCTTGAAAACAGCTTATAAACATGACTCAGAAGCGTGATGGGTCTGTAGTTCTTCAATAGGCTGTTATCACCTTTTTTGAAGAACAACACCACCTCACCCCTGCTCCACGTTTGAGGCGTTTTGCCCTCGGACAGGACGGAATTAAAGAGTTTCTGGAGGACTTTAAGTATCGGTGTTCCACCCGCTCTCAGAAGCTCTGAAGTGATTCCGTCCTCGCCCGGCGCCTTGTTGTTCTTAAGCTGCTTCAGGGCCATCCTAATCTCGTACAGACACCCTTCATGGGCGAGTTCAACTCGCACTTGGCCGGTTTTTTTTAAGTCTAAAGAGTGCTCGATTTTTTATCTCTTCATCTTAGATACCCCTAAAAGGGGCGAAAAAAAATAGAACACTCTTGTACCCACAGCTTGCATCACTCAACAATTTAGTTTAAAACATCTGAACTGTTAATCACAGTACCCTCCGCTGGAAAAACATTTAGATTTGTATTCCTCACTTCTGAAAAAGCAATTTACATACTATTATTAATTAGCCTGTACTGTAGGTACTGCTGGACTTGGCTAAGGCCTCTCTCCGTTTCTTCCATCTTACACGACTTTGCGCCATCTCCTTCCAATTTTCAAGGAAGACATTCAGTTAGCCTCACCATCTCCTTCGAGGTCTGCCGCGGCCTTGTGTCCCTTGAGCAAATATGAGCTTTGCATGCCCACAGCATATAAAGAAATAAAAATTATTAGTGCTACGTTTTCTTATGAACCCTAGTAATACGTTTGAAAATGCAGTAGACGGCACATAAGCAGAGCTTATATAGTGACTAGCTCGCTCCAGTGCGAGCTTTATCGAAAAGCCGTGAGATACGGCTGCGTGACTCGCATGGAAATTTATTCATGAAAGTGTGTTTCTATGCATTGATACAGATCTTTGCAATAAAAAATGTCTTTGTGCATCATGTATTAATGTATGAGATTTGTTGAAGTTGCAGTTGAGATACTGAGAGCACTAATTTGTGAGGTTTTTAATTTGATAAATATTCGTAGATCCTCAACTGTCTCATCCGTCACAATCAGGGGGCCTAATCTTTAGTCCGTCAACGAAGATTCGGGCCCGTACCTACGAAAGTAACTCGAAACTTAGAGTGAACCTAACTCCCTATTAGTTTGACTTCATAAGTTCTGACAACACATCGGAAGCCGGACCAGACAACTGCCCAAGTGCCCAATGATGTTGCCACTAATGTTTAGTTCGTAGGTACCTACATATAAGTTATCTTCTGTCTGTAAGTGATACAGAGTAACAAATGCCCGAAAGTTTGACCGTAGCTACGGGTTTCGCGTTTAGTATCTGAACCGTAGAAAGGTTTTCGAATGGAGACTGCGCGTAGGTAAACGTATATAGTGTGAGAAGATGTCCCAGCAAGATGAGCCGAATAACCTGTAGAAGGTAGCTGGCACTGGCTGGATGAATAATGCGGGAGATTATGTTCTGTGATGGTTCTTTCTTGTGAACTGAATAATGATGATGATGATGTTGATGAACTTTGGTTTTAGTTCAATGTCAATATTTTTAGGTAATTACTTTTAATAATATGGGTCGTGTTTTTGTTTTAATATTGTGCCTTCTATTTTTTTCTACCTTTTTATGATATAACATGTAGATATTTTTAAACATATTGCATTGGTACGAAAACCAATCAAATAAGAGTAACTTTTATTACTTACTGTCTTCTTTACTCTGTGTTGTTAAACATGTGTCACACGCAGTAAATCCTCATACATTTTTGAGTGACCTTCTATCAAACAAATAATTAGTTTTTCTCCTGAGATCAATTCAAATTATTCTGCGGCTTTAAAAGGATTCATAAATTACTTACGGCAAATGAAATATTTCCTTCAAACTAATAAAACAATTCCATCGTTAACTTCTCACAGAGGAATAAGTAGTTAAAACAAGAACTTTTAACAAAAAGTTCTTAATTTAATTTTTAAAAGAAAAAATAAAATCTTTCGTTCTAAAATTAATTTTAGTTTGCCGTAACAAGTGAAGCGGGTTGGATTTGTATAAAGTACTCATACAACCGTATTCCTTGGCGCCACTCCACTACTCAAGTGGAGTCGTTCTGTCCGTCCGTTTGTCCCACGTTCGTAGCACTTGACTTTCAGCAGGTAGCCGCCCGGTGCTAACAAGGATTCCAGCCATTCTTCTGTAAGTACCTTTAGAAATATATTTTTTTAATTATGATAATATAATTGCTTAAAATGAGTCTAGCGACAAATTTTTGTTATATAATTGTTAAAAAAAGAAACATTGAGGCCGCTTCTAATCTATGAATATTTTGACTGTTTTTTTTTTTTAAATTTATGTACTCACCTAACGTATTATTCTCCTTCACATGGTTATTTTTTTTTATTATTAATTCAACAATGTGTTTTCTCATTCCCTTTATGATTGCAAAAATAATGAAATAATCAAATTACTTACTCAGTTTAACTTATTTTTATTTAAAATATAATTCCAAACAGTCATAAATCACAAAAACTAAGACAAACAAACACAAAAACAGTTTATTACCAAGCTCTGTAACTGAACAAAATTGGTCACATCTGTGCACTGTTTAAATTAAAAGTAATTTTCTTATGCAGAATTAATTAATGACTAACGAGCTCAATAGGGTTCATCAGGCGGAAGCGTTAGAAGGCGACAACAATATACACTTAGACATACGAGTGACAAAGACGGAATGTGTAGAAGCTGGAGTTGAATGAATTTATGCCGGTCTATTTAGTAACGCGTCAATTTGGCGCGAGAAAGGTTGTGGGGGAGGTTACATTCAGGACGTAATAAAAAGCGCGCGAAGTATATTGTATCGTGTAAAGTGTCTGTGGAAAATTGACAAGTGAAATTAAAACAAACTTATTTTTGTTTATGGTTTTTTATTGTTTACGGTTTTAGGCGCGAAAATTAGTGTTGTGCAGTGGTGAATTTTTTTTAAGCAAGTTTTATGCAGAAAAAAGATAAGGAACAAATAATAGAGATAAGCAATGTCCGGGACTAAAGTTTCTAGACACGAGAGGTGAAATGGACTAAAATAACCCGAGAAATAAATCAGAAAAAATAACACTAGGCTGTTATTAATAGGTGAGTAACCTACCTACCATTACTAATATTTATCATAACGTCTATAAAAAAAATTATCAAAGTAACTTTAAAGTCTGAAAGAAAGAAATTCTACCGACTTTTAAATATTTATGACAAAATATTTGAAAATTCTAGAGCAATCACTGTGGCAATCTCTGTGAAAAAAAAGACCAAAGAAAATTTCCCTTTGATGTTTCTAATAATATTTTTTTTTATTTTAGAGATGTAAGAAAAAAAGAAGCTACAAGAATTCGGGAAATACTCTTAGGTTGTATGTTCAGCAGTTTTTTTTTCTTATTACCTATGTGTTATTATTTCGAACCGCGATAATAATAATACTTACCGATTAAATTTAAGACTAGCTGTTTCCAGTTCCCGTGGTTTCACTCCCGCTGCTCGCTCCTGTTAGTCGTAGCGCGATGTTATACAGCCTATTAGCCTTCCTCGATAAATGCACTATCCAATACAAAAATATTTTTTCAATTCGAACCAGTAGTTCCTGAGATTTGCGCGTTCAAACAAACAAACTCTTTAGCTTTCTAATATTATGTAGAATAGATTGGATGCCCTTCATTCTTCATTAGACAATTTTTTTTCATAAACTGAAGTGTCTAGTTTATAGGTAATATATTTTATAGTTATTTTTTAAGGATTGTAAACATTTCTATTGATTTACATAGAACGCCCTTCCATAAAATACTCTAATTGAAAAATTGATACAAATACTCGTAAGTATATCACAAATAGACAATAGGTACGGACTGATCATTTTTTAACCGATTTCTCATTAAACCTGGACCTGGACCTTTGCTTGTCCCATATTCAGTAAATCATAAATTAATACCGGGGAACCTTAATAAAATACCCTTATTAAGTACCTACCTGAAACCTTTTCCTACATAAATAATGTTTTCTTCAACAAAGTGCTCACGTCACCTTGAATTCCCCAGGGTTTTCAATTTTCTTTTAACTTCAGTCATAAAGATACTTACTTTCACACTTATTTCTTTTTGGAGGCAAATGTACTACTTAGTTGTGTCTTAGGGAGCAATAAAAAGTTAAGTTTTATCGTCAAAATGTGCAAAGCCGGATTCTCGGTACATTGTGCGCGATATATTGTAGCAATAAGCTTAAATATAATTTTATTAGTACAAGAAGCTTAAATGCTTAGTGTTACATAATCCGTTCTATAAGAATCTTCGTTTAAATAAAGTTCTATTCCCTAGCAGCCACAGCCATAAACTTTTTAATTTGCGTTACGGAAATCCAAGTTTAATTCCTTTTAAAATATTTACGGAGGTTGCTATAACATTCTCAAAGACAAACTTCTAGACAACACTTTACGGCGTAAAAGCCTAAGTTTACTTGGAGTTGAGTCCGCGTAGAGCGATAAAGCATTTTTATTTTAGTTTGGTAGATTCACACGGTCCGACGGTTTTGCTTTGATTTGTGCGAAAAGTTGGGACGAATGTGAACGCAAATGTTCCACGTACCACACATTAGTGTGAGCACATGTTATTGTGGCTTACATGTGTTCTCGTATGTACATTTGTTACAGTCATACAACTGTTTGATATGCCGACTATTTAATTAACATTCGGAATATGGGTCGCAGTCATAGACATAGCTGCCTTAATTAAAATTGACACACGATTTATTAAAAAAAAATAAGAAAAAAAATCTTGTCAGTTATTAACGCCCGTGTTTTTCTTTCAAACGCTGATGCTGACGTGACGTGAAAATGAAAATATTTTTCCGTCGGTGTTCATTAATTTACTAATGATTTCGTTATCCGGTTTGGTCCTTGTGTCACAGTTTGTTACATTCTTCCGCTCTTTTTTAACACCTAAGCTTAAGTCACTGAAACTGAATACAGGAAAAGGAACAATCCTATTTTTGTAGATGTTAAATTGAAGTTTTTCGTTTACATTCTTTAGACAAAATAATTTAATTAAAAGTGATAATTACTCAAAGGACCACTTACAAAATTGGCATCGTTCTACACAACGTTTAACAGACTCATAAAATGTTCAATTACGCGTGCCGATGTAAACTGCCAAATATTTCTGTTCTCTATTACATTTAATCAAGTGCAACGTACGAGTCTCGACCGTGTCGTACTTGTAAACGAGAACGCGCCCTAATTAGTCCCAACACGGCGATAAAGGCGGTAATGTGATAAATTAACGACTGTTCCTCTCACCGACTTTGATATCAAAAGCTTACGTTACACTCTGGTAGGGCTCGTAAAATACTATGTTTAGACACTAATATGATTTGTTGACGACCTACTTAATGTGAAAGGTTAATTATTTTTCATGTTGATTTTGATTACGTAATGACACTTTTGTTGGCGACTGTTCTTGTTTTTGTTTATGGTAATAAAATTGTGTTTAACTATGCGTGTTGGATGCGAGTGTACTTAATCGAGCATCAATCATGAAGGGATTGCTTGATTTATTGATGCTATTGATTTTATTGGCGATTCGATCGACGATGACTCAATGTAGGTGCATTGTGATTGCACAGTAATCAATGTAGTACTCTGCCTATTTATTGCCAGATTTTGTGTTTATTCACCATTATCAAAATATAATGGACTGTTTTCAAGGTAAACAGTGGTTGCTCTTTGCTCTATCATTTTAGGCAGATTTACTAGAATTTAAAACGTATAGAATTTGAATCATGTGATGATATTTTTAAAATCAAACAATCTTTCAAAGTAGCACTATAAATACTCGTATCTCTAATTTATTTTACAGATGTAGAAGAAAATTGTGAAAAGGATATGTAAAATATGGAGACCATTAAAAGTTGTAGCAGATTCCGAAGAAGGCACGCAGATATGCTGAAATCCAGTCTTGTATTCATCGCAGTTACACTGGCCTGTGTAAACTCGCAAGGTAAGGAAAATTCACTATTGCCTCTGTGTAGTATACTTTTTTTTCGATTTCAAAAAAGGAAAAGGTTCTAAGTCCGATTTTTTTTCCATTTTGATCGATTTCTATGCCAATAAGTTTTTTTTTGAATGTTTATGTTTTGTTTGGACTATTTGAAGCAGAACTTTCTCTCATTTGAAGTAATTCTTTCAAGCATACAAAAAGACACAAAGAAGTCAAATTATTTCTAAACATTTTGTCATAAATCATCTTCTCCTAAATGAATGCTTTGCTTACATGAAATTAATATTAACCTATATCTGTAAATGTAAACAACTCAAAACCTCAAAGACATGATATATTGAAATTCTTTCAGAACTGAATAATATCAAGGGAACAGACAGACTTGATAAAAAGAAGATGTATGAAAAGAGTTCCTAATTTCACTTCAATACAGCAAAATTTTCTTTTTAAACTAAAAAGAACGTCCACCATACGTTCAAATTATGTCACATTGAAATGACATAAGAGCGGCGGGAAAGTGGCGCCAAACTGCACTATTCACTGCACTTTGCTTCCAGTGCAGCGATCCAACTTTTCTCGTAATTTCTACAAGTCTCACTTGGAATTCGATCAGTAAATATCCTTATCGCGTTTCTGGTATGAAGAGGAAATTATTAATAGCCCTTTACAACTATATTTTGCGTTGAGTGGCAGGAGGTAGTCTGTTACACGCTTTAACTGATATAGGTTATAGTGAAGACATAGCTTTATAGAATATGATGCGATTATCCGGTTTAGCGACAGTGTAATCATAGGTCTGAACTGAATTATCCCTCTATAACGGCTTGTGTACACTATCGTCTAGTTCAATTTTGATAACGCTTTGTGTTCAGAAGCGGTAGGAAAACAGTCATTAATCAAAGACTTAATGTCTGTCTAAACATAGAATGCAGTCAGAGATGTATTGAGAACTTTTATACAATTACTAGATATGACCGCAATTTTACCCAACCTGCATTTTTACAACTTTTCTATCACCTTTGTTTCTTTTTTACTTTCGATTTCTTAAAAAAAAACTGTGCGTGATTATTATAACCCTCAAAACATGTTTATCTTCAGCTACCAATCTTCGGGTCACGGAGGGTAACGTATTTAATATTTGATACACATCGTTACAGAAGTCAGCTCCCAAACACATAAAGCAGAATAGAACCGTCCGAATCAAATTTGATTACGGTCCGTTCAAATATTTGTGTTAGGAGCTCTGAGATCCGAGCGCACGATAGTGTAGAGCCAGCTTAGCTACGGTTAGACCTAAGTACACTAGATCTAGTATACTTCCTATAATTTGGTTCTAACAAAATCGGGCTCTAGGGGATTGGCTTATTAAACTGGTTTGCAGACAACTTTGTAAACATCTACTGCTTTCTCCCTGTTATTGAAAGTAATTACTTTCGTATCATACAAAATATAGTCTACTGCATTATAGTTTTGGATTTAATTAAATTAAGCTGCTTTGATTGTGTCGTTCTATAAGTTGTAAGTAAGTGTGTTTATGTTAACGTCTCTTACAACTACCTACATTTATGTCTGAAAAGAAAAACAGATTTTGTAACAGTCCCGTCGTAAGCAGTGATTATGAAACAGGAAGATTAAGAATTAATTAATAAAATACAGACTATGGCCAAACCGTACCGTAAATACAATAATTCAATAGTATAAGAGCCAGCACTTCCAGGTCAAGAACGTACATTACTAACATTATGACTGGTATTCATCCCGATATCTAAATCGTGCAATAACCAGGAGTGATATGAATAAAAGCGGTCGTTAGAGGAAATAGATCAAAAGCTTTATACCGTCATCTGTAACTGTCACAGCTACTTTATTGTGGTCTGGCACCAGCTGTTGTGCTCCAACCGACTGATCCCTCGCCTATACAAATAACTTGGGTGCTATAAAACATTCTGTATTCATGCTTCTAATTTTGTTTCAGACATAACAGCTTGCTGTGACAAAGCCGAGGGGACTTGTCGCAGTGTTTGTGACAAGGTGGGTAATCTTCATCACTTGACCGCATTTTCCAATGTCGTAGAGCTGCATGCTTAAGCTCCGATCTAATCGATCGCATTTTCGCATGTGCGCCGCTGACCGTGTCATATCAGACACGTTCCGCTTAAGTATGTAGGAATCCTTCGCTAACACGATCACGGAAATTCCACCAACCACCCCTCTACTCTTCGTGTTCACCCGTTAAATCTTTATCGTAATCCACAAAGATTTCCAATCAAAGTTTCGAGTGGAAAGCTAAATTGACTAATTAAGTAGATTTATTACTTCCCCCTAAAACTTTTCGGTCGTCGTATATTTTTATCCGCGTCTGCCGAGGTCATGCAATATTTTGTTCAACGTTATGGTGCCGTACAGAAACCACAAAAGCAACGAGAGTCTTTGAAATCTTTGAGTTCCTTTTATAGAGTCCGTCCGTGTCTTTGATGTAACGTTTCATCTAAAACAAATAAAGAATACGTTGACACCAGTCATCTATGAAATCATCTATGATTTCCTTGGTGGCGTGTCTTCCTGCGTTATTGAAATATTATGCTAAGGGAATTATTCGAGTTCCCGAGTCGGTCCTAATCAAGAATCGCGTCACAGCGCGGTCCGTTCCGAGAAAGCGCGTCGAGTGAATAAAAGTTAAATTATTAAAGCGCGTAAGAAGAGACGAACGCCGTGCACTAATACATTCGTATTTAATTCCGTCTTGTTAGGGAACACCGCGTGACGGCCGCTTCCTCCCCCGCGACACTGTTTGAATAAGTTACACCGTACGCGCCACCATCGATACTTTGTAACATTCATATAATAAATACTAGTATTTGCGCGTTGCGCGAGCTGCAAGCAGCTCGCGGGGTCGTGTTTTGTAGAAGTATTCCTTACCTTTATAAAATTTTGATAATCCTTAAGAATCTTTAAATCAATTGGTAAATCCATAGTCCTTAAAAGATTTTGTAAATTATATAAAATATTTTTAATATTTTGAAAACCCTTATGTACGGATTTATGTATGGACTTCTAAGTAAATCAACTGAATGTTTTTTTTTTGTTCCTACAGTTGATTTACTTAAAAGTCTGTACGAATAAACTATAAAATAATATTCCTTGTAAGTGACTAAGTAAATAATGAAATAAGTTCCTACTTTTATGCTTTTCAAAACTACTTTTGAAGAAATATACAAAAAAAGGGAGCCATGCTGAAAACGTTTTTCTGGCACGGCCCCCTTTTTTGCGTGTAACTTGAAAAATGTATAGCGTATTAAAAAGTTTCTTAGACGCAAGGAATGTACTCTATTAACACTTTATATGTACCGCAACTGATAATGTGAATTCGTAATAACAAATAATTGATGTAGGGGGTCGTGCTGAAAACAAATTCTTAAGAAAATATCTAAAAAAGACAACACAACCTTAGCCAAAAACTATTAAATAATAATTGATGTTTGGCAAGTAACATATGTACCGCATTGGTTTCTCATACAACTTGCTAAATTTGAAAAATAAACCATTGTTAGTTCATTCAGCACGGCCCTCTAAAGACGCCTATATCTTCACTACATAGTATAAAGCAAAGTCGCTTCCCGCTTCCTGTCCCCCTGTATGCTTACATCTTTAATACTTCTACAACGTTCTTTTATTATCCTTCTTTTCACATATACACACACATATTTTCCCTTAACTTCATTCATAACCCTTTTAATCAACATTTTACCTACATACCTACTAATTGCTAGCAATTTCACACATACACACACATACTTCCCCTTGACTTCATTCATAACCCTTTTAATCAACGTTTTACATACTGCTTGCTAGCAATTTCACATATACACACACATACTTCCCCTTGACTTCATTCATAACCCTTTTAATCAACATTTTACATACTAATTGCTAGCAATGGACATAATACGGACTATGTGCGTGCAAAGTGTATGTGTACATGAAAAATAAATAATCAAAATCTATGATTATAACAAATTGTCATTGATAATCATGGCAAACAAACACTCCAACCCAAACTATTCGTCAATTTAAATAAATAAAACGGAACGTAAGGTAGTTCGAGATGAATACGTACCCAATGCGAGGTCGTTATTGAACCATGTTGCTGGACAGTAGAAAATCTGACCGACTGTTGATCGGGAACGGTTGGTTGCCCGGTCAACCGAATGATCTGTAAGTAGTTAGGCTTTGGATTCTGATCAGAGTCGGCTTACTGCCGAGAACATGCTCTGGTTGGTGATGAAGTCAATAGAACCGAGTGAATGCAAATTCGTCGTTGAGGTGAGTTGTCGTACCGGTGATGAGAGGTCAGTAAAGTGTAGTCGGTGTTGGTTGATTGCTGGGATGTCTTGCGTTGTCTGTGGCGCGAAAATCAGGATGGGTGTCGATGTCAAGTTGTGGATGCTATTTAGCTTGTGGTGGATCGGTTAAAACGAAAGATATGTCCCTTAAAATGGGTAAAAGTTGTTGTCTAATCAGTAATGAGTCGTAGTGTGCAAAGGTGTGGGTGGAGTCATTGTATTGGTTGAATGAGTTATATGGCATAGAGTTATGAGTTACAGCTTGGCCAGAACGTCTTGAAACGGAACTAATATTTTTATTTGCTGACAACGTTTTAAAATATTTGATATTTGATGTAAACAAAGACGCAGGTTTGTAAGATTTATTATTGTGCCATAAAACTAACGTAATAAGTGAAAATAAATAAAATAAAATCATTCAAAGTGCTCGTAGCGAGAAGACAGTGGCGACTTCCGGTTTTCTACTGTTTTTTGCCAAGCTGTATATGGCAGACACCAAAAGTCTTAGTTAGTTTTTATTAAAAAAATAAAAAATAATAAGCCGTGTACTGCTGTGTTCCACGAAGGTGTGGGTTTAAACGGCAGATCCTAAATGTCTCAGTTACTTTTAACTGTAAAGTAAAAAATAAAGACCCAGGGACTGCTGTAGTACGCGAGAGTGTAAATGGGAATGACAGGTACTGAATGTTTTAGTTATTTTTAATAAAAAAGTAAAAAATAATAAGGCGTGGACTGCTGTGTTGCACGAAGGTGTGGGTGTAAACGGCAGATCCTAAATGTCTCAGTTACTTTTAACTGTCGAGTAAAAAATAAAGAGCCGGGGACTGCTGTAGAACGCGAAAGTGTAAATGGGAATGGCAGATACCAAATGTCTTAGTTACTTTTTATTAAAAAACTTTTTGAAAAAAAGGGAACCGACTTCAAAACCAAACACAAAAAAGTGTAAAATAACTTTTCTTTCGGAAGTCGGTGGCTTTGTTTTTTATTTCACTGACTATGCAGGCCACCGACTTCCGAAAGAAAAGTTATTTTACACTTTTTTGTGTTTGGTTTTGAAGTCGGTTCCCTTTATTTCAAAAAGTTTTTTATTTTACCCTTTTTAGTTTAGATATTCAACAAAAACCTTCATAATAATCGGCGTCTTTGAAAATCTACAATCCTAGTAAGCAACAAAAACGGATCTATGCGGGCAACTTCACAAGATATCTATTATTGTTATATACTAAAACCTTCCCCAGAATGTTACAAATACTTTTCTGAAAACCGCATCAAAATCGGTTCAGCCGAACGCGAGATAATCGCGGACAAACATGCAATCCTCTCTAAAAATCTACAACCCAAGTAAGCAAAAACTGATCCACGCGGTCAACGTCACAGGATATCCATTAGTGTTATATACTAAAACCTTCTCCAGAATGTAATGAACACTTTTCTGAAAACCGCATCAAAATCGGTTCAGCCAAACGCGAGATAATCGCGGACAAACATACATACATACATACATACATACAGGTCGAACTGAGAACCTACTTTTTTTTTGAAGTCGGTTAAAAATACCAAGGCGTGGACTGCTGTGTTGCACGAAGGTGTGGGATGTCTCAGTTACTTTTAACTGTAAAGTAAAAAATAAAGAGCCGGTTACTGATGTAGTACGCGAGTGTGTAAATGGCAATGGCAGATACCGAAAGTTTTAGTTTTTTTTTGTGTATATTTTTATTTATGTATATTTAGGTTAAGGTATTTTATCTATGGGTCTTTGTTACCTGAAATAAATTATTTATTATTATTAAATACACCTCTAGTGTTAACTAAATGGAATATTAATCTTGCATGATATTTAGTATTAATTTTTAGTATTACTTTTTAGTATATTATAAAGAAGTAAATTAAGCAGACCAAAAAACGTATGAATCAAAATGTAACTATTTTCAGTGCCACGCAAGAACAAGTAGTGCTTCAATATGCAATTCTTTTTCTTTTTAAGTTAGTTCCTTAATAATATAAGTTTTGTAGGTTCCATTCAAAGATATAGGTAAAAATATAGGTAAATATAAAACATCTGACCCGTCTCAATTCAAAAGGCATTTATTTATTTACACTTTGACTCGGTTTGGAAAGTTTTCTTTAAGAACCACATTTGCAATATGCTTTCTAGCGTTTTTCTTAGCTACCTACTGACATTTTAATATGTATTATAGTTAAATTTATAAAGAGCAATTATAATAACTACCTAAGTATAGTGTACATATTAGTTCGTTGTTTTTTGTTTGTTTTCCATTTTTTTTTTGTTTGTTTTGCTTTTTTCTTTTCTACAATCTTGTGTCTTCTGTTCACGGTCAAAGGATGATACGAATTGAGCATCGTCGTCGAAATAGTAAAAGCGTATCCATAGTTTATGTCTATGATTCGAAAGGATGTTCTGCGGATTCTGTTCTGTGATCCATGCAACTTGAATTTGGAGTACGTTCTATGAGTGATCTTGAATGCTTAATTGTAACGACATGAATGTCACCGTGTAAATTTGCAGAATAAGTAAATAGACTATTACGGCATCAATGGAGTTCCATCCAGATCTCGTATTCTATTCTATACAAAAATCAAAGCTGATGACGTAACTAAAAGTATGTTTGTTTGTGAAGTAATAATATAGTGGTCAGGTTTAGTGGATATTCTGCAGAAAGCGACGCCTTGAACACGTTTTTAGATTCTTGTTTTCAAAATTTTCAAAATCTAAATTCAAAGCTGGATCACGTAGTTACAATTTGTTTATGTGCCCTCCTTTCTTTTTTGGATCATTTTCTAAATCAGCACCTCCAAATCACTCGAAAAAATTAGCCATATTATGGCGACAGTTACACGTAAGGTATTTACTGTGATCCATCAGTAAATAATGACGTATCGTGGTATTTAATTAACGTGTAACCTAATGTATTGATGTATGTCATTATTTATTCATGGATTTCTAGATTTCTTGATTCTGTATTGATGATCCGTCGGATTATGATAAATATTGATCGTGTAGCCTCGCGTCAATATTTATCACGTCAGTACGCGTTACGCTAGCAATGGAGGAGGACGACTTTTTGGATCTTGTGGCGGCGGACGCACCGTCGCCGCGTCGTTGTCGCTGCCCCGCACCCTCTCGAAACTTACTAAAGATCAAGAGAAAATCAAGAGAGAATAAAGATCAAGAGAAAGTTTTAAAAGAATTTAATCCTAAATTTAGAAGTATTGCCAGAGATATGGGATAGTTCTTCAAAAGATTACAAAATTTAATAAAAAAGAGAAGCCTGGCATATTGAAGCCGGTGACATTATAGCCGAAAACCTTTATATCTTTAAAGTTCCGTCCCGTTGCCAGGTAATGCAAAGTTAACGCAAATTTTTCTCTCGGGGTAATAGATTTTTACGGTATCTTGTTTGGTTAAAAAAGGTGTTACTATTGTCAGAAGTTCTTCAAAGCAGGGTTCAGGCATTCGAAAATAATTTTCGTAATCATCCATTTCACCATGTAATTTAATTTCTGCCATTAAATTCAAATGTGTGTACCTTTCCCTTTGTTGTAACCAATTTTTTGCCCATCGCTTTCGCTTGACCTTTTTATTTAAACTAAGTGCTAAAATAACCCGGGGTCGCGGGACTTATCTCATTACCGTGACCCCGGAACATAAAGGGCTATTGAAGGACACCGTGGATTTTAGTCAGTACGAGTCTGACAGTCCCTCCCGCCCTGCCCGGGGTGTGAGGACTCATTTGATGATTTTACCACGATAAAAAAGTGCTAAAATAATAGCCACGCAACCTTTAATTTTCAGCTCTGTGGCCATTTTAGACGTTTAAACAGCAGGAGACCGGACACAATACTGACGTAATACATATTGATCGTGTAGGCTGGTGTATTAATCCATCAGTAAAAACTGAAATCCATCAACAAATACTATATTGACGGATCACAGTAAAAACCTTACGTGTAACCGTCGCCATATTCTGATTTTTGAATAAAATTAAAGTCAGTCATCTTGAATTAAAAAAACGGATGTCATATTCTAAATCAGCACCTCCAAATCACTCGAAAACGATACCCATTTCAATATTTTTGAATAAAATCAAGTCTGAGAAGTTGTCGAGAATAGAATAAAAATCAGGATCCTTAAAACATTATAAAACTAATACAATAAAAAAAAAGAAACATAAAAATTGAGAATACCTTAGAATAGTTAAAAGAGTTTTAAAATCCACTTAAAAGATTTTGAAACCCCTTAAGAACCCCCTAATCCAATCTAAAACCTTATTAATAACTCAGAAGGGAGGCATAAAATTAACTTTTTACCCTGATGAGATGCATAATAGTAAGTCAAAAACCGTACAGTTCTGGTATGATACGAAGAGAGAATAAAATAAGCGCAACATAAAAAAATTTGAACTGCTAGCAGCCTTAAGTTTTGGTGAAGTTTACGAAGAGACAGACTGTAATAACGCATTTAATGTATTCCACGACATATTTACGCTCTTCTATAAATTGTGTTTTCCCGAAATACTCGTCAAAAAGACCAATAAACCAATAAAAAAACCAATGGCTTAGTAGGGGTTTTAAAAATATCATGCTATAAGAAGAGAGCTTTTTACTATGCATATCAACATGATGCTATAAGTAAAAGTTACCACAAGAAAAGATACCGCAATTACAGTAACATGTTAAAAAATGCATCACAACAGATAAGCAACAACAATTTTTTAAAAAATTCTAAGAATAAATGCAAAGCGACATGGTCAATCATAAAAAATAACTTGAACAACGCTAATAACAAAAACAACTTAAATGAATTATTAATCCATGATAAAAAAAATGATCATCCGAATGACATATGTGATCAATTTAATAATTATTTCATTGAGCTGTCACAAAACTCTAATAATAATAATCATGACCTAAGCAACATTGACTTTGACAATAACATAAATACATTATTTTTGACTCCTGTAAATGAAGTTGATGTCTTTAAATTAATTAATTCACTAAATAACACGAACTCGACCGGATATGACGACGTAACCACTAAAATTATTAAATTAAGCGCGTAAAAATTACACCCCCCCCCTCCCCCTTAGCTACCTTATAAACCTCTCATTTGAACAAGGTGTTTTCCCATCTAAACTAAAAGAGTCTATAATTATTAAACAACTTTTCAAAAAGGGCAATTTTCTAATATGGTAATTATAGGCCCATTACGCTGATCCCAATCGTTGCAAAAATTTTTGAAAAAGCATTGTATGGCAAAATAATTCTATTTATTGCCAAATATAGATTGAGACATGGTTCTGGACCCCCATCCCCCGCGTGTTGGAATTTTTCATCGGTTATTTCCTATTTTTTATGTTTTTTTTTATAACATCATTGTGGAGAGTCAGTTTGGTTTCAGGAAAAATTGTTCAACAAGTCTATCCTGTTTTTCCCTAGTAAAACTTATTACCGAAGCTCTTAACAATAAAATGTCTGTTCTGTCTGTTTTTTTGGATATGAGCAAAGCATTTGACTTCGTCTCACATGAACGACTACTATACAAATTAGAGAGGTACGGCATAAGAGGCAAGGCGCATGAATGGCTTAAAAACTACCTGTCTGATCGCCAACAAAGTAATGTTATCGCTAAAATAGTAAAAAATAATTTGCAGACGACACTACTTTGACGATTAAATGCTTCAATAAAACTGACATAGAAAATAATACTAACACTGAATTAATCTACACCGTGTTCTTCACGTTATCCATAAACTTTAGCAAATACTTCTATGGCTTTTACAAATCAAATCCAACAAAGGAAGTAGTACTTAAAAAGGCTTCGTTACAAAGATATTTGTAATTTCATTTAATGAAATTTAATTGAGCTATGCAGTGAGAAAGTATCTTAATTTGAAATCTATCAAATACTATTTGCATTTCATTTGTTTCAGCCCGCCAAATGTTATGAATGACGTTGCCAATTCGGATAAAGAGGCATGCATATCGGGTTATTTACGTCTAGGTATTTAGTTTGTATGAAAATTAACAAAAAATAAAAAATAAGAATTTATTAATGTGTCCATAATGAAAAATGCTTACTTCCGTGGTTTGAACATCTGGTCGAAGTTTATGTATATCGTCCGGAACACGGTGTATACATAAATAATAAATCTGTAGAAGGGTCAATTCTGTACATTGAAAATATTGAAAAAATAAATAGCGGGGGGTGTTGCTGGATCGATACCAAACCCAAATATGTGATTAAAAAAATTTTTGTCTGTCTGTCTGTATATGCAGGCATCACGTGAAAACTAACGGTTCGATTTCGATGAAACTTGGTATAATTATACCTTATTATCCTGGGTATAAAATGGGAAACTTTTCATCCTGGAAAAATACGTAGAAAAAAAATCTTATTTTTCAGTTTTATTCATAGACGTTGTTCTGTAGAACCGCGAACACACGTTGCATTACCCGCCGTGGATTCAGCGCCGTAACCTGTAGCGCCGAAAGTCGGATTTGGCTTGAACCGTTTACGGCACACGCGGGCCACGCCTCCCCGACTCCTATATAAGGAGCAGCGTTCCGCGCCGCGCGATGCATATAAATTCTGAATTTTGATGCGAGCGGACGTGTCCAGTGTGGCGAGCGGTCGTCCGTGGAATTAATATTGTATGCGTGTAATTTTAAACCGTGCTTTTCAGCGCGACCTTTTTGATTACTGTTCCGATCAGTTATTTGTAAATACAAGGTCGGAATTACTATGAAAAAAATACTTACTACAGAACGCGAGCTCAACAGCAGTAGCTCAATAGAGGGATCTCCTTAATTATTATAGGCTTAGCCGTATTTGGGTCCAATAGATATTTATAAGATGTCATTGTCAGAGTTACTCAAAATGGAGAAATAAACCATCCACGCGAAGACCGACATCCGCGCGGACGGAGTCGCGGGCGGAAGCTAGTAAATGTAATAAAATGGCTGGAAGACAATAATCTTCATGTTAAGTATGCAGCAAGCTTGATAAGTTTGTATGTGCTCTTCGCAAGTTACGATTAGTGTCTAGTAAACAGTTCTAAATGCTTATCATGGGTATGTTTCATCGGTATTGCGTGACGGTCTAGTGATATGGGGTAATTCAGTGGATATACAGGGTGTTTGGCAGAACGTTGAATATACGAAAATGGTGGATAGGTGGGGTCATCTACTTACTGAGCCCTAATTTATTTGGCCTTGGCCCACTGGATATTTAAAAAAAAATTTTTCTTTCTTGTTTCACCGTTTTCTTAACTTTAAAGTGTATTTGTTATTAAAAATGGGTAAAACAGGCAATATTGGCCAGGGCCAAATAAATTAGGGCTGATTAAGTAGCAGTTGACCCCACCTATCCACCATTTTCGTATGTTCAACGTTCTGCCAAACACTCTGTAGACAGGGCGTTCAAAGTACAAAAAAAAATGTATCAGAGCCATGAGCGGAGCAGAATATTTAGACCATTGAAGGCCGTTATTTAAAGAATTAAAAATTCTCCCACTTCCGTGTCTATATATTTTTGAAGTTTGTTTATTTGTAAAATCCTCATTTATTCAAATTAAATGAACAAGTCTCTGAAAGATAAAATAAAAAAAAATGCCGGGAAATTATTAGTACCTCCTCAGAGATTGCAACTTTATCTAGTAGTAGAAATGACAGTTAAAATTTATAATAAATTACCACCTACCCTGATAACATTACATGTGTTTTTATTCGGTAAATGAATTTTTAAATCATACTTTCTGACATTGTTCTATTATTAATTTGGCTCTTTCGAAAGTCGGTGACAAAAAGTCTTAACCTTATCCATATCCTTATCTATATCCTTATCCATATCCTTATCCATATCCTTATCCATATCCTTATCCATATCCTTATCCATATCCTTATCCATATCCTTATCCATATCCTTATCCATATCCTTATCCATATCCTTATCCATATCCTTATCCATATCCTTATCCATATCCTTATCCATATCCTTATCCATATCCTTATCCATATCCTTATCCATATCCTTATCCATATCCTTATCCATATCCTTATCCATATCCTTATCCATATCCTTATCCATATCCTTATCCATATCCTTATAAATATCCTTATCCATATCCTTATCCATATCCTTATCCATATCCTTATCCATATCCTTATCCATATCCTTATCCATATCCTTATCCATATCCTTATCCATATCCTTATCCATATCCTTATCCATATCCTTATCCATATCCTTATCCATATCCTTATCCATATCCTTATCCATATCCTTATCCATATCCTTATCCATATCCTTATCCATATCCTTATCCATATCCTTATCCATATCCTTATCCATATCCTTATCCATATCCTTATCCATATCCTTATCCATATCCTTATCCATATCCTTATCCATATCCTTATCCATATCCTTATCCATATCCTTATCCATATCCTTATCCATATCCTTATCCATATCCTTATCCATATCCTTATCCATATCCTTATCCATATCCTTATCCATATCCTTATCCATATCCTTATCCATATCCTTATCCATATCCTTATCCATATCCTTATCCATATCCTTATCCATATCCTTATCCATATCCTTATCCATATCCTTATCCATATCCTTATCCATATCCTTATCCATATCCTTATCCATATCCTTATCCATATCCTTATCCATATCCTTATCCATATCCTTATCCATATCCTTATCCATATCCTTATCCATATCCTTATCCATATCCTTATCCATATCCTTATCCATATCCTTATCCATATCCTTATCCATATCCTTATCCATATCCTTATCCATATCCTTATCCATATCCTTATCCATATCCTTATCCATATCCTTATCCATATCCTTATCCATATCCTTATCCATATCCTTATCCATATCCTTATCCATATCCTTATCCATATCCTTATCCATATCCTTATCCATATCCTTATCCATATCCTTATCCATATCCTTATCCATATCCTTATCCATATCCTTATCCATATCCTTATCCATATCCTTATCCATATCCTTATCCATATCCTTATCCATATCCTTATCCATATCCTTATCCATATCCTTATCCATATCCTTATCCATATCCTTATCCATATCCTTATCCATATCCTTATCCATATCCTTATCCATATCCTTATCCATATCCTTATCCATATCCTTATCCATATCCTTATCCATATCCTTATCCATATCCTTATCCATATCCTTATCCATATCCTTATCCATATCCTTATCCATATCCTTATCCATATCCTTATCCATATCCTTATCCATATCCTTATCCATATCCTTATCCATATCCTTATCCATATCCTTATCCATATCCTTATCCATATCCTTATCCATATCCATATCCTTATCCATATCCTTATCCATATCCTTATCCATATCCTTATCCATATCCTTATCCATATCCTTATCCTTATCCATATCCTTATCCTTATCCATATCCATATCCTTATCCATATCCATATCCATATCCTTATCCATATCCTTATCCATATCCTTATCCTTATCCATATCCTTATCCATATCCTTATCCATATCCTTATCCATATCCTTATCCATATCCTTATCCATATCCTTATCCATATCCTTATCCATATCCTTATCCATATCCTTATCCATATCCTTATCCATATCCTTATCCATATCCTTATCCATATCCTTTTCCATATCCTTATCCTTATCCTTATCCTTATCCTTATCCTTATCCTTATCCTTATCCTTATCCTTATCCTTATCTTTATCCATATCCATATCCATATCCTTATCCATATCCTTATCCTTATCCATATCCTTATCCATATCCTTATCCATATCCTTATCCGTGTCCTTATCCGTGTCCTTATCCATATCCTTATCCATATCCACATCCTTATCCATATCCATATCCATATCCATATCCATATCCATATCCATATCCTTATCCTTATCCTTATCCTTATCCTTATCCTTATCCATATCTATATCCTTATCCATATCCTTATCCGTGTCCTTATCCATATCCTTATCCATATCCATATCCTTATCCTTATCCATATCCATATCCTTATCCTTATCCTTATCCTTAACCTTAACCTTATCCTTATCCTTATCCTTAGCCTCCTCTATACGAATCCGTAAAAAAACAGACCACGGGTCTCTTAGTTTCCGAGATACGATAGGGAGGGGGGAGGGGTGCAAAAAGGGGGGTTTGGCACGTTTCCCCCACTCGTGAAAGTTAGTTGTAAGTTTGCTTGTCGTCACCCCTGAGTTACGCTTCACCCACTCAACCTTCGTTACGCTACAGAGGTCGCCGGCTCGCTTCGCTCGCCACCTCCCCCCTTCGCTCCACTCGGTCTCGCAGGTTCGCTCCACTCAGGACCTACCGACCACCGGAAAGCTATCGTGACCTTATCCCTAGCTACGCTACGCTTCGCTTTACCGCTACCCAGTTTCCGAGATACGATGGGGAGAGGGGTGAAGGGGGGGAGAGAGGGACTTTTGAAAAATGATTTTTATCAACCCTTGATATGAATCTGAAAAAAAAAATGTGCCAAGTCTTTTAACTTCCGAGATCCTTCTAAAGGGGGAGAAGGGGGCAAGGGGGGGGGGAACTTTGAAAAATGGTTTTTACTTTTACGAGCCTCCTCTATACGAATCCGTAAAACAAACAAAACACGGGTCTCTCAGTTTCCGAGATACGATAGGGAGGGGGGGAGGGGTGCAAAAAGGGGGGTTTGGAACATTTCCCCCACTCGTGAAAAATACTTCTTAGTTTAAGTTGCTTGTCGTCACCCCTGAGTTACGCTTCACCCACTCAACCTTCGTTACGCTACGGAGGTCGCCGGCTCGCTTCGCTCGCCACCTCCCCCCTTCGCTCCACTCGGTCTCGCAGGTTCGCTCCACTCAGGACCTACCTACCACCGGAAAGCTATCGTGACCTTATCCCCACGCTACGCTACGCTTCGCTTTACCGCTACCTAGTTTTTCCGTGATACGATGGGGGAGGGATGAAGGGGGGGGGGGAGGGATGAGTTTTGAAAAATGATTTTGATATCCTCTGGGCCCCTTGATATGAATCTGAAAAAAAAAACTTTACAAGTCTGTTAACTTCCGAGATCCGCCTAAAGGGGGGAGAAGGGGGGCAAGGGGGGAGATCTTTGAGAAATGGTTTTTACTTTTCCGAGCCTCCTCTATACGAATCCGTAAAAAAACAAAACACGCGTCTCTTAGTTTCCGAGATACGATGGGGGGAGGGGTGAAGAGGGGGAGATGGGGGAGTTTGGAAAAATGATTTTGACCAACTCTGGGCCCCTTGATATGAATCTGAAAAAAAAAATGTTGCAAGTCTGTTAACTTCCGAGATCCGCCTCAGGGGGGAAAAGGGGGCAAGGGAGGGGGGAACTTTGAAAAATGCTTTTTACTTTTCCGAGCCTCCTCTATACGAATCCGTAAAAAAACAAAACACTGGTCTCTTAGTTTCCGAGATACGCCGTGGAGGGGGGAGAGGGGGGGCGAAAAGGGGAGGTTTGGGATTTTTCCCATACTCATGAGAGTTGCTTGTTTACGAATCTGTCAAAATATACCCACCTTCCCCTTCACCATCTGGGAGAACAATTATGTCAGTCAGTGAGTGGTAATCGAGCTTTATATAGTATAATAACTAGTATTTGCGCGTTGCGCGAGCTGCAAGCAGCTCGCGGGGTCGTGTTTTGTAGAAGTATTATATAACCTTTATAAAATTTTGATAATCCATAAGAATCTTTAAATGAATTGGTAAATCCTTAAAAGATTTTGTAAATTACATAAAATATTTTTAATATTTTGAAAACCCTTTTGTACGGATTTATGTATGGACTTCTAAGTGAATCAACTGAATGTTTTTTTTGTTCCTACAGTTGATTTACTTAAAAGTCGGTACGAATAAACTATAAAATAATATTCCTTGTAAGCGACTAAGTAAATAATGAAATAAGTTCCTACTTTTATGCTTTTCAAAACTACTCTAACCCGTACTTTTGAAGAAATATACAAAAAAAGGGAGCCATGCTGAAAACATTTGGCTGGCACGGCCCCCTTTCTTTCGTGTAACTTGAAAAATGTATAGCGTATTAAAAAGTTTCTTAGACTCAAGGTGTGTACTCTATTAACACTTTATATGTACTGCAACTGATAATGTGAATTCGTAATAACAAAATATAGGTGAAGGGGGTCGTGCTGAAAAAAAAAATTAAGAAAATATCTAAAAAAGACAACACAACCTTATTATTATTTGTCAACCTTAGCCAAAAACTATTAAATAATAATTGATGTTTGGCAAGTAACATATGTACCGCATTGGTTTCTCATACAACTTGCTAAATTTGAAAAATAAACCATTGTTAGTTCATTCAGCACGGCCCTCTAAAGACGCCTATATCTTCACTACATAGTATAAAGCAAAGTCGCTTCCCGTTTCCTGTCCACCTGTATGCTTACATCTTTAATACTCTACAACATTCTTTTATTATCCTTCTTTTCACATATACACACACACACACATATTTTCCCTTGACTTCATTCATAACCCTTTTAATCAACATTTTACCTACATATCTACTAATTGCTAGCAATTTCACACATACACACACACACACATACTTTCCCTTGACTTCATTCATAACCCTTTTAATCAACATTTCACATACTGCTTGCTAGCAATTTCACATATACACACACATACTTCCCATTGACTTCATTCATAACCCTTTTAATCAACATTTTACATACTAATTGCTAGCAATGGACATAATACGGACTATGTGCGTGCAAAGAGTACTCGTATATGTACATGAAAAATAAATAAATATAAAACTATGATTATAACAAATTGTCATTGATAATCATGGCAAACAAACACTCCAACCCAAACTATTCGTCAATTATAAATAAATAAAACGGAACGTAAGGTAGTTCGAGATGAATACGTACCCAATGCGAGACCGTTATTGAACCATGTTACTGGTCAGTAGAAAATCTGACCGACTACGACTGTTGATCGGGAACGATTGGTTGCCCGGTCAACCGAATGATCTGTAAGTAGTTAGGCTTTGGATTCTGATCAGAGTCGGCTTACTGCCGAGAACATGCTCTGGCTGGTGATGAAGTCAATAGAACCGAGTGATTGTGAATTCGTCGTTGAGGTGAGTTGTCGTACCGGTGATAAGAGGTCAGTAAAGTGTGGTCGGTGTTGGTTGATTGCTGGGATGTCTTGCGTTGTCTGTGGCGCGAAAATCAGGATGGGAGTCGATGTCAAGTTGTGGATGATATCTAGCTTGTGGTGCTATGCATATCAACACGATGCTATAAGTAAAAGTCACCACAAGAAAATATACCGCAATTACAGTAACATGTTAAAAACCGGCCAAGTGCGAGTTGGACTCGCCCATGAAGGGTTCCGTAGTCATCATCATCATCATCAGCCGGAAAACGTCCACTGCTGAACATAGGCCTCCCGCTTAGACCGCCACGCCGAACGACAATTCACCTACGCTGCGTCTTCCGGTCCGTGGTCGCCACTCGAGAACTTTTCTTCCCCATCGGTTGTCAGTTCTACGAGCGATGTGGCCTGCCCATTGCCACTTCAACTTGCAAATTTTATGAGCTATGTCGGTGACTTTGGTTCTTCGCCGAATATCCATGTTCCGGATTTTATCCCGCAAAGAAACTCCGAGCATAGCTCTTTCCATCGCTCGTTGAGTGACTCTTGGTCTCTCTAAAAGGCCAGCAGTCAGAGACCACGTTTCAGAGCCATATGTCATCACTGGCAACACACACTGGTTAAACACCCTTGTCTTGAGACACTGTGGGATTCTGGATGAGAAGATATCACGTAGCTTCCCAAACGCTGCCCATCCGAGTTGGATTCTTCGAGCGACCTCTTTCTCGAAGTTGGACCTACCTAACTGTACAATCTGTCCAAGGTAAGTGTAATGGTCTACAACTTCGAGAGTATCATTCCCAACAACAACCGGTACGGGTGCCACATGGACATTCGACATGACTTTCGTCTTGTCTATGTTCATTTTAAGGCCGACCCGTTGGGAAACGATACTGAGGTAGCTGAGCATAGCATTGAGGTGCTCCAACGATTCTGCCATGATGACTATATCATCGGCAAAACGAAGGTGAGTGATGTATTCGCCATTGATGTTGATGCCGAATCCGTTCCATTCCAAGAGCTTGAAAACGTCCTCCAAAGCGTTCGTGAACAGTTTCGGAGAAATAACGTCTCCCTGTCTCACGCCTTTCTGCAATTGGATTGGTTTCGTGCTCTCTTCCTGAAGTCGGATGGACATGGTGGCGTTTCTATACAAACACTTCAACACTTCGATATACCTATAGTCGATATGACATCGTTGGAGGGACTGCAATACTGCCCAGGTTTCGATTGAATCGAAGGCCTTTTCATAGTCCACAAACGCCAAACATAATGGCCGTCCTCTGTCTTCTGTATAATCTGGCGGAGCGTGTGTATGTGGTCTACAGTGCTAAAACCTTTTCGGAAACCGGCTTGTTCGGGAGGCTGGAAGTCATCAAACCTGCGTTCGAGACGGTTCGTAATGACTCTTGAGAACAGCTTGTATACATGGCTCAGAAGTGAGATTGGCCTGTAGTTCTTCAACAAGGTGTTGTCACCCTTTTTGAAGAAAAGAACAACCACACTCCTGTGCCATGCTTCTGGCGTAGTAACTTCGAGTATGACGGAATTAAATAACTTCTGGAGGATCAGAAGTACCGGTTTTCCACCCGCTCTCAGAAGTTCTGTTGTGATTCCGTCTTCACCCGGCGCCTTGTTATTCTTTAGCTGTTTAAGAGCCATTCTAATCTCGTACAGGCTGATGTCCGGGATATCCTCAGTGTAGTGTCAAGTCAGTTTAGCTCTTGCGTCTCGAACTGTACTGACACTGGGTTGTCGTGTTGATGTGTATAACTGTCCGTAAAACCTCTCAAGCTCTCTCAGGATCTCCGGCTTCGTCGAAATAATGCTGCCGTCGTTAATCTTCAGCTTTGTCATTTGGCTTTGCCCATTAGACGAATTCTTTGCGAAGACTTTTGAGCCCTGGTTCCGCTCGATTGCCTCTTTGATCCGTGCCGCACTATAGGCACACAGGTCACGTCGCATTGATTTAGAGATTCGTCTATTGAGTTTGCCATATTCCGACATGTCAGCTGAAGATTGCAGCCTCATCTCGGCCCGGTCTTGCATCAACTTGATGGTTCCGTTCGAGAGCTTTTGAGGCTTATTGCGGCGCGGGGTCTTAAAGAACTTGGACCCCACAGCTTGGACAGTTTCCACCAACACATTGTTAATCTCGTCCACAGTTTCGCATTCGGTTAGGCACTGGAAGCGATTGTGCAGTTCGAGTTGAAAGTCTTCGGGGTTCTGGATGTGGGCATGTCGGAGCGTGGACTTCACCAGACGAGAGCTTTCAAGCTTCATATTGATATTCAATGTGCCTCCGACGATTCGGTGATCGCTACCGGTTTTCAGCTTGGCGATTACAGAGACATCACTGAATATTCGCTTTTTGGTCGTCATGATGAAGTCGATCTCATTTCTGGTAGTGCCATCGGGGCTCATCCACGTCCACCTCCTGGATGGCCGCTTCTGGAAGTAGGAGTTCATTAAATGAAGTTCTTCCTTTTCCATGAAGTCGAGTCGCTGGCCCCTATGGTTTCGCTGCCCGTACCCAAATGGCCCCACTCTCAACTCATCGCCATTCCGTGCGCCCACCGTCGCGTTGAAGTCCCCCATAACAACGGTGAAGTATGTTTCGGAGGTATGTATGGCCTCGGATATCTCCTCATACAATGCCTCTACTTCATCATCAGAATGTGTCGAGGTCGGCGCATATACCTGTATGCGCCGACCTCGACCTTCAACGAATACCGGTTGGTTATTCTGAGTATAAGGTATGCTACCCTACTCGACACACTGTCGACTTTCACAACGTTGTTGATGAGGGACCTGCGGACGAGAAATCCAACACCACCCTGGGATTTACGGTCTCCTCAAAGCATGTTGCCGGAATCTAGAACTATCGTGTCCTGACCCTCTCTTCGGACTTCAGATAATCCCAAGATATCCCAACGCATTTTGCTCAATTCTTCCTCCAGCTCGATAATCTTCTCATCGGTCCTCAGTGTGCGGATGTTGTGTGTTGCCAGGGCCAAAGTCCGTTGGGGGTGTTAGCGGGGCATCTGCCGGGGATTCTTAGCACCCCCTGCTCCGCCGTTACCCGATCCGCTACCCAGATCAGGAATAACGGAGCTGCCGGGGACTGGGGGCCGTGTGCTATTGTTGTCAATCATAATGGGGGGGGGGGGGTTTGCCATAATCCCCACGCTTGGCAGGCGGCTTGGCGATCGCAGTAAGGTCACCGAAAGTTTACAAAGGACGCTGCCGCGTGGTGCGTCGGTGGCTGGACGTAGTTTAAGGACGTACCCGGGTCCACCAGTTCCGTAGTAGCAAGCATAGATTAGGTATATAATTATATTGAGAATTAGTAAGTAATATACACAAACAATAAAAATAACTTTGTTTTTCATAGTGTTTGTATGAATGGCAACGTTATATTTGCGGTTTTTAAAAATGTACTAATTCTCAAAAACTGCTAACTGTATCTCATCCAAACCAATTTTCGCTGGAAGTTTTTGTTGAGGTCTACATTATATGTTTTTTTTAGATTTATCATTCTCTTATTTTAGAAGGGGGGACACACATTTTACCACTTTGGAAATGTCTCTCGTGCAAACTGTTCAGTTTAGAAAAAAAAAAACTTTAAAAAAAAAAAATGTAACCGACTTCTCACAAAAAAAGTTCAAAATAACCTACAAAAAAACTTTTCTTTCGAAAGTCGGTGACTTTCTTTTTTATTTCATTGACTTTTTGTCACCGACTTTCGAAAGAAAAGTTTTTTTGTAGGTTATTTTGTACTTTTTTGTGGGAAGTCGGTTACATTTTTTTTTTTAAAGTTTTTTTTTTGTCCTTTTTAGTTTCAATGTTCAACCTTCTTACTTATACACTAAAATATTGTTATCAGTAGCACCGGTAATAACATCGTCCATGCATGTACTCTTACACAATGAGCTAAAAATAAAAACTACTGCACCAAACTAAATGAAAATTTTATGGGACCAAATGGCAGATATAATGTATCGAACAAAAAAAGAATCATCGAAATCGGACCAGAAACCTCGGAGTAATCGGTGTAGAAAATGTTGGAAACTTTTTAGATATTTATTGATTTTTGTTGATTTTTCAAAAAGTGCTAGTCTGATTTCGATAAAATTTTAATGGAACCATTCGGGAAGTATACCCTTTCCAACAAAAAAAGAATTTTTCAAATCGGTTGGTAAACGACGGAGTTATGCCCGAACAAACATAAAAAAAAATATATATATAAACATCCGAATTGAGAAACCCCTCCTTTTGGAAGTCGGTTAAAATGAAATCAGTAACCTCAATATCATTTTTAAAGACCTATGTGGCTGTGACATACGGACGGACAGACAGACAGACAGACATGACGAATCTATAAGGGTCCCGTTTTTGCCATTTGGCTACGGAACCCTAAAAATGCATATCAAAATCACAACAGATAAACAACAACGATTTTTTTAAATAATTCTAAGAATAAATACAAAGCGACATGGTCAATCATAAAAAATAACTTGAACAACGCTAATAACAAAAACTACTTAAATTAATTATTAATCCATGATAAAAAAAATTGATAATCCGAATGACATATGTGATCAATTTAATAATTATTTCATTGAGCTGACACAAAAGTCTAATAATAATAATCATGACCTAAGCAACATTGACATTGACAGTAACATAAATACATTATTTTTGACTCCTGTAAATTAAGTTGATGTCTTAAAATTAATTAATTCACTAAATAACACGAACTCGACCGCATATGATGAAGTAACCACTAAAATTATTAAATTAAGCGCGAAAATTACACCCCCCCTTAGCTACCTTATAAACCTCTCATTTGAACAAGGTGTTTTCCCATCTAAACTAAAAGAGTCTATTATTAAACAACTTTTCAAAAAGGGCAACTTTCTGATGGTAATTATTATGCCCATTACGCTGATCCCAATCTTTGCAATTTTTTTTGAAAAAGCATTGTATAACAAAATAAAGATTGAGACATGATTCGGGACCCCCCCCCCGCCCGTGTTGGAATTTTTCATCGGTTATTTCCTATTTTTTATGTTTTTTTTTAATAACATCATTGTGGAGAGTTCATCATCACCGTTTGGTTTCAGGAAAAATTGTTCACCAAGTCTAGCCTGTTTTTCCCTAGTAAAACTTATTACCGAAGCTCTTAACAATAAAATGTCTGTTCTGTCTGTTTTTTTGGATACGAGCAAAGCACTTGACTTCGTCTGACGTGAACGACTACTATACAAATTAGAGAGGTACGGCATAAGAGGCAAGGCGCATGAACGGCTTAAAAACTACCTGTCTGGTCGCCAACAGAGAACTGTTACTCGTATCTCTAAAATAGTAAAAATAAAAGGACGACATATTGCTCAGAATTAAAAACTAATAGTTCTGGCGTTCCACAGGGAAGCGTACTGGGCCCGACACTATTCACATTATACAGGGTGGAATTTTATAATGCCACCTGGAGCGAAAGTACTCTTAATAATGCAGATAGAAAATTTTACTCAAAGGAAACATTCCTTTATTTTTGAATAGACAGCAAACTGCATTCAAAGATTTTTGAAAATTCTCTTCTCCCACAACCGGGAATATCTTTATCTTTATCTTTATCTTTATCTTTATCTTTATCTTTATCTTTATCTTTATCTTTATCCTTCCTTATCCTTATCCTTATCTTTATATGGTTTCTACGTTTCCGAGCCTCCTCTATACGAATCCGTAAAAAGCAGAACACGGGGTCTCTTAGTTCCTGAGATACGATTGGGAGGGGGGGGAGGCCAAAAAGGGGAGGCTTGGTACTTTTGCCCTACTCATGAGAGTTACTTGTAAGTTTGCTGTCCGTCACCCCTTAGTTACGCTTCACCCACTCAACCTTCGTTACGCTACGGAGGTCGCCGGCTCGCTTCGCTCCACTCGGTCTCGCAGGTTCGCTCCACTCAGGACCTACCTACCACCGGAAAACTATAGTGACCTTATCCTTACGCTACGCTACGCTTCATTTTACCGCTACCTAGTTTCCGAGATACGATGGGGGGAGGCGTGAAGAGGGGGGGAGGGGGGAGTTTTGAAAAATGATTTTGACCAACTCTGTGCCCCTTGATATGAATCTGAAAAAAAAAATGTGCCAAGTCTTTTAACTTCCGAGATCCGCCTAAAGGGGGGAGAAGGGGGCACGGGGGGGGATAACTTTGAAAAATGGTTTTTACTTTTCCGAGCCTCCTCTATACGAATCCGTAAAAACAAAAAAAACACGGGTCTCTCAGTTTCCAAGATACGATAGGGAGGGGGGAGGGGTGCAAAAAGGGGGGTTTAGCACGTTTCCAACACTCGTGAAAGTTACTTGTAAGTTTGCTTGTCGTCACCCCTGAGTTACGCTTCACCCACTCAACCTTCGTTGCGCTACAGAGGTCGCCGGCTCGCTTCGCTCGCCACCTCCCCCCTTCGCTCCACTCGGTCTCGCAGGTTCGCTCCACTCAGGACCTACCTACCACCGGAAAGCTATCGTGACCTTATCCCTACGCTACGCTTCGCTTTACCGCTACCTAGTTTTTCCGTGATACGATGGGGGAGGGATGAAGGGGGGGGGGATGGATGAGTTTTGAAAAATGATTTTGATATCCTCTGGGCCCCTTGATATGAATCTGAAAAAAAAATTGTTCCAAGTCTGTTAACTTCCGAGATCCGCCTAAAGGGGGGAGAAGGGGGTCAAGGGGGGGAACTTTGAGAAATGGTTTTTACTTTTCCGAACCTCCTCTATACGAATCCGTAACAAAACAAAACACGCGTCTCTTAGTTTCCGAGATACGATGGGGGGAGGGGTGAAGAGGGGGAGGGGGGGAGTTCGGAAAAATGATTTTGACCAACTCTCGGACCCTTGATATGAATCTGAAAAAAAAAATGTTGCAAGTCTGTTAACTTCCGAGATCCGCCCAAAGGGGGGAGAAGGGGGGCAAGGGGGGAGATCTTTGAAAAATGGTTTTTACTTTTCCGAGCCTCCTCTATACGAATCCGTAAAAAAACAAAACACTGGTCTCTTAGTTTCCGAGATACGCCGTGGAGGGGGGAGAGGGGGGGCGAAAAGGGGAGGTTTGGGATTTTTCCCATACTCACGAGAGTTACTTGTTTACGAATCTGTCAAAATATACCCACCTTCCCCTTCACCATCTGGGAGAACAATTATGTCAGTGAGTGAGTGGTAATCGAGCTTTATATAGTATAATGTAGCTGATAAACTTTTATGATGACATGCACTCTTAAGATTTTCAACATGACAGTGTAAAAGATACTTAAACATGCACATAACATTACGTTGTAACTTTAACTTATTCGTTTATTTCGTGGAATAAGATAACGTTTGCTATTGCTCATTTCCACAATTCGATAAAAAGCTACACACCACACTTGTCTTAATTGATGATTGATACGATGATGACGTCACATCTCTACTCATCCGGTGATTTGGTACGTCACAGACAGCCCAGCGGGGTCGAGATGGAGACAATCTAAATAAAGTGGCTCCTCGTTAAACCAGCTATTAAACGTACTTAACCCCTTGTAAAGGGTCTTTGACAATTAATTGACCCGATATGAAACCATGTGTTTTCTATGAATAGAAAAATAATTAAGGGACAAACAAGTAAACCAGCCTGTAATTTGAAGTACATGGAAATGTTATTGTTTACCGCGTGTAGGAATGTAATTGGTGGTAGATGACAAGGCAGCGCTTTCCAGTGTAATGGCTTAATAACAGCGTCAGCCATTCTACTGTGGGGTTGGACAGTACAGGGTAATGACATCAAAAAGTAGCTGGAATAAAAGCTATACAGTATATCATGGGGTTTTTCCCAATTTCCTGAAACAGCACTATTAACGTTAATGTTATGGGTCTATAAAGTTTTATGTAGATAGGACGGCTATCTAGTGGATAGTGACAACGATAGGGGATTTTATTAGGTGCAAAGAAGTTTACTGAATTTATGGAGACATTCAATTAACTCTTGAAATAGTGTCAGGTTGTTCGTTTCGTTTTAGTTTGTAAATATGGATTCTTCAGTAATCTCTGAATCTGAAGTGAAAGAGGTGCTCTTGAAAAGAAAATTTATGGATTTTCTAATCCACAGAATTATTTATGGTGATATTCCATCCGGTGTGCACAGGATATCTCAATTAAGAGTATTTTGAAACAAATTATTCACACGAATTTCATTGGGAGTATAGTTGATTGCGTATATACTTATGAGAACGAGAACATCTGTAAGGATTATTAAGACGTTACAATCTCATAAATTGCTGTGGAATTTGTAGTGTGGCAGTGATGAATCTAGGGTGCGCGCCTGAACTCGAGTCGCGACACAATGAGCTTAGGAAAACATTCTGATGCTAAAATTATAATGAATTCCTGTGTTATCAACGACATTCGTGACATGTTCTAAATTATTTAACACAATTACTGTGTACTAAGATAATACCAATAGTTATTTTTGATGAAAATCAGTAATTTATAGCAAAACCTTTGTCTGTGGCCATCACAAAAGCGTTGTCCTTTTAAACAATGATTGTAACTTTGTCCTCTACGTCCGGCCGTGACACCCCTATCAGTGTAATGGTTTACTCGACCAGTGAACAAGCGAGTTTATTAGATACACGATGCGCAATCTTGTACTTGTTACTGTTAGCATTCATTGAAAGTGATGTTGTTTATTACATGACTTTACTTGGTCCATTGACCTAATGAAAATACTACTTTTTATTAACAGCTCCAACTGTAAATAGCTTTGTGTATAACATGTTCAGGCGACTAGATCAAAGACTGCGGCTTCTTTGATTCGCGCTGCCAAAGAGCCAGGTTGTCACGTGAGTTTTTAAATATGTTTGTACACCATAAATATTTTGTCTATGACATGCGCGAAAAAGAGTATGAAACAGAAAAATAATTTATCATTTATCACCGACATAAAACTGTCACCAAGGTCGCTCCTGGATTACGTCAATGTGAATTGATGGTAAGGGTTATGGAGTCAGACAGCCGACAAAAAAGTCCTTGTTTTCCGTAATGGCATTGTGCGATGTGTCGCCCTGATGTAACATGTTCATACACGGCGTAATGTTTGATTTAGAGTGTGACTCGAATCCGCGGTGTACTGACAAATTAATGGTAAAGCTTTTCTTTGTAACTCTGGCCGATTTTCATAAATATTCATTAAAGCCGGCTGAATGTTCACGAAGACTCATGTCGAAGTCAACTCATCCACACATTAACATGGTGTACGGGGACCGGGATGCACGTGACATTTCGTAACAGGGATCGTCAACCGTGACAATCACGCCGTGGTCCCGTCGTATCGGGAATTTGTTAAGCGTGATCGGGATGCCGAGGCTCAGGCCGAATCTATCGGATGCCGAGCACGTACCCTCAACTTTAGTGGCGTTAACCCGACATTCACGTTGGCTGTCCGCTCGAATAATTTGTAACAGATGTCCAAATAAATGTTTAGTTTTCTTTGGAAAGTACGGTGGGTTTAAACTATTCCGAATTTCTACTATATTTAGTTTAAAAAGTAAAAACTCTACCTCTAGTATGATGACTTGCTTCCTAAACCAGCACCAATTATTTTTATGAACAATTAACAAGCCCGTATCGTATGACTAATGAAGTTTCCAGAATTAGTTACCAACTGTTGTCGTAAACTTGAACTGTTAACTATACCAAACTAAAAATCATTTTGACACGTAATAAATTACGAAATAAACTCCCAAAGTAATATCATAATCCGTCGCACATTCCCCTTCAACTTGAAAGTTGCGAATACAAACAAACAAATACGTCCGATGGTTCAAAGCGGGTGAAAATAGACTCGTCTGAAATCCTTTCATGTCTGTCCGTCCCACGTCCGCGACACCGCGCCTCTTGGAATACGATACGTAATATCTTATTAAAATTGACACTTTGGAACATTTGACTTGCTAAAGTGAGGTAGTCACTCAGCACCAGCAATTAAACCCACATTTGCATCTGACGAAAAACTTATTCTCCATTTAATGAAATTCTCCTGAAATCATAACTTCAAAGTTCTGCGGGACCTGCACCTGCAAATATATTATTTCGTTCCCGATTTCATATTACGGCCACATTTCCAATTAAAACTATTAGAGCTAGGCAAACTTATTTTCTGTGACAATTCCATTTTAAAATCTATTTGTCGACTGACATGACGGTGGAGTTGCGACAGCGAACAAATTCGTGCCATCAGTATCAAAAATAAGTTGTTCATTATATTCATTAGGAGGGGCATTCGACTTTGAAGATTTTTTTTGCGTCTTGTAGACATTATTATTGTGTGTAATGGCAAACTCAGTATCATCTGGGAAAACGAGACAATCTGTGTAAATGGCAGCAACCGCATTATTGTTGTATCAGACAAGAGCATCTCCGGGGGAGGAAGGGAGAGGAAGGGGAATGTCACTAGCTCGTTAATCACTGCCGTCGCCGCTCTCTTGACGTCTCCAACGTTTTGGCCAAACTTTATTGCTTCTCCAACAAAAGAGTTTACTGATAAAGACACACGTTTCACGTCGTAAATGTGCCCACTGTTTTTGAAATAAGAATTCACAAATAAAACAACAACATTACTACTCTTCGCCATGCTTGGATTTTTAATAACAAACGGAAAATTCTTCTGAAGTTTGAAAATTTCTTCAGTTCGAATATTATGTTTACGAACACTGTCTTGGTAGAGAATCTCTGATAGTTGGCGCGTTTGAAATACTCGATTCAAAGTCAGTTATTTCCAAAGGAACCGTGTAGGCTGGTATGTAAATCAAGCCATAGGAATGGCATCAAAACAAATTTACAAAGAAACATCAAAGCTGTGACGGTGCCGCCGTTTTGATTCCGTCCTTTGATTACTGGTCGAGTTTGTCCCGGGTTTGCTATTTTGGTGCTGTTTGTTGTAGCGTGACGCTGATAAATTGGAACAATACGAAACAAAAATGTTTCGGAATACTCTGAACGGTTTTGTTCATGTCGAACATGGTTGAGCAATTGAAACATACATACGTGTCGTGGCAATTGCATTCGTGACAGCCCTGGATACATCAGTAGCAGCTCGCCACGCGCCGTCGGCTTCCCCGTGGCAATAATTACAGGCGGGTAGTTGCTAAACTATTTAGGGCGTCGTTCAGAGTACACTGCGTGCGTCGTTTTATTATGTCAACTGCAAACCCTTTGTGTTTTAATTAGCCCCGAAATGGTATTCGAGATCTTTATTGGGTGTTGCGGTGTTTTAAGATATCATTAGCTGGAGGTTGATTTATTGGCATATTAGTTTGATCTATTGATGTGCAGTTTACTGAAGAAATGTCGAGTGATATTGAAGATTTCCCTTGCTCTTTTATTGTTTTTTGGACTGATGTGTGCCTGATTTTAATAATCTCGTCTCCTCGTCTTGCTTTTAATCAATTTCACTTAGATTATTCAGGCCTGTGTGTAGGTTTGCTTAAACAATCAAGGCTCAATCACTGTGATGTATGCTTGACACCTGGTGTTTACCTGCGATGGGCCGTAAGGTAATTCACACATCACAGGTGGTCTTATCTACCGCCGTTCTCGGGAAATTACACGCAATGGCTTACCTAAATTTGATTGTCCGTTTACATTTTACATCATGTGTTTTTTCATGAAACTGTAATTATTATCTTACCCTTTTTTTTACGTGGTAAAGTCATCAAATGAGTCCTCCCACCCACCCACTGTCACACTCGTACTGACTATCCACGGTGTCCTTCAATAGCCCTTTACGTTCCAGGGTCACGGTAATTCTATAAGTCCCGCGACCCCGGCAGGTTTTGGCCCTCTAGAGGGGGGCACCGTCATAATGCTGACACTCTTTGAGGCGCGCGTGGAACACAACGCGCCGTCGACTCGGGCATGGTCCATGGTCAAACAGCGAGTCGCTCATTACTCGCCGCCCGCGCCTACGTGACCCTTAATAAATATGTGATTTCTAACACATTTGATTGTAAAATAATTGTCCATCATCCATGTGTAACGATTACATACTCTGCCTTATTTAAAGGCCTTTGTTCTTAGGAAAGTTTCAGTAAAACATTGTGGATTAATTAAAGATTTATCTCGACAATAGACTGTTTTAAAGTGTCGCTTGAATCCATTAATTATTTCCAGAATATTTTTGGTTAAGTGGTGAAAGCGTTCGTGAATTTATCTTCAGGAAAGAGGTAATGAAAACGAGGAAAGGAGATTGGAATTAAATAGAAGCTCGTATGGTTCGTGTTGGTACGTTTCTGTTAACCAAATACGCGTAGTTTTTATGAATTATAAGAAACAGTAGTAACATTATCAAAAAACGTTGAAAGGAGGCTGATTTTAAGTTTGCCGCATATCATTACTTCCCGGAATTTGATTCTTATTAGCAACACTAGCGAATGGTGTAATAATGTATTATTGTGTGATTTTTTTCCCCAAAATCAGCGGGTTCGATTCCTGGCCAGGATTATCCATTTTTCTAAAATCCAATGATGCAGTTATAGTTTTCGTCAAAATCGGCCTCGAGACTCCTTTCAACGTTTCTCGATATTCCTCATAGTTTCGTATATAGCCATCCACGCCCAGTTGAAAAATTCACTCTGTATACGGTTGAGATATTAAGTACACTATTATGCAGGAAAACAAAGTTTAGTTCTTTACCTATAGCTTTGCTTGGAAGCGAAATAGCAGATAATTTACAGGTTCCACAAACTTAATGAACGTATAAACCGCAAAGTAATCAACACTCACCGATCGACAACGAGCCGGGTAACGCGCGAATTCACCACAAAATGCACTGTAGAGCAGTTAAATTTTATTAGAGCTTTATTATTACGTTGTATACGCAAAATGGTCGGTGTGCGTGCGTTCCGAATTCTAATCAGGGACCGGCCGGATACTCGTTGAAAGGGTTTTTGAAGGGGTTTTTTTAAGCGCTTCAGAAAAAAACCCTATTATAAAAGTTACACCTTCGAACGAGTGAAAACGGAATGGGTTTCGAACGACTTACCCTTTCAACACCCTGTAACACTGTAACAGAGTAAGCCATTCCAACTGGTGACATTGTAATTATGCACTCTTAACAATCGACATTAGCTTGAAAATTGCATAACCACGACCGCACGTGACGTCGTACCCGGCCGGGACGGTGGGTGCTTTTCTTGCGTGTATCGACTTGTCGAGCGCCTTGTAAGCATAGAATCATAACTGTATGTCGTCCTTAGATTAATTTTAATCTAAGCTGTCGTCTATAGTAATAATCTTGTTCAATTTTGCTCGTGGCAGATGCTAATTGCTAAATATTGTAATAATATTATTTTTTTCGTGTCTGTAGTACAGAGTCAGACACGAAAAAAATAATATTATTAATTATATTAATATAATATTAATTTTTTAAAAAATTAATATTGTTTAGTGTCAACATTCGTCATTTCATTCGGAACTCGGACGGAACTACGGAAGTAAAAGCAATTAGCAGTGTTTTGTCACGGGTGCGAGCGCGTAGACGCGACGAGGCGAGCTCGTGTTCACATTACTGCCGCGGTAGAGATAAGAGCAGTATGTTTTCGCTAGCGCATATTTTGCTTAACTACGCAAAACATACTTACTGTTCTTATCGCTAGCGCGGCAGATTAGCCACCAGGCGTTTTCGCGAGCGAGGGCTGGTGGCCTACCATGACGTCGTAGTTCCACTCAGGGAACGACATGGCGCTAGACGACTTGTATGTCTGTCTCTCTCCCACAGCCTAAAGACTCACGCTTTAAGACGTCATGGTAGGCCACCTGATGTCCAGAGTGAATCGCGCGCTTTGTCGCTAGTTCGACGTGAACATACACAAACATCTCACGCATTCGATATTGCCGCGAGTGCACTGCGTGCCAGTCGCTAGCTTGCCCGCTACCGTACGTTTCGTACATGAACACATTGCGCCATGTTTGATATTTCGTGACCGAGTCAACGTTTGAGCAATAAGAGGGAACTGGAGTGGGCTTTTCTCCATACAAACGTATTCCGCTGTTTTCTTCGTGGATGTACAGTGTGTCCGGACATAGCGATACTTGAAGGGGATATTATAGACTCATTTTCATTGATTATTAGATGGTGGCGCGTGTGTCGGATCATTTAGCTCCCTTCGAAATAGTTAAACTGAATGGTGCTAATACATGTGTCATGTTCGTGAACGGGCGCTGTCAGTTGGGACTGGTCATCTTTTAGCTGCCACGGTTTATTTTAATTACTGATAGTTTTTTTCTGAATTGACTTTGTTTTAATTTTTACTATGGACACTTCACATAATGTACCATCTAAGAACGAATGATGGAACAATGATTCTGTAATAATTTTGGCGTTCTAAAACGAGTGTCCATGAAGTTTCTTGCCCGTTCTTCTCCATAGAGATCTACTTCTTGGAATGGGCATCTACGGTACTTTCACAGTTTTTATGTCTTGTGAGTGGGACTGTAGACATTTTTGTAGTGTTTAATAATATTTTATTTGTCTTTGACAATTCAAAAGTGACTGTGACTGGCTTATTTGAAATAAATGCTTTGATTTTTGATTAATAGACAAAACTGCTTTTAAAAAAATCTTACTCCAAGACCTCGCGAATGGCGTCCATTTAAGTTTTTTGATCTGTCGAACTGGGGTATGTACAATAAAATGCAAATATCTTTGAATCCAAGAGACCTACATACATGCAAATGACTTTATTGCAGAGTTAAACGTTGAGGCTTTTCAAAAACTTACAAAGTTTTCTAAATAATATTGTAAAAAGAATCAAAAAACGTGGGCAAATTGTACACAAAAATTACTGAATATTTTCATATTTTATACTCTAGCTTGAAAAGTACAACTGTATTTTTCTTAGGTTTTTGCATTAAATTAAAAGTATTTGAGTTACGCTATAAAATTATATCAAAATTATTTCTCTACGTTAAGTATTTTAGGACTTATTCTCACATGAACATAACCCTTCCTTAGCGCATGTACCCCAATATTACAGGTGTCGCATTCTTTGGGCGAGCTAAATCGTTAACATAACATTAATATTTAATTGTATTGCGCCTACGGTGGCCGGTAATCGCCACGCAATGTCTGACGTGCTGCCGCGACTACGACGCAATGTCGGCTGGGTCGTGAAGGATGTCCTCTCTCTCTCTCGTGTTCCACCTCTTCCTTTTTTTATCGTAGTAAAATTATCAGATGAATACTCCCACCCACGGCAGGACGGTAGGGATAGACAGACTTGTACTGATTAAAAGCCACGGTGATCCTTCAATAGCCCTTTACGTTCCAGGGTCACGGTTCCCTGATGAACAGTCTCGCGACCCCGGCAGGCTTTGGCCCTCTAAGGCCCCCCGTGAGATTGTTGACAGCTCTTTGAGGCGCGCGTGGAACACGAGGCGCCGTCGACCCGGGCATGATCCCTGATCAGACGGCGAGTCACCCATTCGACCAATGTCGGGCTCGAGAGGTCGCTGCCTATCGCCTCCGTGAGGACACGGCGGTGCTGTATTCAAGCGGGACAGACCTGCATCGTATGCTCCATCGTGTCCTCCGGAGGCGATAGGCAGCGACGTCTCGAGTCCGACATTGATCGAGGTAGACGCGCTGGAGCCATCGCCTCCAGATTCCAAGGCGGCAGGTTCGCCGGCAATAGTGCGGGTATCCTCGAATCATCCGGATGACCATGACCTTCTGGCAAGCTTTGTTGGTCGCCTTCGCATGCACAGAGGCTCCGTAGAGGGCCATGGACAGCACGACACAGGCGTACAGCCTCAGAGAGGAGGCGTTTGGCCCACCGAGATAGAACAGGAGCCGCTGAAAGGCGATTGCTGCCCGGTTCAGCTTTGGGGCCAAACTCAGCAAATGTTCCTAAAGTTCCACCGGCTATTGAGGACAAGTCCTTGGTACTGAATCGCAGGAGGTGGCTGCTATTCATTCCCCCTCGGCCCGCAGTATGGCCAGAATACGAACCAGTGCCACGCGCGAAAGATTGCCGTCCCCTAAACCCCGTGTCGCCTTACACATGTGTCCTCTGAGTGACCCACACAGTGTTGAAATCCGGTTGTTTCTTACCGCCCAATCTGACATCTCCTCAGGTACCTCCTGAAACAACAGTGTAAACAACGTGCGCCCGGCGGAAGGTGTGAACGCCGTGGTGCCACTCCTCAAAGAGGGGTCTTACCGCTGCGATTTCTGTGTGCCCGAATCTGGTTTGCAACAGTCGCTCCCGCCATGTAATCATAAGATCGCGCGGGAGCTCATTCCGCATTGTCTTAATTTGTCGAGGCAGCGGAGTTTTGCGTTGCGCTTCCACACGTCACTCGTGGATATGCCGGAGGGCTTTTGCCTCCAGATATCATGGTGGGAATCCGGTAAGGAGCCTCGTTACCTCTCCGGAAACCGTGCGGTAACCCCGGATCATCTGAATGTCGAACACACCTCTGACACGTGAACAGCTTTGCAGGTTATGTCTTCATAGAGAAGGATTGCACGATCCCCACGCAGGGTTTGCGGCAGGAGGTATTTATAATTTCTCATTTTGTATGAAAAGGCAAAATTAGAATTATAATTTTGCTTTTTCATACAAAATGAGTAATTGGTTGGGCCCATCAGTATGAAAAATCATTTGTTTTTGCAATTTTCCAAAAGTCTTAGAACAAACATTGTTCAGTAACATGGGCTGAGCTACCCCACGAGAGGTTTTGCGCTATTAACGTTACACGTTGTATATGTTATAGTTTTTTTTATACATTAGCAGTGAGTGCTCATTAGGCTAAACAAATCTTGCTAAGACGTCATTCCTGTAAAGGTTATAGTGTAGCTGGGCTCTTGAAGTTCCACATCAGGTGTTCCAGAACTTAAATTTTTGTACGTCAACAGAGAGTGCTCATTAGGCTGAACAACTCTTGCTAAGACGTCATTCCTATATATGTTATAGTGTAGCTGGGCTCTTGGAGTTCCATTTCAGGTGTTCCAAATCTTCAAATTTATTCTCTCAGCAGAAAATGCTCATCACGTGAAACAATTTTTGTTACTGCCCCATTTTTGTATCTCTTATAGTTTAGCTGGTCTGTTGTGGTTCTGCACCAAGTGTACAAGTTTCCAAGATAAATTATAGCCTATGTGTTGGCCAGACTTAATACCTATGCAACAAAAAAAAAACATTCCAATCAGTCCAGTACTTTTTGAGTTTATCCCGGACATACATTCAAACAAACAGATAAACAGACAAAAATTCTAAAAACTATATTTTTGGCATCGGTATCGATTGTAGATCACCCCCCAATATTCTTTTAAAAAATATTCAATGTACAGTTTTGACTTTCCAACTATTTATGAAAGGTAAAAGTTGCATGTATAGATTATAGAAAGAATTTAGTCCTGTAAAAATGCCACAGCAGAGGCGAGATGCTGTACATCGTTCTGCCGTGCTAGCGATAAGAACAGTAAGTATGTTTTGCGTGCAACGCAAAACATACTGCTCTCATCGCTAGCGCGGCAGCGTTATTATGTGTATGATGCATCAAATAACACAAGCAAATGTAATTTATGTGGAAATGCCATTATGACATATTCTGTGATTCAGGTAAGATTTATATTTGTTAGGTAGGTACTACGCCTGATCTTAAAACATACACGGGTCACTTGTTGTCAAATTCGTACGTAATAACTAAATAACAAGAAAAGTGAGTGTATAAAAACGTGGTAAAAATAGTAAAGCAATGAGGCGCCCCACGGGTACAAGTACCCTCCACCTACATGCAGCTCAAGTTTAATAGGTTATTCAGGGTAACACGAAAAAAAGCTTTTGAAAAGGTAACCTCTTGAAAGGCTTAAGTCATTGAAGGGGTTAACCCCTTCACGTGGTTACCTTTATGAAAGTGTTATCCATTTCGTTGGGTTTCGAGAATGTAACTCGAACAAAAGGTAACACTGCGATATGAGTTACCCCATGTACGGGTTACCCTGTCCAAAGGCTTAACTCTTAAGCGGGGTTGTCCGGTCCCTGATTCTAATAGATTCATTGTCTTCGCGGTTCCTTGAATGGCGCTATTTGTCACAAAACTTGGGTCGAGGACCTATGGGTTATCACCTCTTCATCGGCGATGCATCGCGCTACCGGACTTCGTATGAATGTTGATCGTCAGATATTTGTGGAGAGTGAGCAAACTGCGAACGAAGTAAACGACGAAGTGAAAGGTGACAACTCCTCCTGTTTACAAGATTGTTCTTTGATTTATGTGCTGATGCAACGCTACCATGGCCGCAAGATACCGATGAGTTGTGTTGGCTGTGTTGTCTTCTAAGCTTGGAACACAACAGACAGACTTAATTGTTTTCGCGCCGAGGTGACAGAAGATTTATGGTCACAATATAACCACGCTTATGAACGATTACAGCAAGTGTAATAAAAGTAGAGATAGCCGCTTGCATGATTTGATACTCTTGATAATAATACAGAAGAATAAATTATCATAAAATACTAATAGAGAAACAATAAAACGGAATCCAAGGGATCAATTTCATCTGCATATCAAATGAATCACGCCTAACTTTTATGGTCAAAGTAAATATATCCAGGAAGTATAAGTGATGATTGAATACTTGCATAAAACTAACATTCCGGCCACGTATATTACAGGACGTGTCAACTGTCATGGCGTCAATGCCAGCGCAATGATGTCAACCACATCCGATTGTCTCCATGCTAATACCATGGGAGACCACCTTCGTATCATTGTGAATTGTGATACAAACGAAGATTTTAATTTTATCCTCTGCCACCATTGACAAATAATGTTCGTTGCGGATTGAATATTAACGATTTTTTTAGCAGTATCTTAGTTATTTTATGATTATTTTTGTGAATCAGTCGCTTGTCTGTCGTTTGAGTTTCAGCAGACATATTTTGGTGGATGTTATTCGGAAGCCTGCCATTTCATTATTGTCGTGACGTCATTCCACAATTAATTCTCTTAATTTGTATTGTTTGCTCTTGGCATGCGAATAGGAACTGTAATATATCTAGCTTAGTCTGACTTTCGAGAATTTGGCTTTGATCAGTGTGTGATCGATCAAGCTCAATTGTTGCAATTGGTCGTATACTTAGTTGATTATCCTGCAAAGTAAAATAAATGTTACCTTCTTTTTCATCATCATTATTTAGCTGAGAATTACACTCTTTTGCTTCATTATTGGGTATCTTTTTTTTCGTACAGGTTTCACAATTTTCTCAACGTGTACCTTTTGTCCTGTTCCCAGAATCAACCAGAATATTTAAAATGTTGGTCCTGGTATTTTTAGAAATGGGTACTAACTAAAAGTTTTGATGTCTATTCTACGAGCGTTTAATTGTGTCTGTCGCATTAGGAAGTTATATCGGAGTACGGCGGTGAATGTTGCCAACACTCATAGTATGTCGGTTAAAAGTCGTCTGCCGACTATGCCGTGAGTCACGGCGACAAAACGATCTGTACTTAAAAATAACGGCACGTCTGTACTTTTTAATTAATTAATTTGCACGCAAACAATAATGACTGTTAGATAGAGCTGAATGTAAAATTGACATGAAAAAAATCCTGGGTGCGTCTAACACATTTTTTTTTTCAAAAAAAGAGAATCAATTGCTCCTAACGAATTGTAGGATGAACCTCAAAGTGCTTAAATTCCTAAGTGGGCGTTTAAATTATGAAATCGCTGACGCTGGGAAGGAAAGGCACTTAATTTGAATTGGCATAGTAATGAGTTAGAACAGGAATTCATTAATAAAGCTATGCAATCCGTTCTGCTTATTTCGTGAGAGCTACGTAGTCTGGGTACTGATGATGTTTAAAATAAAATATGACATTAACATGCAACTTGATGTTGAATACCAATTTGCAGTTCGTCGATTGTAGGAGTATGAACCGTGATTGCAGATTGTGTGGGTTGAATTAGTCTTGTTGGCACCATCTGATTTGTATACAATGATCATTGTTCCGACACTTCACGTGCGAGGCTTGGAGCCCATAGTGAGCCCATAGGTTAATCGATGACATTATTCGATATCTCGGAGCTTGTCAGACGTAAGGGACTTAGCGTTAATGTCTTATAAGCCCTTTGAGTTCAAAGGTATGGCCATGTTTTGCTATCACAACTTAATATTTATTCTGTGATCTTATTGTGACAGCTTAATAGCTGACAAAATATACGCATACCTTTTTTATGGTCGTGTCTTCGTGTTTGTATTTTTAAACAATCTCATCTTTGCCTTTCGTCACTAAGGAAAATATCGTAAATTATGCACTCGAAATTGTCAGCATAGACGATTATCTTCTAAATGATGGCTGTTTCTTTTTGCAGAAGTGTGTCGCCGTGTCGCATAATAATTATTGTTATTGGGTCCCTAATGTTCTTCTTTACGATTGTGTTCTTAAAAATATCGTGGTATATGTAGAGACATATGTTTTGAAATCAATTTAGTTAAATTGTTTTTAAACAGTTCCGTCAGAAGAGTGTCTTTCTGTTTTAATTTGTTTTGTTGAAAAAATTGTTCATTATTTTGTGTAACTTTAAAAGCTTGTAGAACTTTTAACAATCTCGCCTCCTGACCTTTCATGAACTCTGCAGTACATGGAACTTGTACTATTAGTAAAAAATAATTAAACGCTCGTTATCAGAAGCCAGACATCGTGTGTGTTTATGTTTGTGTGCTCACCTCTACAACAAGGACTGATAACCCTGTAGCGCCGTCTGAGCGATAACGCGACCTACCAGATGCACATCTCTGTTATTTATGCATATTACTTGATTTCGTAAGCTCCGTAGGGTTATCTAATAAATGTGATTGCTTCCATATAGCCCAGTCAACGAATGCGCAAAATAGGGTGTAGAGGGAAAGTCTTGGAACACAATTTTTGACTTTGTAACTTTGTTTAGCCTAGTTAGGAGGTGAACATATCAAAAGTCCCCGCCCCTAGCCCTTGAGCTTTGGGAGGGGGGGAGGGTTGAAGGTCCCATTTTTTGGTTTTTCGCTTATATCTCTGAATCTATGCGTCCTAGCGACATAGTACCTCAGAACAAAATAAAAGCTGATTAAATTTGCTACAAGTTATACTAAATAAGCATTTCGATATCTTCTACAGTTTTCGAGATATATGCTCCTGAAAGTCTGTCATTTTGAAAAAATCATTCTAACTTTACATTTTTAGAACGGAAATCTTCAAAGATGCAACTAGTTAATAATTGCCGGCAAAAAGCTTTTAGAGCATTACATTTTCTTCAATAAAACTATGTTATTTTCCTTCAAATGTTAATGTAAATGCTGTATATTATATTTTTTATAAAAGGTAGGTACCTGGTCTTTGAAAAAAGGTCTTTGTAAATCAATGTACGAGTATGTATCAATGTAATGCTGGCACATTACATTAGCTTAGACTAAAGCACATTTTAAAGAAACTGGATAAAATATTATAGTATTATTAAAGGAAATTGAGTGTTCCACAACCCTTTTGCCAGCATTTACTTATGGTTGTATCGTTAAAGAGTTATCCGGTAAAAAAGCGCAAAAATGTAAAGTTAGTTTCCTGAAAGTCTGTCATTTTTTCAAAATGACAGACTTTCAGGAGTATATATCTCGAAAACTGTAAAAGATATCGAAATACTAATTTAGTATAACTTGTAGCAAATTTAATCAGCTTTTATTTTGTTCTGAGGTACTATGTCGCTAGGACGCATAGGTTCCGAGATATAAGCGAAAAACCAAAAAATGAGACCTTCAACCCTCCCCCCCTCCCAAAGCTCAAGGGCTAGGGGCGGGGACTTTTGATATGTTCACCTCCTAACTAGGCTAAACAAAGTTATGAAGTCAAAAATTGTGTTCCAAGACTTTCCATCTATAATCATTCGTTGACTGGACTAATAAATTTTGACATCACATAAAGATGTGTTGTCTTCGAATTAAGTGGACGAATAGTGCTGTTTGTTGATGTGTCAAAATTGATAATGGATGGCATAACGGAATGGGACATAATTTAATCCCACGTGTTACATGTTTTACGTGAAGATTATTTATTATGAAAGCAACATTTTAACTAGGGATGCATCGATACGCCATTTGGCCGATACGATACCGATACCGATATTCTTATAAAAATATCGGCGATACCGATACCGATACCGATACGCTTATTATGAATTAAAAAAATAATAAATAAATCACAAGTCATTTTTTTTTTATTAATATGAAAAGTAGTGACATATGTATGTTGATATTAGATATATAAATTTTTGTAATTAACATTAATAAGATTTTTGTTTAAAAAACAAAGGGTACCGTATGTATAAGACGTGACGTCGTTTTTTATAGCGCCAATTTTTTTTTGGTAGATTAGACCATTTCTATTGTATATTTGAAATCGGCGAATTGCGAAAAACCATAGGGGTTGAGAAAAAAAAACCGAAAGTTTCCTTCGGGATGGGTGGGAATGTTGGGAGTATTATGGGTGGGAAAAATCATGTGAAGGGTCTAAACTCATTTTCAAGTGATAATGAGGTCAATGACATGTTTAAGGTCAAGGTAAACAACTCAGAAGTCAAGGTCAAATACTCTGAAGGTCAAAAAGTCTAAATCAACATAATTTTTTTCTAATTTTGGAATGCTATCTTGCCAAACGACACTAAAGCCAACCCTTTTTTTCGTAACTTTAGGATTTTTTTCTCGAAAACTATAAGGCTTCGCCATGTAATATTTTAGTAAATCGTTCTACATGTCTAGCTCTATACAGAAAAAAAATATCAGCTTCTAAAGCGACGTCACGACTTATAGAGTGGAGCCAAACAAAGTAATCTTAATTTTTTCGGAGAAAGGCGCTTTCGCGAGTCTGTTTGAAAAAGACCTGCGCTGGAAAATAGTCTCTCAGATGCGTCAGAACTCACTTGGAATCTAAAGTTTCCTATATCGAAACCTTAGGTATCTCTCGACTTCTTCTTTGAGAGAATTACAGCTCAGAGTAGACAGGGGCTCATCTTCCCACAAATACTTCAAAGCCCGTCAGTCGTAGGCATCTCAGAACTTATAGTTGCAGTAGGTACCTACTGGGTTTCCCCTGGCATAGTTCGTGCCTCGTTTACAACGAAATAGACGAGACAACACGCTCGTTTACACATCATTTTTAAATTAAAAAGTATCGTTGAATCGGTCATAAAATATCGTCGATACCGATATATCGGCTAACCCGAAGTATCGCCGATATATCGGTATCGGTATCGGTATCGGATGCATCGCTAATTTTAACGTAACATGAAACATCGTACAACAAATTTTTAAAATGAATGCGAATGAAAATAACTTTGATGTTAAACACAATCTCAACAGTCATTTGTCATAGAGGTTTGACAGAAACAAATGTTAATAAAACAAAATAACGAAATAATGTAAACTTTTATGAGTGCCAGAATTATTTTTACTGCTATTTAATTAAAAACAAACACATAGTCAATGAACTTCAACTTAACAAGATAAAATGCAATGAAACAAATCTATTGCTCGTTGCCCAATCTCTTAATTAATAAAAGCAGCGAGAGACATCTAAATTGATAAAGTAACTGGATATTTTAAAAGGGACGTGGTTCGACAGTCTCAGTGTTGGGTAATGTGTAGCGATGTGTCCGGACATCAATTAATATCATTAAGCGTGTATTTATAAAACAAACATGTACAGAAAAGCTAGTTCGAACAATTTGTCAATAGCAAGGAATTTCCAGAAATAGTTGCTGAAGGAATAGGAAGTATTATCTCTTTTTCCTGCTTATCATGCTATGTAAAATGGTTTGCATAGCTTTCATGATATTTTACTCCAACCCGTCTAAGTTCTACCGGATTATATGTCCAACTATTAAAACATAAGCTATAGTTTCCTTGTTTCTTACCTCCTGCCAAATCCGACCCAGAAACTTCCTGGAACATCCGTGTCCGGTAATGACCTGTGTCAGGTGGAAGGTGGAATTCCATGACGTCTCTTCAACCGCTCATCAAAGAAGAGTCTTACCGCCTCGATAGCGGCGTGCCCATTATAATTAATTTCCTTATTATGATTAATCCTTGGAACGTTCAAATACAGGCTTTAAAACTAGCAGAATTATAATTCTTTTCGGATAAAATTGAACAAATTTTCTCAAATCTTATGATGTTCATAGAAGCGTTCCTGGATTGAGCTTTCTGCAATTTCTTACGTGATGATCCTAACCGTCCTAACCGTAGGGAACACGTGTTTATTTACCAACATGCGCCCCGGGCGGCAGTTGCGCAACTTTTATTACATCTTATTCGGTGTTACTAATGTTGGTATTCAATGTTTTAATCACGAGGATGTGGATATATTTTAGCGTGATGTATATTTGTATGGTTATGTCTTACTGCATTTTTTTTTTCGTGGTAAAATCATCAAATGAGTCCTCCCAGACCCGGGCAGAGCGGGAGGGACTGTCAGACTTGTACTGACTAAAATCCACGGTCGGTATCCCTTTTGTGTGCCGGAGTCGCGGTATACGTATGTCCCGCGACCCCGGCAAGGCTGTGGCCCTCTAAAGGGGGCCCCGTCATTATGCTGACGCTCTTTGAGGCGCGCGTGGAACACAACACGCGACCCGGGCATGGTCCATGGTCGGACAGCGAGTTGCCCTTTACTCGCCGCCCGCATGCCCGCGCCTACGGTGGCCGTAGATCGTCCCGCGACATCCGTCGCCGTGGGCGTCTACCACTGCATGTCTTACTGCTTAAGAAGGTAGATGTAATTGAATTCTATTTTTATTGTCCAAAACAATGTTTAAAATATCTTCGTGGTCATGGGATCGTAAGGGGTTTGTTAATTAATTTTACCAATTTAAACCATTTTTCAGTTGTACCAGCTCATTTAATTTAAAGGAATCATTGACACGATGAGGAAGAAGAAGAAGCTCATAGTCATTATAATGATTATTTTTTGTTCCAGATGTCTTTGGTGGAGATAGCATCAAATACATCAACCTTTGAACAATGGGTACCAAACATCTACAGATTTTGTACACCTCGATTGGTAAGTAAAAAACTAATAGAGTCTTCTTTTAATCACATCCTTGAAATATTTGTTATAATCCAATGTAAAAATCCAAAATGATTCTGCTGAACTGGATTCAGTAATTCAAATTTGAGAAAAATCTTTCGTACCCACCATTTAACTCCATATTAAATACAAACTCTTTATCTAATCAAGATGACGCCAAAACCACTTCAAACCACTTACATCAAACATTAGTCCCCGAACAAACGTTACCATCAAATAGGATGGTAGGCGGCACCGCAGTAAGGCGATACGACCCATTCAGACAATCACAGTTAAGACCGCCATTGAACTTAGTCTCTGAAATAAATCTTCATTCATTTTTGTCAATAAACCGCCTATCAGTATTGTATTGTAATTGGGGTGGGTATAGAGTTTCCTGCCCTCACAATGCAGTGCCCAAGTATAGAGTTACTACAAACAATGGGGGATAAGAAAAAGGAAAGATAAAAGATGTGATTTACAAATGATAGGTTGTATAGGTACTATGTGCTCTGATCAACTGTTTTTGGTTCCAGATTGAGTTTTGGATTTGCATGAACAAGACGATTCAAGGTAAATTTTCTTTATTTCTATGTTTATTTATTTGAAAAAAGCCAACTGGATGACTTTTGGTAGCTCTATCTTTGTTCTAACTGCCTTAATTACATCTACAGTCATTTCCATGTCCTTTAAATTGGTAATGAGATAAATGACTGACATTTTACGACTTTTATTACCCATGACGATCAAATCATACTGGTATTTATTCACTTCATCATTACTGATTGCTGCTTGTTTGTTAGTAGCTGCCATCAGCTACCTTGCCCTGCAGTTTGTCGAAATCCCTGTAGTACTAGTACATCTTCTTCGTCGATTCACTCTTGACAGAGTTGGTCGTGGTCAGCATGTTGCAGCGAGACATCGTGCTGCCATAATTCGCCTCACAATGCGACGCCATCCTAGTACATAGACGCAACTAGTACATAGACATACATAATAGTTAGCCATTATCCATTGACGCATGCCTGTTTACGATCCTCTATGGATTTTTATTGTGATAGTCGCCTAGATACCAATGTCGTAAGATATCTAAGCTAAAGCAGCGGTAGCCCAGTGGTATTGCAGCCAGCATCTTAGCAGCCAGGTGCATTACTTTGTGTAATTTATTTCATCACCACTCCTCCCAAAACGGTGAAGGAAAACATCGTGAGGAAACCGGCATGTCCTAAAACCAACAATTCGAAGACATTTAACATTCACGAATCCGCATTGGGCCCGCGTGGTGGATTATGGCCCACTCCCTCTCACAGAAAAGAAGCTTGAGTCTCAGCAGTGGCAACAGTTTTAGGCTGATGATGATGCAAGTATCGGAGACTTGCGTCGCGTTTTGTATGAACGTAGTTCAGTCTAAGCCTTTTTGCAAGAGCTGTACTTATTCATTTCCCAGTAGAAACATAGCTAGTCAAGCGATTATAATTTCAAATTCCCTTTTCAAGCAGAGGTGGTCTCCGGGTCCGGGTGGTGGGGACGCGCGTGTTGTTCGCTGGGCCGCCTGACGTCATGTCGGCACGCCTGCGCTATGGCTGCCAACGAGAGTGCGCTGGTCGGCGCGGGGGCATGTCGGAGGTCCGATGAGATCGCTTTCTTTGACTGTGTGCAGAGGCAGGAGGAGGCTCAGCATTGCTGTTGTGAGTAGTTAGTTAAGCAGGAAGGAGATGAGGACATTCGTGGTACCTTTTGATTTGGCTACCTGCAAATTCTTGTTCTCATTACAAGAAAACGGAAAATATAGAAATTATTTTTTATAAAATTCAGTTATTTTCAGGAATATAATTTGTATTGTATATTTTCCTTTTAAATTCAATCTTACCGCAGTCCAAGCAAATGGAAAACAAAATAATTTCTTCAAAACTCAGTCTTAAACAAATTAAATAATCGACAAAATACTTTAAAACAGCTAAGTTTCAAGGAAAATTTTATATTCCAAGAATGTCATTTGTATTGTATATTTGTATTTTAAATGATATGAACTTCAATCTTATTTCAGTCCATTGTAGCCATTTATATCTAAATCTGTCCCAAGTTACTTTTAAACATCTTCTTCAATAATACATGTTACCTTCCGTCTTCCCGCAGCGCAGACACAATCTATGACATGTCACGACGAGTGTCAGAAAGCACTATGGCGTCTCGGCCAATCCCGAGTTGATCTGCAAGCGAGAGCCACAGCGTTGCAGACCTGTGAGGAGTCCCCTGATCTCATGAGGTGTCTCAGAGACCTCACAGATTCTGTCGTGTCTACAGATACAACTAAATGTAGGTAACCTATATTAAATTCTATTCCTTACTTTATCTAAAGCTGCTAAAGGATTGCCGAAATTGAAAGTCGGCAAAAAACCAGGCAAGTTCAGTAATTGTTACTGATTTCATTAGCATTCATCTGATTACCGTAAATACCACCCGTTGGGGTCGTTACCATCGTTGGTTTATCACAATGTAGATTTCTAAAAAAAATGTTTATTTCTAACGTTTTGGAATTTAAAAAAAAACATTCTGATCTAGATCTTTCCTGCTGCCGCGAATCAAACAAGCCTGAATGCCAGCCGACTTGTGAACGAGTCTTGCGAAGTAAAGGCGTATTGCAGGAGATGGTGGAGGCTCTAGAGGTGGACTGTGGAGCACCCTTGATTCTAGACGGCTTCTGGCAATGCTTCCTGAAGAAGGACGCGCCACCCGAACCTAAGGATCTGATCCCGCATGATATTGCTAAACTGCATTGTTGTCAGAAGGTGAGGACTTTTTAGACTAGCATATAGGCTAACTGACGCAGTACCTATACCCCATTGTTCAATATTCTTAGTGACATTGCATTACCCATTTGACCGAAGAATTACTAATTAATTTTGCTCTCAATTTTGTGGTATTGCCATCCATAACTAGTTGCCACTAGTGGGAACTAAGGGGTTCCAAATTTCCTTCTTCATATGCACAGTAAAAGAATGGAATTCACTACAAGCGACTGTGTTTCCAAACGCACAGCAATGCACAGCCCGAATCTCTTCAAAGAAAGAGTTAACAGACTTCTTCATCATTGTTGACTTTGTCTCTGTTATCTAGACTAAAGATAAAGAGCAAACTCATGATTTCTCTTTGGCTCTTAGACATTAACTCAAATAAAAACTTTTTGGAGCTAAATTTTTCTAATGGAATCCATTTTTCTCGAGTTTCAAACGACACGTGCCCTCGATCCACTAGGGGATCAAACTTCCACGCCTTCGCTAAATCCACCAAAAAATTTCTGATTTCTTTAGCAAACGAACTGTATTATGTGCTGAAGAAGTATTGCCGAAAGTAAACGAAGTAAACTTTGTTTCAGGCAGTGACAATAAACTGTAGAAGATTATGTTTCGAGACGTTCAACTCGGGCTGGCAAACTAACTGGCAGAAGTTTTACACGGAATGTTTGGGTGATCCCCAAGAGATTGTTTTGTCGGAGTGTATGGACGATGGTATGTTTGATTAGGCTTTTTATATCTTTTATATTAATTTAATTGGTTTTTGTATTTGTCTGAGTATCCTCTTTACAATTTATTGCATAGTTTAAATTTAGAAGATGATTTTGAACTATACAACCGATGTTTTGGACATCATTCAGAGAATTTTCTTCGGTTGATTTGTGTAAAATGAACTCATATTAAAGTTCCCTGAATGTCGATGTTGTAAGCACATCATAAAAACTTTAAGGGCGGGTGGCTAGATTTGACATTAACAATTAATCCTATCTCCTTCTGGAGTCGTAATCATTATTATTGTCCGTAAGAGATTTCGTTATGAACGTTGATAGCTTTGTTTCACAAAATTATCGGGTGCTGTTCACCTTTCCTACATGCTTCATTAAACGCTATTATTTTGTTTAAAACATACAAATTAGGTAGGTAATTTAAAAAAAATCTGAATTTTCAGAATAAGTCCCTATGCATTATTGTTTGTCAATATAGCCTTTTCATTCATATAGTAAGGTTTACCTCATCGCTCACTTTTTACCTAAAACAATCGTATATCTTTCTGACATTATTCCAGTGCATATCTTTCAACCACATACTAAACTGCAGTGTCCTCCATCTCCGCAATGCATACACATGTGGCTTCTAGAAAAACATGCTAAATCGCTCACATCCATATTAATGCGACATTCCCGCGCCTTGATGAGACGATGCGTCGACCATGCAGATTAGGGCAGCTGACTAGAATATGCCGTTGTGATTACCTTACCTCTTTAGCGGTGTTTGTCGGTACTTTGCAGATTGCTTTGTATTTTAAACGGCTTGAAATTTTCTATTGTGGCATCATCAGATTAGAAATATCGATTACCAAGCTATTCTTGGAGTTCTTAGTGGATGAGGCCATGGAAAGTTTCTTTAGGATTCTCTTCGTGCTAAATACAATAACAGGAACTTTATCATTCGAACTTAAAATGGTTTATTTAACTTGTTTTGTTTTGAGTTTCCGATATGTTTCGAGACATGATAAAAATCTCGTTATAAATTCGGTTTAAAAAGGATATTGATTTATTTTAAAAACAGATTTCTAGTTACCTTAAAACACCGTAGTTAGGGCTAGACCCAATCAACCTTGTAAACAACCTTTATTTTATCTTTCACCTCCAAAATAGACTGTACTGAGCGAAAATCGATTAGGCCAACTTTGAACGTTTTATAGACAGTCAGCCTAATCATCTTCCAACTTTGGAAAATCTCCATCCCCTTATTCCTTTCTTTTATCGAGGTGGGATTCCTGAAGAGACGTCCTCTGCCTGGGAAGAGAGCGGAGAGGTCTGACTCGTACCGACTAAAACCTTCTCAGTGTTTCCACACACATTTGCGTCAGAGCGGGATATAATGCGACTTCTGCTGCCCCAGAATGAATCCTCCTAGTACCTAAATAAGCGATTAAAAGCAATGATCTTCAATTAGCAGTAGATGCACCCTGTTCCTTGGGCTGTGCTGGTCTTTTTTATTTGCGTCAGCGGGATCTAATGCGGCTGTTCCGAGACTGCAAACCCCTTAGTACCTAAACTATGATTTCTAGTCTCAGCACATGTTCTTTTAACGTATGCACCCTGTTCCTTGGGCTGTACTAGTCTGACGTAAAGCAGTCAGCTGAACAGAACTAGATTTGCTAATGTTCTTAACACATAATGTTCTTCCAATTTGCAGTGCATTTGCGTCAGCGGGATCTAATGCGACTTCCGCTGGCCCAAAACATAGATCCCCCTAGTTCCTAAATATATATTTCTGGTCTTAACACATGTTCTTCCTACTTGCAGTGGATGCACCATGCTCCTTGGGCTGTGCCGGTCTCACGTACTGCAGCCAACTGAACAGTCGTCCCACCACGCTGTTCAGGTCATGCACCGCGCAGGCAGACCTCGAGGCTCATCTAGCAGTCGCCGAGCAGAAGGGAAGTGGGTAAGATTTATTGCTTGAAGTCTTTTTAGGAGTTTGAATTAAGTATCAACGAATCTTTCTTGTCCAGTCACCTTCAGAGAAAACTTACCCCCTTTGGTAGTGATGTTACTAACAAAGGGGGTGAGATCTCTCTGAAGCTTACCATACATGAGTTCATATTCTTAATTGCTGATTGTAATGGATTGATTAAGGAAACAAAAGTAAGACGTTTATCACTTAAAATACGAACATCACCTGACTTAGAAATCCTATATCGCACAACATAACTTATAAGCAATGTCTACTTGCAAAACAATTCTCCTTTCAATGGAGCTCCATAGACTACAGCAGATTAACCTACCCTAATCTGTAGAATTTCTTTGTTGGATTTTCAACTTTATCCCAAAAGAAGAAGAATCACCTTAGGATTAAATTTGGAAAATTTTACAGATGGGACAGGGAAAGTACTTTGATGTGCTGGTGTCTATAGAATGATTATGACCTTATATTATGCTCATAATCATTGCATAATATTTCATCTCCGAAATTTACAGAATCAACCCTCAAATCATGTTGCAATAGGAAAGTTTAAGGTTTCTGTAGCATGGTAATCTTTCTAAGAATCGGGGATCCAAATAATTAATTTCTACATTACAGAGTTTTAATAATATCCGGGATGGAGCTGCCTCTGAAGAACTCATCTCAGTGTCCTATTGATATTTGGAAGAGCGTCGCCTGCGCGCTTCACGTCAAACCCTGTACGGCTAAGGTGAGCAGCCATTTTAAATATTTAAGCAACCAGATAGATTCGGCTTTATATAGTGACATTGACGAAGGTTGTGTATATTGGAGACCGGTAGTCAAGAATGTCGTGCATAGTAATGGATTGTGGAGTCAATTTCTGTTGCTGGGAATAGTTACTACAATCCATTTTAGGTTTAATCTGCGTAAATGAAAGGGAAAACGAAGTCTTAGTTTAATTTTCTCCATCCACATTAGAGGTGTTCTTATATTTATTCAACCTATAAATCTGTACTTTACCTATATTATAAAAACTGAAGCGTTTGCTGGTTTGTTGGAGCACGCTTATCGCTGGAACTACTGGGTCGAATTGAAAATAGTACATTGTTATCCAAGGCGTGAAAGTTACTTATTTACGGCCCGAGACGGGGTTTGGCGCCCGTAACGTAGTGAGGGCGCTAATAGTTCGAGGGACTAAATAAGTAATTTACCCGAGGTAAACACTGTGCTTTTCATTACGAATACGAGGAAAGTAAAATTAACAACATTTTTAGCTAAAGAAAAAATGAGTGTAGATCGGATTGTCACTTTGCCGCTTGTTTTTTTTTTTTAATTTTTGTGCTGTGGTCGTCCATCTATACAGCCAGGATTTTTCATGTTCATTATTTAAAATTGGCAAAGATTTTGTCGAAATCTGTATTATTTTAGTGAAATAGTTGAAACCTACTTTCAGAGTATGAGTAATGAAAAATATTTTTCATTACTCATACTCTGAAAGTAGGTCATTACATGTCTGTCATGTCCCTGGATAATGCCAGTAGAGCTATATTTTTTTTTACAAAAAATCGATGGCCACTATTGGCATGTCTCTATGTTTTCCTATTTTCCATAAATTAATTATTAAAAGAGATATGAACATTCAAAACCCTAAAAAATTGGCCAGATTTTCCGCTGTGTTCAAATATCCAGAAAACAAATTTGACGAGATTATATAAAAAAAGGAAAATATAGGAACACGGCCAAAGCCTTTCTTTACTTTTTAAAGAAAAAAGTAGTTAAATCGGTTAAGTTTTGGAGTAGTAATCAGGGGACCAGGAATCGTTGATTTTGTGCTAATTTAATAGGTATTTTCGGTTCAAGCTGCAGTCGTCTCTATCGCGCTCTGCGGGTTTCGGTTCGGGCACTGCGCGACAGCAATAGATTTTACAAATAACTATTTTTCAATTCTCTAGCCCTTGATGTTTCCTCTTAAGGTCCGTAGAACAAGATTGAAATTCGGATCCAGGTGTACTCATACTCATAGCTAGTACTTTATCGGAATCATCATCTGCCTCGCCTTTTCCCAACTTTGTGCTATACCGGAAACTGACACATTTTCTAACAATAACATTAAACTTGTTCCACTGTCCAGGGTCACAGCAGTCTGCTATGTGCTGAAGAATGTGCCAGCCTGGTGTCATCTTGTGTGGAGTGGTCTCGAGCTCCTCCTACTCTGACGGCGAGAGCGTTATGTGCGAGGCTTACACCTACTAACAACAACGCACCCTGTGTACCTCTGCATCAGTTTATGTCTCCTAGTAAGTACACAGTGTCCTGCTTACTGCTTCTGACTGCTCTTTTGGCATTAAATGATTTCTTTATTTGGTTTAGTTTAATACTCTCAGACTCAATTTTCTTTGTTTTTTTTTACATGTTAAAATCATCGAATAAGTCCTCTCACCCAGGGCGGGACGGTAGACTGTCAAACTTGCAGTTGGCAAGTCGACCTTAGTCATAAGGATTTACCATTAAGTCTTTAGGCCATTCGCCAAATGCAAATAGCTTAAAATAGGAATGTATGAATGTATAACTTTTCGGTGATATCTTTGATCTTTGTTGAATATCCACTTTTATATCTTGGGTAAATTCATCAAATGAGTCCTCCTACCTACAGAATCAGAATTGTACTAACTAAAATCCACGGTGATCCTTCAGTAGCAATACGTTCCAGGGTCACGGTTACTAGACTTTTTAATATCCATGATTCCAATTTTGCACAATCATTTTCAGGTACAGAGGCTCCACTACTATCAGCGAAAGAGGTAGTGACGTCTCCATGTTCAGGGTCTCCGTGTACCGCGCCACAGACTTGTGTCATCAACAGGAACTGTCTGCACGGCGGGACATGTCCGCGGTACTACTGCGTCGATGGATGTCCGCTCGGTAAGATACAAACTGACATAAATCTAATACATAAAATTCTCGTGTCACAGTGTTAGTTACCATACTCCTCTGAAACGGCTTGACTGATTTTTATGAAATTTTATGTGCCTATTCAGTAGGTCTGAGAATCGGCTACTATCTATTTTTCATACCCACCCCTAAGTGATAAGGTTTATCCACCCCTAACATGTTTTTAATGTTTTTTTTGGACAAAAAAAATCTATTTTATTTTTTTTGTAATGTGGCACTAGAAATCCTACTAATATTATAAATGCGAAAGTTTGTGAGGATGGATGTATGTTTGTTCCTCTTTCACGTAAAAACTACTGAATGGATTTGGTTGAAATTCGGTACATAGATAGTTTATAACCTGGATTAACACATAGGATAGTTTTTATCCCTATTTTGTGTTCCTACAGGATGATTTTTGAGTTATAGCGGGTGAAACCGCTGGCAACAGCTAGTAATTTATAATGGCGAAACAACGTTTGCCGGGATAGTTAATATTGATATATAAAAAACCAAGCAATAACACAATTGTCCACCAGACATGTTGCTAACCTAAACTAGCCTATTATGCGAAGATAATAGCTAGTTTCAGCATCAATAAATAGCAAATCTAATTAATCCTTCAATTAGAGTTTTGAAAAATAATGGACACGTGTCTAGTCGCAACTGTAATCGTAAATTTTATAAGGCGATGTTAGGTTTTGCATTGGCCACTAGTGCGCCAATATTGCATTACGAAAAAATCTGCTTTAGTATATTTTTAAGTCTTGAATGCGTTTCTTAATTGGTAAACGTTTGAGAAATATAATTTAAAGGAATTAAATTGTTTAAATTTATTGAATTTACCTATCTCATTTTACAGGGGACAGTTCATCACAAATAGTACCAGTAGGTACATGGGTGCGGGTGCCGATGCAGTCCTCGCTCCACAAGGCGTGCTTCAAGATCTGTCGCTGTGGTCTCAAGGGACTGATGGACTGTCAGCCACTGCCCTGTGTTGAGCTGGAGAACTGCCAGCTACATGATAGAGAAGTTATGCAAGGTAAGATGATCTGCGCTTTCATGGTCATGGTCAGAGTTCGGGCTGTATGGTTGATTCTGAGTCTGAGTAAATCACAGTGTCTGGGGAAAATTAATGAAAAAAAATTCTTTCTCTTGTTTAAATATTTTGGTGATGAGCAAAACATTGGGGAATTCCGTCAAGTTGTTCAACCATAACGACTCGTTCACAACCTCTTAGTGTGGCGCGACGAACGTGGTAAGATCAAATGTATAGAAATATTTGAAGCACGCCACGAAACGCTGGCAAGGCGAAAACGCGGGCGAAAAATCTCTTAGTGAATCGATACAGCGGCATGCGGTGAGAACGGTACGGACAGCAGTGAGGGAGTGGGGAGTACGGACAGCATCACAGCAGTGTGGGAGTAGGGAGTACGGACAGCAGTGTGGGAGTGGGGAGTAGGGAGTACGGACAGCAGTGTGGGAGTGGGGAGTACGGACAGCATCACAGCAGTGTGGGAGTGGGGAGTACGGACAGTAGTGTGGGAGTGGGGAGTACGGACAGCATCACAGCAGTGTGGGAGTAGGGAGTACGGGCAACAGTGCGGGAGTGGGGAGTACGGACAGCAGTGTGGGAGTGGGGAGTACGGACAGCAGTGTGGGAGTGGGGAGTACGGACAGCATCACAGCAGTGTGGGAGTGGGGAGTACGGGCAGCAGTGTGGGAGTGGGGAGTACGGACAGCAGTGTGGGAGTGGGGAGTACGGACAGCAGTGTGGGTGTGGGGAGTACGGACAGCAGTGTGGGAGTGGGGAGTACGGACAGCAGTGTGGGAGTAGGGAGTACGGACAGCAGTGTGGGAGTGGGGAGTACGGACAGCAGTGTGGGAGTGGGGAGTACGGACAGCAGTGTGGGAGTGGGGAGTACGGACAGCAGTGTGGGAGTGGGGAGTACGGACAGCAGTGTGGGAGTGGGGAGTACGGACAGCAGTGTGGGAGTGGGGAGTACGGACAGCAGTGTGGGAGTGGGGAGTACGGACAGCAGTGTGGGAGTGGGGAGTACGGACAGCAGTGTGAGAGTGGGGAGTACGGACAGCAGTGTGAGAGTGGGGAGTACGGACAGCAGTGTGAGAGTGGGGAGTACGGACAGCAGTGTGAGAGTGGGGAGTACGGACAGCAGTGTGAGAGTGGGGAGTACGGACAGCAGTGTGAGAGTGGGGAGTACGGACAGCAGTGTGAGAGTGGGGAGTACGGCGGCTGTTGCTAACCTGCGGGTATGTGGCGTGCACAATACTCCACCGTGCCACCCGTTGCGCTGCACTAGATCAAAGTCTTGAAAGGGTCGTAACAGTGTCATCAAGAGAAAAAATCTTAATTCTTTTTTAATAATTAATTATGACCAATTTCATCATCATCATCATCAGCCTATAAGTGTTCCCACTGCTGGGACACAGGCCTCCTGAGGGAGTGGGCCGTAATCTACCACGCCGGCCCAGTGCGGATTGGTAGATGACACATGTCTTCGAATTTTTGGTTCTAGGACATGCCGGTTTCTTGACGATGTTTTCCTTCACCGTTTTGAGAGCAGTGGTGTTGAAATAAATTACACAAAGTAATGCGCCTGACGGGGTTCGAACCCACGACCTACAACTCGTAAGTCGAAGCCGATACCACTGGGCCACCACCGCTCCTATGGGCCACCACCGCTCTAAAGTTGGAACACGTACTATCGATATACAGAAATTGATATTTTGCGTCTCTACCAAATTCTAGACAAAGAGACAAGTACTTGCCGAACGATTGCTTACTCTTTTTGTTTCTCTCGTCTACGTCTGTGGTTTTTATAAACAAGTCCCTGTAACTCCTAACGTCCCACAGGCGAAAAGTACTACATGGAGTGCAACGCGTGCGCATGTCGCGGCGGTGAGCGAGTGTGTGCGCGCCGCGCCTGCGCCCGCGCCGCCTCCCTGCCGTGCTACTGTCCGCCGCACCACCTGCCTGTGCGGGCCAGGCATACACCGTACCCTAACGCTTGTCTCGCTAAGTAAGTACTAGTAGGTAGTGTGTGCGCGCCGCGCCTGCGCCCGCGCCGCCTCCCTGCCGTGCTACTGTCCGCCGCACCACCTGCCTGTGCGGGCCAGGCATACACCGTACCCTAACGCTTGTCTCGCTAAGTAAGTACTAGTAGGTAGTGTGTGCGCGCCGCGCCTGCGCCCGCGCCGCCTCCCTGCCGTGCTACTGTCCGCCGCACCACCTGCCTGTGCGGGCCAGGCATACACCGTACCCTAACGCTTGTCTCGCTAAGTAAGTACTAGTAGGTAGTGTGTGCGCGCCGCGCCTGCGCCCGCGCCGCCTCCCTGCCGTGCTACTGTCCGCCGCACCACCTGCCTGTGCGGGCCAGGCATACACCGTACCCTAACGCTTGTCTCGCTAAGTAAGTACTAGTAGGTAGTGTGTGCGCGCCGCGCCTGCGCCCGCGCCGCCTCCCTGCCGTGCTACTGTCCGCCGCACCACCTGCCTGTGCGGGCCAGGCATACACCGTACCCTAACGCTTGTCTCGCTAAGTAAGTACTAGTAGGTAGTGTGTGCGCGCCGCGCCTGCGCCCGCGCCGCCTCCCTGCCGTGCTACTGTCCGCCGCACCACCTGCCTGTGCGGGCCAGGCATACACCGTACCCTAACGCTTGTCTCGCTAAGTAAGTACTAGTAGGTAGTGTGTGCGCGCCGCGCCTGCGCCCGCGCCGCCTCCCTGCCGTGCTACTGTCCGCCGCACCACCTGCCTGTGCGGGCCAGGCATACACCGTACCCTAACGCTTGTCTCGCTAAGTAAGTACTAGTAGGTAGTGTGTGCGCGCCGCGCCTGCGCCCGCGCCGCCTCCCTGCCGTGCTACTGTCCGCCGCACCACCTGCCTGTGCGGGCCAGGCATACACCGTACCCTAACGCTTGTCTCGCTAAGTAAGTACTAGTAGGTAGTGTGTGCGCGCCGCGCCTGCGCCCGCGCCGCCTCCCTGCCGTGCTACTGTCCGCCGCACCACCTGCCTGTGCGGGCCAGGCATACACCGTACCCTAACGCTTGTCTCGCTAAGTAAGTACTAGTAGGTAGTGTGTGCGCGCCGCGCCTGCGCCCGCGCCGCCTCCCTGCCGTGCTACTGTCCGCCGCACCACCTGCCTGTGCGGGCCAGGCATACACCGTACCCTAACGCTTGTCTCGCTAAGTAAGTACTAGTAGGTAGTGTGTGCGCGCCGCGCCTGCGCCCGCGCCGCCTCCCTGCCGTGCTACTGTCCGCCGCACCACCTGCCTGTGCGGGCCAGGCATACACCGTACCCTAACGCTTGTCTCGCTAAGTAAGTACTAGTAGGTAGTGTGTGCGCGCCGCGCCTGCGCCCGCGCCGCCTCCCTGCCGTGCTACTGTCCGCCGCACCACCTGCCTGTGCGGGCCAGGCATACACCGTACCCTAACGCTTGTCTCGCTAAGTAAGTACTAGTAGGTAGTGTGTGCGCGCCGCGCCTGCGCCCGCGCCGCCTCCCTGCCGTGCTACTGTCCGCCGCACCACCTGCCTGTGCGGGCCAGGCATACACCGTACCCTAACGCTTGTCTCGCTAAGTAAGTACTAGTAGGTAGTGTGTGCGCGCCGCGCCTGCGCCCGCGCCGCCTCCCTGCCGTGCTACTGTCCGCCGCACCACCTGCCTGTGCGGGCCAGGCATACACCGTACCCTAACGCTTGTCTCGCTAAGTAAGTACTAGTAGGTAGTGTGTGCGCGCCGCGCCTGCGCCCGCGCCGCCTCCCTGCCGTGCTACTGTCCGCCGCACCACCTGCCTGTGCGGGCCAGGCATACACCGTACCCTAACGCTTGTCTCGCTAAGTAAGTACTAGTAGGTAGTGTGTGCGCGCCGCGCCTGCGCCCGCGCCGCCTCCCTGCCGTGCTACTGTCCGCCGCACCACCTGCCTGTGCGGGCCAGGCATACACCGTACCCTAACGCTTGTCTCGCTAAGTAAGTACTAGTAGGTAGTGTGTGCGCGCCGCGCCTGCGCCCGCGCCGCCTCCCTGCCGTGCTACTGTCCGCCGCACCACCTGCCTGTGCGGGCCAGGCATACACCGTACCCTAACGCTTGTCTCGCTAAGTAAGTACCTACTAATAGCTAGTTTTTCTCTGCCTACCACGAGCTCTTAACGCGATCCAGTTTACCCTCAGGGGACGAGATGACGCTAGACGACTTGTATAGCTCTGTCTCGTTCCCGCAGCGGAACTACTCTCGCTTTAAGACGTCATGGAAGGCCCCCTGGTCGCGAAGACACATTTGATGATATTCTTACCACATTATAAAATATGCGTGAGTGAGACCTCTTGATCTCCTCTGATCGTATCGATGCTTTTAAAATGTGGTGCTTGAGGCAGATACCCTGATTGCAGATACCTAGGACTGCATTCCGCTTCAATGAGTTCATTCTTAGCAACCTTAAAATCCAAACCAGATTTTCTACCACTTGTCTTCAAAGAATCCTGTCGTTTTTAGGGTGCATTGGGAGAAAAGATAGTCACAATCACAACATTGAACATGACACTGGCATGTTGGTTACTGGCAAAGTTGATGACAAGCGTCTGAGGGGTCCACTTAAAATCTAATTTAGTCCGACCATCTAAATTAAGATTTAGAAGGTCGGACTAAATTCGCTCTTCCCTGGACACGAAACTTTACGATGTGTTTCATTTTGCCAAGGGTAGAAACAGATGGCGAAGCATCGTCGAGCTGAAAATGATTTGACGTCAAGGGAATCACGGCCCTCGATAATGTGGAAGGAGACCTCTTGTATTTTATTTGACCAAATCTATCTATCTTCCAGATGTGCAGGCGCATCAGACGGTGAGATAGAGTTCGGCACAGGTTCCCCGTGCAGCAGTGCGTCGTGTGGACGACGACATGTGTGCATGGCGGCCACTAACGTGTGTCTGTCACGACTGCAGACCTCCTGTCCGCAGTACCACTGTGGTATGTTAGCTTACACACACGCGCGAATTTATTATTGTTACCTTAATATAAGGTAACCGATCGTACTGTTTAAATACTGGCCCACACTTTAATTTAATTATAATATTACATGGAATACATAGTCATTCTTATTTGTGGGTATAAATAGATTTACACGCGCTGATTTTATCATTGCCGAGTATCTCAATATCATTCTGTAACTTAAGATCGCAAGCATCCGCATTCATTAGCATCGGAAGCACCTTAACAAGCGATTGGACCTCTCATTTTAGTCAATCTAATATACGAGTTAATATTGACAGTGATTTCACCGTAAGCGTGGATAGATTAACGTGTTTCAATTGTTACCGTGTTTACATTTTGCATCCTTTTTTTTTTACTTACCATTATCATCATTGTTTCAGTAAGCACAGTGAACTGCAACTCCCAGCCGGGTATGCCCGTGTGTGACACGGACGCTCGCACACACATCAACCCATGTCACCTGGTCATGAGTGGAAGGAAGTTTGCCTACTGGGGCGTCTGTCTCGAGGGGTGCTCCGCTGTGAGTATGATACAACACAAGAGAGCTAATAGTATAAGCTCTAAGGCCCAATCAGTTGACGATGCAGTCTTTAGATTCCTTGCAATCTGTTTTTAAAATTGTTGTACCGTGCTCTTTTCTCCTCGATCAATGGAATTTTGGGACTCGAACCTATGCCACGGTGTTTTATTATTATAGTCAGCAGAACTTAGATACTCTAGAGTTAAGAATTTCGAAACCGACCTTTGCATTGTCATTAATATTTCAGGCTGGACCAGTATGCGGTGTGAATGGTGTTTCTTACATATCAGAATGCGCTGCTTGGTCTGAATACGTGAGCGTAGACTACGCAGGCCCTTGCCTCGCTGTAGGTCCAATATCAGACCTTATGGAACCAAAGTGTCCATTAATAGACAGAATCATCTGCCCTCCACTGAAGAAACCAAACTGCCAAGGATTCACCGCTCCAGGAGCATGCTGCCCAAAATGTGGAGGAGCACTAAGAATATTGTATTCAAAGAAACAAATCGATAGAGCGTTATATGGAACTAATATTTCCGCCTCGGTTATAAACCTGAACAATATCCTGAGAGCTCTAGAGAGACATGTCAAGATAGCAGAGTGTGCTCTCAGAGGGTACCTCACTATTGAAATGGAAATCTTCGTCACAGTTGAAACAATGCTGGAAAATCCAACCGATTTACAACTGAATGTGTGTATCTTAGAAGCTGAGAAAATAGCAGACATGATTAACAGAGAGAGTGTGTTGATTACTAGTGATTTAGGTTTAAGTTCTTTATCGTATGCTTTAACTGTGCATACGTATCCCACACAAGGTGCAAATACCATAAGTCTATCAATAGGTGCTTTATTAGCAAGTTTAAGTATTTACGTTTTAAGGTAGACAGGCTTGTTTAGCATTATAATGTAAATTTGTACAGTAGCTGTAAATATTGAATGTTACAAATAGTAATTTAGTGCCATCGTTAGAAACGTATACAAAGAATTCAGAGATTATGCTTTGGTTTGCTTTAAAATCAGGCGCAAATAATTTAGTCATGTTCTTCACGTGAGTTCGTTGTGCCATTATAGTTGTAATGAGATTAATGTCTTTGACTTTAACAAATAATGCACGATAGACTGCAACAAGCATTTTTATAACATTTTTACAAAAGACATTTTTATAAAGTACTCGTAGTCCTTAAACCAAATATGTATTACAATTATTACTTTGTTATTAATTTTTAGATGTTTAGCTATTTTGAAAATGTGAATATTGTTTACAAACTAAAAGATTATTGAAATAAAAATACGATTATTACATTATAACATTTTATTTACTACCAATAGTGTAAAAGATTGGAAAATTCAACAAAATCATCGACGTATGCATAAAAAGTTAAAAAAAAATATTGCTAAGCAATATTATCGAGTTTACTATATGTTTATTGAAAATAATATCAAATTAATGCACTAAAGTAATATAAAAAGAAATAAATACTGGTTTAAAGCTAACAGATAAGCATCGATTACGTTGGCTTGATAATGTAGTATTTGGTGATAACCTGCAGTGGAATCGAGTGTATTAAATTTTTTTTGTAACTTATGTCATTATATGTGTTATTATTAGGTTGTATTATATCTCTTTGATGACTTTTCTTTAAATTAATGAATGCACATACACCCCTGAAACCACTGGCTATCATCGATAAAATTGATTAGACTGCGCAGTTATGTCAAGTGCCAAGCGAGATTTGCTTATTTTATTATTTATTGTGGCGGTCCGTGGATATCAACTGTACTGTTTGCTACAAAAATGCTTCCAAAAAAAAGGGAAGCTATTTAATTTTCTAAAAAATATTTTATGCAGTCGTAACGTCGTCAAGTCAGGGTTTTGTTGGAAATGAAAGACACCATTATAATATGATTGTATTTTTCACAAACACCGAAAGTCCGAAACAATCGAGGAATATAATATTACAATGTGAATTTTATAATATCACAATTAATTGATCACTTAAGTTCATCACATAAGTATTTTTTATCGAAAAATAAATTGATTCTATCGATTAGTTGTGGGTCTGTAACAGTTTTGGCAAGCTGCAGGAACCCATTATGTATTACCGGGTGGATTAGTTGGAACCTCTCCAGCGAAAATGTCAGGACCAGTTCCAGATATGCCATCAAAATATTTTGGAAGCAGTTACGTTGCACTTCGGTGTCCTAAAATAAAAAAAAAAAGTTAACATTGAGTAGAAATAAAATAAGGTAAAGGAATGTAGGCAGACAACCTACTATCTGGCTAGACAGATGGTGTCTTTAAAGTGATTGGATGAAACTTGAATAGCCATGAAATAAAACCACCAAAGGTGAAAAGATTTAGAAGTGCTACCGATTGAAAAAGAGATGGAAGAAAGGGTAGTAGAGTAGATTATAGCCCATTCCATCACATAGAGGGGAGGCAAGTGACCCAGCAGGTACAGGTACATTATTGGCTAATGCTTTAGGGTTAGAAGTAAATATGTAGATGAATACTTCTCACCTTGCTAATACTCAAAGCTCGTTGCTGTTCTATTTCCGGAGGCACTGGTTGTGGTGGTAATATTGGTTCAGCTACTTTTATCTTCTCATATGAAGGCGCATCACAGATTGTAATATTTACTTTTCGAGTATCTATGTTGTGATTTTCTATTATATCTGGGACACTGCCTTTCTTTTCCTTTATAGGAGTTTCTTTGTTTATCTCTATTTCTTGTGGTAAATTATCGTCTATAAGTTTGTTATCATCTGCACCTTTTTCATGTTCTATACGTTTGTCATCATCAGCATTGGAGCCTTGGTCATTTAGTGTATCAGTTTCAGGAGCTTCTATTACAGTCTCTTCCTCAAGTTTCTTCTCTTCTGAAGGTGTGTTTTCAGCGTGAATCTCTACAGTGATAGATCCATGACTGTTAGCTTTGAAATCAGCGAATGTGAATGGTTTTGGTTTTTCAGTGCCCTCTTCTGGGGTAATATTAAATTTTTCGTTGATCGCTGGCGGTTCTTCAGAATTTTCCTTTGGTTCTGGTGGATAGTATTGTTCGTAATGTTCTGATGAATTATCACTTTCTACTGAACTACAAGACATTCTCTCTTTAGTTTCATGATCATCAAAATCAGATACACGTATCAGATGTTTCGCATAGTTGTGACACAAAAATTCCCATGTATGCTTTAAGTCGAATATTTTTGTCACAAATCGGTCATATTCCAGTGTCAAATTCAATGTAGTTGTGTAATTGTTTAATATAATAGATATATCTGTAGATTTTAGTTTAAATCGGTGAACACCATTAAAGAATATCTCCGTTAAAGCAATGATTTTGATGAGCCACGAGGATGTGGTTTGTTTATATAAGTTGGCAGCGTGATCCAAGTTTGATACTTTTTGAACGAGAAACTTTAAACCCGGCCTTGTATCAAATTGCATAGCTCTTGTGAATGAAAGTTCCAAACTCCTTAGCAATAAATCCGTGTTGTCACTGTTTAGGAAGAACTTGTAATTACAAACGTTAGAGCCTGTCTTGAGACTATCCAGTAAGATACTGCTAATACCTTGGAAGACATCTGACGATGCTTGGATGAGAACGGTAGCAATTATTTGAACCAGTATCTGATGTGCCAGCAATCCTACGACCAGCCCCCTGTGAGGGATTCTGACGGTATATAGCTCTGGATTTAAGGAATTAATAGATTCCTGAAGATAAATCAAGAAAATATAACTTCGATCATCAATCAACATCAAATTCTGTGAGGAATTCTTAGGAGTTATCTTAGCATGTCCGTCTCCTTTCGATTGCTCAGTAAGGAACACTTGTTGCGCCATTGCATGCAGTCTTACATTATCATTTACTGAACAGTCCCGTCTCGCAGCTACTTTGACTATAGCTAAATCTCCATAGAAACTGTTTGAATTCTCTTTGAAAGCAAAGGTCAATTGTTTGAGGGGTGTCAAGCTAACGTTGCAAGCTCTGTGTAGACTTGTGCAAACGATCTCCCATTGACTGTCAGTAAGGAGATGTCCTGATGTTAAAATTATGTGTCTTATGCACGACGCTCCTAGCCTCGCAATTGGTTCTTGAGGTTGAGCTATGCATTCAACTAGAATCAACATGATTTGCTTCAAAGCAAAAGTTGCTTCTACACTCTCGATGGGCTCTATTTCCTCTCCTTCATTTTTCTCATCAACTGTTGATCGCTCAACGTTTATTTGCTGTAAATGATGTAGGTATACTACGATGGTATCGGTCGTCATACCACAGCATTGTTTGAAGTTTGGCATCACGCTGTCCCAATGAGTATTAACATTTGCAATCTGGCGGAGCCAGTTTTGCACAGTTGGCAAAAGAAGATGATTTATGCAGTGTAAACCAAAATGGGTACCAGGCACTTCAACCGTGTTCCTTAAAAGTTTGAATAAAGTTTCCATTGCAGCCGGCTGATTCTTCTTCGAACAGACGACAGTAGCTGAGATCAAACCTTCAATGAGAACATACCATACTTTGAGTATGTTGCTTGGCTTATCAAGTTTCAAAAGGCAATTATTTGTAGTATTTGAAGGAGGAAGACTTGTTGATAATTTTCTGTATGAGATGAGATCTTCTTCATAATGCTCATTAGAAATGAACTTTGTGATATCAAGAGAAGCACTTGGTATTATAGGATCCACAACGCACAGTGGCATATCTCCTTTAATTCTGTTACCTGTATTGAAAATAGGACATTTCGGCATATTGTACATCATTGTCAAAATATCTGCGCAACTTTCTAAATGGTACAATGCCTCTCTACACATATCTACGATGACTTTTTCAGATTTCTCTTCACTGAGGGGTATGAATTTGCTATTCTTTGAGAATTTTAGACTAAGACTAGGTTTTGGTTGAGTAGGGGTAGTGACTTTCTTTGGCTTTACTTCAGTTGCTTGAACTTCTTCATAGTGCAGTCCTTTGATATGACTTAAAAGGCACAATATACAGTCAAGAGCTGCGTTTGCGAAGACAAGCGTATTGTCTGTGCTGAGAAAGACTTTGAATATTTCCAAAATGGCGGAGTACTGGTTGGAATTATTGGCAGCTCGTAATGTATTGAAGAGTGGTCTCCAGCCCGATCTAATTTCCATTCTGTTCGTCTCCACAAATTCACATATGCAGGATATGATTTGTTCCTGGAAAAAAAAGGGAATCAGTGAATTCCAAAGACTATTATGTGGCAGTATTTTTTACTATGATTAAAGACTTTACCTGTATATCGTCATCACACAGTTCCAAACAGAGAAGGTTTTCGAAAGGCTTCAGTAAAGCCTCGTTGAAGTGGAAGTGTGGTAATTCTACTTGTTGGTTGAGTAGAGCCGTTGCACAGTCGTGTAGACATTGGATGGCTAGGCTTGCAATTTGGATGTCCTTGTGGCAGGCCGCCTGTGGAGTTAAATAAAAATATATATGCTGCTAAAGAATTGGTTTGATACGATCTTTCTTAGAAGCAAGTTATAATATTTATGATGGAAATAGTAAAGGCGATGATGATGACAAATGCAACATGATTTTTTCAGAATTTATTGTGGTCTACGAAGAAGAACGGTGTAGACCAAAATATCATAATTCATCTCGCTCTCGTTCTTGACTGAATCATCTTTGTCTGTAACCAATCAACGATTGAATTTTCCAATTCGACCCAAAGCAGCCGTCAAGAAAAACGGTACAGGATTAGGATTGAGATACAATAGTAACATTTTTATACCTGCATAAAGTATGGTCCCACAACAGTCCATATGGCCATCCTATGCGCCAGCGGTCGCGCGGCCCTCAGACAGCGCAGCGCCACGTCCCCCGCGCGACAGAGCGCTCGCGCCGCCTCCCCCCCCGCACGCGCGCCACTTCCCGCAGAGCCCCGCCGCCACCACCACACGTTATTATTCGCTACGTCTGCCTCCCATGAACAGAATAACTGGGGGAAAAATGTATCATTAACGTGACATAAAACCAATACCAAAATAAATATAAGCACAACTCTTACCAATCGATGTTGATGTGCAACCAGCCTTTGTAGCGCTGCTTTCAGCGTAGGCAACGTGGTAGTAGCTGCTAAACGCGAAAACAATGTGTCCGCTGCAGCAGTTAATGCACAACATACTCGAGCCGCACCAGATCCAGATATCACGTTGCCTCCCTAAATAATAAAAGCCATGAACTTTTAAGAATATCTTAAGATGTATTAATGTTAATTGATAGTACCTACATACCTCCTGTCTACAAGTTTCTACAATCTTCGCCACTGACATGTCATTATTCAAATTATTTTCGAACACCGGTTGCAAGAAGTTGAAGACGTCCACACTACAGTGATAAACAAATAAAATTAGGATCACACCAGACTGAGCAGCAAAAACCTCGCATAAGAATTCATTATTTTGTAGCTCCTGAAAGTTACATTAACTCACCAAGTTTCATCATCTCGACCATCTAATCCCAATTTAGCATCAGCTTGCAGTATCGAAACGGTCTTATTCCTTCCAGTTTGCATGGTTACTATTGGTGTAGCGTTGTTCCCTTGGTGACCGAATAATGAGTGCTCGAAACTTGACACGTATTGACAGGCTGCGAAAATGTGTTCCCAGCATTCTGGGGCCTTGGATCCGAGTTCCAAGCCACCTATGGTAAAATTGTTATTGTAACGGTGTAAATAAAATACTCAATAAAATTAAATTACAAAACGATCTTAAGGCCCTCCCTCACCGCGAGCACTCACCTGTAATGTAACGTTACAGATTTGAAAATTTCATCAGTGAGGGAGGAAAATCGAGCATATCAATGCGCACTTTGTATCAAATCTATACTAAATGTATGCGAATGCTCGTCAGTCAGGGCTGTAATGTAATGCTCAAAGTCGAATCTATAACGCTACATTACACGCGAATGCTCCCGGTGAGACACAAACTAGTCCCACTTGGGCGCCAATAGTGTAACGGAGCACGAGTATTGGCGCCCAACAAAATAACCGTACCTGTAATTAATATGTCCAAAGACAGGGCATGTGTGGATAATATCTTGTCGTTCGGTGGCTGTGAGATGGCGGAGTTAGCCAAAAGAGCCAGGATACTACTGCAACGATTTTGTAAGCTCAATGTGTTGCTTACTCTTGCAGCCTGCCATTTAGACAAAACAATTAAAACAAAAATAAAGTAAAGTGTTTTTTTTTTATCCAAAAGAGGTATACTATTTACTAACTTGATAAATGTGGGAATAAAAATGACCATTTAATACCATTTTCCTTTAAAATACCTTGTGCAGTCCTTCAAGGCATTGAATCGTCAGCCCTTCCCAAGCAATCCTCTTTCTTTTGCCGAAAGTGTTTATTTTCTTTGTTAACATGCCGTGTAGTTTTTGCTTTTTGTTGCCATATCCTGTTAGCGGTACACTTAACACTGTGACCATGGAATCCCAAATACAGGTTAATATCCTGAAATAAAGGATTTCGTAGTATAGAAATCTGATTAGAAATACGTTACCAGTACAATAAGTAGTAAAGTCTCGAGCGCTAAAATGAAGTTCTTCTGTATTGTTTTGAAATAACTGATGTTTTACGTCTTATCTCAATGTTAAAATTGATAATAATATTCAAATTCGACTTTTGTTATGTTCATACAAATTAGTGTCCATCAACAATAGTTTTTCTTTACCTTCTAGCCCAACGTAAGCTAGCGTCATGTTGTGGGGAGTCAACAGTGTTATTATACAAACAAGAGACTTCTTTCAGCTTCTGCCAGTCTGACATGACTGGGCTTTGGTCCAATCCGCCGAGATCTGTTGAGGAGTAACAATTATAAAATCATCTAAGTAAAACACATTTAACATTAATAGTAGATCATTAGTAATCTATCATAAGAGATGTTGGTATTTATGTATATCTACATCACGATTGACAAACAAAAGTCATTTGGCAATATCCTATTGACTCACAAAAACTTTTTTCGAAATTGCATAGAATATTACTGCCTGATGAAAGGTTTTGCTAAAGTCTAGGAAACAAGAAAAAGAAAATGCATTTAATTTACTCCTTAACTTAATACAAGGTGTTAAAAAATCAACTGCAGGAATTTCGTGTGCGTACACGGAATCAAAAACCAAGTACATTCCAAAAAACAAAATTTTTTTTCGAGCATCTTTTTGAAAAAAAAATTTTTTTTCAAGCATTTTTTTTGACCATGTTAATGAATTTGATTGCTCTTTGAGGTCGTTCACCCGTGTGTAGCGTTCACAGCTGATTCCAACTTTCCCATCACATCTTGCAGACTTTGGACTGGCAATTTATCGAAATACTTACAAATAACTTATTTTATTTGCCATATGGCCGATTAGGCCAAAAGAAAAATGCTCTAAAAAAATTTTTGGATTTTTGGAATGTACTTGGTTTTTGATACCGAGTACACACACGAAATTCCTGCAGTTGATTTTTTAACACCCTACATAAATGAGTATTTGTCGTCAAAATACATGATTTTGAAGTAAGTACCTGACAATAAATGTACAAGAGGGTGATCTGAAGTAGGAACTTCTTTGAGAAGATCAGTTGCAAGCACTTGTTGGTACAATTCCCGCAGCCATGTCGCTGATAGGTACACTAGCACTCCACTGCCTTGGACTTCTTCTACGAACTCGTCTTCTGTTAGAGATACTTGGACTTTCTGTGGAAGAAGATGTGTGACTTTGACAGGGGCGAATGGAATAAGAAAATATGTTGTGCGGACCTGCTACGATTATCCTTCACGATTTCCATAACAGGCAGGGAAATATAAAAATAAAATTAAAACACAGGTATTATACACCGTGTTCCGGACGATATACATAAACTTCGACCAGATGTTCAAACCACGGAAGTAAGCATTTTTCATTATGGACACATTAATAAATTCTTATTTTTTATTTTTTGTTAATTTTCATACAAACTAAATACCTAGACGTAAATAACCCGATATGCATGCCTCTTTATCCGAATTGGCAACGTCATTCATAACATTTGGCGGGCTGAAACAAATGAAATGCAAATAGTATTTGATAGATTTCAAATTAAGATACTTTCTCACTGCATAGCTCAATTAAATTTCATTAAATGAAATTACAAATATCTTTGTAACGAAGCCTTTTTAAGTACTACTTCCTTTGTTGGATTTGATTTGTAAAAGCCATAGAAGTATTTGCTAAAGTTTATGGATAACGTGAAGAACACGGTGTATACAGGGTGAATTTTTCAATTGGGCGTGGATGGATATATCCGAAAGTATGAGGAATATCCAAAAACATTGAAAGGAGTCTCGAGGCCGATTATGACGATAATTAAAACTGCATCATTGGATTTTAGAAAAATCAATAATCCTGGCCAGGATTTGAGCCCGCCGATTTTGGAAAAAAAATCACAGCCTGTATTATTACACTATTCCATAGTGTTGCTAATAAAGATCAAATTCTGGGAAGTAATCATATACGGCAAACTTAAGGAAAACTTTTAATTACAAAAAATGTTCAACTCAATAATTTCGTACTGCTGAGTACAGTGGGATCGTTGAGACTTCAAATCCAGTGAAACATTGAAAACAATAAAATTTTATAATTTTGAATAAATTATGGCTCAATTGAAGTAAAGTAACATATAAAAATAGCAATTTCATAAAAATCAGCTATTTCCTTAAGTTTTCCGTATATGATTACTTCCCAGAATTTGATCGTTATTAGTAATACTATCAAATGGTGTTATAATACCGGGTGTAATTTTTTCCCCTAAATCAGCGGGTTCGAGTCCTGGCCAGGATTATTGATTTTTCTAAAATCCAATGATGCAGTTTTAGTTTTCCTCAAAATCGGCCCCGAGACTCCTTTCAATGTTTTTCGATATTCCTCATAGTTTCGGATATAGCCATCCACGCCCTGTTGAAAAATTCACCCTGTATAGGTACTTACACTCGGTTGACTATAGTAGTTAGTTCTCCGTTGCTTGAGAGTGAGTAGTAAGGCTGCGTATGTAGCAAGGTATACTCCATCTGCGTTCATAATACAAGCTGTGGCTGGAGGTTGAGCTGCGTTGTGTTGGCAGCATTTCGATGCGAACTCTTGCATTGCTTCATCAACCTGCAAAATTTAAAAGAATATTTACAAACCTATAAAGTAATAGAAGACACATAAAAAAGATTAGCTAGAACTAATACAGAAGGAACACACAGAAAATAATCTTACAGCGCAACAGCTTTCTGTAATTACCTCTATACAAGTCCGGAGATTCAGTAGTTTAGGAAGAAGTGAATTCTGTAGAGTCTTGATAAACTGACGTGCGTTGTGCCTTTCCAAATCTACATTGCATTCCGTTATGGTGCATCTGAAAAAATATTGTATTCATTTTAATTTACCACTAGATAGTGGCTTGTAATGTGATCGGCGTGAATCGTTCAAATCATATTTGTGACGAACGAAATAAGTTTCCTAGATGTTTTAGTATTGTATCAATTTGTATCTTGAGTTTTATATTCTTACCTTCCCAGGTTCAAAGTCTTGGGTACTGCCTTAGGTTTATCTCGAACAGTATTCTTGTCATTATCATTGTTTGAAGGATTACTGGCACGAGATGGTAGGAATACGTTGTCAGCATCTGAGTCTGCTTCACCATCACTGCCAGAGCTTACGTTTTCTGGGCCAGATGTATCTGCAATAGGATTTTTTGAACGAATGAATTTGGTTTTGTTTCGTTCAATATTTATGGCTTCGTAAAGCAGTTCTTTTAATTATTGTGTACGTAGTTGAAACTATGAATTTAGTCAAACAATCATACCTGATGAGTCATGTTCCTTCGTTTCAGTACTTTGTAAAACAGCGACCACATCTCTGAAACAGTTTCAATTGTCATGTTAAAAAACGATGACTTTAGTTTATTTCTTGGATATACAGCGTCATTCTTACCTATATGGACTAGGTAACCTAGCCAATGTCTGGTAAGTCAAAGGCCCAGTATAGTCAGCGTCATGCAGCTTCGGCCAGTGTCCCAGTATGAGCGCAGCTATCTCAGGAGAGATGTACTCCGTAGAGCCAGAGCACAGCTTCTCTAGCGCGTCCAGTAAGGACACCACGCACTCTACTGCCGCCGCTACCACTTCTGGGTTACCGCTGCGGCCGCACTCCTCTATTCCATCCATTATTCTGTAATGACAAGATTCAAGTTCACCCAAGGACGGATGTTTTTTTCTTAAATATTTGTCATGTAAATGTAGTCGGGTTTTTGTCAAAGCATCTGATGTGAGTAATGAAGTAACATGCCAGTGAAAGATTGACGATTCTTTATTTCAACCACTTGCTTGTTCCGAACTGGTGGATTTGTGGTGTTGTCCTCTTTGAAGGTCATTTGAAATATTAAAAATAGTCATGGCACTTTCCAACAGTGCATTGGTGCCTAAGAGTAATCATCCTAAAAGGTTGTTGTTGTTGTGACTTACTGTACACCAGTTAGAGACAAGCAGGTAGTAGAAACGGCATCGTGAAAGATTTCATCCAGATCAAAGATCCTACGAATTTAGTGGTCACAATAAAGGAGACCCGAGACTTTATAACGAGTTTCAACTGGGAAGATAGAGATAGTCAAAATACATAATGATAAATTTTGGCCTGTAAATTTTCTAAAAGCACTCACAATCTGACAATAGCCATATCATCGCTATGCCTCTCATGATGGTCGACTTTCTTCAGCAGCACCAGTTGGCACAGTCTCTTGGGGTTCTGCAGCAGTTCCCGGGTGCTTCGTAGAGGCTCCACACGGTGGGACACCGGCGGGTACAGTAGCATGCGGTGGTACAGTGCTTCTAGGACTGGACGTAGGTTTGAAGTTGAACCTACCAGGCGGACTAGTTGGTTTGCTATGCTGAAATGTGGAAAAGGATTCTATGGGTGTTGAACTAAATGAATGTTCAGTATGATCAGTAGTATTTTTTTTAATTAGCTTTAGTTATAAAATAATTTTCGTTGTCCTCCGGTTTTCAATCAACGTGTCGTAAAAGTTATTTCTATCCAGCCCGATTGCTCAGAAAACGGTTCCTGACATTTTTTATTTTTGTTAGTAAAGAAGTACATATGTTTACAAAACCTTCCAACTGTACCTGTAGATAGCTTTAGCTTGCTTGCTGTTGAAGCTGGGTGCAGAGTTTAAAGCGCCCGATCCTCTACCAGAGTCATCAACTAAATGGCCGTCGTGCTCTCTGAAATTATTTTACAATTCAGAAATGTAATACAGAGCGTTTTAAAAAAGGGGGAAAACGTGTTTGATTACAGAATCAAATTAATCAATACAAAGGTCTTTAACATGCTGCTGTGAATGAAAATAAATGACCGTTTAAGGATATGATGAGGCTGACGTACTGTAAGGTAAAACCCTCCAAAAAAATAAGAATAAAAAACTATCGTTTATTAAAGAAAAGAAATCTAATACAATTTTCATGTAGCTAAAAAAAAACAAACTACTTACAGAACAAAAAGACTAAAAATAAATAAAAATGCAGCAACTCTTACCTTGATTTAATATTCTTATCCACTCTAGGAGTTCCAAGGAAAGAAATGAGTGATGGACAGAACTTCTGCCAGAGGAAGGTGGTGAAGTGAGAGTTGCCGCTCACTCGCTCCGACAGGCTGGACATTAGAGTCAACAAGCAGTCCAGGAAGAACAGCGCCAACGGATTCTGTTTTGGAGTCCTGTGGATCAATGAAGCGATGTTTTAGCATCTTGACTTGAACAAGGTCAAAATTAACTTACATTTCAGCTATATAATTGACAGCTGGACCATTTTTTTCTTATTAGTAACAGTACTATATCAATTGTATATGCCACTACAACATTACAGGTCACTGGATCACTTAGACTTTTCAGTTGGTGCATATAAGATCAAGGACATGTACACTTAATTATAGCTAGAAAAAAATGGTAAGTTCAAGCTTCGAGACGAAAACTCACCTAAAATAGTTGTGGTAGTTGTATACTTACAATTGTGTTTCAGAGAGTCGGCTGCATAAATACTGAATGACTGGGATGACTTCGCTATAGCAGCCGACAGCCACGATGTGGTTTCTACCCAGAGGAGAACCCTCCGAAAGGAGTTCCTGGCACTCTTCATCTAAATAAAACAATAAGTATGATCACTGAGGCCTTAACGACAAATGATCGTTTTTTGTTAGCCTGTATGTTCGAACCTAGCCAGGCGCACTACTTTGTGTAATTTATTTCATCACTAAAGGCTCTCAAAACGGTCAAGAAAAACATCGCGAGGAAATCGGTATGATGTCCTAAACAAAAATTCGAAAACATGTATCGGTCAGCAATGGGAACATTAATTTATAGGCTGATGATGATGACCTAATTTGACGTCACATTAATAGCAGATAAGAAGAACTGAAACGAGAACAACCAAAATTTCTATTAGATTAATTACATTTAAACTGCTAACCAAAAAGCGAAAACCATCGTGACTTGAACATGGGGCCAAATAAAGTCGCAATCGCTGTTAAAGTGTACATACACATGATATTTCTTGTTCGCTTCTCACCTAATTGTGCGCAGTAAGCTCTAAGCGCTTGAGCAGCAGCTGCCCTAGCCGCTGCAGCCACATGTGGTGGTGCGGCCGCAGCCTCCCCGCAGCGTCCACAAGCCCACACGCACAGACGACCGTTCAGGGTACGCCGCGGAGATAATGCCAGAGATAGATACATGCGGAAGATTTGTACCTGGAGAATTGCAGTGCCTACATAAGTACTCTTAAATTTTATAAATTGCAACGATACAAACCAATATTTATGAAACACACATAGGTAATCCAGATGTGTAGAAAAGTAGAAATACGTTTTACGTCATAATCATATAACACAATATTGAAACCAAATAAACAATGAGCAAGTAAGAATTAATTAAGTAATTCTATTCAATTCTGAGAAACAGCCAAATTACAAAACAAAATCCTCGTATTTTAACTGTCTAAATACTGATACCTATATAAATTGATAGTCAAGTCAACCTATCAAAGGATTATTTAAGCTTTGGTATTAAATAATGAACATGTTTTATGAACACTTTCTATATAACAGTAGCCATTCCATTCAAATTTTACCTGTGTGTCAGGTAAGTGGTACATAACGGAAGCGGTAGCGCAGAGTAGTTGAGAAGGCATCCATAGTGAGTCATCTTCGGGTTCGATTCCACGGTGAAATCTGTCATCACGGAGAATTTTCTGTAAGAGACGAAGAAAATACTGTTGAAGAAGATTCTACTTATAACCAAATGTAGATTCCGTTTTTATAAAAACAAGGTAGTGGCAACGTTAGACTACGAACAGTAACAACGCCGTCGACATCAGCTTTGCGGTTTTCTTTCAGTTACCAGTAAGAAAGAAAACGTATCATAGACAGATATAGCCGCAATTAAAATCTCAATTACATTCTAAATTGAAGAATTGATAAATACACAATTATATCACAGAATCCATCTTGATTTTCAAGTAGGTAAGTAAACCCCGCCACTGCCAGGCGGAGCAGGAACTTTGGCATTAAAAATGCAAGAGCACACCTTTTGTACGACATCGATATATCCGGTATTGACCTAATTGTTTGACCCATCTTTATAGACATTAGGATCGACTCCTACAAACAATGTTTAGTTGAACTAAAAATATTACGCATAAAGAAAAAAAATTGAAATTATACACAATGTGTTTTTTTATTTGTTTGTAGTGTTAGACTTTTGGGTGTGTAGGTAGTGTACTTACGGGTCACTTGAAATCAAAATCCTTTCGTAGGGTAACTACACTTTAATGTTCACTCATACACGACAATGTTTATCTGTAGAAGGCACAAAAACAAGCGAAGCACAATATATCACTAAAGCAAGCGTTGCAAAGTTTTATGCACTGAAGCAGATATGGTTTAGCACGAATATAGGCGAGCGTAAACAACAAGCGCAATCGGTACATAAGCGAGCGTGCGTCCGGCGTCTGAGGTAGATCGGGACTGGCGAGCAGCGGGCCCTGAGACCGAGGGGAAGTGTGCGCATACGTCACAGAGATCGTATGATGCGCTACGTCACGCACCTTAAACAAAGGACTCAGCGGGCTATGCTCGTTTCCAGTGTATTTGTGTAATTGACGGACGGGCTATACGGTACGAGTTTATTCGTGTGTGGCGAGTATGTATGAATGTCGTATGCATGTTGTATGTATGTTGTATGCATGTTGTATGTATGTTGTATGTGTGTTGTATGCATGTTGTATGTATGTTGTATGCACGTTGTATGTATGTTGTATGTATATTGTGTGCATGTATGTAGTGAGTCACCTACATCACTCCCCTCCAGAGACCGTGCTACGGGCGATAGTAGTCCGGGAAGTGGACTCTTCTACCAGAACGTGTGGTTTTGACTGGTGGGATGGATGGTGGTGGTTCGGGTATCGGTTTATTTGGGGTAGGGGTGTCATGGGTGTCGTTCAGTAGGTAGGCTGGTTTCAGGCGGTCTACGGATACTGTGGCGGATTTACCTCTTACCTTTATTTTAAAAACTTTGGCACCTCTTTCTATCACTTCGTAGGGGCCAGTGTAAGCTGGCTGGAGTGCGCCCCTCAACGCATCGTCCCGAAGAAAAACATGAGAACAAGACGACAGATCTTTGTAAATAAAGATTTTTTCTTTTGAGTGGTGCGACGTGGGAACTGGCTGTAAGTTGTTGGCAAATGATCTGATACGGGCTGTGAAGTCCGTTATATCAGTCGTACATTTGTCAACTTTATGGCCGAAAAATTCTCCCGGCAGCCTTAAGGGTTCGCCATATAGTAACTCGGCAGAAGACGATTGAAGGTCTTCTTTGAAGGAACTTCTTATGCCGAGCAGTACGAATGGTAGTGATTCGGTCCAGCGGCTATCTGCATGGCACTTGATTGCTGCTTTCAGCTGCCGGTGGAATCGTTCGACTAGACCGTTGCACTGAGGATGGTATGCGGTGGTCTTGCGATGCCTAAACCCAATGGCCTTAGCGAGATGTTGGAAAATGCCAGACTCGAATTGTCTCCCACGATCGGTGACAATATCGGTTGGGCAACCAAATCGTGCTACCCACCCTGACAGGAACGCTTTGGCCACAGTTTCCGCTGTAATATCGGTAATAGGGACGACTTCAGCCCATCGCGTGAAGCGATCGACGAGTGTCAAGCAATACCGATATTCATTGGATGGGGGTAATGGACCGACGAGGTCTAGGTGGACATATTTGAATCGCGCTGAAGGGAGATCGAGGGTACCCAAAGGGGTGGAAACATGTCGATTCACCTTCGTGCGCTGGCATGCCAAACATGTCTTAGACCAATCGCGACAGTCTCTCCGCATCTGTGGCCAAACGTAGCGCTGTGCTACGAGTTTAGCACTTGCGTTTGCGCCGGGGTGGCTCAGCGAGTGCAACGAGTCGAAGATTTGTTTGCGCAATGGTTTAGGAACAATGGGTCTAGGAGTCGCTGTGCTGACATCGCAGTACAATTCTACACGACTTCCTGGAACAATTATTTTCTTAATGCGCAGGGAAGAATCTCCTGAAAGTAACTGTGCAAGTTCTGAGTCTGTGTCTTGTGCTTTGGCTAGTACGTCTAAATCTACTGGGGTTTGCAATTCTTCGACACGAGAAAGTGTGTCGGCTACGACGTTGTCTTTCCCGGCGATGTGTTGAATATCGGTCGAGAATTGCGAAATATAGTCCAAATGTCTATACGTACGTGGCGCGCAGTTACTTTTCCGCTGCTGGAAAGCGTAACATAGCGGCTTGTGGTCCGTATAGATGGTGAAGGTTGTAGCGGCTAACCAATGTTGGAAGTATTTTATACTTTCGTATATAGCAAGTAGTTCTCTATTATATGGTGAGTACTTTTGCTGTGATGGGCTCAGCTTGCGAGTGAAAAAGGCCAATGGCTGCCAATTCCCGTCTTTGAATTGTTGTAAGACTCCGCCAATGGCGAAATCAGATGCATCCGTGACTAGGCCCAGTTTGGCATTTGTGTCAGGATGTGCTAACAAAGCCGCACTACACAGGCTGTCCTTACACTCCTCGAAAGCCTGCAACGAGGGTCCGCTTACGTCGACCGGCTGAGAGGCTTTCACGTTCCCGGTCAGCAAAGCGTGTAAAGGCGCTTGGTTCTGGGCAGCCCGAGGTAGAAACCTCCGGTAAAAATTAATCATGCCCAGAAACCTTCTCAGTTGCCTAGCGGTTTTAGGCACTGGGAACTCCCTGATTGCCTGCACCTTACTTTCCAAAGGCTTCGTTCCGTGTTGCGAGATGTGGTAGCCTAGAAATGTGACCTCTGGTGCACCAAATGTGCATTTGGCAGTGTTAATGAGCATGCCATATTCCTTCATCCTCGAGAACAGTTGGCGAAGGTGTTCTTCATGCTCGGCTTCGTCCCTAGAGTACACTAAAAAATCGTCCAGATAGGGAAAACAGAAATCTAGGCCACGAGTCATCTCGTCAACGAACCTTTGGAAAGTCTGCCCTGCGTTCCTCAGACCGAACGTCATAAACGGAAACTCGTACAGACCGAAGGGTGTAGTGATGGCGGTTTTTGGGATGTCCTGTTCAAATACTGGTATCTGGTTGTACGCCTTAACAAGATCTATGGTGGAAAAGATCTTACAACCAGATAGACTGTGGGCAAAGTCATGAATGTGCCTGATTGGGTACTTATCTGGGATTGTCCTTGCGTTGAGCAGCCTGTAATCACCGCAAGGACGCCAGCCGTTGTCTTTCTTCGGCGCGAGGTGGAGAGGGGACGCCCAAGGGCTCTCAGATGGTCGAGCTGTGCCGGTTGCCAACATTGCCTCAAACTCGGCCTTGGCAATTTTCATTTTATCCGGGGCTAGTCTGCGTGGGGAACAAGATACTGGGGGGCCTGATGTGGTGCGAATATGGTGTACTGTGTTGTGTTTTGGTGTGAATGGTGCGCCTGCTGGCCGTGTTATTTCCTGAAACTCAGACAAAAGATTACGGTATTTGCATTCGCCAGTCACGACCTTTACACTTGAAATTAAACTAATTGGATGTGCGATAGAAGCTATAGCTGACAAATTAGTAATGCCATCGATGAGGCGTTTGTTGCGAATATCTACAATTAAATTAAAGTAGGAAAGGAAATCTACACCTATGATGGCTTTAGTGACGTCTGCTACGATAAAGCGCCAAGGAAAATCCCTACGTAAGCCTAAATTTAAAACAACCTGGAGGTAACCGTAGGTGTTAATTGTTGTCCCGTTGGCTGCACACAACTGGTATTCCGTTTTCTCTCGTCGTTGCTGTGGGAGCGCCGATCGTGGGTAGACGCATAAGTCGCTTCCCGTATCCACTAAAAATTGGACTTTCGACCTGCGATCTGTCACGAACAGGCGACCGGTGGAGGATGGGCAATCTTCAGCCGCCATTATTGATTGCCCGCAGCATTTCCCGACTTGTAGTCACACGGGCGGACGCATTTCTTCGCCTGCTTACCGAATTTATGGTGATACCAACAAGTCGGGAACTTTCTGTAGTTGGACTGCGACCGTTGTGATGGGCTGCGACTTCGGCTGGATGTCCTTCTGGTGCGTGGGCGGGAGCGATCGTGCCTCTCAGTAGTCAGCGCGTCGACCTTCTTCGTCAGCTCCGCGATTAGTTTCATCATGTCCGCTTGTGGGTCGGCTCGTGATGATGATGCTGCTGCGACTTGAGGTGTAGGAGGCGCGATGTCGTGGACGCTATCCGCGAGGTCTGCGAGCTCGCTGAGGGTCATGGTCAAGCGTGACGCGATGACCGTCTGCAGGTTCCCTGGCAAGCGGCTCGTCCAAATTGTGCGCAGAAAATCCTCTGGGATTGTTGGTCCCGCCAAGTGTTGGAGGTGCCTCAAGAACTGGGACGGTTTTCTGTCACCTAGTTCCTCCGACTGCAGGAGCTGCTTTACTTTCCTCTCTTTGGAGACGGACAGGCGCTTGATGAGCTCGGTTTTCAGCTTGTTGTAAGCTCCAGTAGCGGGTGGGTCGGTAATGATGTCTTCCACCTCGATGGAGTACTGCCGGTCCAGGTGGCCGAGGACGTAGTGGAATTTCGTGTAGTCATCAGTAATTCTGGCGAGTTTGAATTGGCCTTCTATTTGGCAGAACCATATATTCGGTTTCTCTGGCCAAAATGGTGGTATGCGGACGCCTACGCGAAAAAGTTCCGGTGTCGATTGTTCCGGATCGGGGTCCGTGGACACGCGCACACATTTACTCGGCCGGCGCGGCGGTGCGGCGGCCTGCGAAGCTTCTGTATCACTACCGTCACTGCTCATGCTTGCTTATTATTCAAAGTCTTTGTGCTCACTATTTTTCTAAATGTTCTGAACGGGGTCACCAGTTTGGGTGTGTAGGTAGTGTACTTACGGGTCACTTGAAATCAAAATCCTTTCGTAGGGTAACTACACTTTAATGTTCACTCATACACGACAATGTTTATCTGTAGAAGGCACAAAAACAAGCGAAGCACAATATATCACTAAAGCAAGCGTTGCAAAGTTTTATGCACTGAAGCAGATATGGTTTAGCACGAATATAGGCGAGCGTAAACAACAAGCGCAATCGGTACATAAGCGAGCGTGCGTCCGGCGTCTGAGGTAGATCGGGACTGGCGACATGCTGTGGTATCTTAGAACAAACGGCACGGTACGCTGTAAGCACTGCCATCTATTAGCCGCTTCAAGAAAAAAAAGGCTGTTTGTAATTTTATCAAAGGATTATTACTAGATGGCACTATGAAATAACGATGACAAATGACGTTGACATTTGACTTGATTTGATTTGACATTGTTTTGAAACTTTTGAATTTTTCACAAGATTTTTTTTTCGGTTGAAGTGTATGCGCTTAACCTGTTAATTTTCTTGTATTTTCGTGTTTTCTCGCTTTTGTTTTACTAGAGTACGTATAGTTGAACTTTGTTCCTCCGGCTTTACTTTACTCGATGAGTTTAAGATGGCTCAAAGGTCCTGTTGTGTTCCCGGCTGTTCCATGAAACTTGGAGGCGGTAAGTTGTCTCAGTCTGAGTATATTTTTTATTCGTAATTTCGTATCACCGTATGTGTAGAATTTCGACATGTTATAGAATTCCCGTTTTCCGGCTTAAAATAACATTATTCCTTACGTACTAAGTAACTGGTAGTACCTACTTCAAAGTTGTTTTAGTTCAAAGTTACTACATAAAATTCTGAAATTACCCACCTATGTAGGTACTTGTAATTCTTACTGATATAATCCTACTAATAATATTATAAATGTGAAAGTGTGGGTGTTTGGATTTTTGGATGTTTTTACTCAATCACGCAAAAACGGCTGAACGGAATTGGATGAAATTGGGTACACAGATAGTTTATAACCGTGATTAAAACAGGATACTTTTTATCCCGGTATGACGTTCCCGTGGGATAATTACTACTTAGCCAATTCTCACATTCCTATTATGCTTCGTCTGCTTAGTGATGGGAGATTATTCCATGGAAACCTGTTTTCTGGATTTAAAATGTCCTTTAAGTTAATCCAGGTCATGGTCTACCTGTGTTCGCCCAAACCTATTCAGCTGTTGAAGTGTGGTTGAGTAACAAATATCTAAACATAATATAATTATGTTAGCTAGAAAAGTCAGTAGTATTATGTGTATGACTCCAGACCACTCATTATTTTTTACTAACCGAAGATACAAGTTTATTTTATTATGGGACAAAAAAAAACAGTTAAATGTTCAAGTTTAAAATTATAATTTGAGTGTTATGTTACGTTTTCTTTTCTTTTTTATGTTTGATGAACATCTTGCAACAAGTTCTTAATTATCATGTTTTAGGATTGCCGTTGCACCGGTTTCCAAATCCAAACAATCCTGCTCAAATAGAACGTTTTCGCACTTGGGTTATGAAAATTGGAGGAGATATTATTGGAGAAAATAACGAATTCATATATAAGAACAGAAAAGTGTGTCATAAACATTTTGAAGATGTTTACACATTTCCAAATATGAAACTAACTGCACTGGCAATTCCAACACTTGAAATTCCAGGTAAAAATTGTTAATTTTAAAAATACTATACTCTTTTTATTGATGGAAGATAGTAAAGGTAAATAATCTAACAATGTTTTGTTTTGTGAAATACTAAGCAATTTAAAAATAGAAACTTACTTCATGAAGAAGTTTTTTTAAGCAGATTAATATTACTCTAGTCTTATTATTAGAAATTGTGTCTGAAAATATTAAATTTTCATAAAAGTAAAAGTATGTTCTTTAAATTTTGATTGATGATGATAACGGCTTCCTATGAATAAATCCTTTTATCCCAAAAGGTTGTGTTCATCCCTATTAATAATCACTCATATAAATTTCAGGTGTGCATGTTGGTGAGCGCAGGCATATTGAACTGCCATCTACGGCAATTCAAATGACGACAGCCTCCTCTTCCAGACCCATTCCCATCAACACAGATTTATCTTCGAGGCCAGGTAAATGATTCACTACATAAACTTCTAATGGAAAATAATAATAGAAAGCATCAAGGCCTCCTAAGTGAAATTATTGTGGAGGTTTTTATAATTTTAATAGAATACTTATTATTATTTGTGAAATATAAATGTTTAGGCGAGTTTAGCGATTTTTGGCAGGGGTAAATCTTCGGGCACGCCGCAATCGCGGCGGTAAGACCCCTCTTTGAGGAGTGGCTGGAAAGGCGTCACGGCGTCCTGACCTATCGGATGACGCAGGTCCTCACCGGACACGGATGTTTCGGGAGGTACCTGTGTCGGATGGGGAAGGAAGAAACGCCGGGGTGTCACCATTGCGAAGATCGCCCGGAGGACACAGTAGAGCATACGGTGCAAGACTGCCCCGCTTGGGCAGAGCACCGCCGTGTCCTCTCGGCAGCGATAGGCGGAGACCTCTCGCGCCCGGCATTGGTCGAGGCCATGCTGCGGGGCGAGACGGAGTGGGAAGCGGTCGCCTCCTTCTGCGAAGCAGTAATGCTCGTTAAGGGGGAGGCGGGCCGTGAGAGAGAGAGGACAGCGTCCTTCCTCCGCCCCACCCGCAATGGTAGACGCCCACGGCGTCGGACGTCGCAAGACGATCTCCGGCCACCGTAGGCGCGGGCATGCGGGCGGCGAGTAAAGGGCAACTCGCCGCCCGACCATGGACCATGCCCGAGTCGACGGCGCGTTGTGTTCCACGCGCGCCACAAAGAGCGTCAGCACGATGGCGGGGGCCCAAGAGGGCCAAAGCCTGCCGGGGTCGCGGGGCTTATCTCATTACCGTGACCCCGGAACATAAAAGGCTATTGAAGGACACCGTGGATTTTAGTCAGTACAAGTCTGACAGTCCCTCCCGCCCTGCCCGGGGTGGGAGGACTCATTTGATGATTTTACCACGCTAAAAAAAAAAAAAAGGGGTAAATCTTACCTATTATATATATTCGCTTCACCACCACCGACATGCTAATGTTAACTGTATCTGTGAGTATGACCTGTTGCGCTTGACTAGAGCATTGAAAAAGAAAACAATACAGAAAAAAATAAGTTAAAATAACTAAAACCCGACTACGAAAAAATCGCGCACTAAAAAGTATAAAACAAGAACTATCCGTGTTACAGAAATCTTTTAATTAATAGCCGTTGTCGTATGCCACCTGCGGTTGTTTCACACAATCTTTATTGGCTAGGTGGCGTACGACCACGGCTATTAATTAAAAAATTCTGTAACACGGATTGTTCTTGTTTTATACTTTTTAGTGCGCGATTTTTTCGTAGTCGGGTTTTAGTTATTTTAACTTATTTTTTATTTACACTATTTTGGGGTTATTTGATATAATAAGCAAAGCAGCGAGTGAATTTAAAATGTACTCATTAAGCCTTTTCATTTGATACCCATGTTGACACTGTTAGAAACAGGCAAAGTAGCTAGTAAAAGCTATTATAATGTATATATATTTCAAATGTGCTCATCAAGCCCTTTAATTTGATACCCATGTCGATACTGTGCGAAATTATTTTTTTTCGGTTACGACTTTTCATCCCCTAGAGGGCGCCATATTGGATTTAGTGACACGTCACCTACCCTATAACCAGCGGACAACTGAGACGCTTCTAACGACACCTCATTTGTCAAGTAGTGATAAGTAGTTCAGAAGTTATGAGGGAACAGCTGATGAACATACATACAAACATACATACATACCGGTCAAAATCATAACCCTCCTTTTTGCTTCGCCGTAGTCGGGTAAAAATAGTTATATACCTATAGATTACAGGTAATTTTAAAGGAAATCTATGGTCTTGAAATGACATGGTAAATCTCCAATATTGTGCATATAAACTTACATTTGCAGTTGGAATGTATAGGAGAACACTTGGCCGGTTTTTTTTTTAATTATACTAATATTATAAAGCTGAAGAGTTTGTTTGTTTGGTTGAACGCGGTAATCTCAGGAACTACTGGTTCGAATTGAAAAAATATTTTTGTGTTGGATAGTCCATTTATCGAGGGAGGCTATAGGCTATATAACATCACGGTACGACCTTTAGGGGCTGAGCAGCGGGTGACACCGCGGGGAACAGCTAGTTAAATATATAAATAATTAGTTAAATATTTTACAGTGGTACAGAACCCTTCGTGTCCGACTCCGACTCGCACTTGGCCGGTTTTCTTTAATAATTAACCCAATGTTAATTTATATTTATTATGTTCTTACAGTCATGAATATTGAACTACCATCTACTTCAGTTCAAATAAAGACAGCCTCAGCCAGACCAGTTCAAACTGACACAGATATATCTTCGAGGCCAGGTAAATATTATACAGTAGTCCAAAGATAGTGTTGACCAATTTTGCTGATAGATATTTTGCGGTTGGTAATTGATAAAAAATACATTTTTTTAATTTTGTTTTGCTATTGTGATTACAGTAATGAGTATTGAAATGCCATCTGCTTTACTTCAAATGGAGATGGCTGCCTCTACCAGACCAGTTCCGGACCAATGGACACAGACATATCTAGATCTTCGAATCAAGGTAAATAAAAAACAAAATAATTATTAAAATACTATAAGTAGAATGCCTCATTTATCTAGTAGCGCAATCGCGACTGTTGAGCATTAGGCCCCGGGTTCGATTCCCAGGTCGGGCAAAGTGTTATTGGGTTTTTCTTAAGGAATTTCTCAGTAGCAGTCACGGAGTCTGGATTTGTGCCCGGTTGATGGCAATAGGTTCGCCTCCTAATACATGGGACTTAAACATAACTCGCGAAATGTGTGTGTACTATTAGGTACTTACACCTTTGCTTAACCCTCCGGGGATTACAGGCGTGATGTATGTACTATGAGTAATGAATATTGGTGTAAGACTTGTAAACAAATAATGATGTTCAAAATAAATATTCTACACATACTGTATAATAATATTTTAAACTAGCTTCTACCCGCATAATTTATAGCCTATAGCAGTCAGGAATATTGTAGCTTCCTACCAGAAAAAAACATTTAGAATTGAATAATTTGTTCCAGAGATTACCCCTACATACAAACAAACAAGCAAATTTTACCTATATAATATTAGTATATAGATAATACCCAATGCATAACTTTGTTTTTATTTTTCAGGTCGTTATAAGATTTCCATGCCTTTGACTGCAACAGAAAAGAAGCTGAAAGACATAATATCTGAAGTCAAAGCGAAATTGCGCAAAGCTCGCAATACAAACAAAAAGCTAAAAATGGAAATAATGATGGCAGAAAAAATTATGAAATCATCTGCCTATCAAATGGTGAAAGAAAAAATGACACCAGCAGCTCAGACATTTTTCGCAATTTAATTAAGCAGTTTGCAAAGAAACCTGCAGGGAGGCGTTTTACTCTAGATGAGAAAGTTCTCTGTTTATCTTTAGACAAGCCTTCCCCTAGAGCATACCGAATACTTAGTCAAATGTGCATACTTCCCAAGCGAAAAACTTTGGAGAAATTGCTTTGCAAAATAAATCTAGAGCCAGGATTCAGTGAAGTAATATTTCAACATTTAAAAAAAAGTAGAAAAAATGCCCGCCCGTCACAAGTATTGCTGCTTGATTTTTGACGAAATGGCCATAGCACCTAATTTATCCTATGACAAGACCAATGATATTATCCACGGTTTTATTGATAATGGTGAAGAGAGATCAAAGACATTCTGTGACCATGTGAGTGTTTTCATGATAAGGGGTATTTGTAAAAAATACAAACAACCTATATCATTTTCATATTCTGTAAAGGAAGCACTAAAACAGCAGATTTATGCAAGCAATTAAAACATATTATTCATTCTTTATATGAAATTGGGTTAAATGTGGTTGCTACAGTATGCGACCAAGGAGCAACCAATATGGCTGCACTTAATCTTTTGATGAAGGTAACTGAAGGAGACTATTTAAGGTGTGGCAAAAATTATCCTGGAGGCTTTTTTGAGATAGATTAAAAAAACATGTACCCAATTTATGACCCACCTCATCTCATGAAGGGCGTTAGAAATAACCTGATTACCAAAGATTTACAGTTCAAAGAAGATGGTAAAATAAAGTTAGCTTCCTGGTCACACATAGAAGCTTTATATAAACGAGGACCAAGATATAGAGGAGTCAAGCTTATGAAAAAGTTAACAGCTGAGCATGTATATCCACAGCTAATACCAAAAATGAGAGTCAAACACGCCACACAAGTGTTTTGCAACACAGTTGGCCTGACTATGGGGTACATGGCAGGTTTGTTTCATTGAACATTTATACTAACAGTACATTTGACTTAAATTCTGTGATCATTTTATCATAGGTTTTGGGAGGTGGAATTTCCAAAAAATATTTTTAGTGTCTGCTTCGATAGTAAAGGAACTTACTGTAAAAAAAATATAATAATTTGTAGCTTCAGTAGTAGGCTCTGCGTTAGTGATACGTTAATTAAACCATAGTGGTTTAGGTGGCGCTCTGTGGTTTCTGCCTATGGGAAAAAGGCGTGAGTTTATGTATGTATGTTAAACCTTAGTCTGGCCAAGTCGTTAGTGAATCTTTCATTATCGATGCAAAAAATTAAAGTTAATTAAAAACTTTTTTCTTTTCAGATGAAGGGAGACTCCCGAAAAAAAGTGTGGACACAGCCGATCTCTTGCTATTTTCGATAAATTGTTCGATTCTGTCAATGGCAATTTCCATAGACCTGACATAGGAAAAATTTATAGATGTGCTGTAACTCGGCAATCTCCACATCACAGATTGTGGTATAGAAGTTTACCAATATTGAAATCCATGACGTTCATCACAAAAACTGGTCACAGAGCAACTGTGCCGTCTTTAACGAGTTGGGTAAAAACTCCATAACATCCAAGACTATCATAAATATATTAAGATTAAAGAATATGATAGCACAAAAACTTGGCTTTCTTACCCAAGTCGTGAAGCATTTTCATTTTTTTTTTAATTCAGAAATTATTAAGTTTTAAATATTTAGTTGTAATAAAGATATGTTTCTGATGTTGTTAACAATTTAAAAAGAAAATATTGTTACAGATGTTCTAAAGACAAAATGTCAAAGCAAAAATATAAAAGCTTATTTAGAACTACTGTTAACAATAAATATCAACTACAATTTTATTACATGTAACAATCATAGAAATTCATCTATAAAATGTATGATAAAAAAACTAATTTTGTTCTTTCTGAATAATTGGTGCAAGGATATGAACCAGATAATATCTGGAAAAACCACGTTTTTTGATGAAAGTGATGAGATGAAAGTGGCAGCACATAATTATTATGTAACACATAAAACCAGAAATAAAAACTAATAACCTATCATATTGTTTCTTTTTCCCTTTAAGAAAAATGTCATGCATTGTTTTCAAGATTTGTGTTACCCTGAAAACACAAATTTATGAAAACAATGCAATAACAATAATATCTCTAAAAGCTGGGTACCCTAGTACGGCTGCACTATACCTATATATGTATGTATCTATGTAGTGCAGTGGCTTTCGTTCATGAAGCAACCACTACACGGCAGCACTTTCGCGACCTCGAGCGAAGCCGAAGTTGCCCATCTATAACAGTATATTAATCTATGACTGGCGAGCAGCGGGCCCTGAGACCGAGGGGAAGTGTGCGCATACGTCACAGAGATCGTATGATGCGCTACGTCACGCACCTTAAACAAAGGACTCAGCGGGCTATGCTCGTTTCCAGTGTATTTGTGTAATTGACGGACGGGCTATACGGTACGAGTTTATTCGTGTGTGGCGAGTATGTATGAATGTCGTATGCATGTTGTATGTATGTTGTATGCATGTTGTATGTATGTTGTATGTGTGTTGTATGCATGTTGTATGTATGTTGTATGCACGTTGTATGTATGTTGTATGTATATTGTGTGCATGTATGTAGTGAGTCACCTACAGACTAAAAAACTTAGCCTAGCATTATCCAGCTAAACAAAGGCTTCTCTAATTGTCAGCCTTTTCTAGCTGTTGCCAAACACACAACCACCGTACGAAGATCAGCCTTCCTTACCATATACAGAAGATTATAAAAAATCTTAAAAACACCAGCAGTGTAGGGTATGATGGTATTTCAACGAACGTTATCAAAGCAGTGAATGAAGATATTTCGCAACACTTAAGCCATATTATGAATCTTTGCATTATAAATGGGACATTTCCAAAAGACCTCAAATTAAGTATTATTAAACCATTATATAAGAAAGGAGATCAACATTTAATGGAAAACTATAGACCCATAGCATTAATTTCCGTATTCTCAAAAATCTTTGAGAAATACATATATAATGAACTCAACGGATACTTAGAACAATATAAAATTATTTGTGATGAACAGAAAGGTTTCAGAAAAAACACAAACATTAATATGGCAATTTACGATTTTATAAACACTGTTTCATCACATGTTGACAAATCATTACCTGTCTGTTCTATCTACTGTGACATGTCCCAAGCATTCGATTACGTAGACCACAATATTCTGCTAGATAAACTTGAAGCCTACGGTATAAGAGGAAATGTCTTGGAACTGATAAAATCCTATTTAACAGACCGTCAACAGTTAACACAAATATTGAAATTTAATACTAAAACTAAAAAGATGCAAAGCTTCTCATCTCAAAAACGTCTCATTACCCATGGTGTACCCCAGGGGTGTGTTTTGGGCCCCCCCCTGTTCTCACTATATATTAATGACCTACCAAATGCCACTAAAGAACCCATGACTCTATTCGCTGACGACAGTACTGTTACTATAACACCAAACAATTTATCAGACTATAACTTTGACGCAAATAATTCATTAAACTCTATAATTACCTGGCTTAATAACAATAATTTGAAAATTAATCTTAGTAAAACAAAAATAATGCATTTTAGACAACGGGAAAAAATACAAAAATTATCAAAATTTAATTTAACTTACAAAAACAATATTATACAAGAAGCAGATACAGCCCGATTTCTGGGACTTATCATTGATCCACAATTAAACTGGAAAAATCAGATAGAAACACTGAGTAAAAAAATAAGCAGTTCGTCGTTTGCCCTCTATAAACTTTCTCCTTCTGTCAATACAAACACCTTACTTAAAGCCTATCATGGACTTGTAGAATCTCTATTGAGATTTGGAATAATCTTCTGGGGCAATTCAACGAACAAAGACACAGTGTTCAAGGCACAAAAGCGTTGTGTACGGGCTATGTTTGGGTTGCAAACCACAGACAGTTGCAGACCAATGTTCCTAAAGCACAAAATTTTAACACTTCCGTCACTCTACATATTGGAGGTAGCTATTTTTGTAAAAAGAAACCCTCAGTGGTTTCCTCTTTTATCAAATAATTCGGAAAGAAACAGACGTGAGAAGTATAGACTTTGGGTGCAGACACACTCGGCCAAAACAGCACTCCTTAGGAAAAGTGTTGTATGCATGGCACCCTTAATTTACAATAATATTCCGAATTACATTAAAGTATTGAATCTCAATTTATTTAAGAAAAAACTAAAAAACCTACTGGCTGATAAATGTTATTATAGCATAATTGATTTTTTAAATGATAAATTTTAAATATTTTCTATTTTATTTTTACTGACATTATTATTTAACTGACATTTGCTTATTTGTTGTTGCACTATTGTATTATTATGTTAACTGACATTTGCATATTAGTTATTCTCGAAAAAATAAAAATACTAAACATTTGTACGCCGAGTGAGGCAAAACATGTTGATTCTGTAAATATCTTACCATCTAAATGTGCATTATATCCATGTATCATGTTACACATGTTTAACAAATAAATTGATCTTTATCTTTATCTTTATCCCCATAGCATGTGGGCTTCCTTTCTACTGTTGACGCATAAAAGGTTAGGTACTTACATGGAATCCCTGAAGGGCGTAGGTGACAAGGCGTGGACGCTTTGTCTCCAGTGCAGTTTGAAGGGGTAGGAGGCACGCGCGACGGAGCTCGTATGACGCACGACGTGCGTTGTTCTCTTGCATACATAGTAATTCTACGAAATTAAGTGACTCTGTGAGTTAAACTTCGTACTTTAAACGAATATTTTAAAATAATAGTCTGATACACAGTTTTTCGATAGCAGAGTTTTTTTTTGTATTATAAATAACAAATGAGCTTTGGTCTGATTGATCACCAACCCCACTTACTCCCACAAACTCACTATAAATGTGTTTAAAACACCAATAAAGAACACAAAATTATCGGTTTTCATATCATAAATAAGTTCGTATACCTGTCAGTTTTTGGTGCAACTCAAGCTTTTGATAAAGTTGGACGTAAAGACCTTGTAAACAAACAAAAACGTAGGCACGGTAGGTACGTCTTCGCTTTCGTTACAGTTGGCAAACATTCAAGAATACTAATTAAGTACGGGTCGAGTGAGACCAGTACAAGTTTATGCAGAATTAAAAAATATGGAGTTGGGGTTCTTCAAGGGCGGGTCTTAGGTCTGGTTCTTTAAATGGGTTTTCAGAACGAAGACTATTATTATAGGTGAATTTTATAGGTGATACGAGTCTAAATATTAAAATTCATAATCTTATAGTTACTTAAAATAGCAGAAGAAATACCAGTACGATTAAAACATGGAATAAGTTATTTTACTAAACATGACTGAAACTTCAGTCATGTTTAGTAAAAATTGATAAAAAATAAATCAAGAAGACATCAGCTGGCTATAGAAAGCAAATGAAAAAAAAATATGGCAATCGTAATCCTTGAGAAGAGACCTTTAGGTACCTAGTCAAAACTCTGCTGCGAAAATGACAGTGAAGGAAATATTACAGTTGAACATTATATTACGTACCATATGGTAATTGAATAAATATAAAATGACGCACTGCCTTAAATCAGAATAATTATTCAATTTTATAAAAAGTTAAGAAGGTAAAAACTGCATTTCTGATCACAACGCAGTGGAGGTCATTATTGCAAGTATTGATTAACTCAACTGCACATTGTGTGAAGTACCTAAAATAGTACCCAAGTGAATGAGAAAAAGTAACCGCGTACTCGACGGCTTAAATGTAAATATGTTTACCTACCTAGAGCATCCTGACATGATTTCCTGAGGGCTGTAAACTTTACACCCGATGCTTCCTTGTAAATATCTTGGAGAAGTTCCTCCATTTTCGCACTAACGAAACATATGACAATGACTCACTTCCCTACATAAGCAATACAACACAAAATCGGTTCACATACTTCCCAAAGTAATTTAACTTCGCGAGGAACAAATTGAAACTGTGAAACGTTTAGTAATACATGAATAACTGCGAAATAACGTTATTTGAGTGGGTGGAAGTGTATCTTATCTGAGTTGTACGTAAGCACAGCGACGGAGCATGCTCAGTGCGGGAAATCAATACTTCCCGAACGACGTAATGTTTGCGAAAAAACTTTACCAACAGGTGGTTTGGTTGGTATACTTGTACCTAATCATTATAATAACCATGTTTTTTCTTTACCCACATATAAATCAGTTTCTTTCATTTACGATAGAATTTTTTTCATCATCATTTTCTTTTTAGATGTTCCCATATTTTCTATAACTGTTTTAGACTTATTTGGACACTAACGAAATGAAATCCCAATTAAAGTATGCCAAAATTTTTCTCCTATCGGAAAAATCAGGCCGACTCAAAGAAGTACGAGTAATAAATAGGATAGTACCTACATAATATATTATTATATGAATTACAATTTGCCAAATAAAAAAAATTAAGAGCTCTCGCTTCACACAGGATTTAAAAACAAAATCATCGAATGAGTCTTCCCACCCAGGGCAGGATGGGACTTGGGAGGGACTGTCAGACTTGTACTGACTAAAATCCACGGTGTCCTTCAATTCAATGGCCCTTTACGTTCCGGAGACCGTTACCCGTTAGTCCCTCGACCCTCGCTTCACACAGGTAGGTACAGTCCTAAAAGGTAGGGCCTATACATTTCAAATTACTAACAAACTTTATCTCTATCACGATTACCTACTGCGGAAATCATAAACGCTTTTTGTGTATAGCCTAACCAAGCCTAATTCTCCATGGGATTCTAGAGTGATGAAGATGATACATGGTTAAGAAAAGTATTCATGGTATACTCACATTGCAGTAATTAAATTAGGCAAATTTTTCAATAACTTGAATTTAATTTTTTTACCTTTACAATTCAATTTTCGCGGGTTTCTTGAATGGACACAATGGACGGTGACATTAGGTCCATGGGTGACAAACACAAAATATTTTGTGAAATGAGTTTTACATAATTTAATTTCGTCTTTCTTGATCCTTATGATCTAAATACAGAAAAACGAATTAATATTATTTTTGTGAAATTCTCTAGAAATATTCGTTCGAAAACGAAAACCCTTCCATTGGTGCACATGGCACATAGACATTATAATCCTATGGACTGGAAATACCTACACCAAAAACGTGGATACCTACAAGTTCGCGTGGCACATAAAATGGCGGCCAATGCTAGGGTTGTGCCAATCAAGAAACATAGTGTTACTGTAACGAGTATGGATACTAGTATCCCTAGTACTTTTAGGATTACATAATAGTATTACGACTAGATACCATGATTGAATTATAATCCATGTAGTTACGTAAAAAAAATGAAAATTTTCACATTTGCGCTATTGCTTGTAATTAAATATTATACATATATTTATGTGTTAGCGTTAATTTAAAATTTGACTAATAGAATTAATTCGGATTGTACAGGTAAACCTTTGGACTTGTTAATTTGTCTTTTTAAAAAGTCTTTTGGTCCCGCCAAGTCTTCTACCACAACAGCCTTCAAATCAGCAATTTTTTTCCTTCGTATTCTTTCATTGAGGCGTTTAATTGTTTTCTGTTGATTGGCGTATTTTTCTTTGAAGGCTTTAATTTTTCCAGTTTGTAAAACCTGTAATAGAAAAGATAAATAGTTAAATCAAATCAAATTTATTTCAACTAGGCCAATAATTACAGGCACTTTTGAATGGTCAAAAGACATAAAAATAAATCAGTACAAAATTGTTATGGTGCTACAGTTCTAGTCACAAGACATAATAACTGTGAAAGTACCGTAGGTGCCCATTCCAGAGCGAAGATTTCTATGCAAAAGAACGGACAAGAAACTCCATGGACACTCTTTTTACACTCAACGTAGCAAGTTAAGAGTACAGTTAATATTAAAAAAAAATAATGAAAATTAAAATAGACCGTGGCAGCTAAGAGATGACCAGTCCCATCTCACAGCGCCTTTTCACATGCCAAATGTATCAGCACTATTAACCAATAACTTAATTATGCACTGTTAAAAAATAATTTGCATATTGCATTTTATTGTTAAAAGTTATTTTCAAGTGACAGTTGACAAGTCTTTGACAGATTGTGGCGCTTGATGTGCTGCCGTCTGTTTGTCAGAAAACGGTTAAAAATTCAACATCTACATATCTCTTTGGGCACTGTTCCTACAAATTGATGGGTCAACTGCAATGGTGCCTCCATTACACTAGATGGTTCATCTATTACGGTAGATGGTTCCTTTATTACAGTAGATGTACAAGAAACATCAGATTCTTGAGTGTTGCTTGTTTCACAGAATACAAATGACTCTGGAAGTTGTTTTTTGTTGGATGTCTGATAAAAAAAAATGAAATATGCATTACGATCCATATAACTTAGGCTAAAAAACCAGGCTGTTATTTAACAATCATTAAAATACACACTTACCGAAAATATTGTAGGTACAGAGTTCTCATGTAACCTAATAACATCAAGTGTTCTGTTAAAACATTTTTCTTCAAAGTGAAGTGAACACATAAGCCAGTCTTTACTTCGAGAACAAATTTTTTCGTCACCGATAGAGTCCAACCATTTTTTCTTCAATCTTTCATTTTTGGGAAACCTATAAATAATTAGTATTTTTTTATCCATACATCATTTGGTAACAGTTTCAGTGTAACGAAGGACTAGTATCGTGAACTATTACAGCAACGGTACAACACTATTATTATTGTAAACAAACGAACGAAAATAAGAAATGAAAAATATTGTCTGTAGGACGGAAATAAACCCAAATATTAATACTCTAACAATGAAAACAAGGTCACATAGCGATTTCTTTACCGAAATTGTTCTATTTCATGTAGTTTTTCATGAAAACCTGTTACTAACCTGTACAAAGTCAATTCAGGCTGATTTTTCTTTTTTCTGGCATGACAAGACACAATGGAACATCCAGGCATGTTGAATTACTGTTTCTTAATGGTAACACGCACTTTTAAAAGAAAACACTCCGTAATTTACTCAAAAATCTAAATTCAACAAAAAGTAAACAACTGTTTGACAGCAGAACTACCACGAAACTTGGCACATAAAATGGCGAAATGGGCACGTTTCTGTAACTGCGGGAAATATTCCAACAAAATATTCCATTTTGAGCAACAACCGAAATATTGTTGTCTCTTTTGTCAAATATGATTACCGCATTAGAAAGAAAGAGACAAACCAATATTTCACTCTCTGTCTCATGTTTGACTCATATTTGTATAAGCAAAATGTATGTATAGAACATCGGGGCATCTCCATATAACTTCATCTCAATGACATGGCAGCATTTGAATTTTGACTTGACACTCTTGACAGACAGAAGACAGAAGCTGTCATTGCTGTCAAAATAGTCTGCATTTCTTGATGAAAAATGGTGTCTTGGAGTGGTCTGGGCCGCTCTGTCGGCATAAACTTATTTAAAAATCACGCTAAGTCACTAAATAATGTCCAAAATGTAACCTTTACAACAAGCAAGACCTTATTGGATGCCCATGGACACAAAACTTTCGTGCTGCAGCCCTCCAGGTAACTATCGTTTTCAGTGATTACCTAACCAACTTTTTCTGTCACTGTTTGTTATTTTTCTACTATTTTATGTTTATTTAAAAGTACATGTTAAAAAATACCTAAATTAGAATGTTTTATTATGTTTATAATTTGTTTTGTTGTTGGCAATTTGGTTCCTAACCTAAACTCTTGGTTGGCAGATGGCAATGGCACAAATTCAAGGATATGTTCCACTTCTATACCATGTTGGGCCTGATACCCGTTGGTGGCATCATCTTCTTTACCAATGTGTTCATTGGACCAGCCCAGTTGACTCCTATCCCTGAGGGCTATGAGCCTAAACATTGGGAGTACCACCGCCACCCAATTACGAGATTTATTGCCCAGTACATTCATCATAGTCCACAACAGGTATGTTGATTCATAATCTGTATCCTATGTACTATCTATGCTAATATTATAAAGTTGAAGAGATTCTTTCGTTGAATGCGATAATCTCAAGACCTACTGGTTCAAATTGAATAAATCGTTTTGTGTTTAATAGTCCACTTATCGAGGAAGGCTATAGGCTATAGATTATCATGCTGAGACCAAACGGAGCCGAGCAGTGGCTGTGAAACTGCCGGAACAGCTAGTAATGTACATACACTTATTATTTTATCACCAAAACAGGTATTTAGATTATATGCATTGACATATTATTATTTGACATTCAATTATCAGATATTTGATTTTTATCCTTTAGGAATATACATTTATGAAATGGACATTTCTGTGTTTTACTAGTTTTTGCTCATGGCTGTGGGGAGGTCTGAAATTGTCCAAGCTGAAGCACCAATCAAGTATATAATTGAAGTATGACAGGCAAAATATAGACTAGAGTTTGTGGCATCAATGACTGAAACAATTTATCAGCTAGGAAAAAGGAAATTTCCGAAGGCTGCACATGCTGCCTTCGGCAACCACACACATGCCGTAGCAGGCATAGGAAAATCAGGTTGTCATCTATTTTGTGACTATCTGCATCAGCTAGGCTGCCTATAAACCTAATAGTTAAATTAAGCAGCATTAAATTTAGCTCCGTTAATGAGTAGGTACACACCTAGTGATGCGCTATTATCAGTTTTTCACAACCAGTACAGACATAATCCCATTAAGTTTCTATTTTTTTTTGTTTACTGTTTAATATTGTCTTGTTGATTTCTCTATGCAATACAGTGTAATTCTTACTATCATTGTGCCGCTTGAGTGTAGTTTAAAGTTTTTATGTCATGTGTAGAAGTTTGAAGTCAACCCTTTTACAATTTCAGTACCAACTTTGCTGAAATAAAATGATGATGGCAGAGTATGCCATTTCAGTTCAACCTCTTTGATATTTACAGGTTGATGTAAAACATGTAGGATTGTTGTTAATTCTGCTGAACTGAAACGAAACTATAGCTTGCTCAAGCAATCAATACTTTTATAAAGCCTACTAGCCTGTGATTTCATTCCTGCTGCTCGGCTCCTTTAAGTCGTAGCGTTATGTTATATAGCCTTCCTCCGTAAATATATTATCCAACACAATTTTTTTTTAATTCAAATAAGTAGTTCCTGAGATTAGTGCGTTCAACCAAACAGAAAAACAAACTCTTCAGCTTCATATTCATGGTTTCTGCACATACTTACAGAGATTGTCTGTGATATTGTTCCAAACTAAAGTATTGTCAAAACTTTTTTCAAATGCATGGTAGTATATTGTTTAGTTCTGCCGAAAAATATTGATACACCCATCTAAATATCTTGTTATGAACTAAGAAAAAAAAAACAAATGTGAATGACGTAGTCGATCGCTCAGCCACTGCGGCTGAGCGATCGACTGCTGCCCAGGGTGTTGGGTTCATTCGCCGTCATACCGAACAAACATTTGAATGATCGGCAAGTAGATGTTTAGGCTCTGGTTGTTTGTATATGTGAGTTTCTATGTTTGTAAACGCACCAAGGACAAGAAAAAAAACGAAATTTAAAAAAAAATGCTTGGATTTAAATAAATTTTATTAATTGAGATATTGTCTGTAACAGGACTATGAGAAATTCATGCACTGGCTTGACGAAGAGAGACAGAAGCAAAAACTTCGTGAATTGGAGAAACAGGTTGTGAAGAAGATGAGTGAGCGCAAGGACTACCAGGCTTACTACTACAAACCTATGATCAACAAGTACCTCCGTATTAACAAGAAGACCGGAGAAGAAATCTATGACCGTGTTGGAGATGATTACAAAGATTAAGCACTGCCTCAACTATAATGTTGATCATAGAATTTATTTAGTTATCAAGTGAATTGTTATCATATTCAGTGTAGATAAAATAAATCATTAATTGTTTCTTTACAATTTTATTTAAACAATTCAATTTATTACTTCTGGCAACCCAGTAGTACTAAAGTCTAGGCCAGGTTTTTTAAGTACTTTAGTTGTTATATTTATTTACTTGCAACTCTTTTTGTTGAACCCATGAATGTCTTTGTAATATTAGTTGAGCTGTAATGTACTGAAGATATTGGGTATAAATAAAACAGTAAGGCTTATGGTAACATTGTTATTTATTTTACATTTTACGGAAATTTCTAACGATTGACAATAATAAATTCCGACTCATGGAACCCTTACAAAATTAATGTCAACACTTAACTAGCAGTATGCTAAATGCCTGATATGATGCTACTTATTTAACTTTAATTCAGTTATTAATATCATTGTTACTGTGGTCATATGGATTCTGTAGAAATAGGAAAGATTTATTTCTATTGAGGAAAATTATTTTAGGTATCCGAGTAGATGGGATTAGATTTAGAATCATTCAGGAGAGCATAGAATAGTGTAGGAAAATAATATTAGCATTTAATTATTACATTTTTAATCTCAGTGTTGGAACAGTAACGCAATCTGAAATTAGTTGGTAATCAATCTAATATAAGCTTCATCTACGGACAAACTAAGAACGACGAAAACTACATAATAAATAAATTCTTCGGCGGTGCTGTATGCACGAAGCTCTTAACTATACTGTTACACAATTAAATTACAAAACGATATGATTTCATTATCCCGTTCTTTCAGTCTTCGCAGTTTGTAGAGTTCCAACTATGACCCAACAACTATGTACTTAGATTGCTTCTCATAATAACATTTTTCGACTTTAAAAATATTTACAACATTCCTAAGTTAAATAACAATTTCGATTTGAAATTGCAACTAAGCTACATAATTATAACAAAATTGTAAAAATCAGTATCAAAGCGTAAACACAATCATCATATCCGATCGAAGTAAAAAAATAAAATATAAACTAACAGTATCTAATTTACCGTAATTAATATGGACTACAATAGACTGTTAGATATACGCTATTTAAAATTGTTTTTACGATTTCTCAATGATAACAATTTTCAAATCTAAAATTTAAGACGGCTACGAGTTTCTACAATGTAAAATTTAAACGTTTTAATTCTATTTGCTTTTTTCTTTCTCGGCTTGCGCGGCGAGCTTTGCTTCCTTTTTGGCTTTTTTCTTTTCCTCCTTCGCTTTTAGTTTGGCCTGTTTTTCTTCTTCCTTAGCTAATAGCTTAGCTTGTCTTTCCTCTTCCTTCGCTTGAAGCTTAGCTTCTTTCTTCGCCTCCTTCTCCGCCTTAAGTCTCAACTTTTCTTCTTTCTTTTTCTCTGCCATTTCGTTTTTTCTATTGTCACTACTTTCATCTTTTTTGCTTTTGTCTTCCTGTTTTGTATTTTCATCATCTTTTTTCTTTTTATCTTCTTTTTTAGCTTTCGATTTGGGGTTATCTTTTTTCCGTTCAGTCTCTTTGCTGTGATCTCTGGAACTGGGCGGGTCGTCTTTATTTGAAGGTTTTAGTGGCCGGAAGAAGTGTTGTTTGTCTTTTTGTGGTGACGTTTCTAATTGTGTTACAATTTTTTGGGCACACCTGTAAACAATAATAGGATTCAGTTATAATATTTTCTCGTCTCCATAATACATTATAATTAATTATGACGAACAGATAGAGCAGACATTTCTCATTTTGGCACTCTTCTCTTCATTCAGAACCTTTACTTTATCAAGAATCCCAGTATAATCACGTTAATGAAGTTTTGCCATCATTCCAAGTATGAATTTACATCTGACATCCCTTTTTCAACCAATAAAAGAATCTCTGTGTTAGTGTAATTTTTCGATATTGGCAAGCCTACCTTATTCTAGTAGAGGCCGAGGCAGCCGCGGCACTCTCTCTTCGTCCCTCGCGGAATTCCCTCTGGAACTCTCTGATGGGCGGTAATCGGCCTGAGGGCTCCCCTGCTGCCGGGCCTCCAGTGTAGCTATGGACTTGATAATCTTGTAACCGGGCCTGTGAAAAAAAAGAAGATAAAGTTGATAAATGAGGCGTTAGAAAAATATCTGGAATTGTTCTGGTTGAAGTATTTTCAAGGAGATAGTGCATTTCCTTCTCTTACACGTGCCTACCCCCTTGGGAAGCCCAATGTGCTTGAGTTATTTGTACTGGTCAACGGTTTTAACTTCCTGCTTATGCACGCCAGGGTTCCTCTCCTGGGAGCTGAATAATGCAGTATCTATTCCTAACTTGATTTTCTAAGTTAAGGTTGGTAAGTCGTCTTTAAGTTGGGATCTTCGAAGTTTCTGTTTTGTGGCATTTTGTTCCTGGTTTACCTACATCCGTAAAGTTTTCACCACTATTTGAAACTAACAGCCTGCATACTTCAGAAGCTCAGGGTGGCTATAATTTGTAGCGTCAGAGATTAGTAGTTCACCCATATGTTTGTTGGTTTAGATGGGGGCCTTAGACTTTTTCATACCTGTATGAATTGACCGTAGAGGTGTTTTATTCTTAAGTCATGTGAGTTCTAATATCTGATAACACATTGATCTAATTTTAATCTACCTAAAATAATCTTATAACCTTGTCACGACTTGTTTCTTAGACTTAAGCCTCCTGCAGACTATAAAAATTTTCGCCTTCTCATAAGGGCATGGAACGTGTGAACAGCACCATAAATATTAGTTCCCTTTTTCCCCTTATCCTATGAGTGTCGCTTCAGTATTTACATAGTATTTACATTTATATACAAATCACTAATGACCAATTTAATTTTTTGATAGACTTTGCATTCCCTGGTTTGGCTTCTTTACATAGAGTTAGTTTTAATAAAAACATGAAATAATAATATAAATATCTCAAGGGGGTCATTAGTGGCAATCTATGAAACTAGGGTCCATGTCTGTAATCTATGGTCTTGAAGAACTGTCATCTGTCAAATAAAAATAAAACCGTCTTCACGTGTGTGTCGTACAGAAAAGTTATTTTAATTTAAAACCTCGTAAATCCACACGATATTTCAAAACAGACACACGCGATTAATCGCGCTGCGACAACGAGCCAAGCTAATTATCACTCTAAATGTACTGCGAATGGACCGCGACATGTCGCCCCGCGCGATTAATCGCGTGTGTCTGCAGGAGGCTTTATCGTAAAGCTTATTTTCAAGTTCGATTTTGCAGTTTACTGTACTTATCCATAATTTTTTTTCGTACTACAACTCTGCTCATTCGCACAGTTTAATAGGAAGGCATTCTTATATGAACAGGCGCGGGGGTCATTAGCCCTTTACGTTCCAGGGTCACGGTATTGGAATGAGTCCCGCGACCATTCGCTAAGAGCTAGGGAATACTGAGTGCATCTCTGTTTGCGCACACACTTGTGCACTACCTATAATATCTCCTGTTTCAATGGCTCCACTAAGATTAGCCGCCATGATCGAATCTGGAGGAGTATAACTACCTTCATACTATGATGCTGCGACCGTCTCAGTGAGTTGGAGGCAGGTTGCCTCGCGCGTGGTGGCACGGACGCCCTAGGTACTGCGCCCAGACACGCGCCTCCGCACTTCGCGCCGCCACATAGCTTCGTCGAACAGCTGCTCGGGACGTTGCCTCCGCTGTTTGATGACACGGAAGATACTCCTGGAATCAATTGGATTAGTACCGTAGAATTAGCTGATATCTTTTGTTGCTAAAGGATTTTTGTTAAGGGTACCTTCTGTAAAGAAACCATGCCTAGTTTGAATGAAGGGAAGCTTGAAGGGATAGTTTCCATAGCACAGCTGTTGTTTGTGATTTGAATGACTTCCATGTGACGACGAATAACATAATAAGTATGACGGCGATGGCATGTGTAGCGGACATATTATTGTAATCCAGTCGTCAACATAAAGACGATTAGCAACTTCTATAGAGGGATGGAAGAACTGGGGTGATCTGCATCAATAAAAAAACCTACAATGATTGTCGGACAGAAAGCCCCCTAGACAACACCCTTCTGGTTGAAGGTATCTTCTTTTTCATTGGAGTATCGAGGAACACAACCTGTTCCTAATATTACCTATACTCAAATATGTAACAATAGCAAAGTTTCTCAGGTAGGTGCGGATAACCACTGTTTTGAGGAATTTAAGTTCGTTGTTTCCCTGGCTCGTTTCTGGTAGCGTAACAATCAGGTCATGCGATCAAAAAAAAATACAGGTCGTAAGATGACTTACCAGAGAGGGAAGACTCGCCACTAGTAACAGAATACAGCGAGGCAGATGCGGGCACGGAGCGAGCGCCCACTGAGTAACTGGACACCGAACCTGGCACCCCCCACGACTTCGCGCTACCGCTTGACACCTGAAATGATAAGGAAGTAAGCTTAAAAGAGTGCCTTTGGAATATCTATTATATTTGGGACTCGTCTGGAGGCAAGTCGACAAAGAATGTTGGTAAAAACTGCTGTTTTGGCGGCCTTGTGGCAAGAAATGCAAGTGTTAAAATGTTAATGATGGTTATTTTTTTATTTGTGGCAACTCTTTCACAAGGGTTCGAGTTGGTGACGGTTGGTTTTGAGTACTATACTAAGTCAAGATGCTTGTGTTTTTCTTAATTAATAAACAATATTTCTCCTATATAAATGATAGTCAACCTCCAAAAGAGTCATGTAGCAACAGACGCCAGCACATTTACCTAGCCCAAACTGATTTAATCATCCCAATCGAACATGACTTCATATTGTACCGTCTAGTTTTGTGATAACGTTGCAAATCGATTAACGTTTGACTGACCCGACTAGAATGATGTGAGACGTTATACCTAACAGTAAAGGTGTAAGCTATAGGGTAATATACTGTTCGGAATTCTTACCTGCCAGCTTTTGCTGGTAACAAGCCTCGATGCCTGCCTTAGTCGCAGGATCTTGGCTCGACAAATGACGCACCGGAGCGGCAGCAGACGCTGGCTCACTGCCATCTGGATGGTCTTCACGAAGCAGCGCCGGCAGACCACCCTGTGCCCGCACGGCGACGTCTGCATCGTCGCCTTCGCGTTCACACATATTACACACTGGAAAAGGTGAAGTGCAGATGTTAGATAGTGGTTTTAGTTTAACACTGGCAATAAATAGGATCGGGAGCGCCCCTGGTTGGAGGCCTTCAGAAAAGTCCGGTTAAGCGGTTCACAACCTCCTCTAGGTTGACCTGCGAGATGCCATTAATAAAAAAAAATGTGGTCGTATCCCCGTCCTGTTCCCAATAGATTTTCAACTCTATACTCGAAGCATAAAGTTGTAAAGAGTGATGGGTATTAATGTTGATGGATGGAAAGGAAATTCAAATTCATTTTTAAATATTCAAAAAGAAAAAGAAGGCCAATGGAAAGACGGATGGATTGTGTGAGGAATGGTATGAACGTAAAAGGAGTAATTGGATGATGATTTAACGTCAGTATGACAGGGGACAAATGGGAGAGGAACTTGCGCCAACCCCAAGTAACCTGGGATAAGGGCAAAATGCGCATAAAGTTTAAAATCCACTGATAAACACAGGCTGCGGTTTCGACACCGTGTTCTCGCTGCGTCTTTTAGTGAAGAGCACTGCTGTTCAGCCTCTACATTGAACACCTAGGGTCAAAAGCTTTCAAGCAAAGAGGTTGAATAGGGGTTGAAAGTTTGTATAAATCTTCTTAGGTTTTGGACGGATCGGGCTGAAATTTTGCATACAGGTAGATGTTATGTCGTAGGCATCCGCTAAGAAAAGATTTTGATCAATTATATCCCCAAAGGGATAAAATAGAGGATGAAATTTTGTATGAAACTTTGTCAATTTTAAACCGATTGGGCTGAGACTTTGCATGCATACAGCTACTATGACGTAGACATTCCCTAAGAAAGCTTTTTGATAAATTCCACCCCTAAGGGGATAAATAGGGGATGAAAGGTTGTAAAAATCTATTTAGATTTGAACGGATCGGGCTGAGATTTGGCATGCAGGTAGATGATGTTATGACGTAGGCATCTGCTAAGAAAGAATTTTGAATAATTCTACACCCAAGGGGATAAAATAGGGGATGAAAGTTTGTATGAAACTTTGTCAATTTTAAACCGATCGGGCTGAGCCTTTGCATGCACAAAGCTACTATGATGTAGGCATACCCTAAGAAAGGTTTTTGATAAATTCCATCCCTAAGGGGATAAATAGGGGATGAAAGTTTGTAAAAATCTATTTAGATTTGAACGGATCGGGCTGAAATTTGGCATGCAGGTAGATGATGTTATGACGTAGGCATCTGCTAAGAAAGGATTTTGAATAATTCTACCCCCAAGGGGATAAAATAGGGGATGAAAGTTTTTATGAAACTTTGTCAATTTAAAACCGATCGGGCTGAGACTTTGCATGCACAAAGCTACTGTGACGTACACATACCCTAAGAAAGGATTTTGATAAATTCCACCCTTAAGGGGATAAAATAGGGGTTGAAAGTTTGTATAAATCTTCTTAGGTTTTGGACGGATCGGGCTGAAATTTGGCATACAGGTAGATGTTATGACGTAGACATCCGCTCAAAAAGAATTTCGATCAATTCTACCCCCAAGGTTATAAAATAGGGGATGAAAGTTTGTATGAAACTTTGTCAATTTTAAACTGATCGGGCTGAGACTTTGCATGCATAAAGCTACTATGACGTAGGCATCCCCAAAGAATGGATTTTGATACATTCTACCCCTAAGGGGATGAAAGTTTGTATAAATCTTCTTAGATCTTCGACTGATTACGCGAGCGAAGCCGCGGGCAAAAGCTAGTTTTTAATATATTTCAAAAATTATTGAGCGGCTTGATTCAGCCCGTGTTAAAAGGAGTATTTGAGGTTAGCTCTCACAGTAAAACCTCTACAGTACCATAATGATTTTTTACTTTTACAGGAAGAGCTTAGAAAAACAAGCCAATTAGTTGAGTAGGTCTGCTCTAGATAAGCACGTATCAATTAGACTGATTTAAGCCATTTACAGCTAACAGTTGTTGTTTAGGTTTAGGTCAACCTCGTTTAAGTTTCCCAGAACTTAAAATATTTATGTAGGAGTTTTGTTAGTCGTACCTTCAGAATACCTATCACTCACTTATCTATTCGAATTGGGTTAAATCGACCTCTAGAATTTCATGTCAAGTCCTAGAGCTTATACAAAATGATAATTAAGTATTAAAAATAATTAATTTCATAAAATAAATGGCCAGGGTTTTGGGCACTTATCCCGTTGACTAATTCATCAAGAAGATGAATTTCTTGACGCCCCGTGAGTACTTATTATTCCTCTTAATTAATTGTAAATTATTATTTACATTAATTTCTTAGTTTGTACATTTCATTTTTATCATTTATTCATTATTGAATCTTACTGATATTTTTAAATTATTGGGATATATTACTAAGTTATTATTATTATACGGTCTTTCTACGGATCTAGTATTTAATTAAATCTTTACTGGCTGAAAATAATTATAATTAAGTTACGCAATTAGATAAGTTAGTAATGGCCCAAAAGCCTTGATAATCGCCAAGGTCGATCGTCAGCTGTTTGCGCCGGAATTAATGTTGTTTACCGCTCTTAGCTTTCACTTGTTTCCGATTACATTGTCTAGACTAGATTAGCTATTTATTCTAGTTTAGTGGCGAATTAACAATCTTTCAAATATACAGGGTGAATTCTCCAATTGGGAGTGGATGGCTATATGTAGGTAATTGAAACTATGCGGTAGGTATATTGAAAAATACTAAAAGGAGTCGACCGAGTCCGATTTAGACAAAAATTAAATCTGCATCGTTGGATTTTAGAAAAATCAATAATCCTGGCCAGGATAACCGTCGATCAGCGGTTTCGATAACCGCTGATTTTGGAAAAAATCACATCCTGTATTATTATACCATTCGATGTTAGTGTCACTAATTGAATTCATTTTTTTTAATGAGAAATAATAAAAGGCTTTTTTATTAGGGTTCCGTAGCCAAATGGCAAAAACGGAACCCTTATAGATTCGTCATGTCTGTCTGTCTGTCTGTCCGTCCGTATGTCACAGCCACTTTTCTTCGAAAGTATGAGAGCTATCCTGTTGAAACTTGGTAAGTAGAGGTATTATGTGAACCGCATTAGGATTTTCCCAAAATTAAAAAATAAACAAATTTTGGGGGTACCCCCCATACTTAGAAATGAAACTCAATTTTTTTTTTCACCAAACCCATACGTGGTGTGGGGTATCTGTGGTTAGGTCTTTAAAAATTATATTGAGGTTCCTAATATCATTTTTCTCTAGATTGAACAGTTTGCGCGAGAGACACTTCCAAAGTGGTAAAATGTGTGTCCCCCCCCCTGTAACTTCTAAAATAAGAGAATGATAAAACTAAAAAAATTGGATAATGTAGACCTCATCAAAAAATTCCAACGAAAATTGGTTTGGATGAGATACCGTCAGCAGTTTTTGAGATATAGTACATTTTCAAAAACCGCAAATATAACTTTGCCGTTCATACAAACATTATGAGAAACAAAGTTATTTTTATTGTTCGTGTATATTACTTACTAATCTCAATATAATTATATCCCTAATCTATGCTTGCTACGGAACCCTTCAAGGGCGAGTCCAACTCGCACTTGGCCGGTTTATTTATTTATTATTATTATTTATAGTGTCACTAATAAGGATCAAATCCTGGGAAGTAATGATATAGGTATACGGAAAACTTACAACACGATGTTTAGCTCGTATTCGTGGATAAAACATGACTTGGGTTAGGAACGTAGGATGTTTTCTATCCCAGTAATATTTTTCCGTGGGATGTTTTATGTCCTTCACAGTCACGGGCAAAATTTGTCTTTACATTACTAGAATTTAATTATTTATTAAAATCAGACTCATCCCTTTGAGCTAAAAAAATGCCAATTTCTGCATTTAATAAATATAAAAATAAACGAAATACAACAACGCTGGAAAAAACACAATATTGCAGGTCGAAGTAATCCAGAGTGGCGCATTGCGATATACCCACAGTGAACCTACGTGTATCCGGGAAGTAAAGTAAACAAAAATATGAACCGCCACGGAAAAACCGACGCTATGGCATTAATAAAAGTTAATGAAACCCGAAAATGTTGCTAATTCAGGTTTAATCTTGCTGTATTAATGAACACTTTTTTTCCAAAGGAATGAAAAAGTTGTTTAAGCGTATTTCTTTTGTTTTTTTTTTGAGAATATTCTTTCATCTTATCTAGTAAGCTTCGACTCATGCATAATATAGTTAAACAATTATGGACGCTATGCTAAACCGTGTAAGGTAGCTCAGACAAAGATCATTGTACCTAAGCATTTGTTTAGGTAGTAAAATCATCAAATGAGTCTTTCTACCCCGGGTGGAGTGAGAGAGACTGTCAGTATCCATCGTGTTCCTTCGGTTGACCCTTTTGCGTTCCAGGGCCACGATATGATGTTACCCCGTCCTGGGGTCTCGTCAGTTTGCTGACGCCATTGCGGGGTGCCCGAAACAAAGAGATCGACGTTACGTATTTGTCTGTATGGCGCTTAAAATCTTATGACTCCTTTTATGTTTTTGTTTGTCAAACATTCACAACATGGTTATCTATTTATTTCAGGAGATACACTAGAGGGTCTTAAACGGCCACTTAGCAATATCCCAAATGATTCACCTTCGTGAATGAATAGCCAATGGCGTTGCAGGAAACGCACGAACTTCGTGCCTTTCCAGTGATTTCCAGCAACGTCATTGGCTATTCTTGTAGTATTCATTCACGAAGTGAATCATTTGGAATATTGCTATGTGGCCATTTTAGACCCTCAGCTAAGGCTTGAAAGGACTTGGTATGACAAGTAGAAAGTTAATCTTGACTAAAATGTAAATTAAGACAAGTTAGCAGTTCAGCCTGTCTATGCAGACTAAGTAAGTATAATTCTGTAAGTTTTCGATCTGTACCCTTAGCACGAGTTTTCAGTATTTGAGACGTAAAGTAAACTGGAACTTTGACAATTTCAAATTGACAATTTTAAAGGAAAAAATTAGTTCCTTCTTCGCACACCAGAGGCGCTGTTCCATTTTTTCATACAAGAAACGCTGTAAATACTGGAAAGACGCTGCAAAGTAAAAGAGTGAAAACTCGTGCTAAGGGTACAGTTGTCGCTAGGTCCAAAGCATAGATAATAAGGTAGGTGCCTAAATAATCAGCTTTTCGTAAATTAATTTCAGAACCACTTTTAACTTAATATTTAATAACAAAGGTAGGTACGATACTTACTTCCTCATCTGGCGAAGAAGCGAGTTCCGGTTCATTTTCTTCCAGCTTATTGAGCAATTTGTCCTGAAACAAGAGAAATGGCCTTTTAAAAAACACGCCTCCTTCATGAAATATGTAAACCGGCCTTAAAACTTTTAACTTCGGTTGATGTGTTTCTTTGAAACGAAAAGAGTATAAAAAACAACTTTGTTTAGGCTCTTGTTTATTTTATAGATTTTCTTTTACCTTGTTTACTTGTAAATTTGCTGTTGGTGTAATTTTTATGAAAAATACTGGTCAAGTGCGAGTCGTACCTACTCGCACCTGAAGAGTTCCGTATAATCTACACTAATATTATGAAGTGGAAAGTTTTTTATTTTTGTGTGTACTGTACAGTGTACAGAAAAAAACTGTACAGTTTGTCCGATTTTTCTCATACACGCATGTAGATATAGAGTTGCAGTTTGAACTGTACCGTCCAATCGTAAAAAATTTTCGTAACGTGTGTAGCAGCCATTACATGTTCAAAGTTCACCAAATTCTACAGCCCTTGAATAAAACTTGGCACCAATTCTCAAAGCCATTAGAAGATACATTAAAATTAATATTCCTTTCGCGCTCGAATGACTCTTACTAATTGCAGCGACCATTTATTTATTTTATATTGTTCGTCGTGCAGCTGAACTTGGTGAAAATTTTACTTAAAGGCCAGCGCACATTGATGATGCTAGCGGACTTTACCTGTGGATATCTTAGACGAATTTAAGGCCTCCAGGTCCCTGGCTTACAAACTTTATTAAAAGCTAAGCAATCACACGCTAATGGGACCCACTTTCGAATCGTTGTTCGCTGTCCATACATTTCGCGCCTGCAGTTGCTAGTTCAACTCGCTTTACGCTAATCGCTAACGGCAGTGCCTTGGCCAGCTATCATTATGTGTAGCACGTTAGTCCATGTGTCAGTCAGCGATATAAATAGTAAATAAATAATTCTTGATGATGATACAATTAATGATTTAATTATGATGGAGAACACATTATTGCATTATGTATTATCCGCTGTTGTACAAAGCTTTTATGATGTGTATAAAGTTTAATAAATAATAAAAAAATATGTTAGGTCTTGTCGTAATGACTTCAGAGTATTACGTTCATGTATTACGTTAGCAGATTTATTTACCTTCCCGTCCCACTTGTCAGCAAAAGTAAGCAAAGCTCTTACCTCTTACCCCCTCCCCCCATGCTTACGTAAACATTTTTCGCGGGAATCCCCGAAAATGCGTTTCGTTTTCAAGCAGACAATGTGAGGGTTGCCATTCGTGTAAAAAAGTAAATGACTACCGATGACGTAATCATCAACTAGAATTCCCTACCCCCATGTCATCCAAAATAAGCAAAGCAAAGCTCCCCCTACCCCCCATAGTGCTTACGTAATACTTGAAATTTTACTTATTTATAAAAGCATGTTGAATGAGTAACAAACATCCATCCAAAGATACATAGGTACATAAAATCACGACCATAGTCGCCAAAGCTTTAGGCAGAGGTGTGTGTAATAGTATAGTATTCACACTTCGCTTTTTTTTGTATAAGTTCCATATAATTGATACGAGCGAGATGGGGCACGGCAATTTTTTTTTTTTTTTTTTTTTTTCGTGGTAAAATCATCAAATGAGTCCTCCCACCCCGGGCAGGGCGGGAGGGACTGTCAGACTTGTACTGACTAAAATCCACGGTGTCCTTCAATAGCCCGTTATGTCCCGGGGTCACGGTAATGAGATAAGTCCCGCAACCCCGGCAGGCTTTGGCCCTCTAGAGGGGGGCCCCGTCATCATGCTGACACTCCTTGAGGCGCGCGTGGAACACAACGCGCCGTCGACCCGGGCATGGTCCATGGTCGGGTGGCGAGTTGCCCTTTACTCGCCGCCCGCATGCCCGCGCCTACGGTGGCCGGAAATCGTCCCGCGACGTCCGACGCCGTGGGCGTCTACCACTGCGGCTGGGGCGGAGGGAGGACGCTGTCCTCTCTCTCTCGCGGCTCGCCTCCTCCTTCACGAGCATAACTGCTTCGCAGAAGGAGGCGACCGCTTCCCACTCCGTCTCGCCCCGCAGCATGGCCTCGACCAATGCCGGGCGCGAGAGGTCTCCGCCTATCGCCGCCGAGAGGACACGGCGGTGCTCTGCCCAAGCGGGGCAGTCCTGCACCGTATGCTCCACCGTGTCCTCCGGGCGATCTTCGCAGTGGTGACACCCGGGCGTCTCTTCCCTCCTTATCAGACACAGGAACCTCCCGAAACTTCCGTGTCCGGTGAGGACCTGCGTCATGCGGTAAGTCAGGACGCCGTGACGTCTTTCCAGCCACTCCTCAAAGAGGGGTCTTACCGCCGCGATTGCGGCGTGCCCGTGGGGCACGGCAATGAAATAAAAGATAAAAATTCTTAAACTACTAAATGATTACCTACTGTCTAAATGCCTGTCTAAACGCCAAATGCCCTTTTGCAGTTGAAAGTTTTTTTATACAAGTGTTAAACAGAAGACGGTTTTTTAGCTTTCAGCTGTGCTGTAGCATAATACAACGAAGCATCTTTAATGAAACCACCGCGCTCCGTCAGCTCACCCACAATGGATCTAACCACAGTAACCACGGTTTAATTAACTCCTCGGTAGATCGCTTACGGGATACATGCTCAACTGAATAACAACATAATTATAATGTAGCTAGCTGATGCACCAGCGAGAGGAGAATATTGGCGGTGTGGAGTTTGGTAAAATTAAATGGCAGATTGTAAGATTGGTGTGTATTAGATCGGCCACTCATCCAATGATATACCTGGGTAAACGCGGCTTAACATTATTAAGGAATTGCGGTTCTTGGTTTCATTCCAAATAACATATACCTAACCAGTTGGTTGAACGAGCTCTGCTCGCAACTAGAGGAAAAAAACCAGCAAAAATATGGAAGAAAACCTCAGAACCCTACTGACTAAACGAAAAAGAAATTAAAAACCCTGTTGATATCTAGGGCTTGAACCCGCGGTCATCTGCATAGAAGTCAACGTCAAAAATAAATCAGCAACCGAGATGCCAGTTTCAGGCGACGAAATTGTGATTCATTCATATTGTGCGTGTAAATTTTTATGCGTGAAAATAGTAGAAAACATTTTTTTCGGACTTGGGGCCAACTAGATCAAATTCTCGCTCCTGTTATCCACAATCGTTAGAGCCAATACCTATCGAGAACCGGAAAATCTACTATTATAAAAATAAGTCGGGTTTTCCTCCCTGACGCTATAACTCCAGAACGCACGAACCGATTTCCACGGTTTTGCATTCGTTGGAAAGGTCTCGGGCTCCGTGAGGTTTATAGCTAAGAAAAATCAGGAGGGGGGGGGGGGGGCGAGCGAAGCCGCTGGGAAAAGCTAGTATACTTATACAAATATTGCTCATTTGATACCAGATAGGATAGGATAGGATTTTTTACTGAGCAGAATACAGCTACAATTTCCTACGCATAGTTTAGACTCTAAATTATAGGAAAATGTTAAAGTGTAAGTCTAAACTTAAGAATATAAACTTTAATTAAATCATTATCTCATTATGACGGGGCACCCCTCTAGAGGGCCAAAGCCTGCCGGGGTCGCGGGACTTATACCATTACCGTGACCCAGGAACGTAAAGGGCTAATGAAGGACACCGTGGATTTTAGTCAGTACAAGTCTGACAGTAGGGTGGGAGGACTCATTTGATGATTTTACCACGCTAAAAAAAGTCATTATCTCATTACCTACCACACTGCCTGTCGGACATAGGATTGAGACAATTATAGCGTTGTATTCTGTAATAATGTCATCACTAATAGGTATGATACAAGCTTCCCAGGTAGTCATTTAATATGTAAATGAATAAGACATGTCTTGACTGTTGTTTATCTATATGACGTATTTTTATTCTTGTCACAGGTTTATTATGTATAGGTATACAGTAGAATACAATAAAATTAATTGCTGTAACAGGTGGTTAAAGAATAAACTAACTACTTATCATGGTTTTTTTTTTTTTTGTTGAGACAGGAGTGGGAAATCCCACGGAAATCCCCACGGACACCTCGGCTGTCTCACCGTCTCACGGAGATGTGAGACAGTCGAGGTAGTGCGGGACTCGAACCCACTAAAACCCACTCCTGCCCTGCCAGTGTCCCTCTGTCGTAGGCAGAGACCTTAATTTAAAATTTTTGTTTGGAGCGCCTTGAGGCGGTCGGAGAGACCACATTCAGTACTGTCGGTCAGATGCGTCACGGTTGCAGGACTGTCTAAACAGGTAACTGTGATCCTGGAACGTAAAGGGCTATTGAAAGAACACCGTGGTTTTTAGTCAGTGCGAGTTTTATCGTTCGCTTCCGCTCGGACCCAGGGGACTACTCATTTGATGAATTATGATTTTGATTATCATCATCATCAGCCTATAAATGTTCCCACTGCTGGGACACAGGCTTCCTCTCTGTTAGAGGGAGTGGGCCATAATCCAACACGCGGGCTCCGTGCGGGTTGGTAGATGTCACATGTCTTCGAATTTGATGGCAAACATGCCTTTTCCTCACGATGTTTTCCTTCACCGTATTGAGAGCAGTGGTGGTGAAATAAATTACACAAAGTAATGCGCCAGGCTGGGCTCGAACCCATACGACCTACAATTCGTAAGTCCGGGCTAATGATCTGGGCCACCACTGCTGATTTTGATGACTAAAGACAATTTATATAAACCATAAACAACCTAGCTGACAAGTAATTATCTATGTTGCCTATTATAAAATACCCTAAGGCAGTAAGTAATATTCTGTTTTGCTGTCTTGCAAAAAACCGCACCCATTTACTGCGGTCGTCCCTCCCTCAATTGCTAGGGAACTCACTTCCTGCTTTAATGATGTTCTGCAAGAAAATAAAAAATTAAGAAAATATCTTCTGTTTTACTTGGCAACAATAATTAATTTTGAGGCACGGTTGGTGCTGTAGCTGATGTTCGATTCCTACACGTATGCTCTAACTGTGGGTCGGTCTGAGTGTTTGTGCATGTGAGTTTAACTGTCGTACCACAAAAACTTTTAAACGTTTCTTGAACACTTGTCTAAAAAAATGTCAGATTATGTCGTTGAAATAAGGTCCGTTTTGCAGTCACACTTTTTAACCGACTTCAAAAAAAGGAGGAGGTTCTCAATTCGTCGGAATCTTTTTTTTTTTTTTTTTTTTATGTATGTTCCCCGATTTCTCGAAGACGCCTGGACCGATTTGGAAATTTTTTCTTTTGTTTGAAAGGGTATACTTTCCAATTGGTCCCATGATCATCAGGTCAGGATCTGATGATGGAATCCCAGGGAAATCGAGGGCAACCTTCAAATTTTATAGGCACATAGTACCATTTTCATATATTTTCTAAAGCTGTTCAAGTATTTGCATCTGATAATCATCATCTCAGGTGGATGAGCTGATGATGGAAGGTACAACTCCTCAACGGCTTGGAGAAGGCATCGACTGATTTAGTTTGTGTTCGCATATCTCTGGAACTACAAGTCCGATTTAAGTAATTATTTTTTTGTTGTACTAAGTATTGTTTAACTTACGGAATACTGCAAGTTTCATCAAAATCGGTTCAGTAGTTTTTGAGATAGGGAATTTTATTAGCTTATTGTGCACTTGAGAGATAATGATTTATTTGACAAGAATTTGAGTTGAATATTTAAACTAAAAAGAGTAAAATAAAAAACTTTTTAAAAAAAAATGTAACCGCCTTCAAAAACAACCACAAAAAAGGGTAATATAACCTACAAAATAACTTTTCTTTCAGAAGTCGGTGGCAAAAAAACAATGAAATGAAAAAAAAACAAAGGCACCGACTTCTGAAAGAAAAGTTATTTTGTAGGTTATTTTACCCTTTTTTGTAGTTGTTTTTGAAGGCGGTTACATTTTTTTTAAAAAAGTTTTTTTTTAGACAAGCGTTCAACGGGTATTTATCTTTTTGTGGTAAGGCGGCAAATGTCTGTAAACGCACCCACGATACGCCACGACACAGGAGAAGTCCATCGTGTTGAGGTAAGTTTTCTTATAGAAAAATATCTTACTTATACCATTTAAAATTACAAACATTTTTTTTGTTTAAGTGCGACTGTTTTATGTTACCTTGAGATAAAAAAAAATATGATGTATAGAAATAACTTTTTATAAGATAGATATCACTTTTTACTTAACTCATACACAAAGAGCTTATCCACTTGCCTAATCTACTAAGTTTAGCAACTTGTTAAAATTGCAATCGCACTTATCTACTATTCAAGTAATTTTGAAATAAGTACATTTTTATAAGTCTCCTAATTATCTAGACCACATTTATTTATTTAAAATTGATTGTCCATACTTAGTGAAATCAATTCGATCAACTAGATTATTTCGTAGCGTTTTTGTCTTACAGAACCATTTGCGTAATCATGGCTGCCATTGGTATCACCGCGTTCGATTTTTAATATTACAACTAAACAGTTAGCAAATACCTTTCGGCGAAGACAGATCGAATTTTAAAATAAAATAGCAACCTCTTTGCATATCGCTGTGAAAAATAAAAACGTTTTGTCTATTTAAAAATAAAAAACTAAAAAGGTTCGAACTTGAAAAAGGAACGGCTGAACGTAAGATCGCTAATGATCTTCATCTACTTAAAAAAAAACGCACATATATGTGACCGTATTTCCGTGTATTACAACAGTAGCCGGTAAAACCTAATAAGCTCCGGTTCTGTAACGTTAATCGGAAAGTTTCTCGAGTAAAAAGGTTTTTAACGAGTTGCAAAGCATTGTACGGGTTCCATTGTGCCTGTTCCCGTCTCGGCTCTCGCAGCGGGAAAATGCTTCGTTCTGAGATGACGGTTTTCAGCACTGAAGTGTGTTTTTAATCGTTATTGTTGTAAAATTACTGTGCCCGGAATATGGTGGTGAATGCTACATCGTGCCAGCTTGCTTCGTTTTTTATAGGTGAGTGTTTTGTTAATGTTACATGAGTGTATGACTTAATTTTTGTTTGAGTAAAAAATCGGCTGTATCCTAAATATTAATTCAGCAATAAAATATAATTGATGAATATTTTGTTTATGGCCGATTTTAGAGACTTTTCTTTTGTTGTCGAATTCCAAAGATCTCAAACAGTATATTTAGGTACAAAATAGTTTTTAAATCTCTGAATCTGCTAAGCAAATCTCGATCTATAAGAAGACCGAACCAAAACTTACTACGGTACCTAACGTTTCCTGAAAGAATTTTGTGAGCACGTATCCTTTTTTTTACCGGGCGGAATGGGAGGGACTGTCGGACTTGTACTGACTAAAATCCACGGTGCGCCCTTTACATTCCAGGGTCACGGTTACCTGATGACATAGTCCCGCGACCCCGTGAGGAAGTAACCTTTGTACAATTTAATATTAGCTTCATATCGAAGTAAGAACACATTTTTACATACATTTAAAACACACTTAAAAAATCAAGAAGAGAACGGTCTCGAATAAACCTTGAATTTAGTTCTTTTTGTTAAATCTGTGTAATTTATCAATGCACTTGAGATGATTTTGTTTCTGCAACTGGAGAAATCATTTAACTAAATGAGAGGGATTTACAAATGGAATTCAGAGTGCACCGCCGTAGATAGATAGAAAGAATTCTCTTTATTCCATACAAGTATTTACAATATCATAAGGCTGCTTTTCCACCAGAGATGCGCTATGCTACGTTGCTGCGGATGCGTTTGATATCCACCAATCATATTCACTGGTTTACATAGCACAGCACTGGTGGAAAAGGATTCTTGTGACAGCACATCTTCGTAGCGCAGCTACGCATCTTCATAGCGCAGCTACCTTGTGACAGCACATCTTCGTAGCGCAGCTACGCATCTTCATAGCGCAGCTACCTTGTGGCGGCGCATCTTCATAGCGCAGCTACCTTGTGACAGCGCATCTTCGTAGCGCAGCTACCCATCTTCACAGCACAGCTACATAGCGTAGCATCAGTGGAAACGGTCACACAGTTTCGTAGCTCAGCTTTTACATCCTCGCAACACAGCTACATAGCGCATCTCTGGTGGAAAAGCAGCCTTCAGCTGAAGAAACTCTGCTGAAAATTATTATCAAACTAAAAACCTGTTATAAGTGTGTTGTGCACACCTGTATGTGACAAGTTCACTCTAGATTTCAAGTTAAATTGTTACATTATCCGAAAATGTATTAGTGAATAAGTCATTGATGTGCCTATAGGTCCACACAATGGGCGTTCTTATCGCTAATAGCCATGTTGTAGCTTGTGGCGTACAAGTTACCCATTAAATAAAAAAATATAAAATAATTATCATAATTAAAACGAAGTTGTAAACATTATAGTTACATGTTAAGAGAGAAGTAATTCTTTTTGAACTGATTTTTGTAAATGGACAAGTTTTAGCGCGGCTTACTGACCATTTTATAGTCGTTTTGCTTCAATTGTAAAAAGATCGCATTTTACATTCGAAAGGCCATTATAGTAGTTTATGAAACTGGTACATAATGAGGGGTATTATACACGAGTGTGAGTTTAAAAAACGAGCGAAGCGAGTTTTTTAAAAGTATCACACGAGTGTATAATACCTAGTTATGTACAGTTTCATACACTACTTTATCTACTTTCATTGAACACGAATTTATCAAATAAAAGATAAAGATTGACACAATACTTATGGCGCCAAACTTCCCGTTATCACTGTGCATGGGCCACAGCGCGCGCAGCCACAGATAAAAAAAAAATACAGTCGAATTGATAACCTCCTCCTTTTTTGAAGTCGGTTAATTAAATGGATGTATCTATGATCTGTAATCTGTATCGTAATGAAAAAAAATTTTATTATAACATTATTTTGTTAGAGAAATAGTGTCATAATTTAATTTTTTAATTTCATTTCGATATACTGTGTGTAAAGTACGTCATTATAAACTCGTTTTGAGTTTTGTATTTTGAATTTAACGATATGAGAGTAGATAAAACAAATTACAGTTGCTAACATGACGTATTAAACGTCAATTTTCGACAGTTAGAAGTTAAAAAACAAATAACACCTACTAATGAGCTGATAACGAAACAAGGGCATTGACCAATAATTACTTTTAAAGATTACCTAAGTATCTACATCTCAACACGTATGTAAGATAAGATAAGATTTATTTATTAAGATAAGATAAGATTTATTTTCTCACCACAATACATAGTACATAGCAATAACATTTTTGACAAATTATTGTAATTAATACTTAAATCAATAACATTATATTGTGGGGAGACTGGTGCCTAAGCTAGACGGAAAGTCTGTATTTCAGGTCACCAGGTCTCCGCCCCTTAGGTAATGATTACATTTATATAAATTTTGTAAGTGCTCTAAGCATTCATTCGATAACATTAATAAGATTGGTATTGTAATGTAGTTTATTATGAATTCACATTATGTTTAAATCTGTATTCACATAGCATTAATTGTAGGTATAGTAAGTTTTTTTTTTTTTATTTATTTATTTATTTATTATTTAATTCATTTGCTAATTATTATTTATACCATACTAGTGTCAGTATTGTTAGTATTTATGTGTGTGTTCGTGTGTGTATGTGTGTGTGTGTGTGTGTGTGTGTGTGTTAGCATGTGTAGGAAAGTGTGTGATTGAGTGTTGTGTGAATGTGTAGGTAATTCCCAGAGAAGTTGATGTAATTATAGCAGAATATGTAGTAGTAAAATAAATTGAATTAAACCGGTGCAGCAAGCAGTTTCTCTGTATCATCATAGTTCAAGCCTTGGAGCCAACCCATCACTTTCATTTTGCATTTAGACTTAGTAAGATTGAAAATAACAAGTGTCTTGTTGATTTTATTATAAAGATATCGTCCCAAATAGCAAAAGAAGCGTTTCGAGAACATAGTGCAAAGCCTATTTTGACGGCGGTCTACGGGTTCAAATCGTCTTCCACCACGTAGCAGTAAGGGATTATAGGTTAGAAGTCCATGCTGTTTCAGAATAGTATGCAAGACAAACAGCTGACGCACAGTTAGCACTCCGGCTTCCCTGTATAGGAGTACAGTGGGGTATCGAAACGGTAAGAAAGAGGACACCTTCAAAATAGCCCTTTGCGTTCTTTCCAATTGCAAGATTGTATTTTTTGGGGCACCACCCCATGATGTTATACAGTATGTCATTAGTGATTGAGCGAGAGCAAAATATACTGTTTTTTTCAGTCTTTCGTCTGCAACATGTCTTAGAGTTTTAAAGACGTATATTAATTTACGCAGCCTTTTACTAAGGGTGTTAATGTGCTCCTGGAATTTTAAGGTCTCATCTAGTATAACGCCTAAGTACTTTATACTGTTTACTTTTTCAATACGGGAACAGGGACACGTATTGCTGTTAGAGTTTGGACAGAAGTGAGCCACTATGGAATACAACGATGACATTGGAACCGCCTGTTTGACATTTTTTAAGGAAAATGTTATGTATTTGGTTTTGTCTGCATTAAGTGTGAGGACATTATTGTGTAGCCACCTCGCTACAATGTTGAAACCTGTCTGAGCATACGAATACACTTCATGCCATGTTTCACCAGAAAAAAGAAGGACCGTATCGTCAGCAAAAGTTATAATTTTGCCCTTAGGAAGAGTGAGCGTACCCAGTTCGTTAATATATATCAGAAAGAGACTGGGGCCAAGCACACTGCCCTGCGGAACACCGCAAGTGACAGCGCACTCATCGCTGATGATGTCATCAATCTTCACGCACTGGGTACGATCACTCAGATAGTCATGAAAGAGCCTAAGTTGAGTACCTCTAATTCCCATTCTTTCCATCTTCTGTATAAGGATGGGCACAGAAACCGTGTCAAAGGCTTTGGCCAGGTCTAAAAAGACACCCAGGACCTTCCGACCTCCGTCCATGTTTGCAACCACATAGTCTGTGAGATCATGAACAGCATCGGACGTGGACCTACCAGCCCGAAAACCATATTGTGAAGGCGATAACAAGTTAAACTTTTCCAAGTAGTCCACGAGCCGTCTGTTCATGATCCGCTCCAGTATTTTGGATAGGGCCGGAAGTACAGCTATCGGTCTGTAGTTGTTAACACAGTTTCTGTCCCCACTCTTGAATATCGGATGAATGAGCGATTTTTTAAAGACTTTTGGAAATTGACCGGTTGTGAGAGCAAGATTACAAATATATGTCAGTGGCGGCACCAGTATGGCTAAGTGTTTTTTTAGAAGACTATTTGAGATTCTGTCCCATCCCATAGAACAGTCGTTACGTAATGACATAATTAGTTCAGCAACTTCTTTTTCATCCGTAGGTAATAATGTCATAGACTGCGTGGCTACATTGTTCAAAGTATAGGTTGTGTTATTTGTGTTGGTTGACCGAATATTAATTTTATCAGCCAGACTTTTGCCGACGTTGGTAAAGAATTCATTTACTAAGTTAACAGATTTCAGCGGGGTTTCTGCCATTTGTAATAAGTGTGCTGTGTTATCCTTGTTTTTTACTCTATTAGATATGGTATTAATAGCTGACCAGAGTTGTTTTGTATTTTTGCCAGCGTCACTCAATTGTTTTTTCTCAAAAATAGCCTTAGTCTTTCTCAAAAGTTTATTACAATAGTTCCTATATCGTATGAAAGAGATTTTAAGAATTTCATTTTCAGGTGACTGTTTTAATTTCTTATGAAGACTATCTCTATGTCGGACACATCTAAGAAGGCCTGGAGTGAGCCATGGTTTAAGAATCCTTTTCCTATTAGGTATATTAACTTTTTTTGAATTTGACTCAATTACTCCTCTGATAAGGTTGGTCATTAGCTCGGCTGCTGTATGAGGATCCTGAGAATCATAAACTTGCTCGAAACTAAGTTGTTTAAGATCTAGGTCTAGTTTATCGAAATCAATGCGGGTAGTTGTTCTTTTTGTATTTAATTTTGTATTCTTCTTGTTGATGAATAACAAAACAGTATCATGGTCAGTTAATGCAGAATGAGCCACAGAAGTAAAAGCAGGTAAGTTAGTTTTTAGAATAAAGTGGTCAAGACAGGCTAGTAAGCGCGTGGGTAAGGTATGAGCAGGCAGTAAACCATGTGACGCTAACAGATTTAGGTAACTATGTTTAGATCTGTCGGTACAGCTATCGTGAATGTTAATATTTAAGTCACCGGTAATAATTATATTTTTATAGTGTGTTATGTTTGCTAAAATAGTGTTGAGGGAATCAAGAAATTTATCTATATCTCTATAGGCCGGAGGACGATAAATTGCTAATAGAATGGTAGACGAGTCAATTTTTACTAGTAGACTATTAGCATCAACGATTGAAGGTTCTTCTACGGAAATTCTTAGGTTTTTGTTTATATAAATAACGACACCCTCATTCTGTGTTATATTATTAAGAGTTTTGAAGGAATTGTAACCTTGGAGGTCCGGGATGCAGAGGGTATTGGGAAGCCAGCATTCAGTCAAGGTTATTATGTCCCAGTCGACCTTGGTTCTCGCTATAACAGTATGTAAGCCTGGAATGTTTTTACTTATGCTTCTAATATTTTGATTTAAAATTTTAAGTGACTGATTAGGTTTTAAGTTAGGCGGCACACAGTTATCCAAGTCACAGGTAGATGAGGCCGACACTGAAACAGAGTCTATATTTTGTATATTATATATTATGTTATCGAATGTTATGTATGTTCATTAGTATTACCATTTTATGAGTTTTACTGCGTTTCAGTTGAGATATCATATTTTTACAAGTGCAGGCATAACTAATAGTACTGTAGTAACAATTAGAAACCCCCAAGAACAGCATTGCATGGTCATAGTATATTATATATCTGGAGACTAAGCTAGAAAGTACCAGTACAAAAGTAATTAATTTTATTGCTGGGAATTGTGGGTCAGTGTAATTAATTGTGAATGTGTGTTGTGTGTAAGGATGTACATTAATTGTTTTGGTGTTACAGATGTTTTTAAAACAAAGAAGAGTATATAATTTGTACATGCATAGGTAATTATTAGTTAGTATTAGTAAACAGTTTAAATAATTTCTCAATAGGCATCGGAAAAGGGATATAAGCAATATTTTATACAATTTTCGATTAGTTACTAGTCATTTTTGTTTAAAAAGTTTGGTCAGATCTTCCTCAGATTTTATAAGCCGACTCGGCATTCCTTCCCTTTGACGTACATATACTTTGCCATTTGTGGTCCAGCATTGCTCATACTCACTTTTTTTTACAAATTCCCGAGCAAGATAGTGAAGGCGCTTTGCAGCCGAAGTAAGTGCTTCCGACACGTAAATAGGTTTTGAAGGTCCAGTTGCATGCAAGTGGTTGGTGCTGAGACGATTTTCCAGATTTAATTTATTGTAGCTTATAGTTGATCGCAGGAATTGTTCCTTTGTAGGTATTGTTGAAAATTCTACAATGACAGTACCCACTGTCTCCTTTTTACTTTTAATGCGAAAGATATTTTTAATTTCAGATGGATTAATGGGTTGATTGATGATAGTACCAAGCTCTTGCAATGTCCTAGTTAGAGTTTCTCGGTTTTCTGAATTCGAAGATGGTATATTTCTAATTTCAATTGTTGATGCTCTCAGGTTTCTTTCGAGGTAATCGACTTTGATCTCAAGCGATTTTATAGCTTTTCGGTTGGTATTACATTCCGCCTGTAGTTTATTTATTTCTAGCAGGGCATCATCGTATTTGTCTGACAAGAATTGTACAGATTTTTCTATTTTAATATTTTGTGTTTGAATTTCAATGTTTTGACTGGTTATTAAGGTATTTTGGGACCTTATATCGTCGAGAGCTGAGTATAAAGAATCAATTTTGCTATTTTGTTGGGTTTGTTTTGCAACAAAGTCGGTAAACATGGATTTCATTTCTAGCATCATCGCTTCTATTCGTTGCAATTCGACGTCATCACCTCTCTTTCTTTTCCTCTGAGTAATATTATGCTCTTTGAGTACCGTAGTAGGAATTGTAGGTGGATCTGGTTCCGAGTTATGTAAGGGCGAGGATGGAGTCTTTGGTGGCGACTGCATTATTTCGTTACTTCTTCTATTATGAAAATAAATATGACAAGTCTTGCAGTATCACAAGTTGTGAATAATTTTATTATTATGTTATGTTTACTTGTCATAAGAATGATGGCGCCGCCTTCGTAAGTCTTCGGATTCCGATGTACTCCGAGTCTCCGATTACCAGCCGAACGCCTACCGAACGCCCTCCGACCGGTAGCCGAGCACCGGCGCGCCTTTGTCCTTGAGGCGACGATTTGTGCGTAACAAGGACGGGCGATGGCCGTGACACTGACAAAGTTCGTTACGCGATGATTCACACACCTCACAGAAAGTTAAAAATTTTTTTGCAGACGTATAATTAATATGTATTTCACATAGATCAATTGTGTGGTAATATGTAGGTCATATTACCACACAATTGATCATATTGTATTGTATTACAAAAAAATCGCAATTGAATGTGTCATAATAGCTTACATCAATTGATCTTTGATAGGTACACATCAATAGGAATGACTTGCTAAAATGTAATAATAGATGCTTCATGCATATTCATATTATAAGAATATTTTAATTCTGTTTATGAACGTCAAATTGATTGCGATTACACAAAATATCACGCTTCGGACTTAGAATACTAAGCAGAGGTGTACTTGCACGCGTATCATGACCGTAAAGGCTCCCACACATAAACACGATACGACGTCGCGTCGTAGAAATCTACGATGAGCATCGTTACAGTGGGGTGGTGTTTTAGTTCATTCCGAAAAATGGACCGCTCTAGACGCATTCTGTTCCATAGTACGGGACGCTGCACGACTAGCGTAATTAAATGATCGACTTCAATACCATTTTTTTTTTTTTTTTTTTAGCGTGGTAAAATCATCAAATGAGTCCTCCCACCCCGGGCAGGGCGGGAGGGACTGTCAGACTTGTACTGACTAAAATCCACGGTGTCCTTCAATAGCCTTTTATGTTCCGGGGTCACGGTAATGAGATAAGTCCCGCGACCCCGGCAGGCTTTGGCCCTCTTGGGCGGGGCCCCGTCATCGTGCTGACGCTCTTGGAGGCGCGCGTGGAACACAACGCGCCGTCGACCCGGGCATGGTCCATGGTCGGGCGGCGAGTTGCCCTTTACTCGCCGCCCGCATGCCCGCGCCTACGGTGGCCGGAGATCGTCTTGCGACGTCCGACGCCGTGGGCGTCTACCATTGCGGGTGGGGCGGAGGGAGGACGCTGTCCTCTCTCTCTCACGGCCCGCCTCCTCCTTAACGAGCATTACTGCTTCGCAGAAGGAGGCGACCGCTTCCCACTCCGTCTCGCCCCGCAGCATGGCCTCGACCAATGCCGGGCGCGAGAGGTCTCCGCCTATCGCTGCCGTGAGGACACGGCGGTGCTCTGCCCAAGCGGGGCAGTCTTGCACCGTATGCTCTACTGTGTCCTCCGGGCGATCTTCGCAATGGTGACACCCCGGCGTTTCTTCCTTCCCCATCCGACACAGGTACCTCCCGAAACATCCGTGTCCGGTGAGGACCTGCGTGACTTCAATACCATGCGTCAACTTTGAATTTCGAATAATAACTGCGCAGGATTGCATCGTGAGTCACAACGTCGTATCGTGCATTTCCACGACGCGACGTCGTATCGTGTTTATGTGTGGGAGCCCTAAGGAAAGCACGAAGTAGTTTTTTTTTTTCCGTAGGAATGTTATTTCATCGTTATTTCTAAACCCATTGAACAATAGAAACATTTATTTTCTATAATTTTATTTGATTTGAAGACATGTGTACTTACGAACACTCAAATCAAAAGTCATTTAATCAAAACAAAAACTGATCAATGCACGTCAATTACAAAAGAAATTCCCATATAACGCCCTTTGCCACTTGGGAGGTAGTGGTGGAACAATAGGCTATTTGACAGTATCAATAAATTATAAATCTAATAAGTCTGTTATTTAGAGTTTTGAAAAATAACGGACACATATTTTTTCTTATGTAAAATCAATGAATATTTACCAAGATATATTATAACACATCAAGACTCGAGAGTGGGGGCTCGTGACGTCAGAATTCAGTAAAAATGTACTGAGTTGTGACGTATCGGCAATTTTAAAAGCATCATATCTCCGTCAATTTTGGTTTCCGTAAAAAAAGAAAAAATACGGGTCAAATATTATTTGATAATCTAACTGACGGACTAATTAGAATTTTTTAGTCAAATAGCCTATTACAAAAGGAATTCCCATAGAACGCCCTTTGCCACTTGGGAGGTAGTGGTGGAACAATTTTCCAATAAATCGAAACAGGAACCTAGACCTATAGACCAAATAGGAACACAGTCATGTTTATTGATATTTACTTATTGACTGGGACAGAATGTTGACTTCCTATATACATAATACATAGTTTATTAGCACTTCAGCAATACCTACTTATCATACAGCATACTGTTAAGTATTTACACGTCGTTGTCGTGTTTAGTGCATCATTCACGATTGTAAGCTAATTTATTTGTAATGTCATTTTAAATATAGATTTCCTTATACTTATTTATTTTTGTTTTTTTTTAAAGGTTGGAGCAGCCACCACCCTAGGATTTGTTTTGATGTGTCATGAGTGCATTTATAAACATTTGTACTTACATACACGACGGAACAAATACACACATCAAAAGTGTCTAGGGATCAACATATATTTTTGCAATAACTTTTCTCCTGATTGATATTAATTAAAATTTTCTTTAAGGATTCATCAAATAAAGTGTTTTCGTTTGTCACAGTAACGATAAACCAAGTCACCTTTGCATTAATAAAGAAATTTGCCATTTTCCTAATAAAGGGATTTTTGACATTTGAACCACTAACACAAAAGTTCGAAAAAAAGACTGAAATAACAGTTTTCTTTAAAATTTTATTGGGTAACTTAAACAATTAATAATCCGTGTTTCTACCGCGAACACTAACAACACAAGAACATCGGTTTGGCATACTCAAATGAGTTCATCCAAATCACGCTGTGGAATGGCCGCCCATGTTCGTTGCAACAACAAAAAAAGGTCTTCTTGCGACTGGATACCCTCCATATTCGGCAGAGCTCTTCTCTGTAGCATATCCCATGCATGCTCAATCAGATTCAAGTCTGGCGACTGAGCAGGCCAGGGCAGGACATTGATGTTAGCTGCGGCGAGAGTCTGTCTTACAACTCTTGCGGTGTGCGGTCGTGCATTATCATGCATTAACTGAAATAAGGGACCGATTTGCACTTGTAGAGGAACGATGACGTCTGATACAATCGTCTCAGCATAAATTTGAGCGTTGAGGTTGCCTCTGATCCAAATCAACTCAGTTCTTCCGCCGATCCAAATACCCGCCCATACCATGATGGTTCCACCACTATAAGGATGGACTTCCTGGCAGGATTTTAATCGCTGTTGGCGTCCAGGGGTTCTCCAGTGTCGTATACGTCTTGTATCCGGTCTCATACCGAAACGAGACTCATCAGAAAAGCACACGAAACGCCATTGTTCTTCTGCCCAATTTCTGTGTTCAAGAGCCCATTGATATCGAATCCTACGATTGTGCATTGCTATAGGTGGTACCCGTAGCGGTCTTCGGGAATGAAGGTTCACTTCATGCAAGCGGTTTCTGACTGTTTGGTCGCTAATTAAGTTCCCTGAAGAGTGATGAAGCCTTACGGCTAACATCATGGCGGTTATTGTTGGAGCTCTTCGAGTTAAGATTTGAATGTATCGGTCTTGTCTCCGTGTGGTGCAGCGATACCGTCCTCCTTGGCGCTCAGCCACGGTACCAGTGCTTCGGTAACGTGTCCAAAGTCGACTGATAACACTCTGACTTGTATTCAGAGCTAAAGCCACAGTACGTTGCCGGGAACCAGCTTCTATCATTCCCACGGCTCTGAGCATTTCTTCCCTGCTTAAATGACGTCGCCGCTCCATAGTAACGTTGGTTTTAATCAGTAGTAGGGAAACAGTAGCACTAATAATGTCTTCAATGCGTTGTATGTTTTTATAGGGAAAATATTGACAGCTGATTTTCATCTTTTACTCGAATTTGATTCACAGTTCCTGATTCAAATTATGAAATGCACCAAAAAGGATCCATATAAATTTATAAAATCATAAACATAATTACAAAGCCACATCTCAATCTCAAGAAATCCGCATAAAAATGCTTGATCCCTAGACACTTTTGATGTGTGTACTTGTAGATCGTATAAATATTTGTTCCAAGCAGAAATCGAACTCGCGAGAGCGTAACAGTCCAATCACTCAGCCACTGCACCAACCGTGCTAAGAGATCCGTGATTTTAATCACATAAAGTATTACTACTATTTTATGGTCTTAAGTTTATCCTCACGACCATAAAATAGTAGTGTAGCATAAAATAGTAGTGTAGCATAAAATAGTAATATAGTGTAAAATTTTAAACTATAGATCATAATTTAGAAACCTGAAAAATTATAAAGCACCTTTTTTAATCAGACAGATGACGCTGGCTTGCTTATTAATCATGAAATTCATCTCCATCAAGCCAAACTAAAAGAAGATCCCTGATGAAGTTAGGATCTCTTTGACGATTAGTTACAAGAACACAGTTCGTAACTACGGAAGCCTATTGTGCAAGTTACAAGAGTTAACTGCAGGAAATGAGCTAATATTGTTCAGTAGTTAGAGCGTCTATAACTATTGAAATAGACACAATATTTAATAACGGAGCAAGCTTTACTATGAGTCTAAGTCGCTAGCTAAATGAGAATACTTTGTTGATTGAGTTTTCGATTAGGTTAAATTTAAGGCAGTCTAATATGTCAGATAAACACGATCCAGTTTACCGTCAAGATGCAGCGTTTAGTTAGACTTGACGGTAACTGGATCGTGTATTGATGGCATAAGCGAAATAAACTTCAAACGCTGTGGATTCTATGTAATTTAATTTATGGGATTTGGAAGTTCTGTATCCATTAAATGGTTGCCTGAGGATCGAAAGAAAAAATCGGTTGGACTGGACGCTCATTGTGATGATTGGTTCGAAACGGTGTTCATAAAAACACTTGGAGGGACATGGGAAAAGCCGTTGCTCGACAATGGGACATTCAGAGACGATGAAAAGAATAGTACTTATTTGATTTAGGGTTGCTAACTTTTTTTTCCTCTGAATATAGTATTTTGTTTTAAAAAGCCATACAAAATATAGGGCGTAAGAGACATCGACGCACAAACGGATATCATGGGTCCAGGACATGATTCTGGACCCCCCGTGTTGGAATTTTTCGTCTGTTTTTTCCTATTTTTATGTTTTTTTTTTAATAGTGAACCGCGCTTAAAGTACTACAGGTACTGTGGTACTGGGCACAGTATTTAGGTATACGATGACCTTTCATTATAAACATCTATAAGAAGACACCATTTCTAGTTTTATTTACATTGCTACTTTTAGTGAAAGTAATGAATTAATTACTTTTTTTTATTAAAAATCTCATTGGGTTAGGTAAGAATAACGATAATTAACGGTTTAAAGTAAAAAAAACTCCAAAAATTAAAAAAATAAATGAAAATTCCGAAAAATCCGACGAAAAATTCCAACACAGGGGGGTCCAGAATCATGTCCTGGACCCATGGTATCCGTTTGTGCGTCGATGTCTTTTACAGCCTGTATAGTACGCTTCATAAAATATGGCTAATTTAGTAGGGAAGAATAAAAAATAGACTTATAAGTAAATTTTACTTTTTATAAATTCTTTGCACTTCTTGCATTTTTTAATAATTTCTTGTCCTGAATAAAACTGCAATTTCAATTCATAAACCATTGAAAATATCCTTCTGTGAATGCCGAAGTGACGAGAATAGAGAGCAGAAAAGATATAGGTACATCTGTTTCGTCTGTCGAAGGAAAGACGCATTCGAAAATTACAAAATTTATACATTGAGCTATTGTACTAAAATATAGTATTTTCGCGGTACATAGTACGGAGACCCAAAATACAGTACAATACTATATTTTATAGTACGGTTGGCAACCCTAATTTGATTCAACTCAGTGGTTTTTCGGAACTACGTGAGACCAGATGAAAAATCTTAATACAGACGTGTCGGTTGATCTTTTGCACAAATAAAATTACATTTTGGTTCAACACTTATTCACAAAAGAATAAAAAAAATATTGTTTCATTAAAAGTTACGCATTATTTTTTGATGTATTGTAATTGTTAATTGTCTGTTATATTTATAGTCAAGTAGGTGCGTCACACTATTGTGTTAAGAGATCAAGGTGAAACATCAGATGTTATCAATTTCATTCTAAAATTAAAGTTTAAATAAGGAAATAAATCTCAAAATTATGTTAAGTAAGTAGGCATTGTTAAAAATGATAAACAGATCTTGATAAAAAATTCATCAGTATGAAAAAATCCGCCATCATGATTATTAGCGCATTCTTTTGAATATCATCCACTTATTTGGCTTTTGGTATGCCAACAGTTGCCACTCTTCTTAAATGGATTAATACGTACTTACTTACGTTAAAATTAAATTAAAAAAAAATGAAAATTATAATGTATTTTGTTTTGCTCAGTCTAAAATAAGATGGGATAAATTGTTCCTTATTTAAAGAAAGACGAAATCAGGGGCGTAGCTACCGCCGTATCTGCCGTATCAATTATACGGGGCCCCGGGCCACAGGGGCCCCCAACGTGCGTAAACAAAAATTAATAAAAACTTAATGATAAAATCATTAAGTTTGAATAAAAAACTTATTTACTTTTACACAATTTATTTGTCTAATCTATCTCTGGTGTTTTTATTATTATTATTTATATGTAAAATTGTTTTAAGCACGACATTGTCTATTTGAAATCCCGGGAAGATCCGTATTAGTATCAACATTTCGATGCAAATATTAAAATAACTCTACCTAATTCCGACCTCTGGACGAATCAGTCGCATCTTGAATTTTTTGATGACCTTTGTCCAATTAATTGTTTATATTTCGGCGTAGATACAGAGAAATGCATTTTTTTTCTTGATTGATAAATCTTTACCCTACCTATGGGGCCCCCAAACAAAGTTTTATACGGGGCCCCGCCAAGGCACGCTACGCCACTGGACGAAATGCACTCATACAGTTAACTTACCAGTCTAAATGTAGCGTAATTGACGCATTTTAACAAGTGTAAATTGTATTGTAGTGTACTTTTAACTTATTGGAATTTGTACTTAGAACTTTGATTTATTTCCGCATAAAAATCGCTATGGGTTTTCCAGGTAATTGCATATTTAATTATTTGTTATGCCTGATCATTAAAATGTCATTATATACTACTCAAAACAAAATAAGGGCCACCTGGTTTTTTATCGATTTATTAAATAATGTTTAAATATTACTAGCTACAATGACTGAATCTGATTAATATTAATGGTTTTAGATGGAAATACACAAAAATTAAATATTTATTCCAATAAATCGTTAAAATAAACCAAGTTGAATGAAAATTGAGGAATAGCAGGAATGTATCAAGTTACATAAAACATAAAAAAATCGAAAAACAACGTCTTTAATGTTCCCAAGTGTTCATTTAAGCTTCTCTTTTAACTCTATTCTCTCTGTTCTGCTCATTTTATGGGAGGTGGAATGGTCTGGATTAAATGCCGAACAACGTAATTCGAGCGTAAGGGAATGTGTGCACTGTTAGTCGCGTCGTGTTCGCTCGAGCATTATCCTGCTTCAAGAAGAACTCACGTATTCCTTGCTGTGCGAATGGGATAATCTGGAGTTGCACCACATTCTCTACGCAATTTTGAGGAGTTACAGCACCCTCGTTAAGAAGTGCGAGCTTAGTTTTGCGTGATAGGGATAACCGCCCCAGAGCATAACTCAGAAATCGCCAGAACAGTCTGTTTTAAGAGTGCAAGGATCTGAAACCTGTTGTTTAGATCTTCTCTACACTCTTATGAATCAGTTTTTATTGAAAAAAAAAATAACCCACCAGTCATAAATAAAAAGCAATGAAGCTCAGTCAAAACAGTTCAATAAATTTTCTCCTTCGCAAATGTTTCACGATTTGCACCATACGCTGCAGTTAACTGGAGGCGAACCAAGCATCTTCTAGAGTATTGTTAGTCTTTATGGAGTCGATTCGGAATAGTGTAGTCAATTATAGGGGTGCCTGTAGCTCGACGCAATGGAGTTTGAATGGTCCGCGCAGTAGATTTTCGCTCTATGACCAACCAGTAACACTATTTGCGGATGATAGTACGATTACAATACCTTGTAAAAGAATAGATAATTATGAGAATGACATTAACAATAGTTTACAACAGATGGTAACCTGGCTAGACGCGAATAATTTAAAAATAAATTTGAGTAAAACTAAAGTTATCCATTTTAGACAACAGACCTCTACTATTAATTTAAATATACACTACAATAATGATACCATAGAAGAAGTTGAAAGTACAAAATTCTTGGGTCTCATAATAGATAACAAATTAAATTGGAAATCCCACATTGATACCTTATGTAAGAAGCTGAGTAAGTCTGCATACGCTCTACATACATTATCACCTATAATTAACACAGATGCTCTTCTTACTGCTTATTATGGCATAGTAGAATCACATTTACGTTATGGGATCATATTTTGGGGAAACTCTACTGAAAAAGAAACCGCCTTCAAGGCGCAAAAAAGATGCATTCGATCGATGTTTAAAATTAAGGACGTATATGCAAAAATGACAAGTTGAGAATTGAACTACTACATAGACACAAGTCACACACACAAGCGTTAGCGTGTTAGCTGCGGGAATAAATAGTCAAGTGAACTAATTTTGATACGATGAAAATTGTAATTTTTTTTTAAGTAATATGTACTTGTTGGCTAAGATGAAACCTCACCAGCAAACTTGATGGAGTGACCTGAAGATCTACTTCCTACTGGAACTCCACGACGGATCAAACTACATGTGTCGAGTTTGGGCTCGTTTTGTTAGTTATGAGGTGACCTTACCTCCTGCCTTGATGACGTGACCTGAAGGGCTACTTCTGTGACTCCTACTGGAACTCCTCGATGGATCGAACTAGATGTGTCGTGTTTGGGCTCGTTTTGTTAGTTATGATGAGATCATTCCTCCGGACTTGAGGGACTGACCTGAAGGTCTACTTCTGTGACTCCTACTGGAACTCCTCGACGGATCGAACTAGATGTGTCGTGTTTGGGCTCGTTTTGTTAGTTATGATGAGATCTTACCTCCAGATTTGATGGAGAGACCTGAACGTCTACTTCGGTGATTGTAACTGGAACTCGGCGACGGATCGAACTAGATGTGTCGTGTTTGGGCTCGTTTTGTTAGTTATGATGAGATCTTACCTCCGGACTTGAGGGACTGACCTGAAGGTCTACTTCTGTGACTCCTACTGGAACTCCTCGACGGATCGAACTAGATGTGTCGTGTTTGGGCTCGTTTTGTTAGTTATGATGAGATCTTACCTCCAGACTTGATGGAGAGACCTGAACGTCTACTTCGGTGATTGTAACTGGAACTCGGCGACGGATCGAACTAGATGTGTCGTGTTTGGGCTCGTTTTGTTAGTTATGATGAGATCTTACCTCCGGACTTGAGGGACTGACCTGAAGGTCTACTTCTGTGACTCCTACTGGAACTCCTCGACGGATCGAACTAGATGTGTCGTGTTTGGGCTCGTTTTGTTAGTTATGATGAGATCTTACCTCCGGACTTGAGGGACTGACCTGAAGGTCTACTTCTGGGACTCCGACTGGAACTCCTCGACGGATCGAACTAGATGTGTCGTGTTTGGGCTCGTTTTGTTAGTTATGATGAGACCTTACCTCCTGTCTTGATGGAGTGACCTGAAGGTCTACTTCTGTGACTCCTACTGGAACTCGGCGACGGATCGAACTAGATGTGTCGTGTTTGGGCTCGTTTTGTTAGTTACGAAGATATCTTACCTCCGGACTTGAGGGACTGACCTGAAGGTCTACTTCTGTGACTCCTACTGGAACTCCTCGACGGATCGAACTAGATGTGTCGTGTTTGGGCTCGTTTTGTTAGTTACGATGAGATCTTACCTCCGGACTTGAGGGACTGACCTGAAGGTCTACTTCTGTGACTCCTACTGGAACTCCTCGACGGATCGAACTAGATGTCGTGTTTGGGCTTGTTTTGCTAGTTATGATGAGATCTTACCTCCTGCCTTGATGGGGTGACCTGAACGTCTACTTCGGTGATTGTAACTGGAACTCGGCGACGGATCGAACTAGATGTGTCGAGTTTGAGCTCGTTAGCTCTGAAAGTTATGCCACTGGCACTATGCACAAATAATATTGACGAAGGGAATTCATACTAATTATCAAAAGTACACACATCAAAAGTGTCTAGGGATCAACATATATTTTTGCAATAACTTTTCTCCTGTTTGATATTAATCAAAATTTTCTTTAAGGATTCATCAAATAAAGTGTTTTCGTTTGTCACAGTAACGATAAACCAAGTCACCTTTGCATTAATAAAGAAATTTGCCATTTTCCAAATAAAGGGATTTTTGACATTTGAACCACTAACACAAAAGTTCGAAAAAAAGACTGAAATAACAGTTTTCTTTAAAAATTTATTGGGTTACTTAAACAATTAATAATCCGTGTTTCTACCGCGAACACTAACAACACAAGAACATCGATTTGGCATACTCAAAATGAGTTCATCCAAATCACGCTGTGGAATGGCCGCCCATGTTCGTTGCAACAACAAAAAAAGGTTTTCTTTCGACTGGATACCCTCCATATTCGGCAGAGCTCTTCTCTGTAGCATATCCCATGCATGCTCAATCGGATTCAAGTCTGGCGACTGAGCAGGCCAGGGCAGGACATTGATGTTAGCTGCGGCGAGAGTCTGTCTTACAACTCTTGCGGTGTGCGGTCGTGCATTATCATGCATTAACTGAAATAAGGGACCGATTTGCACTTGTAGAGGAACGATGACGTCTGATACAATCGTCTCAGCATAAATTTGAGCGTTGAGGTTGCCTCTGATCCAAATCAACTCAGTTCTTCCGCCGATCCAAATACCCGCCCATACCATGATGGTTCCACCACTATAAGGATGGACTTCCTGGCAGGATTTTAATCGCTGTTGGCGTCCAGGGGTTCTCCAGTGTCGTATACGGCTTGTATCCGGTCTCATACCGAAACGAGACTCATCAGAAAAGCACACGAAACGCCATTGTTCTTCTGCCCAATTTCTGTGTTCAAGAGCCCATTGATATCGAATCCTACGATTGTGCATTGCTATAGGTGGTACCCGTAGCGGTCTTCGGGAATGAAGGTTCACTTCATGCAAGCGGTTTCTGACTGTTTGGTCGCTAATTAAGTTCCCTGAAGAGTGATGAAGCCTCACGGCTAACATCATGGCGGTTATTGTTGGAGCTCTTCGAGTTAAGATTTGAATGTATCGGTCTTGTCTCCGTGTGGTGCAGCGATATCGTCCTCCATGGCGCTTAGCCACGGTACCAGTGCTTCGGTAACGTGTCCAAAGTCGACTGATAACACTCTGACTTGTATTCAGAGCTAAAGCCACAGTACGTTGCCGGGAACCAGCTTCTATCATTCCCACGGCTCTGAGCATTTCTTCCCTGCTTAAATGACGTCGCCGCTCCATAATAACGTTGGTTTTAATCAGTAGTAGGGAAACAGTAGCACTAATAATGTCTTCAATGCGTTGTATGTTTTTATAGGGAAAATATTGACAGCTGATTTTCATCTTTTACTCGAATTTGATTCACAGTTCCTGATTCAAATTATGAAATGCACCAAAAAGGATCCATATAAATTTATAAAATGATAAATTTATTACAAAGCCACATCTCAATCTCAAGAAATCCGCATAAAAATGCTTGATCCCTAGACACTTTTGATGTGTGTATATAAAACAGTATACGTTCAGATCAGCTCATCAATTCCGGCGTTAAGATCTCACCGAGTTCCAGTAACAATCACCGAAGTACACCTTCAGGTCACTCCATCAAGTCCGGAGGTAAGATCTCATCATAACTAACAAAACGAGCCCAAACACGACACATCTAGTTTGATCCATCGAGGAGTTCCAGTAGGAGTCACAGAAGTAGCCCTTCAGGTCACGTGATCAAGTCCGGAGGTAAGGTCTCAACATAACTAACAAAACGAGCCCAAACTCGACACACCTAGCTCTACTCGTCTATTAGTTCCAGTAGCAGTCTTCGAAGTACACCAGCAGGTCACTCCATCAAGTCTGGAGGTAAGATCTCATCATAACTACTAAAACGAGCCCAAACACGACACATCTAGTTCGATCCGTCGAGGAGTTCCAGTAGGAGTCACAGAAGTAGACCTTCAGGTCAGTCCCTCAAGTCCGGAGGTAAGATCTCATCATAACTAACAAAACGAGCCCAAACACGACACATCTAGTTCGATCCGTTGAGGAGTTCCAGTAGGAGTCACAGAAGTAGACCTTCAGGTCACTCCATCAAGACAGGAGGTAAGGTCTCATCATAACTAACAAAACGAGCCCAAACACGACACATCTATTTCGATCCATCGAGGAGTTCCAGTAGGAGTCACAGAAGTAGACCTTCAGGTCACGTGATCAAGTCCGGAGGTAAGGTCTCAACATAACTAACAAAACGAGCCCAAACTCGACACACCTAGCTCTACTCGACTATTAGTTCCAGTAGCAGTCTTCGAAGTACACCAGCAGGTCACTCCATCAAGTCTGGAGGTAAGATCTCATCATAACTACTAAAACGAGCCCAAACACGACACATGTAGTTCGATCCATCGAGGAGTTCCAGTAGGAGTCACAGAAGTAGACCTTCAGGTCAGTCCCTCAAGTCCGGAGGTAAGATCTCATCATAACTAACAAAACGAGCCCAAACACGACACATCTAGTTCGATCCGTCGCCGAGTTCCAGTTACAATCACCGAAGTAGACGTTCAGGTCACTCCATCAAGTCCGGAGGTAAGATCTCATCATAACTAACAAAACGAGCCCAAACACGACACATCTAGTTCGATCCGTCGAGGAGTTCCAGTAGGAGTCACAGAAGTAGACCTTCAGGTCACTCCATCAAGACAGGAGGTAAGGTCTCATCATAACTAACAAAACGAGCCCAAACACGACACATCTAGTTCGATCCGTCGAGGAGTTCCAGTCGGAGTCACAGAAGTAGACCTTCAGGTCAGTCCCTCAAGTCCGGAGGTAAGATCTCATCATAACTAACAAAACGAGCCCAAACACGACACATCTAGTTTGATCCGTCGAGGAGTTCCAGTAGGAGTCACAGAAGTAGACCTTCAGGTCACTCCATCAAGGCAGGAGGTAAGATCTCATCATAACTAACAAAACGAGCCCAAACAAGACACATCTAGTTCGATCCGTCGAGGAGTTCCAGTCGGAGTCACAGAAGTAGACCTTCAGGTCACTCCATCAAGACATGAGGTAAGGTCTCATCATAACTAACAAAACGAGCCCAAACACGACACATCTAGTTCGATCCGTCGAGGAGTTCCAGTCGGAGTCACAGAAGTTGACCTTCAGGTCAGTCCCTCAAGTCCGGAGGTAAGATCTCATCATAACTAACAAAACGAGCCCAAACACGACACATCTAGTTTGATCCATCGAGGAGTTCCAGTAGGAGTCACAGAAGTAGCCCTTCAGGTCACGTGATCAAGTCCGGAGGTAAGGTCTCAACATAACTAACAAAACGAGCCCAAACTCGACACATGTAGTTCGATCCATCGAGGAGTTCCAGTAGGAGTCACAGAAGTAGACCTTCAGGTCAGTCCCTCAAGTCCGGAGGTAAGATCTCATCATAACTAACAAAACGAGCCCAAACACGACACATCTAGTTCGATCCGTCGAGGAGTTCCAGTAGGAGTCACAGAAGTAGACCTTCAGGTCAGTCCCTCAAGTCCGGAGGTAAGATCTCATCATAACTGACAAAACGAGCCCAAACACGACACATCTATTTCGATCCATCGAAGAGTTCCAATAGGAGTCACAGAAGTAGACCTTCAGGTCAGTCCCTCAAGTCCGGAGGTAAGATCTCATCATAACTAACAAAACGAGCCCAAACACGACACATCTAGTTCGATCCGTCGAGGAGTTCCAGTAGGAGTCACAGAAGTAGACCTTCAGGTCACTCCATCAAGACAGGAGGTAAGGTCTCATCATAACTAACAAAACGAGCCCAAACTCGACACACCTTGCTCTACTCGTCTATTAGTTCCAGTAGCAGTCTTCGAAGTACACCAGCAGGTTTCTCCATCAAGTCCGGAGTTAAGGTCTCAACATAACTAACAAAACGAGCCCAAACTCGACACACCTAGCTCTACTCGTCTATTAGTTCCAGTAGCAGTCTTCGAAGTACATTTCAGGTCACTCCATCAAGTCCGAAACTAAATATGAAATTTATAAGTACATATAAGAAACTGTGAATAAAATCTTACCTTGGTTGTCCGTAGTCCGTGCAGAATGCGTGAAGGATCAAGTTTGTTAGGTCAAATATTTTGTATTCGTACAGCGATCTTTTCCTATACGAGGAGCTGCTTACAAGCGTCACAGTGTCCACTCACGACGGCGGCCGAGCGCAGACTAATATTTCATTACAAATTTTTGTGCAATAAATCAAGACAGTGACCAGTAAAATAACCCTTATTTCAATCCAATAAGAATCACGTGTTACCGCTAAATATGTGAAAAAATAAGACTCAATTTTTTTGTTTTCTGAGCGTATTGTAACATTTTGTTAGTTTTTTTTTTGCTACCTTTTTGAGTTGAACATGTCTGCTTACATAAAATATTTTTAAATACATAAATTTATGTTATTAAATAAAAGAAAAATGTCCCTAAAGTCAGTACGATTTCGTCAAATTTGTGTGAAGAGGTAACGGAAATTACTTTTTACAATATTATAAACCAAAATTTTCGAATAAAAAATTGCTACCATTTGAAGATTAAGGAGTAATCTATCTGTGGTAATTATTAGTTACATTTGGTTTTGTATCATTTTGCCGCAAAATGCACCGAAAAACTGCTTATTTTTGTCAGATTCGTAAACGCGTCCTTAAACCCACTGATAGTTGTGAACCATACTTTAAAAGTTATAAGATATTAACATTACCTTGTCTGTACATACTAGAAGTAGCTGTGTTCGTGAAGGCAAACCCGAGTCGGTTCAGACGTATAGCCGACGTGTTTCCCCGCAATAGACGCGATAATAGCTTGCTTTGTCAGGAACCAGCCAAAACAGCACTCATGCGCAAAAGTGTCTACTGCATGGCTCCAGTTATTTATAATCACTTGCCTAAGAGTTGGAAAGAGCTTCCAGTCAACTTATTTAAAAAAAGACTTCGTAGCTTTTTAGTGGTGAAAGCTTATTATAATTTAAGTGAATACCTTACTGAGAAAGATTTTTTAAGTTAGTATAATGTTTATTTTTTGTGTACCCAGTTTTTCGTGTAATGTTTTTTAATTGTACTCTCTAGTTATAAGTTGATGTTTTTGTAACTTTTTGCATGCCTACGAGGTAAAATATGGCTGAACTTTTCAATATGTTTTTTGTCACCTTTTAATGTTACCCATGTTTGCAAAATAAAATTATCTTTATCTTTATCTTTATCTTTATCTTTATCTTTATCTTTATCTTTATCTTTATCTTTATCTTTATCTTTATCTTTATCTTTATCTTTATCTTTATCTTTATCTTTATCTTTATCTTTATCTTTATCTTTATCTTTATCTTTATCTTTATCTTTATCTTTATCTTTATCTTTATCTTTATCTTTATCTTTATCTTTATCTTTATCTTTATCTTTATCTTTATCTTTATCTTTATCTTTATCTTTATCTTTATCTTTATCTTTATCTTTATCTTTATCTTTATCTTTATCTTTATCTTTATCTTTATCTTTATCTTTATCTTTATCTTTATCTTTATCTTTATCTTTATCTTTATCTTTATCTTTATCTTTATCTTTATCTTTATCTTTATCTTTATCTTTATCTTTATCTTTATCTTTATCTTTATCTTTATCTTTATCTTTATCTTTATCTTTATCTTTATCTTTATCTTTATCTTTATCTTTATCTTTATCTTTATCTTTATCTTTATCTTTATCTTTATCTTTATCTTTATCTTTATCTTTATCTTTATCTTTATCTTTATCTTTATCTTTATCTTTATCTTTATCTTTATCTTTATCTTTATCTTTATCTTTATCTTTATCTTTATCTTTATCTTTATCTTTATCTTTATCTTTATCTTTATCTTTATCTTTATCTTTATCTTTATCTTTATCTTTATCTTTATCTTTATCTTTATCTTTATCTTTATCTTTATCTTTATCTTTATCTTTATCTTTATCTTTATCTTTATCTTTATCTTTATCTTTATCTTTATCTTATGTGCGCGGTTAAACAAACTTAATAGTCTTCTTAGGCTTTACTTACTTACTTTCTTCCTTGATCACGGCGTCTGGTGATATTACCCGTCTTTTAAGACCAGTTTCAAGCATTTTGAACCACTCGTTGGGAATATTCCACCAATAAACCTATCTTTTTTGGCTATGGGCCCCCTGGATTAAGGTGACACCCCAAGTGGCTGTTTTTGCGTCCATGTGTCTCCGAATACATGACGTTATGAGATTGAAAGATCATTATAGCCTGGGCCTGCAGTCTCTACAAAGATAGCGATTCGATCGATACGTAGCGATCGCTAAATATTAACGAAAAAATTCGCATGCAATAACAACTGTCACAATGAATGCAAGTCTCTACATCCGAGATAGCGAGCAAAGTCGGTAATTATGAAGACTTTGCGATGTCGCTATGATAACGAAAATCGTATTCATAGTGCGGTAAATTAATAGTGTTTTTGGCATGGCTTCTAGGCTTTTCTTCCAATAGTGAGGTAAAATATTGGCAGTCGAAAAAAAACTTTTTATTACAGGGAAAATTAATAAATAACATAATTCTCAAAAAATATTTTTCTTTTAAAAATTGTGCAGAAGAAAGGTAAACCTTATTAAGTTAACACTTAATTTCATCGAAATGTGTAAGTATCGTATAACGTTTTTAAGAATACTCATAACAAGGAACTTATTAGTTTGCTTCCTTGCAACACCTAGACCTAGACGTTCAACATGTCAAACAAGCCTACTGTCAATGTCAAGTTAGTTTGAGCAAAAACATTGTTTCCCAAATTTAAAATAACGGAAATAAAACGGTGTTTCCATGTACAGCGATACATGTGGATACAGGCGCAGGCCCGCCGTGTGCCAGCAGCGGGAGCGGCAGGTTAGTACAACCTACAACGATAATTTTTATTCCTATTTTCAGTACTAAATTGAATACTTTGTATACATCCGAAGTATTCTGTGCAGTGCCGGATTAAGACTACTTGATGCCTTAAGCAATCCCAGCGTATGGGCCCCCTACCATTTTTACAATACTAACCTTGGGATATATACCTACGTTTATCTTTTAAGTTCATTCATAGACGGAGTTCTTTGTTAGTCAATTTCAAAAAGCGTTTCGTGTACTAGCAAATAATTTTTCGGTCCTGTTTATGGTGCCCCCTTAGACGTGATGCCCTAAGCAATTGCTTAATTTGCTTCAGGGTTAATCCGGAACTGATTTTGTTTTTATATAATGAATATATTTCAGGTGTAACATCCGCTCAAATTGATGGACTTTTGGTGCAAGCAGAAAATGCAGTCTGAGGCAACAAAGGTTAAAGCCACGGCGTCGTTGCTATTTGCGCAGGCTGCAAGCAAAATAACTGACGCTATAATATTGCTAATAATCTATCACAATTATTGTGTAACTAAAAATAATAAATGATTTTAAATAAATGTTTTTTATTTGATCAGAGAACACAGAGTATATTTATAATAGTTATTAGTTATATAATTATGTAATACTAGTTTTAATTAGTCTTCTTCTTATGCGCTCTGCATCAGCTCGCCCAGAGCCTGCACAACAAAAATAAAATTTCATGAATGTTCACAAAATGGTGTAAGGTACACATATCTATTGTATTTATAGTAAAATAAAACAAATCAGTTGATAAGTTACCCGTCATCATGGACTTTTCTACCATTGACCACCGATGCATGTGGTGGACTCTGGTTTCTGTAATCTATATTATTTCCTCAGATTACAACTAAATACAGCTTTTAGCACACCTAAGCATCTTTCTTATTGATGTTTCTGGCTGAGCAGTGTGTTTCGGTATTTTGTACTCCGGTGTGTCAGGGCGTTGATGTTTATGGGAGTTACTGGCCACGCAGTTCTAGAGGTCCACGGTTTTATCCATCATCACCTAAAAGATTAAACATATAAAGTAATTTGAGAAATCTAATGGGCAACCTCTTCCAAACAGATTGTTATGCTCATTTATTATTACTTACCAAGCAACTGCCTCTTCATTGTTGAGCGCACTAGTGAATTTGCCCTCATGTGAGCTCGCTTCTGGCCATCGAGCATTAATATTTAAAATATTAAGATAAGGGTTACACTCCTGTAATATATTAAATAATTATGTAAAAGCTACATATTTTTAAAGAACATTTTAGATTTTATAAAACGGAAGGTCAACTTACAGCTTGCACATTACATAAATGGCCCTAAGCCATTGGTCACCATCTGCATGGATGTGGTGTTCTCTGGTTCCTCTAATCTATATTTAATGCTCATATTAATGAGCACTGCACATCAACTAATTCACTAAGGAGCCCGTGAAACAGGACCTTTGATATTCAATGTAAGTAAAGAAATTGTCCATCCTCCAAATCAAAGGGATTTTCGTTTTCTCGTCGGTTTCGTGCTATTTGCCGCCGCATTAGCACATCGCGTCTGTTCAAAGTCTCAACTAAGTCCCGCGCTAAATATTCTACAGCCATTATGATTTAAATACTATTAATTTAATATTTTCGTAATGTGAAAACACAAATAAAGCAATGGTAGCGATTGTAGCTATCACTTAGCGTGCTGTCAAAAACGGTCGCAAGGAAATGACATGACTTTACGATAAATCGTTATCTTTGCGAACATATTCGATAAGTTTGCGATGACAGTCGGTAATTTTGGCAGTAGAGACTACCAAAAATCGTTACAATCGGATCGTTAAGACTTAGCGACCGATTTTTGACGCAAAGCGATCGCTATCTCTGTCGAGACTGCAGGCCCTGCTCGCTATATTAGTCGAAGAAAACTCCGTTAGAAGTTTGAAAATTAAAAAACACCATACCGTAAATTCGAAGTAATCTCAAATATCTAATTAAAAAAAGTTATAAATTTCCAATTTTGCAGTAGAAACAATATTAATACTTGAAAGAAACCATAACAAGATATTTAGTATTTATTATGTACCCAGAATAAGAGCAATACTTGTTTAAAGCGCAATTTAAAAAGTGGCCCTTATTTTGTTTTGACGAGTATAATATGTATATATGTGTATGTATGTGTATGTATATTATATGCCATAGTATCAGACCATTTAAATATAGAAGGTCCTACCTATAGTAGTTATATAATGCCAAAGAGTATAATGCCATTTAATGATTAGGTATGAGTAATTCATTGGTCCCGACTTTTATTTCTAGATCTTTCAACCAGTCAAAAGTTAAAGTCTGACAACCAGTCATACTTTACCTAACCTACGTAAGTTTTAACAGTCAACCAGTTTTACCAATTACCCAGTTATTGGGTGTGGAGCTCAAATAGAGAGTCGCCACATGGAAAATACTGATATTAAGATGCATCCGATCGGACTGAAAACCCGCCCCGATATTGTTGCGAAATAGCTTGAAAATGATGATGATAGAAGAACAAAATAAATACTTTAAGAATACTTCTTTATAAAATCTAGGGGTTTAACTTACAATTGTAACATAAACTATCGCCTGTAACCTCAGAAGGATTAAACAAAGGTGCACCTACGTCACGTCATAGCGGGCGAACCTATTGTCATCGATTGGGCACAAGACTGTGGCAAAGGGGTCATGGTTGCTACCGAAAGTTAACGAGTCCTTGAGTTTACGTTAGACAAACAGTTTCGTCCATCGATCCGGATCTGAAGCAAAGGTTTTTGTCCATCGATCCGGATCTTACGCAAAAGTAAACTTACCTACCTTTCAATGAACGTTCAATACCTACCTAACTACCTGCCGTTGTACAATAGCCATTAAGGCGGTGACATAACATCTTTATCTGTAGGTCTTCGCTCCACTTTTGAGTTTACGAGTCGCCGACAACTGCAAGTCATTCACTAGAGGCTAGTTCTTTTTTATTGTTCACTTTTACTATGTAGCGGTAATAGTTTTACTTTTTAACAATAAAATTGACTCTATTGTATTTGTGAAATGACGTGTTGTTGTTATGATTCTGTGCTGGCTTATACTCATGATGGATTTTGTTCTACGGGACTTTAGGATCTTGGAGACAAAACCTATTCACGAGGGATAGCATCAAGAGGGGAGGAGGACAAGAAAGGGGAGTCTATCAAAAATTAGCACTTCTAAGCTCAAACAAAAACTTTCTAGAGCTAAGCTTAGCTTGCAGAAGGACAGGTTATGTCGAACCTAATGGTTCGGTATATATTATAGAACCCCAAAAAAGAGTTGGAGTCAATTACCTATTCAGAAAACCATTCACTTTAATATGTAGATGCAAAAATGATTTTATGCAACTTGCATAAAATCATTTTTGCAGTCGACGAAGAATGATTTAATAAATGTGTATACTAAAAATAATGCACTAAATTAATGTATTATGCACAGAATATATGCAAAGACCTCGTCCGTGAAACGCACGATGAAGTAATTTTAAGAGACCGTAATCTCAGGGAAAATGGAATGTCTTATCTTAATTCTTATTATACTATGAAAATCGTGAAGTTAATGAGATTTTATTGATGCTTATTACTCTTTCAGGCAAGAACTACGATGAACTTTAGCACCTTGATAGTTTAAATCCTAGCCATTATAAATAAAACATCATCATCATCATCAGCCTTCAATGTTCCCACTGTTAGGACACAGGCCTCCTCTCTGTGAGAGGGAGTGGGCCATAATCCACCACGCGGGCCCAATGCGGGTTGACAGATGTCACATGTCTTCGAATTTGATGGTTCTAGGACATGCCGGTTTCCTCACGATGTTTTCCTTCACCGTTTTGAGATATAAAACAATGATTTAAATTATGTTCACAAAGGTGAGCTTATCTCGTCCATCCAACCTGCAAAACTGATTAGAGATATTTAAACACAGGGACAAGACGGCACAGAAATAATGAGCTATACCTACATACATAAATACCAAGAAAACTGCGAGAGGAGGTGCTCTTTCAAACTTCTTTAAAAGTTGTTATAGAGGGTCTCTTTTTTACTCAGCACGATCCCGTGGGACAAATAGAGAACTCCAGACAAACGGAACCGCAGAACCGCAGCCATAGGGTAGTTGAACTCTCAAGTAAAGATAATAATAAAATCTCCGTGAAAGGCGACTAACAAAAGGAGCGGAGGTGACAGGAAAAGCCGGTACCTAGGGGACGCCCTAGAAGACCTATAATAATAATAGCCTTTTATTTCCGAATTTCGTTTACATTATTTTTCTCATATATTTTTATAGTATGTCACGAAGTTCGGTGTGCCTCTTGGCATAGGCCTCCTCCAACCCTTTCCATTGCGCTCTGTCCAGTGCCACTCTAGTCCAGAGTGGTCCCACCGTTAGCCTTATGTCATCTTCCCATCTTCTTACTGGGCGCCCCGGTTTTCTAGTGCCATCTCTTGGATACCAGAGGGTGACTTGTTTGCTCCACTTGTTCTTCTGGTCGCGCATCATGTGTCCCGTCCAGCCCCATTTCAGATGGTCTATGCGAGAAAGTACGTCTGTAACTTTGGTTTTCTTTCTAACATCAGTGCTCCTAATTTTATCGCTCAATTTTATACTCAATATGCTTCTCTCCATCGACCTTTGGCATTTTGCGATTTTCTCTCTATGCTTCTCTGTGAGAGACCAGGTTTCAGAACCATATGTTAAGCAAGGAAGGATGCATGTGTTGAATGTTTTTGTTTTTATATGTGTGCTTAAGTCTTTGCTCTTCATGACTTCCTTTAAAGCCCAGTATTTCTTCCATCCTATTGCTATTCTTTTGTCGATGTCAGTTGGTGCTATTATTTGTCCCAGGTACACATACTCCTTTACATATTCAAACTTGTATCCTTCGATTTCTATACTGACTTCTGTACTATTGGTCATCAGTTTTGATTTTCTTGTGTTGATTTCAAGCCCTACTTCTTTGCTCTTGTTGGTCAAGGATTGTATCATTTCTTGAAGTGAGTTTGCATTCTCGTCCATCAAGACTAAGTCATCAGCAAATCTTAGGTGGTTTAGTCTATTGCCGTTGATGTTAAGGCCGTAGTGTTCCCAGTCTAGTCCTCTGAAGACCCTTTCCAGCACCGCTGTAAAGAGTTTTGGGGACATTGGGTCCCCTTGCCGCACACCTCTATTTATTGGGAATAGGTCACCTTTAGTCTCTAGTTTTATGCAACTTTTGCTTTTGCTGTATATATTTTTAATTAAGTTAATGTATGTGGTGTTCACTCCTTGTTCCCTAAGACTTTCCCAGATATGGTCATGGATCAAACTGTCGAAGGCTTTAGAGTAATCTATGAATGCAATGTATAGCGTCTTTTGGTATTCATTGTATTTCTCCATAATTTGTTTAAGGGTGTGGATGTGGTCTATTGTGCTATAGCTTTTCCTAAATCCTGCTTGTTCTATGGGCTGGTTCCTGTCTAGTATGTTAGTAAGTCTTTCCAGAATTACCTTTGCAAATACCTTGTAAATATTTGATATCAAACTTATCGGTCTATAGTTGCCCATATCGTCCATTGCTCCTTTTTTGTGTAGAAGGACAATGTAGGATTCACCCCACCTCTCTGGAACTATCCCTGTGACCAAGACGTCATTAAATATTTTGGTTAAAAGTGGACTTATTTCTTGGATTGTGCCTTTCATCAATTCGTTTGAAATGGTGTCAGGGCCTGGTGTTTTTTCAAGTTTTTGTGAGTTGATGGCTTTCACTACCTCTGATACTAGAATATGTGGAATGTGCTCTTCTTCTGACTGTATGCTTCTTGAAGGCATCTTGTTTTTTCGGCCCATATCAGAATCCTTGCTAGAATACGAATAAAGGCTTTGGTAGTAGGTTGTAGCTATTCTCTGGATTTCATTTCTTTTTGTAGTACTTTTATGTTTGTTTTTTAATTTGGGTATCCACTCTTTGCCCTGCTCTTTAAGTTTCATGAACGCTTTCTTACTGGCTCCCGTTTTTTCAATATGATCTTCAAGTGTTTTGTTTCTTCTTCTTTGTCTGTCCTTTCTCATGCTTTCTCTAATTTGTTTGCTTATGTTTGTTATTTCCTTTTGGTTTTCTTTACTCTTCTCCATAGAGATCAGTATCCTTCTTATATCTAACAATTCTAATGTTCGTTCACTGAACTTGATTTCTTTGGCGTCCTTTTTTATTCTTTTTGTGAGTTCTATAAGTTCTGACTCAAAACTTTTGTATTTTTCTACTATACCCATATCAGAGTCTATGATTTCCAAGAGAGGTTTTGTTGAGGCTTTAGTGTAATGCTTTTCTGTTCTCATAGTAGTGTCTTTCTTTTGTAGATTTTTCCTGGACTTTTTTGGTGTGTAGAGATTTAATTGGCTGCGTACCATACGATGGTTAGTGTTGAAGTTTAAGTTTTGTACTATGTGGGTGTCATTAAATGACTTGACTCTGTTAGTTATAATATAGTCTATCTCGTTTTTATATATTCCATCAGGAGAAATCCATGTCCATTTAGTTTTAGGGTTTTTCTTGTAGACAGAGTTAAGCAATGTTAGGTTATTTTCAAGTAGGAAACTGATTAGTCTGAGTCCGTTCGGACTTCTCTTCCCATGCCCAAATTTACCCAAAATAAATTCTTCTCCTGGTTCTCTGGCCCCAACTTGGGCATTAAAGTCTCCCATAACCACTAAATGGTTTCCAGAGTGCTCTCTCACCGTTTCCGAAAGGGTGTTGTAGAATTGTTCTGCATCACACTTGGTAGCCTGCTCGGTAGGTGCATAGATTTGTATTATTGTCCAGTCTTTTTGATACTTGGGAATGTTAATGTGCAACACCGCTATTCTTTCACTTCTTCCTTCAAACGCCTTTATTTTATCTTTAAACTTTTTTCTTACAAGGAACCCTACTCCTCTGTGGCCGGCGGTTTCGCCTTTGTGGTACATAATATAGTCACCGTGTTCCTCTATTCTTTCTCCTTCTCTTCTCATCTCGCTGATTCCCAATATGTCCCATTTTACGCTAACTAGTGACAGTTCTAGTTCTTGTAGACTTTCAGGAGTTCGGAGTGTTCTGGCATTTAATGTACACAGGTATAGAGAGTTGTTCTTATTTTTCAGGTATTTACATTGGGATTTAATCATACTTAGGCATTTTGACATTTCCTTGGTTGGAGGGTTTTGGTCAGACTTCTCCGCGGGGACCAGCCGTATTGGAGAGTTGTTGTTGTAACTTGCTTGTTGTGTTGTGTTTTGTTTCCGGTTAATTGTTGAGGTAAGAATTTTTTTCTGACAAGGAGTATGCTCGCTCCCGCATAAGTTGGAATGCATCTGTTCTTTGAATCTTCTTGGTAGTATTGTTTGTGTTTTCCTTTGGGCTGGGTGTCTCTGAAGCCCTTTTCCTTTTCTCATTCTCACGAAAGTTACTTGGTCTTGCTTTGCGTTTTTCCCTGGAGTCCTTGGAGTAATCATTGGTAATGTATGTGTTTTCCCTCATTTTCTTTTTGTTTTTAAGAATTTGAATTTTCTTCAGTAAGGTTGTTGTTGTCAGTAATATAGGTCTTATTTTTCCGTTTTCCGATTTTCTGCCTAGGCGTTGCGCGTTGTTTATTTCGCCATTTTCAAGTGTTACATCTAGGCCCTTGATTGTTTCGATTATTAGAGTGTTCAGGTCTTCGTATTTTTCTTCATTAGGTTCTGGGATTCCATGTAATAAGATGTTGTTCTTCCTTCCGTTGGTATCCAGGATTAGAAGCTTCTTATTCAGTTCTTCCACTTCGCGTGCAAGTCTTTCGTTTTCTTGTATTATTGGTTGTATTTTCTCATCTACTCTTTGTAGCACTGTTGCTGTGATGGTTTCTGTTATTTGTGTTGTTTGTTTGTTTAGTTGTTCTTTCATTTCTTCTAATAACAATAACATTTCTCCTGACAACTTAGAAGTCGAAGTCATGTTTATGACGTAAAGCGATATGCACTGGAGCTGGAACGCGCCCTTAACGCGCAATGTACGTCGCACAGGCTAGCAGGTAATGTATATCAAAGTTGTATTTGTCAATGTTGGCAACGATTGATCTCGATCTATGCTCTATGCGATTTTGACAGCTGTGAATAACCTCAAATTCGTTAGTGTTAATTTTCAATGCGATATTTTGGCTTATGTTCCGTTCTTTTGGGAGGTTTTCAGTGACGACCACCTGCAGACACTTTTCAGACGCACTTTAAGGGTTATTGGCACTATGACACTTTTGTTGTTGCACAGTTACTGTTAAAAACTCGGGAGCGGTTGCAAACACGTCCTTACGTATTTATCACCGGAAACGGGCATAGAAGACCTACATTGACCTTATTGATGGAGTGCTTCAGACAGGCCAGATGCGTATGTAGTACTCGCAATCGGCGTGCTTGTATGACCTATACCCATACCATGAGTTGTCATTACGATACTCGATCGTACGCATCGACCGCGCGTTTGGCGCTCTCATTGGTTGAGAGTTCTTAAAACCTTGGAGCGGGCCAATGACAGCGCCTTACGCGGTCGACGATGATCGAGTATCGTAATGACAACTCATGGTATGGGTACAGATGTACTTACGTATATGAATGTGGATGTGGCGAAAGGAGTAAGTAAACATCGTAGCAGTTGGTGCTCTGTAGTTTCTGCCTACCCTCCTGGGAAGAAGGAGTGAGTTTATGTATGTGTGTAAAAATTTTTCCTACTCCTCCACTATTCTTTTCTGATTAATTTCGTGCAGGATCCAAGACAGGTAAATTCATTCTCCGGGACACGTCGAGCTTCATTGTCTTGGCGCTTTTCTGGTGGTTGCCACTGTTGATTCTGGCTCTCAGGAGTTGCAGTGGTTTGGGAATAGTGTGGTGGGTTTGTCCCAAAAAAAAAATATATGTGTGTAAAATCTTGAAATAAATCGTTTGAAGCAGGTACATGTTGCTAGGTTTTTAAATTAACCTTGAACCAATCATACTAAATCGAACAGAAGAATCCCTGAAGTAGTATAATATTCAAATTATTCAATTTGCTACAATTTGCAAGAGCAATGGGCACGATAATAGAAATGATTGCACTGTGCTTAGTTGCATGAGTGTGCGTGCAGTTAATGTTATGTTTGTTAACGTAAACATGGCCACTCTTAACCTGCAGACTTATTTCTTGGCCGTTTTTCTTGCAACCTATTGCTAAGAAAACATTGCAACGTGACGTGAAATTGTTGAATCAAAACTTTAATAAGTGTCGATATGAGGTCAATAATCTGTTCAATATTACAGTACCTGTAGCTTTAATATAGTGGACACCTCTTAAAAAATCTGCAGCCATGTTATTGTTCGTGTAAATCGTCGAAATGTAGGGAACAACTGATTTTATACCCTTTAAAATTTACAGATAGGTATTAAAAAAAATTAAAAAATTGTAATATCTGTTGAAAATGTTCTATTGTATTTAGTGTTTAGAATCATGTAGGGTACTGAATTCTTTTTAAATTCTTTTGCAATTTTCCCTTACATCGTCGGACATCCAAGGGGGCCTCCCCTGGTGCATGCTGTTTGCCGATGACATTGTGCTTATTGCCGAGAGCGGCTTAGAGGTCCAGAGCAGATTGGAGGTGTGGTGGCAAAGACTGGAGAACGTTGGCCTGAAATTAAGCAGAACCAAAACAGAATATCTGTTTTGCGATTTTGGCGGTCTCTCCAGTCCTGTGCCCATTACTCTTGCAGGAACGCCCATACCAGTCTGTTCCGACTTTCGGTACCTCGGGTCGCATGTCCAAGGAGACGGCGATGTAGACCGGGACATAACACACCGGATCAACTCGGGATGGATGAAATGGCGACAGGTCACCGGAACAATTTGCGATCCACGGATGCCACTCAAGTTAAAGGGGAAAATATACAAATCCGTGATTAGACCTGTCGGATCGGAATGTTGGGCTGTGAAAAAAGAGTGATGAGAAACGATTGCATATAGCGGAGATGGGGATGTTGAGATGGATGTGTGGAGTGACAAGAAGTGATAAAGTAAGGAATGGGTTTATAAGGGGAAGTTTGAAAGTGGCGCCTGTTACAGAAAAAAATAAAGGGAATCGTCTATCTTGGTATGGACATGTGATGAGGAGGGATTACACCCATGTGACTAAGAGAGTGATGAGTATGAATTTTGATGGATGGAGAGGAAGAGGAAGGCCAAAGAAAAGATGGATGGATTGTCTAAGGAATGATATGAAAGAAAAAAGAGTAAATGATACTGTGACGTCTGATAGGGGAGAATGGTAGAAGAAAACGTGTTGCGCCGATCCCAAGTAGAATGGGATAAGGGCAGGAAGAAGAAGACTAATTGTATAACGTTGTACTTGACTGTATGTTTTGAACTAAATACTTTCAAAGATCAAATAATGGGTTGACCCTATAAAACAGTTTAAAAATTTCTAAACAGAAAAAAAATCCACCGTACTTCCTCCACCTTGAAATGACCTTAAGACATGTCCGATATGGTGGTCCATTTATAGATCGCAATCTAGTACAGGCCATTCAATTCTTACCAACAACGACCTTGAAGCTCAGGGGAACTGAATTCGTGATGACGGTGGCATATATTTTCGTTTTTGTGACAAAAAAGTATTGAACGGCTTTTAAACCAATTCTGCGTAAGTTACGTGATTTAAAGTGCGCAAGAAAAGGTTTCTTAAGCTTTCTTTTTTTTGCAGTATTTATTATTTTATAGGAGGTACTACTTACCTTACTATCTTATATATAGTATTCATGTGTATTTATGTATTCTTAATTCCGGAATTCAAATTATCTTACGTGTTAATCCAGGTTTTAAATGTGTGAGCCATACAAATCCGTTCAATATTGTTTGCTTGAAAAAGTAACAAACAGACACTCGCACATGTATCCATCTTCAGAACCTTTCACATATATCATAGTAAGACTAAATTATCTAAAATTATCTGTATTGTTCAAAAGAAAGTGCTCAGCAAGTGCTCAGCTGAATATAAAACAATGCTGTCAATAACTCTAATGTTGACCTTTTCTTTACTTACACATATGTAGATAATATCGCTTGAGAAACCGTCTAGACTCGCACAAAGGTACGTAGTTTACGACCCTATAACTTTAACTCATGGGTAAGCGATTTTGACTCTTATCAACTTCTATGGTATAACTCTTTTACTGTATAACATGACTTCGTCCTAAAAGATCGACAATCCTAGAAACTTTTAAGTTTTTAGTCTGTATTCAAAAATAGTATGAGTGCCGTTGAAAGATGTGTACGGTCGCGTGTGATTTTCAAAGGAAAATTTGAGAAATCATAAAATACTTCTCCCGTTGACGGGTGGACTAGAACGACTGACAGAATTAAATACAGCTTCCCCTTTCATTTGTACGGCCGCGGGAACTCTTTCCAATAATTCCGCAACCCAGATGGGAATAGGGAGGGAAGAAACGCCCGGGTGTCACCACTGCGAAGATCGCCCGGAGGACACGGTGGAGCATACGGTGCAGGACTGCCCCAGTTGGGCAGAGCACCGCCGCGCCGTGTCCTCACGGAGGCGATAGGCGGAGACCTCTCGCGCCCGGCATTGGTCGAGGCCATGCTGCGGGGCGAGACGGAGTGGGAAGCCGTCGCCTCCTTCTGCGAAGCAGTTATGCTCGCGAAGGAGGAGGCGGGCCGCGAGAGAGAGAGGACAGCGTCCTCCCTCCGCCCCGGCCGCAGTGGTAGACGCCCGCGGCGTCGGACGTCACGGGACGATCTCCGGCCACCGTAGGCGCGGGCATGCGGGCGGCGAGTAATGGGCAACTCGCCGCCCGACCATGGACCATGCCCGGGTCGACGGCGCGTTGTGTTCCACGCGCGCCTCAAAGAGCTGTCAGCAATCTGACGGGGCCCCCCTCTAGAGGGCCAAAGCCTGCCGGGGTCGCGGGACTCATTCCATTACCGTGACCCTGGAACGTAAAGGGCTAATGAAGGACACCGTGGATTTTAGTCAGTACAACTCTGACAGTCCCTCCCGCCCTGCCCTGGCCGGGAGGACTCATTTGATGATTTTACCACGATAAAAAAAAAAAAAAAACCCAGATGGGAAGGCCCTTTTTACTGTTGCGAAAACATTCATGACTCTCCCTAGGTGGAGCGGAGTGGACTAACAGACTCTCTTACTGACTAAAATAATCGTGTTCTACTCCATTAAATAATCCCTAAAAAAACATATTCCAGAACTAAGGTTGCAAAAAGATTATTCATTAGGTCCTTCCATTAACCAAAAAGGGAACAAGCTTCAACATAACTCTTTGGTGGAAGTTTCAATCAATCAAGCAGGCTTAGCAGTCCATTCCAGTACACTTTGTGACAAAGGAGGTAGTGCCCGCGGTAACTTTGTTAGATAAACGGGTCGGTGACCGCTAAGCCAACCTTCTAGATTTGTGACGTTTGTCAGGGATCTGGGATGATTGTTTTAGCTGGTGTTTGTAGAGGCTGGCTTTTGTTTTGGTAGGTAAAAGACAGAAGAGTTTAGTTATTTATTCATTAATTATTTGAAAGAAAGAAAGAAAATAAGTTTATTTGGCACGCATTTGGCACACAGTTTTGACACAAGAATACAATACAAATAAAAACAAAATCACAAAAAGTAGGTACCGTGTGCCTCACGGCTGTGCCAAATAGGCTCAGTTTAGCATAAAGCCAGGCACAGGGTGCCTGACGCTGGTTTTCTACTGAGCCTTGAGAGACGTTACAGATGTAAATCAGCTTTGCAGTGTGTAATAACACATAATTAAATAAGAAATAAGTATGTGTAGAAAAAATAAAATAAAAATGTATAAAGTAAAATGTACAGGTATAAAGAAATACATAGTACACATAGGTATATGTGGTGTGATAAAAGGAACTAAAATTGTACGGTTCTGATGAAAGACGAATCAAACAGAGTATGCACTATAACCACTTCAAAACGCTGCAGGCAGCCGCGCGCGCCGGACCAGTTGCATTTCACTAACTGTCGAAACATACAACATCTATACCTATTAATAAAAATGAATCGCTGAAATGTGCACGCATAACTTGCGAACGACAGTCGTGAGGTTTTTTCACCGGGAAGGTCGAAAACCCGGACAAAACCGGGGCTTTGGAGTATACGGTTTTCGGCTCGATTTCTAGAGTTTATATACATTTACGATTAGCACTAATTTTCAGAGTGTTTATATTTTATTCCAAGATTTTTGTTGATGTCATTTCTTTTGCTCAAGACTGGTTCAATTAGAAGTCTGTTGGTGTTTTATTTGGATTATGACTGCTTTGGTTTAACCGCCCAACTAGAAAAAAATACTCGAAAAATCTGAGATTGTCGGGCAATTATACAGATATCAGAACAACGTAGATTGTTGGCGTAAAACTAGGCCTAGAAAATAATAAAGGCATAAATTAGCATATTTATATAATAACCACAGCTCATAATATAACATACATAATGATATTATTAAGGTGTGACCTGGTAGTAGCAGATATAATTAAATAAGGCTTGTACTATGTGGCCTTGTGCCAAACGTAAATTATTATTTTTCACGGAAAACTTTTATAAACACTAAATAAGACCTAAACATTGTTGTAGTTTTGTAATTTCAACTTTACCGGCTGGTCTGAGAATTGCAAGTCAAAAAGAGCGTTTCTATTCTCTTATATGACACTTAACACAAAACAATACCTTCAAGAAAAAGTCTTTGAACCATAAAATATATAATGTATAATTATGGTTCTTTGGCACATACTATTAAGTATGTAAAGCATATATACTCACTAAAAGTTACTAGTCATTTCCCAACCCTGTTGGGGTGGTCTTCTGGTTTAACCGGATGCAGCTGAAAATCAGTATTTTATATGTTGCGACCGCCTACCTGGTTTCCAGAACTCAGAAAATGGGTAATATGGATGTCCCTTAGTAAGACTGGTTGTCAGATTTTTGAGTTTCTAACAGTAATGGCTGCCCAAGATCAACAAAAGACTTAGTTTCGATTTTTAAAGTGTATTCAGGCACCAAAAGTCATCATCTGACTAGTCTTTTCCCAACTATGTTGAGGTCGGTGGTGGACGCCCACGGCGACGGACGTCGCAAGACGATCTCCGGCCACCGTAGGCGCGGGCATGCGGGCGGCGAGTAAAGGACAACTCGCTGCCCGACCATGGACTATGCCCGGGTCGACGGCGCGTTGTGTTCCACGCGCGCCTCAAAGAGCGTTAGCATAATGACGGGGCCCCCTCTCTAGAGGACCAAAGCCTGCCGGGGTCGCGGGACTTATCTCATTACCGTGACCCCGGAACATAAAGGGCCATCGAAGGACACCGTGGATTTTAGTCAGTACAAGTCTGACAGTCCCTCCCGCCCTGCCCGGGGTGGGAGGACTCATTTGGTGATTACCACGCTAAAAAAAAACTATGTTGAGGTCGGCTTCCAGTTTAACTTGTTGGCCACCAATCTACCCACCGAACTGGGTAACTGTGGCTTAACCTGGAAGATTGACCTGTGCGGCTGTTGCACAGGTAAATCTGTACTCCCACTAAAAGATCCAGAATATAAATTCGGCTTCTAACAATACGTTAACAGTCTCCTTTAATATCGAAAGACTGACAAATGAATCAATGGTTTAGTAATGACAGCATGATACAGCTATATTTATGTTAACAATCAATCATTTTCGTTCCAGGTGTAGCAGAAATATGTTTCATGACAGGCCCGGTTGGACAATGCAGCTACTGTTGCCCCAGAGATGAAAAACTTGATATACAGTACAAGTTATTTACTAGGTATGTATATCTCGATAATATTATATCACTAGCTGTTGGCAGCGGCTTAACCCGCTACAACTCGAAACTATCCCAATAACTATCCGATGCTCAACGTGCTCGTGGAGACCAACCCTGGATTGGACTTGTTTGCTGATGAATGGAAGACGATAATGTTAGAATGTCTGCGATTCTGTGTGTCTCCTGACAGAATGAAAGGATCATTTCGTTTAGTGTTAATGGCTCAAGCTGTACTAAATGTATTAAATAATAAATGGGAACATAAAATCGGGATAAAAACTATCCTATATGTTAATCCAGCTTATAAACTATATGTGCACTAAATTTCATCCATATCTGTTCAGTGGTTTTTGCGGGAAAGAGTCACAATTGTCCATCCATCCATTTTTCAATCATCCATCAAACTTTCTCGTTTATAATAATATTAGTAGGAAGTAGGATAATGCCTTTATGTATAGTCAGAGCAGTGGTCACCCAGCTGTATTGTCCCCGACTTTTTGTAATTGATTTCATTACCACTGCTCTCAATGCGGTGAAGGAGCACATCGTGAGGAAACAGGCATGTTCTAGAATCAAAAAAAAATGGAAGCCGTGAACTTCTGGCAATTTGCATTTGGCTGGCGTAGTGGATTATGGCCCACTCCCTCTCACGGAGAGGACCCCTACAATGTTCCCACTTCTGGGAGCAGTGGTAACATAGTAAGCTCATTAAGATGATTATGAAGCCAGTCCTGTAAGGACTATTTCATTAAGTAAGTTGCGGTTTCAAAAAACAAAGGTTTTTGGTGGCTCCTGAAGTGTGGATTTAATTAAAATAAAATAGTAACTTCGGAATCGTGCGCCATTTGGATATTACCAAAAAAAAGAAAAAACAGAAATTCAGTTCTACATCTTTTATAGTTAAAAACCGATTTAGATCCAAACCCTATACTGAAATGGAATAACAGATACAAAGTACAGATAAGAAACTAACCTAAACTCCGTAACAGTAGTCCATTTGACGACCAAACATGACGCAACTCCTCATTTTGAGCTCAGGGTCGCGGGCTCAATTTCCGTACCGGGACCAAACTATAGTGTAGTGTTGTCCACTTATATTTTCTACGGACTTCAAACTTTTTAGTGTTATTTTTGCGAGTCTAGTATATTTCGTTAGCTAGTGTCTTCGAAAGCCAGCCAATGAAAACATAATAAATACGTCGGGGTCTGTGGGAGAATGAAAAGTTAAAGAAGAGATTGAAAACAAGTTAGGGTGAAGCAAATATTTTAATCAATTACAATTTATTACAATCGGGTGTAATCGTAAGGTAGCGCATGAACACATAGGTGCGTCCACACAGAGCGCGCAGCCTCGCGAGGCATTTGCTGCGCGAGGAAACTGATAAGCGAGGCTGCTCACTCTGTGTGGACGCGTCTATTGTTTTTCGACCGAGGCACGAAACAATATACGCGAGCAAAACAAAAGCCGACACTGGATGGCTCGGGCGCTCGGTCGCTCGACCGTGGCAGCGCTGTCACTTGCCTCGACCGAGACACGTCCACACCAACCGAGCTGTTTCGCGCGGAAAATGCCTCGCGAGGCTGCGCGCTCTGTGGGGACGCACCTATTTGCCTTGTACTTGCACTGTAAATTGATAGAAATTTTGTTAAGATCAACATTTACAAAGCTTTCACCTAGTTACTAAAATGTTGGGACCAAAGAACCTGAAATATAGATTTACCATACAAATACTCCGTGGTGTCTCTATAAATAATGTTTTTCAAGAAATACAACTTGTACAATAAACAGCCTTTACCAAGGCATCATACTGACCCAGGAGTTCAATTTCAAGGCAGTGCATGGAAGCATTTGTTCATTTACCTTGCATTGCACTGTAATTGTTATAACCTTCGTTTAGGCTAGCACCGTAGTGTTTTCCTAAGGTTTCATCAAGTAAAGAACTAAAATTGTTATTATAATGTTGGAACTATTCAACACATTACATTATTATGTACAAATCTACTTCTACAAATATCCTTTTGACGTTTTTTTTTATAATAAATGCTGTTTGTTCAATAAAGAGCGAGTATCAAGGCATAATATCACCGAAGCGGTTCAATTTCAAGGCGAGGAGGTGCATGAAAGAATATTTTTCCTTACACTGTAATTGTTGTACTTAGTTGTCATTTAACCCAAAAAGTTCAATTTCAAGGCGAGGAGGTGCATGGAATGATTTCTTAATTTATCTTGCACTGTTATTGTTGTACCAAGGCGTCATATGACCGAGGAGGTTCAATCTCAAGGCAGTGCATGCAAGCATTCGTTTGCCGTGCACTATAATTGCTATAACCTTTGTTTAGGTCAGCATCACGGCTAAGCTAGGCACGTGTCATTGTTGTTTGGAAATGGCTGGTCCGAACGAAATGGGGTGTTACGTCATGTTCGTGATATTGGCCTTTCTAATGTGGATAATGTTCTAGACTTAAAAATGGATATTGTTTTCGAGCTGGTTTAAAATGAAAGGCAGCCCGTGTTTTACTTTCCCGGAAATGTTATAAATTTTTTGTTTGTTTAATTAAATAATAATAAAAGGAAAGAGATGGCGCTAGACGACTTGTCTCTTTCCCACAGCCTAAACTGGATCGCGTTAAGAGCTCGTGGTAAGCCCCCTGTTGTATGGAAACCTCCATAAATATTTATTTTAATCTGTTTTTGGAACATAAAAACATCTTCTGTGAAAAATTTTGTCTATCACGGTGATGAGATACAGCCTAGTGACAGACGGTCAGACAGACAGAGACGGACGGAGTGGAGTCTTAGTAGTAGGGTACCTACCGTAGACCGTAGAATAGATCTCTATCTTTCTAGGCATGGCATGATAGTGGAACAAATCTAAAAACAATTTCCTTGACAAGTAAAAAAAAAACAATTTTACAAACAAAGAAAAAGTTTCAGTCCAAAAAAAGTTTCTATTACCAAACATCTTTGATCTTCAAAACTTGCCATAGCCTCATAAGACTTTTTGTTTATGTTTGCAGGTCAAATCCCACGACGTTTCAGATTATACCACCGAATGACGTGAATGGGTTGCGTGCCACTTCATTCGACTTCTCGAGCCCCACTGTCATATACCTGATGGGGTTCTCTGAGTCTACTGGAGGCGTTGGCACCACTACTGTTAGAGATGGTAAGGGAAATCATTTTATATATTTTTTAAACTTCTTACTTCTCTTCCTTGAAGTTTTATACAAAAAGAAGTAGCTTATAACCGTCTCCAAGCAAAGGAACCCTGGGGGTTTCCAACTACCACTGCATCAAAATTCATAAAAAATGGTGTCAAAGCGTAACAAACATGAATTTATACTTTAGGATTTGGTAAAAACACAAATATATTTTGTTTCACTATTAATAATATGACAAAAATTAAAAAAAAAGAATCAAAGCTGATGAATGATCACTTCAAGTCTATATACCAGTAGACCATTTCAATTTTACACAAACTGCATACCGCGTGACCACTTGTCGCAGCGGCGTAGGCTCGTAGACGGCTACGAGCGCTACGGCGTAGCACGTCTCACATTATGAAGGGTTCACATAAGGGTTGCTAACTTCTTGCTACGATTAACACCATTAGTGAAAGTGGCTTGAGTAAACAAGTAAATAATCAATTATTTGGTTAGTCAAGAAACAAGAAGTTTAGCCATAATAAGGCCCATTTTGGTGTTGGATACTATAAAGTGTGATTGCGCTGAACAATAGTCAGTCAAATTATTTAAAAAAAAGTAAGTGTTGACTGGTGGTGATTTTTCTGACCAATCTATAGTCAAGTCTTCCCAATATATTAGTAAAGTAAAAATCTGGTGCCACCTAGCGTTTAACTCGAAAATTATCCCACGGGATAATGCAGACTATAACCTATCTCTGAATCAAATATTATTAAAATCCGTACAGCCGTTTTGCCGTGATTGAGTAACCAACATCCATATATGCAAATATCCTTTTAATAATTATTATCAAGGATGTTATCTCGGATAATGTAGGTATGCTTTATTTTGATGAAATAATCTTTGAAATTAGACCAGGAGTTTTTGAGTTTGTCTATTACAAACTAACAAAAAACTTACCTTTTCAAAACATTACTGTAGATTTACAAAATATGTACTTACTGTGACTGCAGTGATATTTACTTATTATGACGATGACGTCAATATTGCATGTCCTTATCACGCAAACACAGACCATGTAGGTATCTATTTATAGACCAAATTGATATAATGCCGCAGTTATAATCGATTCCATATACGAATGCAGTGGTATCGGTAAAGTCAATTAGTGCTGTGTTGTGTTTATATCGATAGTGTGCTAATAGATTACATGGCTGACGTTGGAAATGTGTCGTGTCGATGATTCATAGGTATTTATGCGGAAATCAGAAATCAAATATATGGAACTAACTAATATTGAACATGATGAATGACAAGTTTCTAGTTTTGGTAACTCTTAAGCGCAGGCCAGACAGAAGAAGCGTCGTTTTGTTAGATTTTTCTAGTCCAACCATGTTCGGCGACTGGCCATTGTTCTTTATTATTAACTTCGACTGGCCTGTTGGTCTAGTGGTTAGTGACCCTGACTGCTATGCCGGAGGTCGTGGGTTCGATTCCCACCCAGGACAAATGTTTGTGTGATGAGCACGATCATTTGTTCTGTGTCTGGGTGTAATTTATCTATAATATGTATGTATTTAGAAATATATAAGTATGTTTATCAGTTGTCTAGTACCCATAACACAAGCTCTGCTTAGCTTGGGACTAGATGGCGTTGTGTGATAGTTGTGGAATATTATATTATAACTACTCTTTTTCATATGTTAAATTTTATCAAAATTAATCTTATTTGTATACCTGATTTAGTTAAATTTTTCATTGAATGATCACATTTTTATATACTAACAAAAGTCATAATTTGTAACAATGTCGTTTTCACCTATAAGTGACATGTTTGCACAGAACAAAATTTTGTTACTTTCCTATGTAAATTATGATTTAATAATCATGTAAAATTTTATATAATGTGATAAGTGAAATCTTTTGTAATTATGTCGTTGGTGATCCTATAAATAAATAAGAAGAGACGTAGGACGAGGACGCGTCGCGGACGGGCGCAAAAGTAAAAACGTTGCGTCCGCGACCCGACTCTTCTGTATGTTTTGCGTCGCGACGCTTCTATACATTTTGTATGAAAGGGACGCTATAGAGACAAATGTCCGCGCCACGTATGCGTCTTCCGTCTTTTCTGTGTGATCAGCACCTTATACGTTCTTTTTGGGGGTAGAAAATCATAAATGAGTCCCCCATTCCACTCCTCTGGCTGGAAGAGAAGGGACTGTCAGACTTGACTGACTTAAAGCTACACTGTTCCTACAGTTGGCCTTTGCGTTGCACGGCCGCGGTAACATCATAACATATCTCGGTATCGGTTAGAAACATTTTAACTCAGATACACCCATAGCCAGATCTGAAGGTGTTCTGTGAGGGAATCGAACTCGCGACACGATGCGCACCAGCCAATCGTTTAATCACTGTGCGAACTATTTTGGAAGTGCGTAAGATATTAAAGTACTTCCTCAGTAAGCATCATTAATATTCCTTATAAACAACCACGGCGAAAAGAGAGTTAACTTATTGATTTTCAACTCGCTACTGACATGGGGTCTGACATACCCCTATCACCATAAACCCGGGACGTTGCTGTTTGTCACTGGCCTTGTATATGAGGCTGAGTTATTTATGTGTTGGTCGTCCCACCATATGTCCGTGGTCGGTTAGACCCTCGTTTGTCATAAGCTAGCGTCTTTTGCACATGAGGTTGACGTATGAGATTAGGGTCAAAAATATATCGGTAAAATATGGAAGAGAGGTATTGTTTAAAAATTGGGGGTAGTATGCAATGCATTTATTGTTCCTATTGGTCATTGATTTCGTCTGCTTTATCTTTATTACTACGAGGTATAAAGATAAATTATTCTATGTGAAAAATAAAGGCAGGAAAAACAAATAAAAGGTGTGAAAACTCCTATCTTGTTTTGAGGAAATCATCAAAGTCTTTTTTTCCCGAGTGGAGTGGAACGGAAGACATTGTCAGATTCGTACTGACTATAGTTCCACCCCGTTCCTTTAAACGCCCTTTGCGTTCCAATGCCTAGAACCAGCGGCACCCTGTTTTACGAGTAACAGTCCGACTACCGACGACTCATTTTTAACCGACTTCAAAAAGGAGGAGGTTATCAATTCGACGGTATGTTTTTTTTTTTTGTATATTTGTTACGCGATTACTCCGCCAATTGTGGACTGATTTTTAAAATCCTTTTTTTTTTTGGAAAGGAGGTACTTCTGAGGTGGTCTCATAGTCACCAATTGGGATCTGATGATTGGATCCTGGAGAAATCGAGGGCAACCCTCGAATTTTATAAGCCGACACACCGTTTTTCGCAAATTTTATAAAGTAATTTAAGTACTTGCGTATGGGTATCATAATTTCATGTAGCTGAGCTGATGATGGAAGGTAGAACTCCTTAATAGTAAGGAGTAGGTATCGACTGATTTAGTTTGAGTTCGCATATCTCTGGAACTACTAGTCCGATTTGAGTAATTCTTTTTTTGTAGTACTTGGTATCATTTATCTTAGGGAATATTGCAAGTTTCATCAAAATCGGTTCAGTAGTTTTTGAGATAGGGAATTTTATTAGCTTATTGTGTACATGAGCGATGTTATTACCGGTGTTATGGATTACAAAAAGCTAGTGTACATGTTGTATTTGACAAGAATTCGGGTTGAATATTTAAACTAAAAAGAGTAAAATAAAAACTTTTTCAAAAAAAAATGTAACCGCCTTCAAAAACAACACTTTTTTATGTTTGGTTTTGAAGTCGGTTCCCTTTTTTTCAAAAAGTTTCTTTTACCGTTTTTTATGGTTGTTTTTGAAGGCGGTTACATTTTTTTTGAAAAAGTTTTTACACTTCGTAATTATTTTGTTTGCTGAACTTACCTGGCTTTTTTTTTTTTTTTTTTAGGGTGGCAAAATCATCAAATGAGTCCTCCCGCCCTGGGTGGGGCGGGAGGGACTGTCAGACTCTTACTGACTAAAATCCACCCGTGTTCCGTCGGATGCCCTTTACGTTCCGGGGCCACGGTATCCTGGATTAAGAAAAATCCGCGACCCCGGCAGGCATTTGGCCCCATAAGGGGCCCCGTCGGTGACGCGTGAAACACGACGCGCCACCGACCTGGGCTTGGTCCTTGGTCGGACGGCGAGCATACCCATTACTCACCGTCCGCAAGCCCGCTCCGCCGCTGTGCCCTCTGCTGTTCAGAGGGACACGCGTTGGAGCGTCCACCCGACAGGCTATTTGCATACGGGCGAAGAAACCCCTTAGGCACACAGCGCCTAAGGAGAGTTTTTGCCCGCATCCCAGGGTGCACCGTCCCGAAAAACTGGTCTTCCCCCCGGACGTATCCGAGAGGGAACTCCAGTCCACGGGCGCACGTGGAGGTTTCCTGTCTTAGCACCCCGAACTTACCTGGCTTAGTGCGAAACTTCACACGAGACCAATTTTCACAGCCGGGCCACACCATTTCCCGTTGATTTGACACGATAATAGTCTTTAAGTGTTCTGTAAACGTAACTTGATAATTAAGGGCATTTTCCGTCACTGTGACCCTAGGTGGTGTTTTTACTGCCCGTAGCGTAGACATAAAATTTTCAAAATAAAAACAACATTGCAAAAAAAAACCGCCAAGGAAACCCGTTACTGTATTAATAACGTTGTGTTAATCAGAACTAATGGACAATATACATTGATTGATCATTTAATATTTATGGAAAGCAAACATGGTAGCAATGTAATAAAAATGATTTTATCGCCATAGACAATCGGTATCTTTATGGTGTGGTCACTGGTCAGTGTTAAAATTATTGTTAGTGGTTGATTTGTACAGTAATTGATTTTGTAAAGAGAAGAGTGAAAGGACGACATTTGTTTGTTATTGTTTTTAGATAGGTAATAAGACAGCTACAATAGTAGGACCATAAATCATCGCTGAACTGTCTTAAACGGACACTATGGCCCTGGAACGCAAATGGCAACTGAAGGAACAGGGTGAAATTTTATTTACCATCCCAAAAAAGCCACAAATCTACATGTTCTTTTTAATATGTTTAAAAATCACGTCTCACTTTGTCCGTACACGGTAATCTGAGAAATCACTCATAGATTACAATAAAGTTTTGTGTAAGATTCTTTTTAGCTTGAAACGTAGGATGGGTGAATTGATATTTATATTTTATGGAAGCAGGTATAAAAATACTCTTTTACACGTTATTTTTACAAACTAGATGAGGTCGATGTTGATGGCCATCTGGCCATGGCGACGTACGAAGCAGGGGCAGAGGCTAGTTCAGATATATCAGTTGCCTTGTACGACATCGGGGACATGGAAAGGGTGGTCCACAGCCTTGAGCTCTAGCTGAATAATATGAAATGGAAATGCATCTTAAGCTATGCAAGCAAGAGTCTACTAATATGGCTTTTGTCCAACTTGAGCGTCTTAAAAGAAATTTAAGTCACTTAATAATTTGGTTTATTTCGCAGAATATATGAAATAATAGGATCATTATCTACCTATATTTTACCAAACTTTGTTTAGCGTGGCTTCTGGTCTTACCGGATAAAACAAAAATAAATATACCGGTATATAACATGGAGCGAATGCTATTATGTATCTGTCTTCCACAACCCAGATATCGAATAATGTAAACTGATACATTTATTTAAGGCATAAGTGGTTTTACTTTATTGCAAATAAAAAACTATAATATCTTTAACTAAATGAACAATACTACACACACAACACTAACACACTAAAACACTCTCAGTTGATAATTCCCCAATAATAGTTGCCCAAGAGGCTGGCGTTGCCACGTTGAATGGCAAAGTACGCTAAAAACCACACCTTGAGTCACAGGAATCGCCAAATAGTCACTTGGAAAATGCTTAAAAATGGGCTTTAATAATCTGACAATCAGTTAGTCTTGGCAAGACTGGTTTTCAAACTTTCAGGAATATGAAACAAGAGTATGACAAACTTTTTCTTTGTTTTCAGCTCACTTGGCAGCACGCAACTATAATTTCATCGCCGTTGATTGGTCCCGGCTCATCGTGTTTCCTTGGTAAGGTCATGTTCATCGTATGATTGCCTTGCAACTATTGCCGTGATGTTATGGTGGTTGTTTTCAAAATATTATTGTGATGATGATAGAGCAGTGGTGGCCCAGTGGAATCGGCCCCGACTTGGTTCGTAGGTCGAGGGTTCGAACCCAGCCAGGCTCATTACTTTGTGTAATTTATTTCATCACCACTGCTCTCAAAATGGTGAAGGAAAACATCGTGAGGAAACCGGCATGTCCTAGAACCATCAAATTCGAAGACATGTGACATCTACCAACCCGCACTGGGCCCGCGTGGTGGATTATGGCCCTCTCACAGATAGGAGGCCTGTGTCCCAGCAGTGGGAACATTGAAGGCTGATGATGATGTGATTGTAGTGATGTTATCTTCAATCATTATTATGACTGACTCGTTGACCGCACCCAGGATCTTTTCTAACCTTTGAACGGGTTTACCAGTGAGTTATTAATATCGACTCGATTAATACATAATTATGTTTTTTGCCAAGAAGATTTCCATGAGTATCTTGTAGTACTCTTACAATTTAGAAAAACAAGATATAATTGAATATCATGAATTCCACACAAAGTCCACGCTATCTGCAACGATCCTTCCATATTCTTCCAGAATTTCCATACTATTAAACCTTCTAATAAAGACCCCCTGAAGTCATCTATACATATAATAAATCTGTAGAAGGGTCAATTCTGTACATTGAAAATATTGAAAAAATAAATAGCGGGGGTGTTGCTGGATCGATACCAAACCCAAATATGTGATTAAAAAAATTTTTGTCTGTCTGTCTGTATGTGCAGGCATCACGTGAAAACTAACGGTTCGATTTCGATGAAACTTGGTATAATTATACCTTATTATCCTGGGCATAAAATAGGATACTTTTTATCCTGGAAAAATACGTAGAAAAAAAAATCTGTATCAAACCTTATTATGGAACCACTGGCGACACCTATTATCAAAGTAGAACATTACGCCACGCCTGCCTCCGTTGATTTCTAAAAAGGTTCCACCACTCACCACTAGATGGCGTTGTGAATAGGTTCAATTCTGTTAATTTTGGTTTAGAGGACCAAAAACCCCTGCCTTCGTCCTCCCTGGGAAAAGGTGGTCGGGACTTGTCCTATTTTAATATAAATAATTTGTACGTTGTGGACAATAAATCTTTGTCAAGAAACCGAACTTCTCTTCGTGCCGGCAACGGTGACTAACATCCCTTAAAAATCTTATTTTTCTTATTATTAATCTTATTAATTATTATTATTATATTATTATTATTAGAACGCGAGCTCAACAGCAGTAGCTCAATAGATCTCCTTAATTATTATAGGCTTAGCCGTATTTGGGTCCAATGGATATTTATAAGATGTCATTGTCAGAGTTACTCAAAATGGAGAAATGAACCATCCACGCGAAGACCAACATACGCGCGGACGGAGTCGCGGGCGGAAGCTAGTATAACAATAAATGCTGCAACAAGCAATAAGAAACAAATGACTAGTCGAATAAACCGCAAACGTAAGCGAAATCCAGTTGTTACAGCGTTTAACATGTTACTGAAACGTTATGATTCCGCATACGTGAGGGTGAATGCGACCCAATATTCGTCCCTGAGGAAAACGTTATAGCCTTAGGGGCGGTGCACACAAACGCGGATTACGCGGAGATGGGTTAAGAGGAGGGGAAAAGTTTTGTAGATGGGTTGGTCTAACACTGTTTGCTTTTTTTGTCTTATCTTGTCATATATTATACAAAATCTGCCTTTAAATTTCCACTATTAAGATCTCCTCATAACCATGAAATCGTCATAACCACAATGCAGGTCAAGTCATTTTCATTCGTGCAAAATAAGTACGAAATAGATGTCTTTGTTTATTCTAATTAAGGTACTTATTAAATCATATGGTAATACTCGTATATTCCTTTTCTAAACTAAGTTAATAGAGATTTCGTAAGAGGTAATAACTTTTCTAACAACATAATTATCTCAGGGCTTAAAATGATCAGTTTAGCAAAATCTTAATGAGATTTTATTATGAATCACAATGTCACACACATAATGAAAAAAAACCGGCCAAGTGCGAGTTGGACTCGCCCATGAAGGGTTCCGTAGCAGCAAGCATAGATTAGAGATATAATTATATTGAGATTAGTAAGTAATATACACAAACAATAAAAATAACTTTGTTTTTCATAGTATTTGTATGAATGGCAAAGTTATATTTGCGGTTTTTGAAAATGTACTATATCTCAAAAACTGCTAACTGTATCTCATCCAAACCAATTTTCGTTGGTAGTTTTGGTTGAGGTCTACATTATATATTTTTTTTAGTTTTATCATTCTCTTATTTTAGAAGTTACGGGGGGGGGGGACACACTTTTTACCACTTTGGAAGTGTCTCTCGCGCAAACTGTTCAGTTTAGAAAAAAATTATGTTAGTAACCTCAATATCATTTTTTTAAAGACCTATTCATAGTATGGGTTTGGTGAAAAATTTTTTTTTGAGTTTCAATTCTAAGTATGGGGGACACCCCCAAAATTTGTTTTGTTTTGATTTTTGTGTGAAAATCCTAATGCGGTTCACATAATACATCTTTCTACCAAGTTTCAACAGGATAGCTCTTATACTTTCGACAAAAAGTGGCTGTGACATACACGGACAGACAGACAGACATGACGAATCTATAAGGGTTCCGTTTTTGCCATTTGGCTACGGAACCCTAAAAAGGTCACAGTTACAAAAATTATATTATGTTTACATTCCCAATAATTATTATTATCGTATGATTCTGCTAAAGAGCCCTTTTGATGCCTCCTCCTCTTTTCTCCTCGCTTATATTCGTTTTAGTGTAGACCAAGCCTTATAGGTCCCAAATTTATTACGCAGCTCGCAGTGGCTAGTAGCCAACAGCATTTCACTAGATTTATGTTTGTTGCCACGTCCAGGCACAAAGGCCCGTTCTGTTTTTCTTTGCCTTTTTTGTTGTGCTAGTAATTAATTTGAGGCATTTTCGTTAATTATTGGTTCGATGTTTTGAGCCAAAGTGGAAGAAGAATAGAGGTTGTTTTAAAAATACGTAGAAGAAAGATATATGTGGTCAGAGTTAAGTGAAAGGATTTTTCTTGTTATTTATGTAGGTATTGCTAGGCGGTTTAGTTGTCCATGTAATAAATGTCAATAGAATGAAATAGATTCCTGCTGCGCGAAGGGTTTACATAATGCGGGGGCAACACTAACGGGAAATGTCGTAAGTTTTCGTATGTTTAGCATTAACGTCCATAATCATTATAATTAACGGTATTTCCCGTGGATGTGGCCTCAGTATAGAAAATATACACAAAACAATTCTTCGTCTTAATCAGCGCATGATAATTGTATATTTAAAAGCGTGCATTGTAAAACATGCCGTCACAATTATGGCGTTAGCAAACCTTCCTTCCTAATTGAACCATAATAACAAATAGTACGCATGTGTGTTAGTGTATAGAGTTTAATTGTACAAGACTTTTACTACTAGATACTCTGATTTATTCAGGTACATATCAGCTGTCCAGAACACACGCTACATGGGCAGAAAACTAGCAGACTTCATCCAATTCCTGGACTCAGTTGGAGTACCAGCCTCGTCCATTCACGTGGTGGGATTCTCCCTGGGCGCTGAGGCAGCAGGGTTTGCCGGGAAGAACTTGCGCTCACGAGGACTGCTGCTTGGTAGGATAACTGGTGAGCTATTGAGTAGTTTAGAAAAGAAATTGCTGCATGCTGAGATCCAGTGGGAGGGGGTAGGATGAAATAAACCTAGGGATAGGGAGGGATGTGGATTTTTAAATGCCAAGGAAATCTGGTTTCTGACCTTAGAGACCAAAACCTGCCGGGGTCGCGTGACTGTCTTATCAGGTAGCCGTGTGACCCTGGAACGTGTTATCACCGTGGATTTTAGTTAGTACAAGTCTGACAGTTCCTCCTGTCCTAGATGGTCCTTGGTTACCACCAAGGACCACCTCAATTAGGACTCATTTGAATTATATTATCACGATAAAAAAAAGTTAATCGGGTTTTATGATCGTATCGTTAATTTCATAATTTTCATAATTATTTGAATTACTTTACAATTTAAAATCAGAGATCCATTTCATGATATCCAGTTTCCGGAATTCACGAAGCTCTACATTCTAGCAGATAACCAGTCAACAATAAAAATGGCAGAATTACTTTGAAATAATTGCAACACTAACCTTTACCTTGCCAGCTTGTACGAGTAGGTCTCTCAGACTTGCTAACTTTCGCATAACTACAATTTACTTCATCATCATCATCATCTCAGCCATAGGACGTCCACTGCTGAACATAGGCCTCCCCAGATCTCCACATATACCGGTTGGAAGCGACCTGCATCCAGCGTTTTCCGGCGGTACTTCAATTTACTTCCATTTTGCAAAATTAATTAAATAATAAGAATGAACATCAGCATTTGAAGGTTAATTACTCGACAGAACTATTCACATAATATCTAGCTAGTTTTAACTTATATGACATGATTTTTTTGAACGTGGTCCGATTTGAACAATTCTTTATTATTGGTAAAACTATACCTCAAAGTTGTCCAAACCAAGTATTGTGGGTCGGTACCCAGGCTATCCGGATGCAAACGAATACCAGTGTTTAATGAAGCGATTGCCTATCTGCCTTTACAACCCAATAAATGCTTAATACGATCGCTTAATAAGACTGGTTGTCAGACTTTCGAGCTTCTGAATAACAGTAATAGCCGGGCCATACTAACAGCATTTCCCGTTGATTTTCGCGAAAATAGCCTTTAAATGTTCGTATGAACGTCCATTTACAACGCTTTACTTAACAAAAGTGTGGCCCTAGTGTAACACCTGTCTAACAGCCCGTTCACGACTTTGGTCTAAGCGATGAGCAACGCGGCGCGAATAATACATTAATTACTTGGAACTACGCGAATTCGTCACTAGCGGCGCCTCGTGGCGTGTGCCAAACATTTTTATACATTTGATCTTACCACTCGCCGCCGCCCTAAGTCACCGCTCACAGCGGCAAGGTTCTACTAATGGCAACGCCAATGGCTCAACGTGTAAAGCACGTTGAGCCATTGGCGTTGCCATGCGAGACATGGAAGAGTCCTGATATTAATTGATGTGTGGTTTTCCATCTACGGACCAACTACGGAAAGCGTGACTTAACCTTCAATCGAATCGCACGGCTGTTATTTAGCCAAGCGTCCCTCTATAAAACCACTCAGTGAATTATTTACAAACTTGATGGACGTAAACTGTGGATTTAAAAATGTAGCAGCAGTAATGACGTTCGTTGCAATTAACGATACATTTTTAATAAACGGAACTACAGGCTTACAAGCTGTTGGTAGCACAAACTTTATGAATAAGTTATTGTGTTGCATAAGGCGGTTAATTCATACATAAATGATTAGTGTAACCTTTATCAGTTACACCAATATGAAAGGGGGTTATGGATTGTGTCAGCTTGATCTTCTTCTTCCTGCCCTTATCCCATTCTACTTGGGGTCGGCGCAACACGTTTTCATCTTCCATTCTCCCCTATCAGACGTCACAGTATCATTTACTCCTTTTTCTTTCATATCATTCCTTAGACAATCCATCCATCTTTTCTTTGGCCTTCCTCTTCCTCTCCATCCATCAGCTTGATATTCACCAGTTTCTCGAGTTCTTACAATCTAGTTCTTGAAGAATTTATCAGGAGTTATTATTCAGAACCAGAGAAGACCCCTTTTTTTAGCCTGCTCTGTCCCACTCCTGGGCAAAGGCTTCCCTCCACTCCTTCCACTTCTCGCGATCCCTCGCGTCCTCCTTCCACTTCTGACGGAACCTATCGAGTTCGACCCGCCATCTTCTTCGTGGTCTGCCGCGACCCCACCTCACTGTCTCAGGGCACCAGTTTTGAGCTATTTTGTCATACAATTTGTCCAGCATGCGTCAGACATGTCCTGACCTGTTCCATTTAAGTTGGGCTACTAGCAATGATTTTAAAAGGAAGGGCTTAAATTGTTGTAAATTAGGTCTAGTGTCATCCATTTCAAGGAATTCACTCAATTGCCAAACACTCTCACCCTTATAATAAAGAATTATATTCAAAATGACATTGCAGTAAGTCTGTAATACATACTCTTTTTTACAAACTAAAAATGACGTTCGTACAAAGTTACGTCGTTACTACGAGAGTTGCTTCAGCCCGAAATGACAGCTCCGTGATTGGCTGCGGGCCGCGTTACAGTCTGTCTTTTAGATAACGAATCGAAAACAACCTAGCGCCCTCATCGATTTTCATGATTTTAAAGACAGACTGTACACGGCGGGCCAACAAACTGGTGCTATTTTCGTTGTTCGGCAGGGCCCATACTGTATAAGTCAATGGCTACTAGTCATTGATTATTGTCCAACTCATCCTGCCATCCTCTGCGAAGTCTCTTCTCGCTTCTGGCTTGCCTTCCGGATTAAAACTATTTAATCATTTTAAACTTTCTTCTTCAAAAGCAAATCTTTGATCTAGTTTCTCTCTTTGACTTAATTGTCAATTCCGAAAAATGAATTAGGTTTTCTATTTGATGCTTTTATTTTTTTTTACTTTATAAGAAACTACTTCCCCTGTGTCCCTATACATCGTCTTGCATTAGTCTCACGTTTGTGTATTAGGGCCTTATACTTTTCACAGAGGGAAGACATGATTGTATCAGTAATGGGAACTATAGGTTGACAAATCTCGCAGTAAAGATAGCCTCATATATGCCCTTATCTTTTTTAATAGGTATAGTCTATTCAGATACTAATTATAAGTGCTTTATTTTCTAGGTCTGGATCCCGCCTATCCTGGCTACAGTCTATCAAATAACGACGGCCACCTCGCGAAAGGCGACGCTGCCTTCGTGGATGTACTCCACACGAACCCTGGAGTGTTCGGGTTTCTTCGGCCGATCGGTGATGTGGACTTCTACGCGAATCCTGGCAGTTGGATCCAGCCGGGTTGCTGGGTTGACGAGCTGATTAAGAACCGAGAGTTTAGGTTTGTTTGTAAGTAATCTATTTTGATTTCCATGACTTTTTTTGTTGTTGCTCCACACTATGATTACTTTCTCATAATGTTACCGTGACTCTGAAACGTAAAGGGCTATTGACGGATCACCGTGGATTTTAGTTAGTACAAGTCTGACAGTCCCTCCCGCTACGCCCTGGGTAGGAGCACTCATTTAATGATTTTAACACGATAAAAAAAAAACACTACGATTTTCTTTTGTTTTGTATGTACGTTTATAAATAACTAAACTCGCATTTACACTCAATCGAAAAGAAAAAGCCAAATAAATGTTTGTTCCGTGCTGTGATCAAACCCGCGACACGTAATGCTGGAACATAATTGAATTTAACAAAATATTTTATATTATTTATATTCGTTTAGGAACCAGTACCGAACTATACAGTTAAATAATGGTTTTTTTAAATATCGTGAATCAATAAAAGTCAATGAGTAAAATAGTTGTAATATACAGAAAGACAGACAGATGGGCAGGACGAATCCATATTTTTTTTTTGCTTTTGGCAGGGTAAGTAATATATGATATAACTACAAAATCTCTAATATTTACAAGAGATAACAACTGAATATATAATTTCATTTGATATAACAAACTCTTAATATAATAAGCGATTGACATAATTTTATAATGACTAATTTCTATAATCATAACAATCAATGAATATAAAATCGTTTTGTATACCACTCAAAAGACATAAAACTTATTAGGTCTAATTTTTTTTTCTTCCTGGTATGTAATCTAACTCTGATGTACCTAGTAATAGTACCACCTACCATGAATGCTCGACGGAGCCCCGCTTCGCGGGGCTCCTATTTCTGCGTGCAAGGTTTAAAGTAACCTAACACGAAGGGGATGGCGGGGTCTTTCAGACCCCGCCATCCCCTTCGAACCTAACCTGTCCGTGTCGGGGTGCCCCAAGTCCCGAGCTCGCTTCGCTCGCTCTTGCATCCTAGGTCAAATAACAGATTACTACCTGTCATGCTGGCTCGACGGAGCCCCGCTTCGCGGGGCTCCTATTTCTGCGTGCAAGGTTTAAAGTAACCTAACACGAAGGGGATGGCGGGGTCTTTCAGACCCCGCCATCCCCTTCGAACCTAACCTGTCCGTGTCGGGGTGCCCCAAGTCCCGAGCTCGCTTCGCTCGCTCTTGCATCCTAGGTCAATTAACTGATTACTGCCTGTCATGCTGGCTCGACGGAGCCCCGCTTCGCGGGGCTCCTGCTTCTGCGTGCAAGGTTTAAAGTAACCTAACAAGAAGGGGATGGCGGGGTCTGAAAGACCCCGCCATCCCCTTCGAACCTAACCTGTCCGTGTCGGGGTGCCCCAAGTCCCGAGCTCGCTTCGCTCGCTCTTGCATCCTAGGTCAATTAACTGATTACTGCCTGTCATGCTGGCTCGACGGAGCCCCGCTTCGCGGGGCTCCTATTTCTGCGTGCAAGGTTTAAAGTAACCTAACACGAAGGGGATGGCGGGGTCTTTCAGACCCCGCCATCCCCTTCGAACCTAACCTGTCCGTGTCGGGGTGCCCCAAGTCCCGAGCTCGCTTCGCTCGCTCTTGCATCCTAGGTCAAATAACAGATTACTACCTGTCATGCTGGCTCGACGGAGCCCCGCTTCGCGGGGCTCCTATTTCTGCGTGCAAGGTTTAAAGTAACCTAACACGAAGGGGATGGCGGGGTCTTTCAGACCCCGCCATCCCCTTCGAACCTAACCTGTCCGTGTCGGGGTGCCCCAAGTCCCGAGCTCGCTTCGCTCGCTCTTGCATCCTAGGTCAATTAACTGATTACTGCCTGTCATGCAGGCTCGACGGAGCCCCGCTTCGCGGGGCTCCTGCTTCTGCGTGCAAGGTTTAAAGTAACCTAACAAGAAGGGGATGGCGGGGTCTGAAAGACCCCGCCATCCCCTTCGAACCTAACCTGTCCGTGTCGGGGTGCCCCAAGTCCCGAGCTCGCTTCGCTCGCTCTTGCATCCTAGGTCAATTAACTGATTACTGCCTGTCATGCTGGCTCGACGGAGCCCCGCTTCGCGGGGCTCCTATTTCTGCGTGCAAGGTTTAAAGTAACCTAACACGAAGGGGATGGCGGGGTCTTTCAGACCCCGCCATCCCCTTCGAACCTAACCTGTCCGTGTCGGGGTGCCCCAAGTCCCGAGCTCGCTTCGCTCGCTCTTGCATCCTAGGTCAAATAACAGATTACTACCTGTCATGCTGGCTCGACGGAGCCCCGCTTCGCGGGGCTCCTATTTCTGCGTGCAAGGTTTAAAGTAACCTAACACGAAGGGGATGGCGGGGTCTTTCAGACCCCGCCATCCCCTTCGAACCTAACCTGTCCGTGTCGGGGTGCCCCAAGTCCCGAGCTCGCTTCGCTCGCTCTTGCATCCTAGGTCAATTAACTGATTACTACCTGTCATGCTGGCTCGACGGAGCCCCGCTTCGCGGGGCTCCTTTTTCTGCGTGCAAGGTTTAAAGTAACCTAACACGAAGGGGATGGCGGGGTCTTTCAGACCCCGCCATCCCCTTCGAACCTAACCTGTCCGTGTCGGGGTGCCCCAAGTCCCGAGCTCGCTTCGCTCGCTCTTGCATCCTAGGTCAAATAACAGATTACTACCTGTCATGCTGGCTCGACGGAGCCCCGCGCCCACCGAAGGTTTAAAGTAACCTAACACGAAGGGGATGGCGGGGTCTTTCAGACCCCGCCACCCCCTTCGAACCTAACCTGTCCGTGTCGGGATGTCCCAAGTCCCGAGCTCGCTTCGCTCGCTCTTGGATACTAAATTTTTCTAATAACAATAGCATTCGTGAAGGCAAACAATCAAAGTCCAAAGGATAAACCAAAGTCATCAAAGAAAATGGTTTAAACGTTAAATTATATGTTTCAAACGTTATCATAATGATTTTCGCTTAAATAAACGTTATATCAAATAAAATTATATGAAATGAGTTTTAGAGTAACACAAACATTATGTGTAAAGAAATTATATCAATCGTTGGGTATTTCACACGTTGATTATATCATGTGAACGTTATTGAAATGAAAATATATCAAATAACTTTATATGAAATGAGACGCACCCCTTTTGGCAACGACGGTATTCTAAAAATGAATGGCAGATCAGTAGAGGCACGTGCGAAGCGGAAGGTTTTAGTGAATAAGTAAAGGACAGTGAGCACGTAGACTCACCTAAAAGAGAAAAACTGTTCCATTTTGCACTTCTTTTACTTTTTTGACGGAATATGCAGTAGGCAATGCAAATGGAATTCAAAATTTTACTCCTGAGTTGCACTACTATTATTGCTGTACAAGAAGCAAGAAAGTTTTATGGTCATTTAACATAAGTGTAGTAACTAAAATCGGGCCAAGAAATTAAGTAAAATTAGTATTAAATGAGGCAAAGGACAATGACCAAATTGATGTGTAGGTACTAGGTATGCGTATGTTTTTGTGATCGACATAAAAATAAGAAGGGAAGACCAAGACACCATTAGTCTTATGAGAATATTTTACGCGTTAAAAATGCATTTAGTCGAGCGAATGAGCAATCCACACATTCTCACGACGTATTTCAGGATTGCAGAGCGCTTATTCTGAAAGTTGGCAACGTCGCAAATAGTTGTCAAATATTAACAAGTTTTTATTAATTTAGCAATGTTACTGTATGGAAATAAGAAATATCTCTCTGTAGTGCACTAGAACATTGATATAAAAATGCAATTAAAAGACTGAATTTGATATTGTAACCGTTTCAGGTGTAAAAAAAGCATGTGGAAAGTTTCCAAATACTTTTTTTGCATCTAAAAAAAACGTGGGAAAATATATATATTCGGTGTTACGATATTAATTATTGCATTCCTTAATCAATTTTTGAGTGCACTACAGAGCCATATTTCTTATTTTCATACAGTAAATTTACCAAAATAATTAAAACTTATTAATATTTGACACCTATTTGCAACGTTGCCAACTTTCTGGTTATGCGCCCTTAAAGTTGGACCTGTTTCTAATGGTTCTTGATAGCGTGTTATGCTTATCGATAACAAATGAGTTAAATATAGGTACATATTTATTCAATTAAGGGCGCATAACTCGAAAGTTGGCAACGTCGCAAATAGCTGTCAAATATTTACAACTTTTAATTAATTTAGTAAATTTATTGTATGAATATAAGAAATATTGCTCTGTAGTGCACTAAAAAATTATATAGGAATGCAATTAAAACACTGAATTTGATGATGTAACCGTTTCAGGTGTAAAAAAGCAATTGGAAAGTTTCCAAATACTTTTTTTATATCTAAAACTATTTATTCGGTGTTACGATATTAATTATTTATTGCATTCCGTAATCAATTTTGTAGTGCACTACAGAGCGATATTTCTTATTTCCATACAGTAACATTGGTAAATTAAATAAAACGTGTTAGTATTTGACAACTATTTGCGACGTTACCAACTTTCAGAACACGCGCTCTTAAACTCCCCAACACAAAGTTTCGTGTCGGTGCTATTAACCGATGAGGAGTTTTCCCGAAGGCTCATTATCCTTTCCAAACAACCCTGTCTGCACAACTAAGATATGTAAAAATGTATTATTATCAGAACCAAATGTGTGTGTCTTTCAGCAAAATCAAATGGAAGAAATTCAGCTGCATGATTGAATGTCAAAACAATCATAGAACTTAATTTTCCATCTGATCTTGAAATCTGTGTGAAAGTTGTAAATGCACACTGCTTTATAAGCAGCCATTTTTTATTTATCTCGTCATTTTAATACCGTAAAGATCATGGCCGCTCTTTTTCATGTTAAAATATCACATCAATAAAAATGAAGGATCGTTGTGTCAATTTATGAAACGAGCGACGCATTCCAACTCGATAGTTTTCGATTCCCTCCTTGACACTCGATGGACTGATTGCATCTCGATTACATAAATTATCTGTGGCAAAAAAGATACGATTCAAAATTTAAAATGAAAAGGCGCGTTCGCTTCATAAGCTTTCGACTCAAAGCTCGTTTACTAAAGAAACAAGACCTTCGTTACGAAACCTTTTTACTTAGAAAGGGATTTTTCGACATTGGCCTTTACAGGGTTGATAAATGTTTTATATTTTGCAAATAACAGCCGCCCACCAGGTTCGTAGGTACTACAGAATTCTATTAATGTACCAACTCAACTGCAAAAAATGTCTATTTAATTGACATTTAGCGTGCTAAACCGAAAAATGTTGCATCAGATCAACGACCATATATAACTAGACTCCTAATCACAGGCGACCGATGTCTGTCAACACATTAGGTAAAAAAATCTTATAACCGTCGTGACTCGACCACTCCTGTGAGTCCCCGTGTCGCACTGACCTTGAGTTAGCCAATCAGAACGCAGTATTAGCCAATCAGAACGCAGTACCCCGTCTCCCTCGCTTACGTCGTACCTCAGCGACTTGACAGAATAATTTTCGTTAGTCAGATCGTGCATGAGGCGTCTAGTTATAAATGGTCGTTGCATCAGATATAAATGATAAAGATAGTTCGGTACTAAACGAAGCCGCAATAAACAATTTAGTTTGCACTAAACCAATTTCCCGTCGAATTTGGCGCGTTAGCTGATCATAGTATGATGTTGCAACCCTAACAACCGCACATTTCGGCGGGAGGGTGACGATCGATGCTCTGACGTCACACTCGGATGCTGCGGGGAGGAGGCGACGAAGGACGAGGCACGGTAGGGGGGCACGTTCCTAGTACGCCAACCCCGATTATTTGCCTTTCAAAAAGCTATTATTAGCGTTCGTGTTTTTAGCTGAAATTAAATTACAAAGTATTTTTTTGGGGAATTTTATCCGCCTGTCGCTTTGGCGTCTACCTCTATAATGTCGGGTTATCAGGCTAAACGTCATCCCTGCTTTTGCTACGGTTCGAATTTATGAAGCTTTATAAATTTAATTTTTGGTGATGCCTTGGTAATTTTCTTTTCATTGTTTTCTTATCTGACTTACAAATTATAATATAATGTAATATTCCACAACTATCACACAACGCCATCTAGTCCCAAGCTAAGCAGAGCTTGTGTTATGGGTACTAGACAACTGATAAACATACTTATATATTACTAAATACATACATATTATAGATAAATTACAACCAGACACAGAACAAATGATCGTGCTCATCACACAAACATTTGTCCTGGGTAGGAATCGAACCCACGACCTCCGGTATAGCAGTCAGGGTCACTAACCACTAGACCAACAGGCATATTATATATTTATATTAGGCATATTATACAGGGTGATTTGTAATTCGATGCAGTCCTTGAAATGGGTGATACTAGACCTTATTTGCAACAATTTTAACCCCGACAATATGGGGTCTAACCTGACTGGTTTTAGAGATATCGAACTTTAAAGATTTTTCGAAAAATTTCCACCTCTACTTCATTAAGTGCTTATTGTTAGAAATTAACGATAGTCACCACTTAGAATTTATGCTTTTCTGATAGAATATGAACGACTGAATCTAGTGAATACAAGTTTGTTATAAAAATAATCATATCTTGGGAAATTAAGTGTCATAAAGTTTCTGTTTTGAAGATTTCTGAAAACTTTCCTTGTCTTTCAAAGCATATTTTTCAAAATAAATGTATGACACTTGGTGTACAAATTACAGAAAAAACTTCCTTGTCTCATCACCTTTCTAAAATGGTGCCACAGTATCCACTTTTAGTTAGTGTCTTACCAGAAAATTAGGGTTGTTACTGACAAAGTAGTAAATCGAAGAAAATCGGTTATAATGTTTTTTCGACCCAACGTTATTTTCTGTGGTTTTTGTCCAAACTGCTATCTGATATTAGCTTTTTGAGTCAATGCGCTTAATTTTGGTCGATCGCATCAAGCAAAATTGGTCTTTATCTGGAGTATTTTTACCTATGGACCAGATAGTCAAACCATCAATTTTCTTTCATTTGAAACAGCTACTTGAAACAAATGTACAATGATGGAATGTTTATAAGCTCTGGTTTCGCAAAAAAAAAAACTAAACTGGCGTGCATAAAAGTTGGGTCACCCTACTTGTAGGACAGGTAAAAATACTCCAGATAAAGACCGATTTTTCTTGATGTGATCGACCAAAATTAAGCGCATTGACTCAAAAAGCTAATATCAGACAGCAGTTTGGACAAAAACCACAGAAAAAAAATGTTGGGTCGAAAAAACATTATAACCGATTTTCTTTGATTTACTACTTTGTCAGTAACAACCCTAATTTCCTGGTAAGACATTAACTAAAAGTGGATACTGTGGCAACATTTTAGAAAGGTGATGAGACAAGGAAGTTTTTTCTGTAATTTGTACACCAAGTGTCATACATTTATTTTGAAAAATATGCTTTGAAAGACAAGGAAAGTTTTCAGAAATCTACAAAACAGAAACTGTATGACACTTAATTTCCCAAGATATGATTATTTTTATAACAAACTTGTATTCACTAGATTCAGTCGTTCATATTCTATCAGAAAAGCATAAATTCTAAGTGGCGACTATCGTTAATTTCTAACAATAAGCACTTAATGAGGGAGAGGTGGAAATTTTTCGAAAAATCTTTAAAGTTCGATTTCTTTAAAACCAGTCAGTTTAGACCCCATATTGTCGGGGTTAAAATTGTTGCAAATAAGGTCTAGTATCACCCATTTCAAGGACCGCATCGAATAACAAATCACCCTGTATAATTAGTTCATGATTTTATCAAAATGATTTTATCATTTTATCAAAATAGAAATGCATTTACTGGCCAAAGGCTAAAAAAAATTCAACAGATCACCAGTAAGTAAAACTTTAAAGCTAAAGCAAAAAAAAAATCAGTTTCTTCTCCTGGTGCGTCCTTCCAAGCTAAAACAGGTTTAAGACTGGAATACACAAGCTATAAAGAGTGAGTCGTCAGAGCTCTACTCAAGGGTGCTTGTACTCTGTGGTTTAGTCCTTGAGTTATTGGCTGTTTTAGTTCAATAAGATTTTATGGGGTTAAAGCTATGTCAATGCACCGTGAATGCATTGGTTATATGACGGGATTTTAAGTAGCTGATTACAATGTACTATTACGGTTTATATGAGATTTTGAAAGATCAAAGAGTTGACTTTCAGCTTGGTTGAATGTTTTTTTGTAGTTTTTTTCCCTATGAATGACATTAACCAAATCAACAACCTAACTTAAGAAATCCCAGTAAAAATTGAACCTTCTTCTTGGACAGATTGGGGTAAGTAAGTGGGCTGGCGTCTTTATTTAGTTACTTGCACGGTTCAAACAATAAAATAATTAGGTATGCACATTTAAAATTAGAAGAATCCCCCCAACCACCAACTAAGACACAAGTAACCAATTTTCAAATACTTCTAATGCCAACAGTAAGAACACTTCAAATGAGAGACACCAACGGCACATCACTCAGATTTTTAATCTCTTTCCCCATTGCCCTTTGCATACGTTTCACAATTACGTCCACACTCGTATACGATACGAAGCAAACCATCAAACCATGTTTACAGACAGTAACAAGTACCGTTCGTTAAAAAATCGAAATGCCAACGTACAATGAAATGCTTCATAAAAGCGACCGTACAAACGAATACCACCTTTATGTACCCTATAAAAGAACGTTAATTAAGGGTGATAATGCGAAATTATTTGGGCCACTCGTAAAGGTCTACTTTGACATGAAACGGTTCGTATAATGAGGTACATTATGTGGAAGTGTGCCTCTTTGCGGAAGTATTGGACTTTTTAGTGAATAATTAATTTGAATTATCTTATCATAGCTCCAAATAGGAAAGAATGGAAGGTTATGGGGAGACCTTTGCCCAGCATGGGGACAATAGAGATTAAATAAAAAAAAATATCATAACGAAGAGGAACGACCTTTTCATTATTTACATACTTAGTTTACTTATCCAATATTTACAGCTAAAAAAATATATCTTTGCTTTGTTTATCATCATCAGTCAAAGGCCACTCTTCTATGTGTCAATGTTCAGGCTGGCAGCCATTTTTTTTTTTACGGTGGGGATACTTTAAATAACTCCGTCCACTCTAAAGGACTGTCAGACAAGTACTAACTAACCAAAACCACCCTGTTCCTTCAATTGAGGTTTACTTTTCAGGGTCATGGTAAGCTCCATGACATTCCTGCAACCCTGGTGAAACGAGGCCCTTTCGGGTTCCGTCAACTTCTGTGTCCGTCTCATCCAAGTTAAGGTGGCGGTTCGCACCGGAGACCGCGACAGGAGACCGAGACAGGAGACCGCGATCGGAGATCGCTACCGTATCTGTCTCCTGTCTCTGTCTCGCTCGCGAACTGCCGCTCATACATTGCCTAATGTTAAGTATAGTCGCGGTCTCCTGTCGCGGTCTCCTGTCTCGGTCTCCTGTCACGGTCTCCGGTCTATCCACCATGTCGTTGACTGTATACAACAAGCAAAAACAACTTCTCATTTATTTCTGCCAGTTCCAGTTTTCCCCTACGGGCGGCTGTTCATAAAACTACAAATCATTTTTTATTTCCCCTTTCACTATAAATATGTAAGTAAAGAAAACTGAACACAATTTCGTTGAGATTTGCCGGATTATTCTGCATTCTGCATTTTAATAGGAGCTCAATATTTTGTTGGCATGAAGAATTTAAAGGAAGAAACATATTTTCAAAGAATATTTATCATGTTTTTTGATATATTTTTGGCAACGGATATCGTATCGTATGGTTTTGAGGAGTGAACGGTAATCCGTGAGTTACTGCCCTAAATTCGGACAGGAGATTGTCAAAAGGATTAGCAGTGGCTTCTTCCTGAATATTAATTAACCCGTAGTCGTATGAACATCTGGCTGCGGTCGAAGTTAATGCAGAATAGACCTTATGTCTTGTAGTGAGGGTTCCAATCACACATCAGTGCTTCATTTACCTATAAAATCCACTGTGTGTGTGTGTGCATAGTACACGTTTCTGAAACCGATCATATGCACCAAAAACATATCCCATCTGCAATGGCACTTTGCTTCCAGTCGACTTTATTTCCAAGATGCTCTCTCGAAATTTTTAATTCAGTAGAGCGAAAAGTTTACATTACCAAATCGTTTATCAATTTAGTCCGTTCAACCCTAAAATGCGATAACCCCATATTTTATCTAGCAGTCGTAGGTACGCCACCACTTGGCTTGCGGCCAAAGATTGATCGTTAGAGCAGAATGTCAATAGCAGATTAGTTATTGGTACTCCGTATGCCGACCTCTTAGGCCCCTAACTAAGTATTAAATGTTAATAGGTTGTACGAAATGTAGGTTAATCCTCAAATATGTTAAGGTGGGTTAAATAACAATAATGGGGTTTAGTAGGCCTGTACAAAATATATGACCTTTTGCGGCTCATTGATCCGTTGGTTCGAGAGCTGGGGGAGGCTTTGAGGCTTAAACCCTGAGATTTGATCCCTAGGTTATTAGATTTTTTGTCAGAAAATTAAAGGGCTTTAGCTCGAAAGAGATAGGCATCATAAAGTCTGGAAGACATCAAGAACTTTGTTTTTGGAAAGGGTCTACAAATGTGACGACCCAGTTCAAATTCCGACATATTTTTTGGCGACGTTTTTTATTTGGATTACTTGGCAGAGTAATTGAACGCACACGCAGACATATATTTGACTCCATGCCCCGTCAGTTTTTCTGATAACACCTTGAGATGCGCTTGGAACAACGTGCCGTCGACCCATGCCTGGCTCTAATCGGACGGCGAGCTACTCATTAATTGCCAGCCAGGGGCCCGATGACTGTGTTTTCTGGTCAGGAATTAAATTCAGGCCATCAACCTACATCCGTCTAAACGATTTTGTAACGTAAAAAAAGAAAATCTCCTTTACCCCCGTATTTAACAAACAATCGGGGGATTACTTCGATTAATCCTACAGAGAAAAGAGTATAAAACAATGCGGTATAATTTTCTTTCTCTCTCGCTTCAGATCTTAGAAAGAAAAACAAAAGGATAAAAAAATAAGTGTTTTACATTCATTGTGGGACTTAAGAATTAACTGGCAGTGTGGGTGTTACTTCTGTTGTTTGGGATAAAAATTGTTTTGTGATATAGCCTTTTAGATAGACAGATAGTACGTCAGAATATGCACTATTTGCCATAAAAATACCAACACCTATTGTTTGTTTTTTTGCTATTTGCACTTGGTCTCGATCTCGTCCCGAAGCAAATTTATGAAGCCTAAGTTGAAGCGATCTCATCCAGAACGAACTAGAACTCTTTCATCGACGGAAATCCACCCAAATATCAACAAATACACACAAAATACGTTCCCTAGATATTACATCATTAGCCCATATTTTTGGCTTTCCTTGTAACAAATATTTTTTCCCCAGATGGTTGCAGCCACGTCCGAGCGTGGAGGCTGTACTCCGAGTCTTTGAGCAACCCTCAAGGATTTCCATCAACGCTGTGTCCGGACTGGACCTCTGCCACAAGACCCTGCAGTTTCCAGATCCATGGGTATATGGGGATAGCTGCTGCGCCACCGTGAGTTATTTTTGAATACCAATATTACAGTGGTTTCACCCCCGCGCCCGCGGTTCGGCTCTTATCCACTGGTAAGCCTAAACATCCAATAATATCAGACCTGTCAAATGTCTGTCTTGTCAAAGTGACAGTTCTTAACTGTCACTGGGAAGAAAACTTCCCGTTAGCTTTTCCGAGATTTGACACTAATGACAGGTTGTGGGAAGTGTGGAGTATGCTGTCAAACTGACATTGTCTATGCTTTCAATGAGTAAACCAGTTGTCACCCGGACTCGTAGTTTCATTCATCGCTTACATAATTATAATTCTAAAATCCAACTGGAAGAAAACTTCCCAGTGGCTGACAAGGGGTTATTGGTCGTAGCGTGATGTTAAATAGCACAATATGGCCTTCGTCGATAAATGGACTATTCAACATATTTTTTTATTTCAATTTGTACCAGTATTTCCTAAGATTACCGCGTTTAACCAACTTCAGCTTTAAAATATTAGCACAATATGGCCTTCGTCGATAAATGGACTATTCAACATATTTTTTTTATTCCAATTTGAACCAGTATTTCCTAAGATTACCGCGTTTAACCAACTTCAGCTTTAAAATATTAGCACAATATGGCCTTCGTCGATAAATGGACTATTCAACATATTTTTTTTATTTCAATTTGAACCAGTATTTCCTAAGATTACCGCGTTTAACCAACTTCAGCTTTAAAATATTAGTAAGATTACCGTTTAGCTGCAAGAAAATTTGAACTGGATGCTTCTTTTTTGCGTGATAAACAGATATCCAAAACACCATTGTAATATCATACGAGTATTATAGCAGCACTCAACTGAAAATGGTCGTTGTGGACGTTTGGAAGGTCCCATATTCAGCAATAGACATTTACGAGGTGTCTATGGGTGTCGTTAGTGACCAATTTCGCTTACCCGCTAATTGAAGGGGCTTTGTTTTCTTTTCTGGAGCAGTGTAAAATGTTGAGAGAACTTAAAACAGGATATTTTCAATTTATAATTTGTTTCGTTGAGCGCCCTAATCTTAGGAAGACATCATCTCCCTAGCCTTTTCCCAACTATATTGTGGTCGGCTTCCAGTCGAACCAGATGCAGCTGGATATCAGTATTTTACATGGAGCGACTGCCTATCGGACCTCCACAACCCAGCAACTGGGTAATACGATACCCCATGGTAAGACTGGTTGTCAGAATTTAAAGTTTCTGACTAACAGTAACAACTGTCAAAGATCTGCGAATGACAGCCGGGACCAACGGCTTTACGTGCTATCTGAGGCACGGAGGAAACTGGCTGATCTTACGAACTACTGGTTCAAATTGAAAAATTCTTATCGCTGGTAGTATATTTATCGAAGAAGGTTATTTAACACTACGCGACGACCAATAGGAGCCGAGCAGTGGAAGTGAAACTAGGAACAGCTATTAATATTCTAATATATAAAATTCTCATGTCAGTGTTAGTAACCATACTCCTCTGAAACGGCTTGACCGATTTTTATGAAATTTTATATGCATATTCAGGCTACTATCTATTTTTCATACCCCTAAGTGATAAGGGTTACCCACCCTTAACATTTATATTTTAATTTTTTAGAAGACGAAAATTTTATTTTTTTATAATGGTGCACTAGAAATAATTTATAAGGCAAAACAACGTTAGCCGGGTCAGCTTACTAGCTGACCCGGCTAACGTTGTATATATTACTATATATACTCGTAATATATGTATGTCGGAGATATTATGACTTTTAAAAATGTTCAAAGGACTAGAGGCCATCCCATAACATTGGACTTGTCTTTGACAGTTTATGTGTCTTTCAGTATTGCGTTCGTTCCAATGGTAGAGAGAATGACGCTTGTGCCAGTTGTGCACACTGATTGATAAAATAATACAATGGACAGCAGCCTACAATGGAAACCGCTCGATTCTGCGACATGTTTATCTAAGTATATATTGGATAATCGATCCTTTGAACATCCAAAATAGTTTCCTATTAAAAGAGCCATATAACATTTTCCAAGTTGACCATAAGGCCTGAACGTCCATTTTACAAAGACCCGTAACAGACCTTTTAGCTCATTTCGTTACGAATGACTGGTTATTGTGATTGAAACAGCCGAGGGGTCTCTTATTACTGGCTTAGTCAATATTTGAAATCTTTTACGACTATAGTGTACCAAAGACGTCTGTCGTTTGAATCTAATTGTGTAAGGACATGTTTTGAGCTCAATAACAAAATTTCTGTTTTTATAGATATTGTGAAATAAAGATCAGTTTTCATGCAGCCGAATCAACAGCCTTAGCATTGTATTGCATTTCTTGTGGCTTGCGCCAGGAAAAGCAGCTTTTTTTTCTGGATTATTTATTACAGCAGACGGTGATTTAGTTTTTTATTTTTTTCAGAATGGCCGGGAAAATGTATTTCAAAACAAATGGAAGTCCACCGTTCGCAAGAAACGGACCTTAAATCTAGTTCTAAATATAAAATTAAAACAAATTATTTTAATCCATTTTTTTAATTATCATTTCACTTCAATTACTACATTGACTTTACTATTTTTATCGAATTTAGTTTTTCATTAAAAAATTGTTTTAATTACAAATTTTCACAGACAGCAACAAATACGTATATAAAAAAATCATTACATTTTCATTTCTGCGTTGAGTTTTCTAACTACTTCACACAACGTTACTCACACATAGATTCCTTTAGGCCTTTCGTACAAATCGCGTCGGAAGTCTCCGATGTATTGAATACAAGTTACGTCGCGAGACTAGAATTTTGCAAGCCGCGCCTTTCAGTACGGACCGTGCGCTACAAGACTGTTGACTTCCGTCACACGAGACTTGCGTCGCGTTGTGTTCGAAGGGCCTTACTTACCATTACGTTACTTTGAGCAATTCAGGCGTAGTGTCAAGTATAGTATTCCATTCGTAGTATAAAAAATATATTTGTTTCAATTAGCTAAATTTTTCCTACAAGGTGGAAACTTTTCCATTGGCTTTGGTACGTTGAAATGTGTCATCATTTGGTGTTTGCCTGATTTAACTGTTCTGTCTAAGTTTGCTTTGTACCAGCACAAGGCCATATCGCAATTCTTTGTCAGTTTAAACATCGCCCAGTCCAGAGAGCACATTTCCAAATGGTTCAGGTTGCGAGGCAATACAGACCTTTTGCAAATGCCTTTACAGTTTATAAACACGTCTGTTGCGGAGAATCTGCGTCATGAAAATAAAAAAAAAAGTTTTTAAAACATTTAGCTTCTGTAACTGAATTTCATGAATGCGCTTTAATCTGAAACCTAGATTTCTATTTTGGATAAAATTGTACAGAAAAAAAAAAACACAAAAATAAAACCGAACATTTTATTGACCAGAACAGATTACAAACACTCATAGTTTTAAAACTTGTTTAATAGCACCAAACGTAAACAAAAATTTAGAAGACACCCACTAAACAAAATCACTGTAAAAATCACAGGCACGCGTATGCGCAGTCTTTCAATTTGTCGTAGTACTTGGGGTGGAAGAATTCGAACTGGCATGTATCCAGCCGGGTCGAGGAGCAATGGTACTTAGTATACCAGTCGTACACCATCGCTTGCTTGTCAAGAAGGTGGGTCAATGCCCTGTCCAGTGTAAAAGTCTCCCATTCGTTCAACTTCGGCAACCCGATGTGTTTACAGATGCCATGCTTGCTAACTTCCACAGTACTTGCGATGAATCTGGAGGCAGAAGATCTTGGTGTATTCCTTTCCAATAAAAACTGTTATCACGTAACACTGTACCGTGTTTTGGAAGCCACAGAGTGTATTTTGATATTGTAATAAAATTTTATGGTGACCGTATTATTGGCTAGAGGAGCTGAGATGTAATTTTTTACGAGTGTATACGATTTATAAAATGCAACTAAAGGTATGAAACAGTCTTTAAAACTACAACCTTGAAATTATTTTGTTGCTGGTTTATTTTCCCGGTTTTATGGATTTTTTAAGCCCAATCTGTCTTTTCCCAATCGAACATGAACTTTATGTTTCTATGATAAAGTTGAAAATCTACTAAATAAAATTGACAGATTGGGGCAGGTTAATTTACTGGCGTCTGTACATAGGGTGGACGACATAAAACCACTACACAAAATAGGTTTTTATCACCAAACCTTTTTAGTTTGGCGTTGATAAATGAGTCTATATCAATCAAGTCGCCACTACCCTCTTTTACTTATGTAAGTACGAGGTTCAGATAGTTACATAAGTTATGTTGCCAAATCATGAACGAGTTTTTTACAACACCACCCTTATAATATGGGTAACGTATAAAGGTAACGTAAAACGGTATAAAGGTGTTAAAGTGGTAAATAGGGGAAAATGATATAGATATCTTAAAATGAACGAAAATATTCATGTGCTGCCGGTAGCTGTCATTTTTGTGAGTTTAGCCTCCTGCAGACACACGCGATTAATCGCGCTGCGACAACGAGCCAAGCTAATTTCCAGTCTAAAAATACTGTGAATGGACCGCGACATGTCGCCCCGCGCGATTAATCGCGTGTGTCTGCAGGAGGCTTTAGTCACTGCTGCCAATTAGCAGTTGACAACAATATTTCCGTTCATAAATATATCACGTATAAGTACTTTTGAAACAAACTTATTTTAGCCAAAAGTACCTATTGTTTAAATATTATCGGAAGACTTTACATTTACCTACTCTGAAAGTTGCGACAATGTCGTTTCCCCCCGTGATAGCTCAGGATTACATCACGATATTATGTGGGTAATATTATTCCACCAATAACAACGAAGATCGACAATAAAGTCGAAGCTTATTGGTTCAGCAGTCCGTGTGTTGTAGTCTTGAGCCAATCACGTGAGCTAACAGCGACAGGAAGATATTGGAAATGAAAAACTGACATATTTACACGACCTTCCTTTTTTAAACAGAAACGTTGCGACAAAAAAATGCTGTTTCATTTCACATTTCAACGATTTACATGTTTTTTTTTTTGAGTTCGATCGAAGAAGTTTCAGGAAAAAAAAAAGGTTGAATGAAATTAGGCTTGGTAGAGGTCCCTTATGCAGCAAAGGTCGTAGCTACAGGATAGTGATTAGGGGTCATTCAACTATTACATAAAAATAAATTAGTATTTTTTTAAACCCGCCACTCTCTTGGTAACACAAATTACTGTAACACCCTTACCCCCTCCTCTATGCTTCCGTAAACATTGATAGGGTTGCTATATTTATATTTAATTTTGTTCGAATTAAAACCTACTATGTAATACTTTGAATGGCCCATAATGGGCGTACCACACGTACAAGCTTCACCACAGTTCTGCCTGTGCAAGCCGGTTTGTACACGGAAAAACGGTAAAACTGTATCACGCGCCAGTTACAGTTTTTCATGCGAGAAGCTTGCGCAGGCAAAACTGAGGTGAAAGCTTGTGCGTGTGGTTGGCTCATAACGAAACAAAAGAAAAGCGATAATAACCTGGCAGGGGAAATGACATGTCCAAGATCAGTTTCCACGAATCCTGTTACTCTTGGGATATCTTGACACAAGAGTCCATGGGCGACTGCAGTGACGAGGCCAGCTAAGGCATGAGCTTCACTGAGGTCTCCAACCCTGGTGCAAGGGCCATCGTTCCTCGATACCGCCAGAGGAGCATTCCTCACTGCTTCTATCATCATTTTTGCATTATGCTGGAAAAGGGGGCATGATGAAAAGGGATGTTGACACCATCAAGAATTGCAAATCTAATTAATCTGTCAGCTAGAGTTTCGAAAACAAAATATGTGTCAAATATTTTTTGAAAATCTGACGGAGTAATAATTTTTTCAGAAAAATTAAGGAGGATTCCACCAAATAAACCACGATCAGCACACTTATAGTACAGCACGATTGCCGAAGTCATTACATAATTAAAGGTCCGTATCCAATATCGGCGGCACGCAGCGATGCTGCCTGCCATGCTTCTAAAGCTCGGCGGCATATGGCAGGCAGGAGTGTGGCGTAGCAGTTCTGCCTTTGTTGTGTTGCTTAGGCATTGCCATGGGACTTGGAATGTTATTTCATATCAACCAATAAAAATGTAGGGAGCAGGGGGCCGACCATGACGTTTTAAAGCGAGAATAGTTCAGGCCCTATAGCCAAACGGCAGGCGACAATCGCTAACGTTCAGCAGTCGCTAATACATTTTCAACTTTATACCCCTTTGCATAAAGTTGAAAATCTATTAAACATTACAGATCGTTTTCGTTTGTTTCGTTCGCTATCGCTCAGAAGTCTTTACTAGATTTTCAACTTTATGCGATGGGGTATAAAGTTGAAAATGTATTAGCGACTGCTGACCGTTAACGATTGTCGCTTGCCGTTTGGCTACAGGCCCTGCTGTGGGAATGAGATGGCACTAGATGACTTGTATAGCTTTGTCTCTTTTCCACAGTGGAAGAGCTGTGCAAGTCGTCTAGTGCCATCTCGTTCCCACACTGGAATTACTATCGCTTTAAGTCCAGTCATGGTAGGCCACCAGATCAATTATTTCCCTAACAATAATGTCACTAACACCTCTAAACCTCCGTTAAGATGTGCTGATCGCGTTCATTTTCAATGGTGGAATTTGCCCTTAGGATTAAAGGTTTAACTGAGGATTAAGCGGATTTAATACGTTGGGATATAAGTTGTGTTGATCGATGCTATATACGGATTCGCGTTGACTTTAAATCGGATTTAGTATTACTGAAAGTAAATAAGTAACCTTATATTGGCGAAAGTGATTTTGTTTTAACTGAAGTGGCATTTTAATTCGACGTGAAATTGAAATTTTTTGAATGGACCGATTTCAGAGAACATCTAAATATCTCTGCAGAGGGATAATACATTATGGTAGGTTCTCTGGTAGACAACGTTCTGGAAAAATCTATAGGTTTCGACCTAAAGTAAGACTATTACATTCTGATTTTCTTTTTCACTAAAGAGATGTTACACTGTCCACAAAAAAAATGTCGCGTGATCACCATAATCACGCGACATTTTTTTTTATTTTTTTCTTATGATCCCCCGGTGGATCAGGACGTTTGACGGGATATTTAAAATTGTGTTGTATGAGTGAATGTGGGAGCGAGGCGAAACTACAGGGAAAAGCTAGTCTACTATATGTTTACTATGACGGGGCCACTTCAGAGGGCCAAAGCCTGTCGGGGTCGCGGGCTATTGAAGGACACCGTGGATAGTCAGTAAAAGTCTGACAGTCCCCTCCTGCCCTGCCCTGGGTGGGAGGACGCATTTGAAAAAAAACTTTAATGTTTACTGCAAGCTACCTCCGCAAAATCGAAGTACTCCACAGCCTTAGAGAACAGAGGTACGAGTGATTCGCCCTCCGTGCCTCCGACACACGGGACGCGACAGTAGCGCGGCTCGAGGCAGAGCGCCCGCGCGGCTAGAGTGCTCGCGCGCATTTCTGGAACCGCCAACGAACCCAGCAGCCTGTTCGGGTCGTACCAGCCTGTTTCTTTTAACGTCTGGAGGGAAAGGAAAAGGTGATCATAGGGAGAGGTAATAAGGTATTTTTTTTAGTGAGCTTTGGAATCCAGTTTAATTTTCACGTATGGTTGTGCATGTAGGTATAAGGTGATAGACCTATAGTATACATATATGTATATAGATAGTCTTGATTGTCTTGATAGTCTGCAGCCCTCTTTAAGGTGCTGAATTTTTACGAACTGAACATCAAACTAGCCAAGCATAGAGCCAAACATCGCTACGATCATTTTCACCATGATTGTAGCCTACGCTGTAGTATGGTCATCAAAAAAGGTTTCTTCATGAAGATGTCAAACTTGACAGTCGGCTCGGCAACAAGCTCGCCAGAATGCTCGCTTGAATGCGTTAGAATGCTCGCTAAAACGCTCTCGTTTTTATTTACATTACAGATGACGACAGACGTGCCGCCTTACATTTGATGGTACTTGTTTAATTCGCTATATGCAATGAGGGGTTTTAAAAGGTAGAAGGTACTATGCGACAAAACGCCCAAATAGCAATTTTCCAAATGATGCATTTCGTGAATGAATAATACAAGAATAGTCAATGAAGTTGCTGGAAAATGCAAATCACTGGAACTGCACGAAGTTCCTGCAACACCAATGGCTATTCATTCACAAAGGTGAATTTTGGGATATTGCTAAGTGGCCGTTTACGCCATTTTGGGATTATAATAACTTTATAATATTTATATTTTATGAGGTATCTTGTTATTTTTATTTTGATGTGATTATTGTTTATTTAAAAAATGTTAAAATGCGAGCATGTTTACGCGTTATGGCGTCAACAAACCTTCCTCGTATATTTTGTGACATAGTAAACGCAAGTAGAGCTTTAAAGAGGTAGCGGGTTGAAAATATAATAATGTATTAAAGTAATCAATCACAAAAATGATGTATGCATAATTTTCCAAGCGGGAACCGCAATATTCTCAGTTCAGTCAACAGATTAAATTATATATTTTGGGTACAAAATTTTACTCTGTAAAAAGATTTAACATAATCAATGTTGTTTGACCCAATAATTGTTCGCTACCGACTAAAGATAAGTAAGAATTTAGATTAACGATAAAATATGTAAAGTTGCGTGAGAGACCATACTTATTTGTTTAACTCCTTACTAAAGAACTCAGAAAACGCAATAATGAAACCACAAAACATGCTCAGATGTTGTTGGGAAACAAAAGTAGGAGAATTCATGAAGAAAGTTCCAATTTCCCAAAGTTTTTCTTTTCGGTTCGAGAGCAAGCCGGTCGAGTCGAAGATGACTAAAAAAACATTGCTTTTTGCTGCAGGGAGGCTCAGTTACGTCATCTTTGAAAGAACAAAAACAACAGTTAATTTCTTTGGGAGCTTCGCCCGTGCCATGAAACTTTATTACCATGTAGAGACGTAAACAAAAAACCAATCTACTAATATCGAAGTTTCAGTTTTTATTTGAGTTCGGGTGTTTTGCTCAACCATGTGCAACTTGATTTAACAAGAGAAGAGAGAAGTACTTCTGCCAATAAGAAAATAACTTCAAACTCTTCACAAAATATACTTTCAATAGCAACGTTAAATTAAAAGAACGAGAATTCAATCCAACAAATACAAACGATGTTGCTATCATCCGAGATGAAACCAAATATGGATTATGGCAACACGAATTTGAAAGCTTTAGCCAGTGAAGCAAGGCAAAAACAAACAACAACGTATTTGGCCAAACAATTACTACGCCCTATAAATATTTACTTGGCAAAATTACCGACAAAGATACACAGAAACATGGGAATGACGGTGAGGGAGAAACAATTTGGTTTATTACTACAATTGTAGCATTTATCGTCAAAGGACTGGACGGAAGATAAGACCCACATTAGTGGAAAGACGATTCCGTTGGAGTTGGCTTATCTCGCTGACGGACGGCGGAATTATCTTTAGAAGTTGGTTATGAGCGGCCTTGATCTTCACTGTTATACTGTTGGTGTTTTAGAAGCACGAGGTCTAAAAAGATCACTTAAGCAGTATTGTAATAAAAGTTGCGAGAGAATTCGTAAAGTGGTGGCTTTTTAAACCTCCATTGTAGTCACATTGATGGTGTCATCAAAACCATTAAAAACAACTTTAAGTCATATTTGAAATCGTGTTTTTAGGATTCTGATTTTGTCTTTTATTTTCCAGTAACTGGGTTAAGGAGGTTATTTGGATTTTGTTCCTTTTCCCTTTATCCCGGTGTTCAGGTGCATCTTGAAAAATAGAAATCCTAACAAAATACTAAAGATTTGTTCTTTATCTTCAATCTATTGCAAAAATCTGTCTGCTTTCGGTAAAGTGTAGATTATTTATTCCAAAAAAAAAATCAAAGAATAAACATCCAATAAACTTTTGTAATTTTATCACCGTGGTTTACCAACATCAGAAAACAACGGTTCCAATGTTCCTTTTGACAAATTCCTCTTCAGTTACAAGTGGGATTTGTGAGAACAACGCAATCCTACACCAGATTGAGAATGTTTCCCCAGGGGACGAACAATATTTATTTATCACTCTTGCTTTCTTTTGATTTTTCGAACTTATTTTGGAGCTAAACGGACAATCGTTACCTTTCAAGGAATACTTATTGTTCTTCGATTTCATAATCGGCCTCGTTAGTTAACGTTCAAAGATGGCTTGCAGAAAATAGGTCGTCTTCTAAAAACGGTTCTATTTTTAAATATTTGGAATTTGGTTTTTTTTTTAAATTACGCTAAGAGGATTTTTGCCTTTGGATGTCGTGTCCGTATTTTCAATTTGAGAAAAAAAAATGAACCATAAAATTAAAAGCCATATTACTTCATTTAATATATATTTTATACCATTCCTACTCTAAAAAGTTACTTTTACTCACTGAAAACAGTGAATAAAAAGCTCTTTTACTCACTGTTTTGGTGTTTGAATTTAGAACACATTGATGCGGTCGACCCCCGTGTTATTAGGAAAATATTACTCTTAATTTAAGTCATTGTTCCGATTTTAATGTTAATTTGTTGACTGAGCGATTGGACTACTTCGTTACGTGAAGCGGGTTCGATTCCCGCACGGAGCAAATATTCGTACTATCTACAATTATTTGTTTCGGGTGTGGTTGTTTGTGTATTGTGAATTTAGATGTTTGGAAACGCACCCACGTGTGTGTGGAGCAGTATTAATAAAAAAAAAAAACATTTTTTTTTTCGTTACATATAATTATATTATCGCTCAAATCTTTCTTTTTCTCGTAGTCATGGTATAAAGTATCGTTTGCAACTCTTGAATAAAACGGATTTAAATCGAGGGCCTGAATCACTCGCGTCGCTCAGGATTTAAATATTTGAATCACTCGCTCCGCTCGTGATTCAATCATCATGAATCACTCCCTACGGTCGTGATTCAGTCATTAAAATCCCTCGCTTGCTCGTGATTCATATAATGGCCCTCGCTTTAAATCCGCTCTTTATTCACTAGTTGCAAAATATACTATTACGACGCTGAAAGGGAGGCATCTAATTGAATGAATACCTTCAACAGGGAAGTAGATAGCGCACTTATCGAGAAGATCTTAATGGTGTGTGTAGCTAATAAATTGTAGATGGCAGACATTATTAGTTTAAAAAACGTTTGAAGCTTTTCAAAAACTGCAATATGATACTAAAAATCTTACTCTGAGGTAAGATTTTTGATTATTTAATAAGATAGTTCCGACTAATACACAAAAACATTAAGGCGGAAACACATTATTAAAACGTGACGCCACCCGATGAAACGTGATAAGTGTTGACTTGGCGTCGCGTCGGATGTTCATAGTGTGATTCTGGTCTATAGAAAACAATACATTTGATTCTACTCAACACGCATCACGTTTTCATCGGGTGGCGTCGCGTTTTAATAATGTGTGGGTGACTTTATTCTTTGCTATTTTGAGGGCGTTTAAAAATCTGTAGGTACAGAGAAAGTGACAACTCTTAAAATTACCTTAGAAAATCCCACGCACCTGCACCCATCCCCCTCGTATTTTTAATAGATGCCCTTAGACTTTCCAAAAAGTTAAAAAAATAAACTTTAATTAATTTCAAAGAAACATTCAGTGAAAGAAAAATACTTGTAAATACTTGAAACTTGCCCGACTTGACATTTCAAACTTGCCATGTATAATAACCTACAAATTACTTTGGCGAAACGCTGACGAAAGGTCGACAGAGAAAGGGAATATTGATTTCTCATTTTGCTCGAAAGGCAGCTATGTCCATTGCTAAAACATGCAAGATTATTATCTATTGCTGTTTTTGGTGCTATTCGTATTGTAATACGGTCTAATTTCATTTGTTTATTGCCCTTTAGGACTGTAGTAACAAGAAGTAGGTGACTTCTTACGTAGAATATTTTTTTAGGATCCTTAATATTATTACTTTGTCCTTGTTTGGTCTTGGGGAAGTGTTTTCTCTTTCTCATACGTAAACAAGTTAATAGCCTTGTAGTAGGTAACTGTTTTTAGTTGTTCAGAAATTGAGACGAATATTTAATGAGTGGGTACATCCATTTTCTTCGTATAATAATTTATATGAATGTTTCCGTCCAATTTATTGAAAACCATAAAATCTGACTTAAGCGAAAGTTTGACAAATATTCCGACAAAAATAGTCTAAGGTTTAGTTTCTTGTCAAAGAAAGGAATAAAGGCTTCATACACAGGCGGTTATTATCGTCCGATATTGCCGGATGCGTTCTTTTTTAGTACATTATATAGGTATTAGCAGGGCTACGAAGCTTCACATGAAGAATCTGAACATATCGAAACAACGCATCGCATGATAATCGGTACGCCTTAATGCCCACTATTAACATGACGATTTAAAAGACTTATATTTTCAAACTTATTCATTGATCTCAATTTTAAAAGTAATTTTCCAAACTTCAACTACACTTGAGAGCAAAAGTATGGAATCACTCCAATTCCGCGTGGTCTTGAGTACTAAATAAGTAGTTAAGAGTAATAAAAATGGTACTATTTTAAAGGTTTAACTGTTAAGTTTAAATTGATACCAAATTTCCAAATTATGTAAACCTTTATTGTAACTTAATTCTTGAATAAAATTATTATTATTATATTATTCAAATCACGCCATCATTAATTAAGGAACAATCCCGGATCAATTCCAAGTTAGTGATTCCATAATATACTCGTTACTGTATAACAAGTTTCTTTGCTATACCGAAATTTTAACATTCCTCTTCCTTCTAATATTTGCGAACTAACCACTTGCTTCCATAATATATAAAGACGCCACATATGGCAGAAGCATTAATCTTCTCTAGAAATAAACCACATTTTCGCAGCACTAAGTATAAGCTTAACGGTGAACAAGATGACGGTTTGGAAAATGTTCGATCTTTATCGTTGCATTTTCTTGATCTACTTGAGCGCTTTGCTCGCTCTTCATTGAAAAGCTCAACTTTTAACATAAGTTATAATAGCTGTTTATTTTTTTCTAATAAGAATCTTAATCCATTGATAGATAGGTATCATTTGCGACTACCTATACAATCATTTTGGGATCTTATTGCTTGTTTTTCCAATCCAATAGGATCAAAGAATCATTTTTTCTAAGTGGAAAATCTTCGTATATTTTCGTAATACTACCTACTGAATTTAATTAAAGTATAAAATACAACGCAGATGATATTATGCGTTACCCTGCTACGAGGTTTCTGGTCCGATTTATAATGATTATTTTTAGTTTGATGAAATGTTATAGGACCAAATGACAAGCATTTAGTCCCATAAAATTTCACTCAGTTCAGCTTACCTATTAGTTTTCATTTTATGGGCATTTTTATATTGTTGTACAAAATTTTATAGCGCATGTAAGAAAATTAGGTATGTATATGACAAGAACTTGCGTTGCATATTTCAACTAAAAAGGGTTAAATTAGACTTTAAAAAAATTAACTGACTCCAAAAAAGACGCTCTTATTTTTTAGTATTTAAAACAGATTTGCGTCCTTACATTCTAAATTACTAATGAGATTAAATTGAATAACTTAATTATACTTATACCTCAGCTATTAAAGGCACCATGCAATCAATAGGCGTGGCGCACACGATGACGAAAGCCTTCGGGCATTCGTTGGCGATGGCGTCGGCATAGTTCTTCACTATGGGAGCCTGGTATTCGAACCTCTTCTCAAAGGGCATGTCCACGTTCACGTAGCCGCTTTCCAGCATAAGAACTATGTCGGTATTCTGAGGAAGGAGGAATAGATTTGGGGATGACGATGGTGGAAGTGAAGGCCTATCATGACGTCTTAAGCTTTTTTTGCTCTCAAAATTCAAAATCATTAGTCTGTTGAACTCCGAGCCGAAAACACGCTGACAGTGCCCGACGACGGGACGTCACTATTTCAATTTCTATACATCGATAGTACGTGTTCCAAGTTTGAAATTGTTATTGTAGAAGCCAGTTGACACAGTGCTAAAGAAATTCTTTGTCATCGTGACGTCACAACCGAGGCGAGCAATTGGGGCGCGTTTATGTTCACGTCAATTTTGTTCGAATTTTAAATTGGTCATAATTAATTATTAAAAAACAATTAAGATTTTTTCTCTTACAGAAATGTTCTTATTTGTGGTGGATTTATTAATTATGTAAAAAAAAATATTTTTTCTAAATTCAAATACCTACTCTTGCTTTAAGACATCATGGTGGGCCACCAGGTTAGAAAGGATAAAGGCTGGGAGTTGATATGTCAAGCAGAATCATTAGGGTCACCTTTGTCATCGTACTCCACGGGCGAGGACTCATTAAAGTGGTTGGTCTATACCAGGACTTTAAATTAACTGTCAACCCATTCATCCATTTTTAAATTCGGGCGAAACTTTCCATTTTTAAAAGGTTCCAAAAAAGAATCACAGACCTTCTTTGCCGATGCTCTTTGAAATAAAATGTGTGTTGAGACCTTTTTGCTAACTACGTCCAATGTCTTGTCAAAAATGGTACTGGGCATTTTTTAATAGATTTAACTGCCTGTATTATCTAATAAGTACTTCTATTCTAAACAACAACTATTCAAAAATTAGTAATGAAAATACGAATCTAGATTTTAATCTAGATACTATCAAGCTAGGTTACAAGATTCATCTTTCTCAAATATCAAACATTCATTCCGTACGGAAACGGGAGAAACTTGTTTGACTATTAATTTCTACTTCACGGTGCAAATAATTCTAGCAAATTCTTTTTATTCATTTTGTATAAATGAGAACCGTTTTTCTTTCTCTCTTAAATTATACCGATATCGATCATCATGTGTCTAGCCTTTTCCGAACTATGTTTGGATCGCTTTTGAGTTTCTGATTAAACGTAGGGACTATTAAAATCAATAAATGACAGCCGGGAGCAATGGCTTAATCTGCTTTCCCAGACATGGAAGAAACTCGCTATGATGGATGGTCAGAAGGTCACCCATTCACAGACCACGTTCGTCCAGCGTTGCTTTACCTTAAAGATGACCCGGCTCGTGTGGCAGTTACTATTTAGCCACGATAACAAAGGAATTATAATGTTTTTAAGACCCCAGTCTATATATTTAATGATGAACTGGGTAATTTGCACACTTTGCCCACCTAATTTGCCCTTTATAATTTTCTAAACATATAAATCAAATTAAAACAATTTTATTACGCTCTTTAAATCCAGCGTGACATTTTACTTCTAGAACGAGATACTCATAATACATGCGGCCATTTTGAACGATAAAAAAACGCGCGTAAGGAGTATGATAAAAAGCGCGCGTAAAGAACATGGAAAATATATTAACGTTGTTTGTGGGGCGTCGTTTTAATATGAATCTTGTGAATAGAGTTTGCGATGCGTGTTCGCATTTTCATAAGTACATATTACAGCGTAGCCAATGAAATGACGGATCGACTCTTGTTTCAAAATCAGGACGATGATTGGATTGGTTGATTCGGTTGAATAATTATGAATTCGGGAAGCGTATGTAATTTAAAGCGATGTTTACATTCGAATTTTAAATAAAACATTGACAATTCATTCTTCTAGTTGAACAAACAATTTTATTTGATTTTTTTTTTTATTTTCGCTGGGTTGTGGTGGTCAGATAGGCACTCGCTCCATGAAAAATACTGATATTCAGCTGCACCTCGTTCGACTAGAAGCTGACCCCAAATAGTTGAGAAAAGTCTAGGGAGATGATGGCGACGATTTGATTTTTTTTATATTAAGGTGATGCTAAATTTTTTTATTCTGCCAAATATTTAGGTGACAAAGTCTTCAGATTGTGTGTTCGCATTGTCATATGCAAGAGCTACTTGAAATTTTGGAAAAGTACTTGAGGCAGGCTGAAAACTTGTCCAATTCTTCTTCAACTGTCCTTAATCATAGAAATGCTGACCTGGCTGAGAAAAGGTGGGATTTAACCTCGCTATACGTGTTTAAAGGACCGAAAAATCGCATCTTTTAATACGTCGGGCTAGGTTAAATCCCAGCCAGGTCAGCATTTCTGTGTTTAGGAATAATTGAAGAACTATTGAGCAAGTTTTCAGCGTGGTTCATGCACTTTCGTAAAAATGCTGGTAGCTCTCTAGCCATTTTACATGCAAAGCCAATTAAATGACGGATCGTCTTTTGTTTCGAAATCAGTACCCCTAGCACGAATATTTGAAGGTTTCGTCTCGCCACCGTATCGTACCGTCGATACAATAACGGCATACAACGAAAGTCGGAAGCACGAAGCACTTTCGAATTAGTACCGAGGGCGCGATACGAAAACGTTGGTGACGTCATACTAACGTAAATAAGGATGAATGTTTCGTTCAGAAACTGGATTTTTGTTAGAAAATTAGTGATTTTAGGGCATTAAAATTGTAATACTGTTCAATTTATGACGCAATACAAAGGAACTGCAGAAACAGTTAATATTCCGTTAGATAATAATTAAAATAATTACTAAAACGTTGTGTTTGATTTGACTGCGTTCCTAAACGAACGTCTGTCATACTGGCACAAATAAAAAGCCATGAAAAAAATTTGATTTAGAAAAAAAACTTGTGTCATACCTAATGTCTATATTGTCAAATCTGTCCGCTGTCAAGAGGTTTCAAATCAATATTCAATGATTTTGTTGTTATAGTTCGTTATTTTTCTGTAAGCTATTCCAGTAAACTGAGATAACTAAACGGAAGTATTCTTACTGGAGTAAATAAGTAATTGACACCCTGATCAAGAAGGTCTGTTAACCGGTTGAACAGAAGGATCCCCCACGATATTCAATGATGAGACGAGGCTCTCGTTTGGAAATTCGGCGAAGAGCTTGAATGAGAAGACAGTACTTCTCCATAAGGCTTGCATTATGAAGAAATTCCTATCTTTGAGGTCCTAAATAACTAACTAATACATTGAACTGTGGTCCATAATAAAATGTTTATTTTGTATTTTTAAGTGTGAATGTTTTAAATCCATAGTAGTCAATTCAAATATGAGTTTGTTTGTTCTTTCACGTTATATTGCTAGACCGATATTGAATAACACAGAGTACCTTAGTGCGGCCATGAGACGATAATAGGCTAAGGAGCATATTTTGTCATGGTATTTAATGAAAAATGTATTGTAAAAATAAAGAAAAACTTTATGAATGTTCTGTGTTTGATGATTTTATTTATTTTATTAATAATGACAATAATATCAATCAATGAATCGAGCAATGATTGAGAAGCAACATGATAGGTACGGTTGCTAAAATATCTATGTAATCCTGTCATGTCAAGTGCTTATTTTTTGTGAATTATGGCAGCATAAATAGAAAAATATCATATTATTATAATAAATATTGGAGCACACATTCTTCTTCTTCTTCTTCTTCAACCTTTAGTCACCCAATGCTGAGTGTAGGTCTCTTCCAAATCTTTCCACTGCTGGCGGTTTTGTGTTATGGCTATCCAGTTTCTTCCGGCCACTTTAACAAGATCGTCTGTCAACCTAGTCGGTTGTCTCCCTACATTCCTCTTTCCCGTTCGTGGTCTCCACTCCAACACTTTCCTTCCCCATCTTCCATCCGGTCTACGGCATATATGGCCCGCCCACTTCCACTTTCTTTTTGCTATCACCCATGCTATGTCTAAAAGTCTCGTTCTTCTACGAATTTCTGTGTTTCTCACCCGGTCGTAGAGAGAGATGCCCAACATGGCTCTTTCCATAGCTCTCTGAGTAACTTGCATGCGGTGGATTATAATATGCTTGGTGAGCGTCCAAGTTTCAGCACACATTCATATTATAATAAATATTGGAGCACACATTCATTTTCTAACAAAATACTACAACACAATCACTTTAATTATAATTTTATCCATACAATAAACCCCGACGAATGTTTTCTCACTGTCAAATTTGAAGTGAATAAATATTCGTAAAACTCGTAAGCCAGCCTTCGACAGTTACGAAACTATCCGTCATATTTTGTGTTCGTGCTTGCTATCTTCATACAAATGGCTCAAATTACGTTTCGAATGAAGTATGAAGACGATACGAAACTTACACGTATTTGTTCGTGCTCTCAAAATTAGTTCAATTTACGCTCACCAGAGGCGCTGTTCAAGTTCCCATACAAAATGCTTTCGGAGACGATACGAATATTTTTTCGAAAGTGATTCGTGCTCGAGGTACAGGACACTGATTGGATTGGTACGATAGTTGGTTGATTCGGTTGAATAATTATGGATTCGTTAACCGTATGTAATGTGGAGAGCTGTTTCCATTCAAATTTTGAATGAAATGGCATGTATTCGATGATTTCAGTACGTTGATTAAATAGGCGTTACGTCTGCCTATGTACCTTATTATAGCTGTTTTACTTGTAGATGCATATTGATATTTAACGTATAATGATGTTCGTTAAATATTATATCAATTTGCGGACTCAACAAATGACTTAGTACAAGTACCTACATCGAGATTAAAGTGAAATTTCGAAAAAAATTTTTAGGTAACTAAGGCAAAACAATTTCTAACAAAAGACTAAGAGTTATTTTAAACAGAAACCTTTTTCTAAACGAAAAATATTCAAGAAAATATTCATTCCTCGATTCGTACAAAAAAAGAACTACGAACATTTCAAAGAATAATATAATCGGTACAGTGGGTCGAATGCTATTGATTAGCAAGGTGGGGTCAACGGCACCCAGGCCCACTCGCGAATACCATGCATGGTCGACGAAAGAAATAGAGTAAAAAAGTTCCCTTTCAACCATTGATTCAACCGCTATTACTGCTGCAGATTGCTTCGTTAATTTTTACTCTGTGCCTTGGTTGGGAACTCCGATGGTTTTCTTTAATAGCTGGCGTTTTGTGTTGGTAGATTTTCAGTTTTAACTGTTGTATTTGTTAAGAAACGATAGTCTCTGTAGCATTCGATTTTAAAAGAGAATCTACTACAGTGATAATTATAACGTATGAAGTGTAGTTGGCTCGCGGGACTTTCTAGGGTCGCGGGAACTGTCGGAAGTGTCTACATAAGTAACCGTTACCCTGAAACGTAAAGGGCAATTGAAGGCAGACGGTGGACTTTAGTCAGTACGAGTTGACAGTCCATTCCGCTCCACCCAGGTGGGAAGATTCGATGATTTTGCTATCTACAAAAAAGTGTAGTCGATTATTGCAATATTATTAGAGTTGAAACTCTCCTTTCTTTTCATATTATATTAGAAGACGAATATGTGCGCTGGATAGATTATTGACGTTTTTCCCGTAACGCTACCAATCTGAACATAGGCATGCATCTCTACTCTAAAGAAAGAGACAAAAAATAGATTAACAACGCAAAATGAGAGCGTGTGGTAGTAGAACGTCGTAAGTTGAAGTTTTAGGAGAAATTGTTGATTTTGATCGTGCGTCAACCACATCATTGCTTAGCATTAAGCGAGATGGTGAGAGCAGTGGTGGCCCAGTGGTATCGACCCCGACTTACGAGTTGTAAGTCGTGGGTTCGAACTCAACCTGGCGCATTACTTTGTGTAATTTATTTCATCACCACTGCTCTCAAAACGGTGAAGGAAAACCTCGTGAGGAAACCGGCATGTCCTAGAACCATCAAATCCGAAGACATTGTGACATCTACACATTGAAGGCTGATGATGTTGAAGCGAGATGGTGGTCAAACATGAGCCTAAATTTAAAAAAAAATGTTTGTGTTTTATTTATGGTTGGGATTGGGATAAACATAACTGACTGGCGAAATGTCTACACCACAATAGGTTTATACCACAATACCCACTAGTCTAACTCTTTGGCGGATTAAAGGCAGGATTATTTATTTTTATTTATTGTATTTTGTTTCACTCAGTATCAAGTACAAAAAGTCAGTTTCTTTCCTTGATCACTACTCCAAAAATAAATACGAAACGAAGGCAAAACTTTAAAGAAATGAACACAAAAGTTTATTCGCTTCGTGGCAACTGCGACCGAAGGCTCCTCAGAGCAAGTCCGGTAGAACTTGTGCCTGGTATCACTACGACAAACTGGCTGTAATTAAAAGTTCAGTGTCCATACTTATTAATTAGAGGCTGCTGGTATTTATTTTGTTGATTGAAAACTGTAAATGAAAGAAATAGAGGCTGGGTTTAGGCTCTGTTTTTGAAGTAGGCATTTTATATCGGATTCATTCAATAAAGTTCGCCATACACGATCCATTTTATCGTCAAGTCAGCCGCGCGCTAGAACCGGGCGCCCGGTAAGGTAAGTATGGCAATCAGTGTGCATGAAAAGTCTACTTCTGATATAGAGTGATATACCAGAGGCCCCAGACTTACGACTTTTTCGCAAAGCAAATTTTTTAGGATTTCTAGTCTACTACGTAGTTACGACAGTATGCGTACTTACCAGCTTGTAAATATGTTTTGAAGAATATTATCAAAAATTTATATTTATTATTGCCAGACCATTTCCTCTGGGATCTTGATCTAATAGCCATATACCATCAATTTTAACGCACTCCATTTCCAACGCGCTGCAAACGCGATCGTGTATGGCAGGCATTAGATAGCGCTACTGACTTTTAAATCTTGACTTATTGGGTTTCTATACTCTGATTAAGAACAACGTTGCTTGTGGAATTGCAAACTCAAAAAAACAAATAATTTGTAGAATTAAGAAACCCTTAACATAAGAGAGAGAGAGAGAGAAGCTACCGTAGTAATACGTACACACAATTTTTCATGATGGCTTCACGGCCACAACGTGGTAGGCGCGGCTTTCCGCCAACACGAATCACTACGTCAAATTAAAACTTCTACTATCATATTTTTATTAGTAGGAACGTTTTTAGAACCACGAGGTACGTTTCTGTTATAAAATTTTAGGAATTTAGAAAAAAAAAGTTCACATAATTTTCCAAATGGAAAACAACCTAACGTTCGTTATGAAACTCAGCCGCGGTAAAATACAAAATACAAAAAAAACCTAACGTCTGCGCTATTCTCACGGAATTTCGAATCGGAATTCTACATTCGAAAATCTAATTCGGAAATTGAATTCGGAAAACGTGTGTATGCGTTCAGCCTTAATGTGAACCAAAAACAAAACAGCGAATTTGAAACAGAAAGTTAGCTAGTACCGGTAGCTAATCAAGCCAAGTTCCCGACAAGTTTGACATTACCGCTGAAGCTGTCTGCGCCAGCCGATATGCTAATGTCAGCCGACTGATAGAACTAGTCGCCAACTGGATTATGTTGCTCTGTGACCTATTGCACTCGTGTTTGCAGTGATGAATGGCGAATGTTTGGATGGAGCTTACATATTGTACTATCGACAAATTTGAATCACGACATGACCCACTTTGACGATAGTTGAAACCAAAATAACGAAAACAAAAGGTCGTTACCATGGAAATGTATGTTTACGCGAATGTTGACCGAATCGTTTTTGAATATTTGTAAAAAAATAAGTTTATCATTATCATCAGCAGCCGGAAAACGTCCACAGCTGAACATAGGCGTGCCCCATAGACTGCCACGCCTAACGACAATTCGCCACTTGCATACAAATAAGCAAACGGTAGGTCATAGTTCACAATTTTTCGATTGTATTTCTGGCTTAGAAATAGGAAAACTTCACCTTTTAATATTAAAAAGAGAGAGAGAGAGAGTTCCCAGTATTATTACTTTCAATCAGGCGAAACCCCAGGAACAAGTTAGAATATTCATAAACTTATGTCTTTTTCCCATGAAGATAAATAAAAACTACAGAATACAACTTGTTACGATACCTAGGTACTTATAAACTCTTTCTACGATTTTTCTACTTAAAAAATTAAATACACCCTACAAGTTACTAGCCTACCACTCAACTTTAATGCCAAACCAAAATCAACTTTAATGTAAAGGTGCTGATAAACTTGAGCATCCACTTGTTATTAACATTTTTGCGAATGTTACACTACAGAAAAACAAACGAGAGCGTTTTAGCAAGCTTTGTAACGAGCGTTCTGGCAAGGTTTTGCCGAGCCGACTGTCAAGTCTGATCTTCATGGAGACAATTTTTTTGACGACCATTGACTTGATTGTGAAAATGTTGGTAGCTATGTTTGGCTCTATACTTGGCTCTGTTCGTTGTTCATTTCGACATAATTAAAAACGGCGAATGCTCGATGTCCTGTCACAAGCGAATGTTCAAGTCTATCATTACCTTTCATTACCTTTAAACAAATAAAACTAAAATGGACCTGTAAGCACCGCTCGAGCTCATAACAAGCACAACTAAACGCCTGCACCCGACAGTTCGTATTGATATGCTCCAGATCTTGCACTACAGAACACAGATCCCTGTTGCAGCCGTGGTTGTCCTTCGCTTCGTACAGGCGTAACCTGCAAGCCGATTGAGGTGATAGAAGATGGGGTTTAGAAAAGATAGAGTTTATTATGGACACCATACAAATTACAGTTATTCACAATATCTTAGAAATAGAGTAGCACAATGGGCTGTCTCATCACTAAAAAGGATCCTTTAAAGACAATCTGTGAATGGATTTGCAAGTAATCTAGGGTGTAAAATTTACTTAAATGCATACATACAGATACAAACACGAATAAATTTTCTAGTCACATGTTCAGAGGGATGGGTAACTAGTGTTTTTTGAGCAGATTTTTAAAAGGTTCAGAGGCCTTACCAAGAGCTCTTAACGCGATCCAGTTTAGGCTTTGGGAAAGAGACAGAGCTATACAAGTCGTCTAGCACCATCTCGCGGTCGACTAGAGAGAATCGAAAGAAGTGGGAATCTGCTTGATGTAATAATCAGTTAATGTGATGACGCTTGAAAGACTAGCAGTAACTATCTTTCAGTTGAAATGACAATAATCTACTATATAAAAATAAGTCGAGTTTTCCTTCCTGACGCTATAACTTCAGAACGCACGAACCGATTTCTACGGTTTTGCATTCGTTGGAAAGGTCTCGGGCTCCGTGAGGTTTATAGCAAAGAAAATTCAGGAAAAAAAATGTTCTTCTTATTTTAATCACCAAACGAAATGTTACATAAAACGAAGCCATCTGGTGGCGAAACGGAGTTCGCCGGGTTTGCTAGTGATTTATAGAAAGACAAAATTAAATGTTGAGGAAATCCAAATTCTCCGTGTGTGTTTTCTTTAAAAATCATCGACCAAATTCTCGTATCGGAAGAACTCTCCCCATGATTTTAGCTCTGGCTGGCAAAGTCGTAAAACTTCGACTTTGTGGTCAGCGCCGAAAGCCGGCAAACAACAAGTCGTGGTCGGTTTACTTTTCACAGTCTCCACAAAAAGAATGGCCGGAATGTTCTCATCTCTTTGAAATTGCAGTCTGAAGTACACAATCGTGTAACTAAGTGAGGAATGTTACAATTTAGAGCTTGAAAAACTTTTCAGTCTCATGTTTCTTTAAAAAATTATGGTGGTTTAGAGAAGTTGGAATTTACTTCTTTCAACTGTGCAGACTAGGTAATTAATGGAGTGTCTTATCAGGGTGACCATAACCCTGTAACGTAAAGGGCTATTTATTGAAGGAACACCGTGGATTTCAGTCAGTACGAGTCTTACAGGTCCCCCGTCCAGCCACGACAAAACAATGGAATGTCGATAACGATTCTGTTATTTACTACTCAGATGGTTAGCTTTGCCTAAGCCATCGAAACAATCCACTGCGAAGATCGCCCGGAGGACACAGTGGAGCATACGGTGCAGGACTGCCCCGCTTGGGCAGAGCACCGCCGTGTCCTCACGGCAGCGATAGGCGGAGACCTCTCGCGCCCGGCATTGGTCGAGGCCATGCTGCGGGGCGAGACGGAGTGGGAAGCGGTCGCCTCCTTCTGCGAAGCAGTTATGCTCGCGAAGGAAGAGGCGGGCCGTGAGAGAGAACAGCGTCCTCCCTCTGCTCCAGCCGCAGTGGTAGACACCCACGGCGTCGGACGTCGCAAGACGATCTCTGGCCACCGTAGGCGCGGGCATGCGGGCGGCGAGTAATGGGCAACTCGCCGCCTGACCATGGACCATGCCCGGGTCGACGGCGCGTTGTGTTCCACGCGCACCTCAAAGAGCGTCAGCAAGATGACGGGGCCCCCCTCTAGAGGGCCAAAGCCTGTCGGGGTCGCGGGACTAATATCACTATCGTGACCCTGGAACGTAAAGGGCTAATGAAGGACACCGTGGATTTTAGTAGTACAAGTCTGACAGTAGGGTAGGGGGACTCATTTGATGATTTCACAACGCTAAAAAAAGCCATCGACACAATAATGGTTCTTTGTACGAATTTTTTGGTTACATTTTTTCACAAATATTCATCATGTTCTGAAGAATAGTCCTGAATCGTGTTCTTTTTATACACCGTGTTCTTCACGTTATCCATAAACTTTAGCAAATACTTCTATGGCTTTTACAAATCAAATCCAGCAAAGGAAGTAGTACTTAAAAAGGCTTCGTTACAAAGATATTTGTAATTTCATTTAATGAAATTTAATTGAGCTATGCAGTGAGAAAGTATCTTAATTTGAAATCTATCAAATACTATTTGCATTTCATTTGTTTCAGCCCGCCAAATGTTATGAATGACGTTGCCAATTCGGATAAAGAGGCATGCATATCGGGTTATTTACGTCTAGGTATTTAGTTTGTATGAAAATTAACAAAAAATAAAAAATAAGAATTTATTAATGTGTCCATAATGAAAAATGCTTACTTCCGTGGTTTGAACATCTGGTCGAAGTTTATGTATATCGTCCGGAACACGGTGTATATAAAAAAAATAGAATTACTAATTTTCTAAAGCATACGAGTATCTATTTAAAACTATCTTATTTACGTAATCATTCATCTAGACTCAATACAAAAAAGAAATTACAAAAAAAAAGAATTGAATCTGTTTTTTTTTGTCACTGTTTTCGCAGGCAAATCGTAGATAATATTTAGTAGAAACAGTCTCACATTTATCATCTGTAATACAATACGATTTATGTATCGCTCGTATTATTCCCCGACATGATTGGATCAGAGACAAAATCTTTTATTTTTTGTTTTCGCTAGAGATTAGGTTATGCTACGTTTTTTGTTGGGAGAGGAAATCGACTTCTGTTTGATGAGAAAAAAATATGATGATGAAAATGTGTCTTGTTTTGTGAATTTCATTGTATTTTTTTGCTCCTGGCATTGGGACTAGGAGGTTATTCAGTACGGTACTGTAGGTATTTAACTAATTTCGTATTTAAATTACATAGTCAAAAACAATGACTCTTAAGTGTGTCTGGACGCGCATAACTTCAGAACGACTGCAACAAATGGGGTAATTTTATTTTTGTTGTGTTCGTTATTAACAGGTTTAAGTTTTATGTAAGAACATTTTCGGAAAATCCATCGGGTATGTAATGAAATGTAATCTGTTTAAACCCGGGGCGGGCTGCTAGGTAATAACATTTCAATTTGGTACATTTTATAAAAACTAAATCAGTTAAAATAGGCTTTTCAAATGCTATAAAGTTTTAATCAAAATTTAATACTAAACCCATTAAAACGTAGATGAATGTTTACGAACACAGTTTCCTAGCAATAAAATCCGCAATAAAGATTGCTTACCGCAGTAGTCACGGTTTCATCGTAAAATCTTTGCTTATACATTGAATGATCCATATAATGTCTCCATTCTTACTCAAACCCAGTCACAGTGGAACTACTTGCAGTGGTACAACAGAGACCTGTTTAAGGTACAAGTGTCACACGACAGTAGTTTTAAGATATTTAGCTCATGGTCTGGAGCAGCGGTCCGCATCATTTGGCAGGCAAGAGCCACAAAATGGGAAAATCAAGTAGCAGTAAATTTTATTTACATAAATAAGGTTTTTTCCTTATTTAAAAAAGAAAGGAGTAAGTTCGTGGGCCGTATACGACCTGCTGGTCGCGCGTTGCCTACCGCTAGTCTGGAGCATTAGGGGCCGTTCAAGTATTACGTAAGCAGATTTATTACAATTATTTACCCCCCCGTCCCCCTTGTTAGCAAAAGTAAGCAAAGCTCTGACCCCCTCCCCCCATGCTTACGTAAACATTTTTCGCGGGAATCCCCGAAAATGCGTTTCGTTTTCAAGCAGAGAAAATGTGAGGGTTGCCATTCGTGTAAAAAAGTAAATAACTACCGATGACGTAATCATCATCTAGACTCCCCTACCCCCCATGTCATCCAAAATAAGCAAAGCAAACTCCCCCCCATAGTGCTTACGTAATACTTGAACGGCCCCATAACGTAGAAGAGAAGACTACTATTGTTTGCCTTGTTTTGGTTGGATTTAGGGACTCCGAGCTCCCAAACTACAGTCGGGACCGTGACAGAAGTTATAAAGGTACTGTTAAAGTAAGTTCAAATATTCGAATATATGCAAAGGGCCGGCATAGTGAATTACAGCCCACTCCGTCTCACCGGAAAGGACTGTGTTCTAGTGGAAAAATTCTATGCTGATTATGTGGTAGTCGCTCTCGGCGACGGACGTCGCAAGACGATCTCCGGCCACCGTAGGCGCGGGCATGCGGGCGGCGAGAAATGAGCAACTCGCCGCCCGACCATGGACCATGCCCGGGTCGACGGCGCGTTGTGATCCACGCGCGCCTCAAAGAGCGTCAGCATGATGACGGAGATCTCCCTTTAGAGGGCCATAGACTGCCGGGGTCGCGGGACTTATTCCATTACCGTGACCCTGGAACGTGGCTATTAAAGGACACCGTGGATTTTAGTCAGTACAAGTCTGACAGTCCCTCCCGCCCTGCCCTGGGTGGGGAGGACTCATTTGATGATTTTACCACGCTAAAAAAATGCTGATTATCTGAAGATTGACATTTATTTCATCAAAGCTCAAGACGATAAACTAACATAAAGTACCAAGCAGTGGGTGAGATTAGGCTGTGGATGATGATGATGATGAGCAATGGACTACTGCACGGTGTTATACTGTGCGTACTACACCTTAGATGTATACTTTCTGGTTGCCTCATACATTCCTGAGCTATGGTCGGAATGTATGTTATGGCAGCACAATGAAACAGGATGAGTGCATATTTTATGGATTTTCAGGCGTATAGTCTTGCGGTTTATGGCGAATAGTCGTGTTCGGAGGTGAGTTTTTTTTTGGCATGATAAAATGTTTTTCATCTGCCTTTTACTTATTAGGAAAAGTCTTTCTTGGAAAACTTTGCAATCTTGTTAGTCAAAATGGTCGAAAAACATTATTATGATTTTTTCCGTTTTCAAAACTAATATTGAAAATCCTGATAACTCAAATAATGATCATTAATAAATAAATCGTTCGATGGCTTAGTTTGCGGTATTAAATGTAAAGTGTAGCGCGAGTCAAGTTACATAATTATATTATTATCCCAAATGGAACAATAAATAAGGATAAAAAGAAAAAAAATCAAAATTTTGCATTGCATCTGCATGTAAAAGATTCAAAACAGCCGAAAACACACCACAAAATATCATATCCAGCTCCATCATCCGATTTACCAGAAACCAATAATGTATTCAAGTACCTCATTTATTTAGTGTCATCAAAGCTGTGGCTGAACCGTTTGGGCAATAAAATGGACGGCCAGACATCAAGAGATTCCCGTAGGAGCGGATTCATGAGCCGTGCCTTATGTCCAGTGGCCGTTGTTCTTTATTTTACGAGCTCGGCTATTAAACGGGAGAACAGAATGGGAGTAAATTAAAAAAATTGACTTGCATAATTTTATAGTTCAATCGCTTTTCTTTTTCATTATTCAAGAAAATTGAAATTAATTATTCGAAATAAGCTGATAATTTCAACACTATTTCAAAGCGCTTATTTCATCGGTATAATAAAAGAATGATGTATGAGACAAGGGTGGAAAGGTCTTCATTTCTATTAAAAGGTAGGATTGCGACTAGACAATGGTCTACTACCTCTCCGTACACTCAGCGAAGAATAATATTACTTACTAGCTTCCGCCCGCGACTCCGTCCGCGCAGATGTCGGTCTTCGCGTGGATGGTTTATTTCTCCATTTTGAGTAACTCTGACAATGACATCTTATAAATATCTATTGGACCCAAATACGGCTAAGCCTATAATAATTAAGGAGATCTATTGAGCTACTGCTGTTGCTCGCGTTCTGTAGTAAGTATTTTTTTCATAGTAATTCCGACCTTGTATTTACATATAACTGATCGGAAAAGTAATCAAAAAGGTCGCGCTGAAAAGCACGGGTTTTTGGTCCTCTAAACCAAAAATAACAGAATTGAATTACTGTTTAACTTTATAATAAAACATAGGCACAACGCCATCTAGTGGTGAGTGGTGGAACTTTTTTAGAAATCAATGGAGGCAGGCGTGGCGTAATGTTCTACTTGCTTGATAATAGGTGTCGCCAGTGGTTCCATAATAGGGTTTGTTATAGATTTTTTTTTTCTACGTATTTTTCTAGGATAAAAAGTATCCTATTTTATGCCCAGGATAATAAGGTATAATTATACCAAGTTTCATCGAAATCGAACAGTTAGTTTTCACGTGATGCCTGCACATACAGACAGACAGACAGACAGACAGACAGACAGACAAAAAATTTTTTTAATCACATATTTGGGTTTGGTATCGATCCAGCAACACCCCCCGCTATTTATTTTTTCAATATTTTCAATGTACAGAATTGACCACAGAACATATAAAGGAGGTTAGAAGGGCCTTGTGGGCGGGGCACGCGCGCCGCGGAGATGAGCAGACGCTCAATATCAACCTAAATTTACTTTACCGGCCTGCAATCGCGCTCTTGTTTTGACAGCGTACGTAAGCTCCGCAAAAAATGTTAAATTATGCCGTCTTGCGCTATTATAACGTGTCAGAAAAAAGGCCAAGTGTGTAGTTTAGCATGAGAAGGGATTTCTTTCCACCGGTAAGTCCAAAAACATTAAAATACTTGTGATATTTGTAATTATAACATTGGCATTATGAAGTTTGTAGACAAAACCGAAATAATCGCAAGAAGACGAATAGTAATATATTGCTTGCATTATTGGATGCGTTTTGCACTACGTGAGCGATCGCGCAATGTATTACGTTCACTGCGAGAGTCCCGAGTGTCGAACCAAAGGTTCAATTCCACTAAATCTAGGCACCTCGATAGTGCTGCACTAATTTGTAAACAGTGTCGATAATTACTATGATACAACTGATTATTATCAATAGTACACTTTATAACTAAAATAATATTATTTATTACGACCAATTATTATTAATGTAGATTTTGAGTGAGGTTTTTGTATTTTTTTTTGTATAAAAGTTTTATGTAATTTTTCAAATGAAACTGATATAAATGCTTTTTATAATATGATTTAGGTTTCCAGATCCAGATATATGAAAACTGTGGATTCAGACAACTGGTAGAACTGATTTTCTCTAATGAACAAACAATAAATACAATAAATATTTGGTTCTGTATCAAAATAATTACATTCATTTCAACTACTACCGATATAACTACGGTCAAAAGACCTATCGGTTGGTATAACTAATGGTCGTTTCACATAAGTTTGTTATAACTAATGTACGAAATACCTAATAGATAATTCACCTACGTTAAATTCACCTATGGTTAACTCACCTACGGTTAATTCACCTACGTTTAATACACCTATGGTTAATTCAACTACGGTATATTTAGCTACAATTAATATCCCTGTTACGGTATGTGTGATAACATACAAACGTCGACGGAGCACCACTTCGGGGTGCTCCGAGCCCCAAGTCGTTTTTACGACATTTTTATTCTCAGTGCCCCGGTACATGCACTCCTACCTAAATATCAGCTGAACAACTTTATGGTTTTGAACGAGAAGAAGACGGTCGACTTCAAGGGCACCCCGAGGTTCGGTTTGGTTAGGTTCCTTTAAACCGTGTAGACAGAAAAAAGGAGCTCGGAGCGAAGCGGGGCTCCGTCGACCTTACTTCAAAAGCCTACTTCCTCCGCTTTAGAAAAAAAAACGAGTGCGTTTTATTTAGTAAACAAAATACTGTAGGCCAGTCGTCCATTAGGTATTTCAAACGTAGTTAAAACAACCAATTTCTTAAAAGAACATTAGATGAATCGTTCGTTAGTGCAATCAATTTTAGTTCAATCAAAATTATGTCAGTTGAACAGTAGTTGAGTCGCCCAATATGTGTCTTGAACTTACGTGAGTCAACCGTAGCCATATCGACAGTAGTTTAAATGAACGTAGTTATCTTGATAAAACCAAATATTTCATGTTAAATCCTAATGTTTATAATAAAATTGGTTTTAAAATTCAGTTATGTATTTTTATTTGTTTCACTTTCATTGATTTGTTTCTATATTCGCATGAATAACGTTCACGACATGCATTACAGAAGTCCACATAGTCCACATTACTTGCAAAGTAAGAAGCAAGTTTACATTCATTTTATCGATATCAACAATCGACCTTTTAGTCGCCCTAGCATACATGAGCTTTTACGCGTGTACGAGTGTACGTGAAACGCAGTGATTGAGTTAGTGTGACAACCAATAGCAAACTCACGATCTTAGTGCGTGTTGTTTATTTGTGTGCGTAATCCGCGTAGGAATTGGTCTCTTGCTTGTAGTGAAGTTAAAGAGTGGGAGACAAGCGGCGACACGCGTTCTGATACAAATCGGGAACTATTTCCTTTCTAACCTACTTTATCTATTCTGTGGAATTGACCCTTCTACAGATTTATTATAAGTATAGACTAGCTGACCGGGCAAACTTCGTACCGCCTCACCTTTTAAACCTTCCCTGGACTTCCAGAAGTAATTCAAGACCAAAATCAGCCAAATCGGTCCAGCCGTTCTCGAGTTTTAGCGAGACTAACGAACAGCAATTGATTTTTTTATATAAGATACTCGAAAACAGTATTATAGTATAGTAACCCCATGCGACATGCATGGCTTTATTGTGGTATCAGGCATTATGAGAAGCTTTTATGCAGCATTGTTTATGCCATACCACAGACCTATCTTTGGCATCTAATTAAATACGTTATCGAAAACATCAGAAACACAGACCAGCTAAATCAAATCTGCATAGCTTACTAATTAGACAATTCCAAACCCGACCAGCAAACTCGGTCATCGGTCAATCAAAACGCTTGTTATCTCAGAACAAAATTGAATGAAACCTCTAGAGTTAACAGCCAAAATGCCTTCGTCCGTTCCCTGCAGACACAAAACAGTTTATGGGTGATAGGCTGGCCAGCCAGCTATGACGTCAGTCACCCTCAAGACATTTGCCACTTGATAAGTGGAAGGCAGAAGTCCCTCGGTGCTAAAAGTTCAGATCACGACACAAAAGAATTGGCTGTGTTTCAAGGTAGTAACAGCATTGTCTCTTGTTACACGTGGCATGTTGCATTCATGTTTATAACATTTTCCACCCACACCATGGTTATTAAGCCATGAGTTTTGACAAGAATTTTGCGGAAAAAACGAGTGCTGGAAAAGAGAGCGCATGTAGTGAGACGCCCGGTGCCCCTCAGCTATGGAATACCCACGTCTTTCAAAAGGTTGGTGGTCAAATTGGATACGGGAGATGAAGGGTTTGGTGCTACTGTATACAGGATATTGTGACGTTTGTGAGTTTAAAAGAGACATAGGTATGAAGATTGATAAGCTGAGTTGTGTGGAATGACAGCCTTAGCAAGACGCCTACATTGTGAGGTGCAAAGCAACTCAATTCGTATGTCACGTCGGTATGAGTCGGTCGCTTAAGTCCTTTTTCCTTAGGTCTTTTTTGAAGTTCATTCACACCATCAAGGACTCATTTGATTTTACCACGACGAAAAAAAGGTTTTTGTAAGTTGTCCTTCTACCTAAATCCTTGTTGGTACAACACGGCTCATGAAATCCCCGGCCCTGAGGGACCGTTCGTCTCGCCGATGTCACAACACGACTTTGTGCGCAACGGTTCACTTGCTCGGCTACAATTTATCGTTCGACATTCAGAACTGGGCTTTAGACTTTAATGTGAAGGATGTGGATTGGTTTTCAAACCTGGAGTAACTAGGACTAGTATGTTTTGGATATCTGGCCACTAAAATCTAAGTAACTTGTATCAGTAAACACATAATGATCTAAACTATAAATAAAAACTAACTAGTAATATGTACAAAAAGTAAAAAGAAAAGAAAAACTTGTATTGGATAATTAATAATGTATATGGACCATTTGCAAGTTGAAGTGAGTAGGCCACATCACTCGTAGGAAGACGCAGCGTAGGCAGGTATCCTATTAGCTGGAAAGACGACGATGAATGCAAGTTGGGAATTGCTGTTAGATGTGGTGCTATAAGAGGGAGGCCTATGTTCAGCAGTGGATGTCGTCCAGCTGATGATGATGATAGTATCAAAGTGCATAAAGAGTATGTTTTTCAAAAATAAGTCATAACACATGAGTTGAATCAAATGAGTGCAATCGTAAGCACATGTTTTGTTCGACTTATACTGTTATACTTCAACCAGCAGGCAAAGCCACACAGACGGGCCTATTGTCGTTTCAAGGCTAAAACAGGCATTAAGTAGCCTAAAACACTACACTTTTACATAAAAATAAAATTGCGATAGCAAAACTAGAGCAAACAATAACAGGGTTAGAAAAGAAATGACCTAAAAAAAACTTAATTAGGCATTCCCTTTTAACAACATTAACAAAATAGAAGTAGAAAGGTCATTTGCCTGAGCAGGCCCATTTGTGGGGAGTGTACAATTAGGTCAAACGGAATAGGGAAGCAATAGAGTCTCCCGTTGTGTATTTTAAATTAAAGTGAACGGAGTACATAGGTATATAATTAACTTTCTAAATGTAACCTAGTAAATTACTGAGGTAAAAACTATGTTGAAAATTAGTTTGTAGGCTTGAATTTGTGTCATACTAGCGGCCCATACCGGCTTCGCACAGGCGGATATGATATATAATAGCCTATATGTAGGTACTATGTTACTCAGGGTGAATAGTAGCCAGCTAATGGTGACAAATTATTACTTTAGATATTTTTTTAGGCACATTTAGTCTTGTTTCATAATGTCTTCAGTACACGTGATTGTCCTTTTTGTCATCGGGGGGAAACCTTCAAAAAGGCTACCGGTTTTTGAGGGATCAGACCGGGCAGTATGGGATTTTTACCTCACTGAAACCACCCCGGTAGTCACCATCACAACATGAAAGGAGGCCCCGTTTCCTCTTAAAAGACCTGACCGTGGCCCCCTCTGTGCAACACCTCTTAGGGCACATTCCTCGGGAAACGTGATTGTCCTAGTCTGATAAAAAGGAAACAAGTTATCCATAAAATCCACCACTGCTTGCGTTTTCGGGGTTTTTCAGATTGTCTAAGTTGTCTCAATTGCCTGTAGGAATATGATAGAATAATTTTATGAAGAAGCTTGAATCTTAACCGTCCAGTGCAAGATTCAAGTGTAGGTTTTTAGGGTTCCGTAGTCAACAAGGAACCCTTATAGTTTCGCCATGTCCGTCCGTCCGTCCGTCCGTCTGTCCGCAGCTTAGCTCAGAGACGCCCAGCACTAGAAAGCTGTAATTTGGTGTAAATATACGGATTTGTTGCGTCAAAAAAGTGGTAAAATAAAATCTCGTAAAATATTTTTTTTAGGGTACCTCCTGTACACGTAAAGCGGGGATGTTTTTTTTTTTCTCGCGTACCCCTTAGTGTGGGGTATCATTAAATAGGCCTTTAAAAATATTGGTAGTTTCCATCAACAATTTTTTGATAAAAAGATTCGTTTGTGAAATATTAAGCTTTAAAGTGCTAATTTTTGCCCTACTCGAGTGTCCCCCCCCTCTACCAGCTAAACGGTTATGTTTGGGGGTGTGAAAAAAGTTACAATAGTAGTATATATAACGAAGTTTAAAAGAAAATTATCATGACTAAGTGGGCTTTACAAGTTTTGGTTGACCAACTTATAAAACGTACTGGGATAACATTTTCCTAAACAAAATGTATCGGAGAACAACTGCAAATGTAAGTTTGTCAACTTCATTTTTACAGCTATAATAGGTAGTGGAGTGGAGTGGAGTGCAGTGGAGTGGAGTGCAGTGCAGTGGAGTGGAGTGGAGTGGAGTGGAGTGGAGTGGAGTGGAGTGGAGTGGAGTGGAGTGGAGTGGAGTGGAGTGGAGTGGAGTGGAGTGGAGTGGAGTGGAGCGGAGTGGAGTGGAGTGGAGTGGAGCGGAGTGGAGTGGAGTGGAGTGGAGCGGAGTGGAGTGGAGTGGAAGGGAGTGGAGCGGAGCGGAGCGGAGTGGAGTAGAGCGGAGTGGAGCGGAGTGGAGCGGAGTGGAGTGGAGCGGAGTGGAGCGGAGTGGAGCGGAGTGGAGCGGAGTGGAGCGGAGTGGAGCGGAGGGGAGCGGAGTGGAGCGGAGTGGAGCGAAGTGGAGCGGAGTGGAGTGGGGTAGTGTGGGGTGGAGGGTCGAAAATCGCTTGAACCTTTTTAACAGTTTCATAGCGATTTTCGACGTGCCTTGACACCTCTCAAGTTTTTTTTTTAATACGTCATAAATCGTAAACCTTTCAAAGTTGGAACCAACTACAAGAACTTTTATAGTATGTTATTACTTGCTGCTACGGAACCCTTTATGGGCGAGTCCGACTCGCTCTTGGCCGGTTTTTTTAAAGACTAGCACAGGGGTCACCAAATGGCGGACCGCGGACCGCGAGAACACAGCGACTTGCACTACAGAGTACGATCTTATGATCGATTTTCAATAAAACTTAGTTTTAAAACACAAAAACATGCAAAAGTTTCTGGATTTTATATCAAACACGCAATAAAACATGACAATTTTCTCATAGAAATATGAAAAAATACCTCTGTTAAATAATAATTGTATATATTTCGTAATTACATTTGATGAACATTTTTTTTTTTGTCTACAAAATGAGCTGTGGATCGCGATGGTAATTTCATGTCTTAAAACGGACCCCGAATGAAACTAATTGGTGACCCCTGGACTAGCATTTCTCAGGTCTGGCTAAGAGGATGTCATGAGTTTTACCGGGCAATCTTGTACCATGAGAGTAATACTGAACCACAAGCATAAAACAATAGAACTCACTTTTTAATGCAGGAGCACTGCTTCAAAAGCAGGGCGACGTACTGCCCGATGGCAGTGTCTGCGCCAAGAATCGATACCTGGACTCCCGGCCGAGGCGGCGGCATCGGAGGCACCTTCTTGGCCTCTGGTGCCGGCAAAGCAATAGGCTCTTTTTCGATGGGTGGGCACACTGGTGGCTTACACTCGATGCGACGAAATGGCGCTGTTTGTTAAGTTAAATCGTCATTAATTGATGTCGAATGAGTCACATCGACGACATCCTGTCCAAGGATGTTCCGAGTCGACTACACAAGTGCATTAATCTATAACAGGATGAACTGCGCAGGTAAACTTACTTCCAAAGTTTGATCCGCCCTCAAGCACCTTGAGTTTTATCTTGTGAAGGATTCCTCCCTTCTTTTTCTTCCTTCGAGGACAATCTACATCGCAGATTGGTTCAGGAGGGATGTCTACTAAAGCTCTTTTGCAGCCTTTTGGATCATACTCTGAACTCGCATATCTCCGAAGAATCCAATCCGTACGTTTATTGAAGTTCTTTGAGGAACTTACTAAAGATGAAAAGATTCCTCGAGTCTTGGACATCATTTTAGTGGATACGTTGTTTTTTTTTTAATTTGGAAAGTATTTTATTAGCATTAGATGGGTGCCTTTGTTGCTGTTGTGAAGATTTTTAATTATTGATTGACGTTTTCAACTTGCATTGCTTTATTATTCTTTTCTTGAAATCTGACGGAACTTTGTTTAAGGCCATGTGCTTTTGTAAAAAAGGTTGAGGTTGTATTTTGTTCTTTGGTATTTTTTTTGTTGGATTCTAAGCTCACGAGTGGATACAATCGCATAATATACTGGAAATAATATTTGTTTCTCAATTAAAATCTGTCTAAACCGCTTTCAACTAATCCCGGTGGCGTGTCATTAGGCATATAGACAAATATTGGGAATGAGATTGATATTCAATATGAATGATGTCTGGCATATAACTGTAGCTGTTTTCCTTGATAACAATTTCAAAAAAAAAAAAACGCAATCCAAAAATAGTAATGAACCATTCATCTGGGACATTCAATCAATTATAATACTTCATTCATATCTCATTCCATTTCGCGTGCAAAATAAAGCCTGCGTCATATTTATAGTTCAGCTCGAGAGGGAAAGCGGGCGTCAACGGCTTGCCTTGACACTGCAGTATTTATAGTCTACTCTGCTTTTATTGGCCTATTTCCTCACTAGCGTTTCTAAAATAGTCTTTCATTCAATCAGTGGATCTTTGTTTACTTTCGCATTGTTTTGGTTGAGATGAGACGGCTGTTTAGATAAATACGAGACTGGATGAGGTTTTTTTTTTGTAAGCTGTGAAAGTTGGGCATTTCTTGTTGGAATTTTCTAGGCTTTCAGCTCCTGACATGGCTAGTCGTCTTCAAATGAGTCCTCCCACCCTGAGTGTAGCAGAAGGGACTGCCAGATTCACACTGACTTAAAATCCATAGCCCTTAACTTCGACAGGCGTTTGACGCTCTGTATAGGCCCCGTGAAAAGGCTTTCAGCTTCTCACTTTTACCATGGCGAATCATGGGCAGCAGGCTATAATTATAGTAACCCATTTTGGATTAAAACTATACAACACTATTATTTTTGTTTATGCGAAAGCCGATACACATGTCTAGTATTTTTGTGTTAAGAATCTATGTACAAAATTTTAAAACCGTATCATAAAAAATCTCAAAGTTATAAGCTTGTATATTACGCGGTTGTCCGTTCAAAAACATGCTCATTTTGCGGTACACCTGCGTAAACCGCGTCTCCTGTATTATACACTCGTGATAATAGTTTTGTAATAGGTACCTAACCGTACGGTGATTGTATTGTAACTAACTGGTAATAAAATTTAATTAAAATATTTTTGAAAAAAATATGCCATGATACATGACATGAAAGAAAAAGGAGTAAATGATACTGTGACGTCTGATAGGGGAGAATGGAAGAAGAAAATGTGTTGCGCCGACCCCAAATAGAATGGGATAAGGGCAGGAAGAAGAAGAAGAAGATGATGTAAAAATTATTGGAATCGAATCAGTTACTGATTCTGAACAAACTACATATATTCAGGTTTCGCATATACTAAAAATAATGTTGTATAATAAATCTACTATCCTGACTAAAAAACCACCCAGTTCTCTCAGTAGCATTTTGCGTCAGGGTCACGCATATCTTAGGTCTAACCTTGAAAGGCTAATCACTAATGATCATTCTGAAGTTTAGGTGCCTACTCCATTCTCCACGACGTGTTGATTCGCCTTTCTAAATTTAACAATTACACATTTAAATATCTCATTTTACGGTCTGATTTAACGGACCAGACCGTATTGTGGATCTTAGTCCAGAACGAATTGTGGATTTTGACCGCAATATGGTCCGGTCCAATAGAGCATCTTCATCATCTGTACAAAGAAGCAGATTAAGGAATTCATTACTTTGATCTATACACACAAACAAACAACCTAAGAAATTGAGTTCCTAAGCCCTGTTTGAATTAGAAACAAAAACATAAGAAATAATTTATACCAAGCTTATTTCGCAAGAATTTTAATCAATATAATACGAAATTGGCACGGCCATATTTCAATGTATATCCAGTAACCAATAAATTAACTTCGAAACACCAACAAGGGTCAATTTTACAGCGAATTAAAAAGTTTGCCAGCTAAAAAAATACAGCTGACTAAGACGAAGTTTGTTCGGTGTAATGGACTTTAATGGAGGGAGCAATTATAGAATTTAGCTGAGCTGAGCGAGTTCGAATAATCTGATAACAGGGAGTTTGTACTGTATTTTGTAGTGGTGTCCTTTAATTGGAACATTCACTTTTTTTATTTATTTTTTTATTATTTATTTAAGGTCGCTTCTAACATCACAGGTCATTAGCGCTTGTTAAGGTAGGTACATTGTTAATTGAACTTTCCGTAATAGTAATGGCTGATCTTTTTAGGGTTTTCGGATCCACATGTTAACTGTTAATATACTTAGTTCATAAGTAGAGGACTGGTGGAATACAGTTTGTACGAAAAACTTTGTTCATTTGGTAAATTGTCTCGAAACTTAGCACAAATACTTGCCTAAGTAAGAAATAAAGTTACGCCTTAATTGTATTTTTTTTCAAAACTATCTCTCAAAGAGGGATTTAGGATTTTCTTTAAAGAGTTTGTTTTATCTTTGAATGCGCTACCGAGACATTTGCGCGAGATTTGAAAAAATATTTTTGCATTTGAAAGCCCATCTTTTAATTGATAGGGGAACAGTGTATAAGACGGGGACATGAGGTATGATGGGAAATCACACACTTAAGGCAAACTTAACACAAAACTAAGACTGATTAAGGCGTAGGATACTTTTTATTTCGGTAGTAAGTACGTTACCGTGGAATAATTTCCGACCTCCACGAGGACAAAGCCGTGGTATGAAACTAATCAGAAAGCTACCCAGCATAAGCTAAGCTATAGCGAAGTAAATCATAAATTCTCTTCACAACACATAGTATCAACCACTTTCAAGAATATTAAATTTGTGTAACTTTACTAAATCAATAACTGTGCTGAATCGATTGAAATGATTAGCAATTTTTATGAATTACTAGCATTCGTCTTCGGCTTCGTCCGCATGTAACTCAGAAATATTCCATGGGAACGTACACACTAGTTATTTCTCCTGTATAGGTCATAGGTGCGTTTACAAACAGTTAAAGTCACATACACATATCACACTGACTAAAATCCACGGTATTCCTTCAGTAGTTCTTTACCCATCAGGGTGCGTTCCATCCCGTCAGGCGTTTGGCCCTCTATGGGGAAATAATATATACCGACAGCTCTTTATGGCGCGCGTGGAACATGACGTACCGTCGTCCGGGTATGGTCTATGATCGGACGGTGAGTCGCCCATTACTCGCCATCCTCTACACTGTAGAGAGTCTACAATGCCCGGAAATCGCCTCGCGACGTCCATGGCCATGAGCGCCTCCCGCGGACCCTTTCTCACCTTCTGTGCTTATTTTCAGCAGAATGCTTCCAACTTGAGTAGAGGATCAGTGTATAAGACGGGGACGCGGGGCATGATGGGAAATCATACACCTAAGGCAAACTTAACACAATACTAACGTAGCACAAGCGCCAACAGGATGCCATTTGTTAATGGCCGCTTGAAAATGACGTCTTGTTGGCGCTTGCGCTACGTTTGTGTTGTGTTTAGTATGGCTAAGTGTGTCTGTTCCCATTATACCTCGCGTCCCCGTCTTATATACAGTTTCCCGTGACATAACTAGCAAACGCTTTTAAGCAATACAGGCACTACGCTACGTTATGTTAATCGACATGAATCATCGGTGATCAGTCAAGGTGTCCAAGTCAGGAAATTGCGTGACAAAAATGAGCTAATGGTCACCGAACTGTGTTCGTGATATGAAGTATTAGAAGTAAACTGACCGGCGGTTTAGTGGGCTCGTAAACTAGGCCTTTTTGAGGTTTTTGACCTTTTTAAAGGACATTAATAAAATGTGGGTGGGGTACTTAGGTATTTACCTAGTTGTTTGTTGTCCTAATTATTTGTGGAACCTCATACGTAAACATATACCTACGTATATTTGATTTTTGCTATTACATTTGATTCTCTGTTAGTTTCTATTATGCCTGTGAATCCTGTGATGTGATAAAACATCTCGTGACAAAAGAATCTTATCTTTGTGTTAATTTACCTGTTTTCTTAATTTCTCTCTTCTTTAGTCATAAAAGATTATAGATAAGCCGCATTTACAGTTTGTCTGTAAGATATAGCAACCTATCAGAGTTAGGGAGAAGTCACAACGTTGCGTTGCGGCATCGTATCGCTAAAACCTCAAAAGATTTTATTCGTAGATTTTTACGATGAGATGAGACGCCGCAACGCACTGTTGTGACTTCGCCATTAGTCTTGGTAAGGTCTATCCTTATCGATTTCTCCTCTCCATAATATCTCTCCTTTGAAAATATATATCCTTATATGTATAAAAAATATTGATTTGAAATGCAAACTACGACAAAAATATCGTACATAGGTACTCTACTATGTCATAAAGCTTTGCATGTAACGTCAAAGCATTCAAATGAAGCTAAAATAAAATACCAAAAACACACACACAAGGCCACAACAATGCCTAAAAATAGACAGGCCGAGTTTTGTTAGCTCTTTCTGAATAAAAATCCTATATTTGTGGCTTTTATTTCGTTAACAATTTTTTTTTATTTGTCGCCGTTGTACATCCGCTACAGTGATTTTTTGTCCGCAGTGTGGTAAAAGGAATTATTACTGTCCTATATTATTGTTTGTTATTTAACCGTAGTGTGTCCTATATTATTGTTTGTTATTTAACCGTAGTGCTTTAGGTCGCGTCCTAACCGTAGCGATCGTCTCACGAACACATGACATTCGTCTTTGTTTGCTGAACGAGAATGTGATGACTGTCAACACAGGACACTTTCTGGTGGTCTACCACACACACACTATTGTTATAGATTCGATTGAAGTCCCACCTGCTATATTCGGTTGGATCTTTGTTTGTAACCAATCAACGACCGAATTAGCCTATTCGAGTCTTTAAGATGGTCAATCAAAAGAAGCCGTCAAAAACATAGGAACAGAATTTGGTTTGAGATTGAATAATAATTTCGGGTGTTATTGTTACTCCAGTTTGGTAAAGCGATGGACCTAGATAAGTATCCTATATAGGTCGAAATTTTTTCTGAACTGGTGGCCTACCATGAACTGTTAACGCGATCCAGTTTAGGCTGTGGGAAAGAGATGGCGCTAGACGACTTGTATAGCTCTGTCTCTTTCCCACAGCCTAAACTGGATCGCGTTAAGAGCTCGTGGTAAGGCCCCTGAAGTGATTCACGTAATATTGGTGTTCGTCGTATGAGCTCAGGGTTGCCGAACCAATGTGTTACAGATGAATGTGACGAGCGCCGATTGCTTCTATTAGAACGCAGGTTTATTCGAATGAAAATCTATGTAAATACTATTATGTATTATACGTTCAAGGCAATGATAGATATGCGGAAAGATATCCTAATTAACATTCTGAAAACCTTGTTCTATGTATTTGGCGATGGGTCGATTAGATAGTGATGTAATATGTATGACATCCTTTGAATTGTTTTGCTATTTAAATTCTATGCTGCATGCAGATTATTTGTAGTAGATACCTATAATAATGAATGAAACTGGTGCACTTGAATAGGGGAGAATTTGTAGGGATTCAAATAGTGTTTTCAATACAAAAATAACCTACCTACTTCGAATTTTAGGGTGAAATTACTAAAGAATGTTATTGTAATGGTTTACTTCCATTTTCACTTTACAATTTTCAAGGAACAAATATTTAGACTAAACATTTTAAGCATAATTTTCGATCTTCTGAGAAATGAAGAATCAATGGTAACGGCTCCGACTTGAACACAGCCAGCCAGCCACCTTTGTGTGATATATATTTCGCCACCACTGCTTTCAATACGGAGCACGGAGACTATAAATTTCGATTTTGGATCCCGGGGCTCGCTCCAACTGATGACTTCATTGTACAGTGAAACAAAAAAATGATTAATTAGGAGCACGGGACCACTCACTTGAACAAACTATTTTTAGCACGGGTCCGCCCCCAAAAAACAACGTGAGGATTAAAGAGAGTAAACATAATTATGATATGTATCAACCCGTACTGGGCCCGTGTGGTGAATTACAGCCCTGTCCTTCTCGCCTGAGTCCCAGCAGTGGGAACCTTAAAGGCTGATTATACCTACTATGGTGAAATAAAACAAATGATATGAAAGAAATAAAAGAAACAGTACGATACTGCAAAAAATCTATAAAACTATGATTCAGAGTCACTACTGCAAAATTACTACCGTACACACAAATAATCGACGTTAATACTACGAAATTCTCGGGAAATGGTTGAGTCATGGGAAAGCCATTGTGGTGGCTAATATCGCGTGCAATGGGACCACACCCAGTCTAGTGTAGGTACAGTAGACCACACGTAGTGGTCACAAGAGGTGTACGTATTTTCCTACTCCTCCACTATTATTTTTTGTTTAATTTCACTGCAGGATCCAAGACACGCAAATTTACAAAAGCTATATACTATTTTAGTCACAAGCTAGACTCTAATAGATAAGCTTTTGTTTGTGCATATTACTCAACAATACCTAATCTATCTCAGTAAAAAACTTGACTCAAATTTATTAGCTTTTTGTTTTGATATTTTCAAAGAAAATGCACGGACAAAATCTAGTTCTATAAAATTCATATCACTCAAAATAGCGAAGCTTTTGGCGAGTTATTTTTAAACATTACGTACGAACAAAACCTTGTCGAGTAGAGGCTCACTAGGATGGCGGGGTCTGAAAGAAAAAGACCCCGCCATCCCCTTCGTGGTTATTTTTTTTAACCGACTTCAAAAAAAGGAGGAGGTTCTCAATTCGTCGGAATCTTTTTTTTTTTTATGTATGTTCCCCGATTTCTCGAAGACGCCTGGACCGATTTGGAATTTTTTTCTTTTGTTTGAAAGGGTATACTTTCCAATTGGTTCCATGATCATCAGGTCAGGATCTGATGATGGAATCCCAGGGAAATCGAGGGCAACCTTCAAATTTTATAGGCACATAGTACCATTTTCATATATTTTCTAAAGTTGTTCAAGTATTTGCATCTGATAATCATCATCTCAGGTGGATGAGCTGATGATGGAAGGTACAACTCCTCAACGGCTTGGATTAGGCATCGACTGATTTAGTTTGTGTTCGCATATCTCTGGAACTACAAGTCCGATTTAAGTAATTCTTTTTTTGTTGTACTAAGTATTGTTCAACTTACGGAATACTGCAAGTTTCATCAAAATCGGTTCAGTAGTTTTTGAGATAGGGAATTTTATTAGCTTATTGTGCACTTGAGAGAGAATGATTTATTTGACAAGAATTTGAGTTGAATATTTAAACTAAAAAGAGTAAAATAAAACACTTTTTCAAAAAAAATGTAAGCGCCTTCAAAAACAACCACAAAAAAGGGTAAAATAACCTACAAAATAACTTTTCTTTCAGAAGTCGGTGGCAAAAAAACAATGAAATTAATAAAAAAACAAAGGCACCGACTTCTGAAAGAAAAGTTATTTTGTAGGTTATTTTACCCTTTTTTGTGGTTGTTTTTGAAGGCGGTTACATTTTTTTTTGAAAAAGTTTTTTATTTAAACCACCCAGAAGTAGGAACACAGCGAAGCGGTGCTCCGTCGTCGTTTTCTGACATTTTACTAGATTTAGTTTAGTGAAATGACGTATCTCTGACTTTATATGTATTAGTATATTTTGTCATAATTATCACTAGACACTTTTCTTGATGATTGGATTTCGTGAAATCCCTGATTTCCTCATTTCACTGCGACATGCATAAACAAAACCTCATTCTTTTAGAGTTTGACTTGTGCGTGACTAAAATGGTACTAGATTTTGTCCGTGCATTTTCTTTGAAAATATCAAAACAAAATGCTATTCTCGAAAACTTTCAACTTGAGGCACTGAGGTATTTTGAGGTATTTTGTAGAGTAATAATATAATATACAGAAACAAAAGCTCATCGATTAGACTCTGACTCGTGACTAAAATAGTAGGTATAGCCTTTGGAAATACGCCTCCGGGACGGTTGGCGCTTTTCTGGTGGTTGCTACTGTTGATTCTGGCTTTCAGCCACTGCAACTCAGTGGTTTGGGAATAGTGTGGTGGGTTTGTCCCAAAAAAAAAAGAGGTGTACAACCTGCCTTCTTTTTAACCGATTTCTAAAAAAGGAGGAGGATCTCAATGGTTCGGAACGATATTTTTTTATACTGACTTCTAAAAAATAAGTATAAAATGACTTTTCTTTCGGAAGTCGGTGGCAAAAAAGTCAAGGAAATAATAAAGTCACCGACTACCGAAAGAAAAATAATTTATGACTTTTTGTGTTTTTTAGAAGTCCGGTTCATTTTATCAAACAGTTTTTTATCCTATTGGACTTTGTATTAAGCTAGGTTAGCCAAAAATATAAATGTTACTACATCGTGTGTTCGACTGTACTACGGTAACTAAGCGTTTTACCTTTTTTGTACAACTGACCTTTTGTATAACAACTTGATTTATAAGGTTTTGTAAGCCAAGTTGATGGACTTCGCTTGTTTGGCAGGCGTATCACGGGCGTAGGTCAAGAGAAGTCGGTAGTTTCAGTATTCGGTAGTTTTCGAACGATGATAAGGTAGGATTTTATAACTTCTTACTCGTGGAACAGTGTTATTCATACTTCAGTTGCTTGATTTCCGGTTAAAACTGTACTCCGGTTGTGATACTGCTGTTATAATTGTATTAGTCTGATTCTTCTAATCTAACAGACAGATATGTACAATATACATACTGTAACATACCTATCTGTGCTGCGAAGGCGAAACAATCTATTCCTAGCTAAAACACTAGGAAATGGGGAAGGGCGGACACTTTTGGTGAAGTGTCTCCTTGAAAGGTACGTTTAAAAGTGCTGACTTCGTCAGCAAAAGACTTTGATGTTTGTTCCTGAATATTCAAATAATTATAAAAAATCCTCTCACCGTTAGTTGTTTCTGCTCAGGGTAATGTTCAAGTGATGTCAAATGTGCATAGTCTCACACTGAGTGATTCATACCAAAGTTTCCGGAATTACTAAGTATAATTTCTCCCTTCTTTAGTAGAAAGTATATGATTATATTTGTATAGCATTGATGACTCATCCATTGACTAGAATGTTGTAAGTATTCATACAACTGCTTTTTTGAGGACCCAAGGTGTTCCCTTAGTCACTAAAGACCCTGCATTTCTGCGGCTACCTGCGGCCGTGTTATGACATCTTAAAGCGAGAGTTAGTTTCACTGTGGGAAAGAGAAGGAGCCATACAAGTCGTCTAGTGCCATCTCGTTCCTACAGTGGAACTACTCTCGCTTTAAGACGGCATAACAAGGCCGCTGGACCCAATAGGCATGTTGACAGCATCAACAAATGTAAATCTTATTAGTCCGTCAGTTGAAGATTAGCAAAATTAATGGATGCGTTTTTGTTCTTTTGACAAATCAATGCATATAACGCATTAAAATTCAAGAGCGGGGGACTTGTGACGTCAGAATCAAGTAAAAACTGTACTTGCTTGTGACGTATTGGCAATTTTAAAAGTGTCGTATTTTCGGCAAATTTGTTTACGTAACAAAAGAAAGGCCGCCCAACAGCCCATTGGGTTGACGATATCGTCAAGATCGAGGGGAATATACACCGTGTTCCGGACGACATACATAAACTTCGACCAGATGTTCAAACCACGGAAGTAAGCATTTTTCATTATGGACACATTAATAAATTCTTATTTTTTATTTTTTGTTAATTTTCATACAAACTAAATACCTAGACGTAAATAACCCGATATGCATGCCTCTTTATCCGAATTGGCAACGTCATTCATAACATTTGGCGGGCTGAAACAAATGAAATGCAAATACACACATCAAAAGTGTCTAGGGATCAACATATATTTTTGCAATAACTTTTCTCCTGATTGATATTAATTAAAATTTTCTTTAAGGATTCATCAAATAAAGTGTTTTCGTTTGTCACAGTAACGATAAACCAAGTCACCTTTGCATTAATAAAGAAATTTGCCATTTTCCTAATAAAGGGATTTTTGACATTTGAACCACTAACACAAAAGTTCGAAAAAAAGACTGAAATAACAGTTTTCTTTAAAATTTTATTGGGTAACTTAAACAATTAATAATCCGTGTTTCTACCGCGAACACTAACAACACAAGAACATCGGTTTGGCATACTCAAAATGAGTTCATCCAAATCACGCTGTGGAATGGCCGCCCATGTTCGTTGCAACAACAAAAAAAGGTCTTCTTGCGACTGGATACCCTCCATATTCGGCAGAGCTCTTCTCTGTAGCATATCCCATGCATGCTCAATCGGATTCAAGTCTGGCGACTGAGCAGGCCAGGGCAGGATATTGATGTTAGCTGCGGCGAGAGTCTGTCTTACAACTCTTGCGGTGTGCGGTCGTGCATTATCATGCATTAACTGAAATAAGGGACCGATTTGCACTTGTAGAGGAACGATGACGTCTGATACAATCGTCTCAGCATAAATTTGAGCGTTGAGGTTGCCTCTGATCCAAATCAACTCAGTTCTTCCGCCGATCCAAATACCCGCCCATACCATGATGGTTCCACCACTATAAAGATGGACTTCCCGGCAGGATTTTAATCGCGGTTGGCGTCCAGGGGTTCTCCAGTGTCGTATACGTCTTGTATCCGGTCTCATACCGAAACGAGACTCATCAGAAAAGCACACGAAACGCCATTGTTCTTCTGCCCAATTTCTGTGTTCAAGAGCCCATTGATATCGAATCCTACGATTGTGCATTGCTATAGGTGGTACCCGTAGCGGTCTTCGGGAATGAAGGTTCACTTCATGCAAGCGGTTTCTGACTGTTTGGTCGCTAATTAAGTTCCCTGAAGAGTGATGAAGCCTCACGGCTAACATCATGGCGGTTATTGTTGGAGCTCTTCGAGTTAAGATTTGAATGTATCGGTCTTGTCTCCGTGTGGTGCAGCGATACCGTCCTCCATGGCGCTCAGCCACGGTACCAGTGCTTCGGTAACGTGTCCAAAGTCGACTGATAACACTCTGACTTGTATTCAGAGCTAAAGCCACAGTACGTTGCCGGGAACCAGCTTCTATCATTCCCACGGCTCTGAGCATTTCTTCCCTGCTTAAATGACGTCGCCGCTCCATAATAACGTTGGTTTTAATCAGTAGTAGGGAAACAGTAGCACTAATAATGTCTTCAATGCGTTGTATGTTTTTATAGGGAAAATATTGACAGCTGATTTTCATCTTTTACTCGAATTTGATTCACAGTTCCTGATTCAAATTATGAAATGCACCAAAAAGGATCCATATAAATTTATAAAATCATAAATTTATTACAAAGCCACATCTCAATCTCAAGAAATCCGCATAAAAATGCTTGATCCCTAGACACTTTTGATGTGTGTAGTATTTGATAGATTTCAAATTAAGATACTTTCTCACTGCATAGCTCAATAAAATTTCATTAAATGAAATTACAAATATCTTTGTAACGAAGCCTTTTTAAGAACTACTTCCTTTGCTGGATTTGATTTGTAAAAGCCATAGAAGTATTTGCTAAAGTTTATGGATAACGTGAAGAACACGGTGTATGGATGAGAGACGCACAGGACCGAGAGATATGGCAACAAAAGGGGGAGGCCTAAACCCAGCAGTGGGTGATCCCGGGCTGATATGATGATGATGATGATGAACAAAAGAAAAAATACGTGTCAAATATTTTATGATTATCTAACTGACAGACTCATTATATTTTTCAGTCAAATATCACATTGATGTAAAACAATTAAATCAATAAGAAGTTGGTTTCCATAAAAATAATAATCTGCTAAAGATTCACAGTTCCTTCTACTAGAAGCCGTAACTCTTGGCGGCATCTTAAGAAGCTGCCGCTACTTAACAAAGTGCTTTAATCTTCAAACTTTTAACTGGTGTGTAAGAGAAGCGCCTCCCTTTAAAAGCTCTGGCGTGAAAGCGTTAAGTACCTACCTACTGCCTAACATTAAGTTAAGTTTTCCTGCTCTACATTTATTTTTTTTATTTTGGAAATTTTCCAGGAAGGTTCGAAAGTAACAATAGGTTTAAAAGAGATCAATAACTCTCAATATCTCTATCTTCTTAGGGTCGTGACACATCTGTAGCTGCATCAGTCAAAATTACGTCGCGGTATATATGATAGGGAACTTGAAAAAGATTACGAGCATATTCAACTGAACTTTCGGCCTGGAAAATTCTGCAGATGTGTCGTGACCCTTATCAGTCTGTCATCACATAAATATGTGGTATTATGAACAATATAAAGATCAATACAGGTAATGTATACCTAATAAATACAAACTATAAATGACTAAAAGATCATAATAATGTATAATAGGTGTGGCGGATGAAAAAAGTATCTAAAACATCAAAACATAACATTCGGTTAACGTAGTTAAAAAACGTTATAAATATAAATAGTAACACTATATCGCTGTAACTAAAATGTCGCCGTAAAAACTCCACAATAACACAATACGACAAAATAGACTAAATAACTAGTACACTCGTTAACAAAACACTTTTAACCCAAAGTAGGTACGTTTTATCAAAGTAAGTTGTCATTCAATAAAACGAGTGTTCTATTTTTAAAAGGCTTGGTAAATTAATTGTATGTATTAAACATGAGTTCTGTTTAGGTCAAAAGTTTTTACGCTAGAATATTGGCTTCGGTATGTCCAAGTGCTTGGCAAAGGCCTTTATTTTAACCTTCTAAATCCCTATAAGGCTGCCCAACTGAAGTGGGACTGGGCAGGACATGTCTGCCGCATGCCAGACGAACTGTGGGCCAAAATAACACAATACTGGTGCCCTGAGACAGTGAGGCGAGGTCGTGGCAGACCACGCAGGAGATGGCGGGACAAACTAGACAGATTCTGCCCGAACTGGAAGGAGGAAGCACAGTGTCGTGAAAGATGGAAAGAGTGGATCCCGAGGCTTTGGCCCAGAAGTGGGACAGAGCAGGCTAGGAAAAAAAAACCCTATAACTTGTGCAATGCCTTTTGCTCTTGTTTTTGTACTTGTTTTTAATTTAAATGGGTCACAATTTTCAGCAAGGAGATAACGCTTAAGATTAGAAACGAGAGGACGACACGTTTACTTATGTTGAAACGGAACACTAACCCAGAAAGTGTTAAATTTTCTCACCTTATACGTTATCTTCCTTTTACTTTATGCTTTTTTATGATACTCCCGTTTCTTCACTGTTCAGTCATAAACATACATCACGCGCCGAAGTTTGGCATAGTATGGTTTTCATCGCCCTCACGCTAATTCAGTAACCGTGATTTATTTATGGCATGACTAATGGTCGCGGTTTATGATCAATTAGTGTTTAAATTTTGTTTGAATTGTATATTTTTTATGGAAGAAACTTAAGTTTTGAAGAATACTTCTATCGTTTCTCATGAGCTCTCTTAAACCAGAAATAGGCTCTGTTTGTGAATTGAGAATTTGAAGTTGACAACTCGTCAGCTTCTGCGCATTTTTTAAGGAACATAAATACCTCTATTAATAAAGTTTTTTTCAATAATTCATATATCAACGGACTTTCAGAAAGTCCGTTTGTCTTTGCAATAAAATTCACATTTAAGTGCCTGTTTTTTTCCTGTTATAATTTTATTATTTCTTCATTATTATACACTAGCATAATGTAAAAAATCAATTACGTCTAAGTACTTACGATTTTGGTGTTGAGGTGCATAAGCTCGCGCTCGGTGACCCGGCGCCGCGCGGTCTCCATTTGCTGCTGCCTGTACTGATTGTACTTATACAGCAAATACATTCCGGGCAGGGCCAATACCACGAACGGTCGCATCAAGTTTGATGTAGAGGGCGCGCGCTGCGGCATTTTCTTTTTAACATTATTTTTTTAATCACAGATCTATGCACTTCTGCCCACGACTGTACGCTGCGAAGCGAGGCATGAAAACTCTTGTTGTAATTGAAACTTTATGATTTTAGTATTAAAGATCATTTTGATTGTTGAATTAACAGTTACAGTCACGCCACATTTTTTTTTTAATATTAAAGTTAAGTTAAAATATTTATGGAAGATTTAATTTTATTAGTAACACTAGAACTATTGCTTATAAGCACTTTATATAGCGTCACTACGGGGTTTCTACGTTTTTCAAACGGATTATTGCTTTAGTAATAGACCTATTATTTACACACTGCGATGTTTTCGGACGTTACCGGTATGGTATCTGAAACAAAACAAACAAAACCTTAGTAAAATATAAACAAAAGCTAGATTAGATCTACCTATGTTAAGAATTATGTAAAACCAATCAGAGGCCCTATCACAGGATTCCCGTTTATGTCGTAAATTGGATCTTTGACGTTAATTTGAAGGAAAAAAATAGTTCCTACTTAGTTCCTACACAATTTTCAATTTTGTTCCAAGTTCAATTATTCCACACAGAAAGCGCTGTCGTAGGGAAGTGGACATTTTGGGAAATGGACGTTTTGGGAAGTGGATATTTTGGGAAATGGACATTTTGGAAAGTGGATATTCTGGGAAGAGGACATTATGGGAAGTGGACATTTTGGGAAATGGACGTTTTGCAACCGGTGGACACACCGGTGGGCTTCTTTAGTAGAAAATAATGATTCTTACTAGAAAATGACTTACATTTTCTAATCAGCAAAATCTGCTTCTAAATATTGCCTCGAAAATGTAAAAAACCAAGAAAGTTACATACGTATTTCATTTAAAACATGGAAATATCTTATAAACTTATGTAACCTTTGTTTAACGAACACAATGTCAATCCAGGGAATTTAAATAATGTTTTATTTTTCTATACAAAAAATCCAAGCTTCACATGTTATGTAAACATTGCCGTCGCATATTTCTGGGCACGTAAAAAAGAGCGGCAGAACAAACTTATGTGCATACATTAGAAACCCGGCCTTCCGCATGCCTGCATACTGTTTCACTAATTAAAGCCTACCGCATGAAAATCTACTTTTTACTGGATATAGGGAAGAAAATATTTCATGTGGCTTCAAATTATAATAAAATATAGGTTCGGTCGCGAAATGGAAGGAGTGGAGGGAGGTCTTTGCCTAGGAGTGGGAAAGAACAGGCTAGTAAAAAAGAGAAAGAAGAAGTTGAAGAGCTTCGATCAACATCTAAGGAGGCTCTCGTTAAGCAATCAAGGTTGGATCAGATCTAAAACGGCCCTTTTGCAATATACCTAATGATTAACTTCGTCCAGCAACGTCAATTAGCAAATCTTTTAATTTTTTTTAAATGGCATTTAAGCAGAATTGCATGTCATATCTGAGCATGGACTGAGCATTAATACTCTCTAGATTCTAGAGAGTATTAATGCTCAGTCCGCAGTGTTTTCCGCTCTTTCTAGAGTCTAGAAAGAGCGGTAAACAATTAAATAAACGCAACCTTGAGACGTTAGAAATGGATTGAAGAATTTGATGCAGTAGGTCTTGAACCCCGTTAGCTCGGTTGGAAAGAGCGTCGGATGAACTGAATCCGGAGATCGCCACCGCCGGTTCAAATCCTGCACGCGGTTCGAATTTTTTAAACGAAGTTCCATAACGCGCGTTGCGAAAGGGGGCTAGACGGAAAAAATTAAGACGAAAAGTTGTAACGACACTTTTTGCTATAGTAAGCTATTGTAAGCCGTGCGGCGTGCGCATGTTTCTCTGTCTCTCTCTCTCTCTCTTATAGAAAGCAAGACAGATATTTTCGTTTCGTCTTTCTATTTCGCATTGAACAGTGTGGTGTATAGTATTTATGTATACTTACATACATTACCATCCTATTTATCATCCTATTAAATCATCCTTTTATTGATATTTTTCTTGTGACACTTATGTCAAATGTCAAACTGTCAGTTTCTTTTTCTGTCTAGCTTAGTCTATGATGATGCTTTTTGGTTTATATAATTTAGTTTATTTTTATCAAATTGATTTCGCTGAAATATTGTATTAGTTCTAATTTTAATCTTTTATATTATGATTGTACTAAATATCTTAATTCTAAATTTTACTTATGAAATTTACGCACACGAAGGAGGTCTGATATAGTCGGGTTCCACTACATTTGAAGAAACTAATTTGAAAATAGAAAAGAAGACTGATTTTGACAACGAGCTGATGGGTATAAAAGCAGAGGCCGTTGGCAGAAGAGGGTTATTCTATCTCAGACTGTTGAACAGTGGCTCTTCTATCTCAGACTGTGGAACAGTGGCGCTTTTCGATCTCAGACTTCTGTCCAGTGAACACTCTATGTGCAGTGGAGACTCTATCTTAGTCTTTGTGCAGACGTCAGTCTACCTTAGCCTTCTTGGCAGAATACTGAAACTTGCTTGAGTCTATCTCAGCATTTGTGGAGTCGACGGTCTACTTCAGTCTTCTCTCTACCTGCTGCGGTCCTGCCTGTTGAGGCCAGTGCGTGCTGCATACCACCTGTCGGCGGCGGCGTTCTAACTCGGCCCTTTGTGCAGTCGACGGTCTACTTCAGTCTTCTCTCTACCTGCTGCGGTCCTGCCTGTTGGGGCCACTGCCTGCTGCGGTCCTACCTGTGGAAGCCTCTTGCTGGAGGTCATTACCAAGGCCTAACCTTCTGTGCGTGACAGTGAACTGTGTAGTGCTGAACTGTGTTTTGATATCATTCTTGTATTTTATATTCTAAAATAAAATATAATTTGTTGTGTAAAAGTAAACTGTTACAGGTGTCGCGACGATTATTTTTGTTGAGTGTATACAGTAACTTCGTTCCATCCGGGTGTCCCTTGACGCCTCTCAAGTTAGATAATATTCAGAGATTAAACTACGATTTTAAGAAATTTGATTTGACCTTTGGATCCGAATAACAACATCAGAGAAAAATCTATGAAATAAATCGTATTTTCTAAGAGCAGACGGGGAAATAAAGGCGGTCGGTAAAGGATGGCGCCCTCTGCGGTCACTCACAAGTGTATTTTAGCGGTCAACTGTAGCAAACAGGGGCAATACTTATGTTTTGTGAGGAGCTTTGAACTTTAGCAGAACATTGCAGTATGTTGTGAACTTGTGTCGCATTGCCGGCTATTTATGAAGATTATGGCCGTTTAAATAACTCCTTTTTCGACAAAATTAAATGTCATAAAAACCGGCACAACTGAAATCTGTTTTTGCTTGAAAACCTCGGTATAATATAATGCTTCCTCACCTGAATAATTTTCAGTTTACTAAAAAAGAAATAGTTGCTTTGAAATGTTACGACCTTTATAAATGCGAAAGTTTATGAGTAGGTACGTATGGTCATTGAGTTAAAAAATTTGTATGTAATGTCCTAAATGGCTATTGCTTAAAAAAACCTAAAGGAAATCGCGTTTACACACACAAATTGTCTTACTATAATTATGTATTACTTATAACTCTTTGTAGCGCTAAGTTAACTGTAGACAGCGATTTGCGACTGGATGAGCCCCCTAAACAAAATCTAGATTAAAAAAAAGAAACACTGGATGAGCCAAACAGGTTTCACGTGGTATCGCTGATGTATAGTGTAGCCATATACCTACCTACGTGAGCATTAATTTATTTGTTTTAATGGCTCATGTGTCGCAGATCGCGTTGCAGCCTAGTCTAGTTTCAGCCTTCGATGTGATATTGAAATGAAAATAGGTAAGTACTAAACTAAGCAGCTTAACTCCATAAATAAAGCTCAAAAATCGTCCCATTAACTTTTAACAGTCTCCTACAAAATTATCAATTTCAATCTGCAACGTAAGTACCAGGCAATAATAAATTGGTGGAAGCATTCGATAATATATCGAAAGCGATGCTGTCCCGAAACACTACTAATAAGCGTGGAACGCCAATGAGTCGATTGATTGCCTCCTCTAGGGAGCAATGTGGCCAGTGTAATAGGTTACTTTCCTCGTATCGACAGCTATAAATGTTCGTATTACGGTATTTAATAGCATATCGGTTTAATCGGAGAAAAATGGCCGACATTATGGGGCGTTGATGGTGGTTGAACATGGAGGCGAAAAGGTTTATTGTTACTGGCGTTGTTTATTAGATTCTATGTTTGAGAATTCTGTCTTGAACTTCGTATTGCAGTATTTGATGATCTGTGGGTGGACTATGAGCAAAGACTTAACATGTAGATGCCTAAAATTGAACATACTTAGAAAGAGAGGAAAACAATTATTTGCTTTTAAGTCTATGTAAATAATTGTTTTTCTCTCTTTCTAGAGGGGTCAATTTTAAATGTCAATTGGTTACGAGTAGCTGAATTTTGGACCAAACATAGATACACATCAAAGTCGCTGGATATGTCGGCGGCATGACAAATGAACACCTATGAAAGTAACCGACATGTCAAAGTACTGCAACTGCTGTCCCACTGCTGGGACAAAGTGAACCAAGTCCAGGGGTGTCCAAGTCATGCCGCCGCCTTCTACGAGGTATGCCGTGACTCCTGATTATTTTAGAGCTACAGGTTGGTCATGTTAGTCCACAGCTCCATCAAATAAATATCTACGAAAATGTGCTGTTTCACTTTGATTATATAATGTCTAGATGGAGCGTCAAGTGCGCGCAAACGTGTCAAAAAGTGTCAACCAACTATTGGCTCACATAACACTACATACATACACATAACACTACATACATACACCTAAAACTTATCTTATTTAATAAGTCTATTTTTTAATGTGATCTATGGGAAAATGGTAGTATGTAGTATAATTATTTACGCACATAGAGACATAGACGCATAGTGTAAAACGACGCCTGCACGCACACATACTTGAAAATGTTGACTCGTTTTCTTTGATACGATTGTAGGGCGACGCTCCATCTAGACATTATATAATCAAAGCTGTTTCATATTTATTTGTCATGTGACCTGTGCAATAGCTTAGATTATTTATGTTTAATATTAAAAGTGGGCTGTAAACCACCACGCGGTCCCAGCGCGGCTTGGAAGATGTCACATGTCTTCAAATTGTTTTGGTTCAAGAACGTCAATCAATCAAATAAGCTCCAGCTAACATAAAATCAGACGAAGTTATTCACCTGTCGCGGGCATGCGGGCGGGGAGTAAAGGACAACTCGCTGCCCGACCATGGACCATGCCCGGGTCGACGGTGCGTTGTGTTCCACGCGCGCCTCAAAGAGCGTCAGCATAATGACGGGGCCCCCCTCTAGAGAGCCAAAGCCTGCCGGGGTCGCGGGACTTATCTCATTACCGTGACCCCGGAACATAAAGGGCTATTGAAGGACACCGTGGATTTTAGTCAGTACAAGTCTGACAGTTCCTCCCGCCCTGCCCGGGGTGGGAGGACTCATTTGATGATTTTATCACGCAAAAAAAAAAAAAGTTATTCACCTGTCTTTATTTATTTATTATTCCAGTCACAAACATTGTTCAAACTATTGTACCGTGTTCAGAAGTTTCGTGCCACAAAGTCGTATCCAACAAGATTCAACAGGGTGTCAAATAATCAAACTGCTAACATTATGAGACGGAACTGAGGAAAATGGAGGACTAATAATATATTGCGAGGCTTGCGAGGCAAAAAGGCGTGAGTTTTTGTACGATTACTGCAATTAGGTCAAAAATGAAAAATAAGTGGCGTTTTTGTGGTAAAATGATAACGGCTCTGAATTAAACACTCGGTGGCTTTTAATAAAATGAAGTTTTTCAGAAAGAAAAGAAGTTTAGTAAATCATATTTATCTTTCAATTAAAAGCGTATCCAAAATTTCGTGTCTGTGCTTGAACAACTGTTGAAAGTTCCCTCGTAATGCCGGCCATACACGGTACAAGTATACTTGCGCAAATTAAGACTTGCGCAAGTATACTGTAACGTGTGTGGGAAGATACTTGCACAAATTTCTAACATTTTCACTGTCCTGTGTTTGTGCAAGTCCAGACTTGCGCAAGTATACTGGAACGTGTGTGCATGGCGTGTGGATAAGGAGACTTCTCTCGACGAATCTGCAAGATTAGGTCAAATCTCAAATCAGCCATTAAAATGTATTGTTACTTCTTGTAACAATACATTTTAATGGCTAAAAGTGGCCAAAGTCATCTGCAGAGTTTAATTTAATCGTTTAAGGGAAACTGGTTTTAAATTAAGCTGCAAGATTGGACCCTTATATACAAATTAACAAGGCAAGTTGAAGAAAAGCAGAAACGATTTTTTGTTCGCCTATTTATTTTTTCTGCTTCTATTTTTATCTCAAAATAAGTAATGTGTGTGTTTTCTTTGGGACTACGTTTTGTGTTAGGTAAGCGTTTTGGTAGCTGATATAGCAAAAACAATAACAATACTGGTAGGTATGTTTATCCCACGTTAAAACAAGGGTGAAAATGCAGTAAACCTATTAAAAAAAATGTAGTAAATATTGATGCTGAAAATAAATAAAAACTCGGTAGTTTACCAATTTTTATTTTCCGCGTCAATATTTAGGTAGATGGTTCTGTATAAATAGTGGTTGTGTAGAGCGTCGCATAGGAGTATTCAAATAGGGGTACTACATTTTGTATACGATGCGGTACTTTTCAAACAGAATACAAAAATGCAAAAACAATTTTTAAATTGTATTTTTCTGCAGTTGTCCCATACATAGCGGGTTTTTATTACCCTTTGATGGCAGCGTAGGCAGTAGGTATGGGCAAAAGTTAGTTAGGTATGTATTAAATTCTTGAGCAGAGGAGTACCTAGTACAGGGGCCTTAGCATGAGCTCTTAACGCGGTCCAGTTCAGGCTGTGGGAAAGAGACAGAGCTATACAAGTCGTCTAGCGCCATCTCTTTCCCACAGCCTAAACTGGATCGCGTTAACAGTTCATGGTAGGCCACCTGTACATTTTGTCAGTTAAATGAAAGATGACAATAAATAAATTGGTATAAAACCCAATTAAATAGTCATTATTGTTTCTTTTTACACGTTTTTGTAAAAAAAATAATAGAAAGATTGAAAGATATTTCATTTCCCACGAAAGTAGGTGTGGAAATGAAAAGACACAGGAAACCTTTTTTGCAACTTCTTATAATATATTTGTCCTGTCACGTTATCATATTCCAAGAATAATTCCATTCTCTTGAAAAATAAATATCTTGTGTTATTGAAATAACTTACTGAAAGTTTGAAAAGGGGTCATTGTACTCATAGTAAAAAACTACTTCTTAATCAGAAAACATTTTTTATTTCATGATAAAAGTTAGATATGAAAACAACGACCCTTTCTAGAGTTAAATATCAGAACCACAACAGAAAATATCAAAACTCGCATAAAGAAACACTCAGAATATGAAAAACTTCTTGTAGGCGCTACAAATGTATGTTCCGTGCGGGAACTGAATCCGCAACACACAGCGCAGCAGTCAATTTCTTTAACCACTGCGCCAACAGTACCTACCATCGAAAAGGTTATTTCAGTTTCACCTTCTCTATTGTTTTTTTTTTATAATTAAATATGGAAAACCTGACAAATACGAGTAGGTATCTACATTAATATTATCGAGGTTCCAGATTTGAATATTCGCGGCATTTCATTGAACATCGAGGAAGATTCCAGACGAAATTCGAACAACTCCCGAAGTCCATGATTGAGTTGCACGAATACGCACGAACATTCCCTATCTCATTGTTCAGACTGTATCTCTTTCAGGGTGACCTTTGTGATTGTATTGAAGAAGTACGAAAAAATATTAAGGGTATTTGGGTACATTGGTGTATCTTTTCGTCTCTCTTCAATGAGGTATATGAGGAAAATGGTGTGAAAAAAAAAATCTTATAAGAATGGGTATAAGATACACCCTGTTACGATAAAACCCTTAAACATATCTATAGTATGTAAACATAGCAATCTGACGGATCCAATCATAAATGTAGAATGAATGATTTCATGAGGCAGCAAAAATAATGAGTTTGGTTTGTAGCTGGGTAGAGCATTTATCATAGCGAGTTTCCTCCATGCCTCGGAAAGCACGTAAAACCAAGGTCTCGGCTGTCAATTGTAGATCTTTGACATTCGTTACTGTTAATCAGAACTTCGAAAGTCTGACTACCAGTCTTCCCAAGCGGGTAATACTCAGTTACTGAGTTATGGAAGTGAGATGGGCAGTTGTTTCATGGAAAATACTGATTTTCAGCTGCATTCGGCTAAAATTGAGACCGATCCCTATATAGTAGGCCTTAGCAGAAGATGATGACAAACATTGAAATTCAATCACCAAAAAAGCACTTCCAAAAATTTGGCTAGTAACAACACCCTTTTCTCCTTGCGAAATAAAATGGCGATACCCTTTTGTCCCAGCATTGGATCAGTTACGTCACAATACAATTGAAAGTATCGAGCGGGCTTTAAGATTCATAGTATCGGTATAAGTCGGTACCAGTCCACGGTATCGACGGGTTACTGAACGAACCACGGCTAGTGATGGGCAGAGGATAAATACTCAGAGGATAAATACTCGAGTATTTATCCGAAATGGATAAATACTCGTATTTATCCGTTTTTATCGGATATTTACTCAAAATGGTGGATATTTATATTTATTGCGTATTGGGTGTTTTTTTTTTCATTCAAAATGACTAGTTATGTCAATAAGGCTTTCCAAAACACAACAATATAACATTATTATTAGTTCTAATGTCAAGACAAAGCAGCGCGCAAGCATCGTGGCTCTCACTGCGCCCTATCCCGCTCTCTTTTTGTCCCGTTTCTTTTGTCTCTTTTGTTTGTCTTGCTCTCTATCCCCCCGCGCCGCATGTCCTAGCAGTGTATAGATTTTAGTCATAAAGAGCACACGCGCGTTTGTTTTACTACAACAAATTGATACTTACGAGAATTTTGAAATTGAGTTATTAAAACGTTTCAAGGTATTATATTAATTGTGCTAATGGTAAAATGTTTTATTAATTCCTACCAGTTTATAACTTACTTACTTTCCAATGAGCTACAGACTTGTAACTGCGGAAATAACTTAGTACTTGATGACAATACGATAGGTATTAACTCACTCTTCTGTTCGTCAACTTTTTTTTTGCTTTCAAAATTATAAAATTTATGCCTAAATACTTTAACGTTTCTTAGTGCTCATTTGCGGTACTCATCTGTAAAATTTCAAGCTTCTAGACCCACCTGCTTAAGCTTTGTATTGTATCAATCAGTGTAGATTGTTGCATGTTTATTTTTCAGCTTTATAACTTAATGTTTTCTTATTTTAGCTATCATGAGAACACCAAAAAAGAAGTTTGGAAACATTTTCTTACCGGTGATTCAAAATCTGTACAATGCAATTATTGCGACAAAAAAATTAAAATAGGAAACGTAAACAGGATGCATAAACATTTAATAAAATGCTTCAAGTGCCTGGAAATAATTCGAACAGAAATGAAAGAAACTAACTCTCCTTCTAAACGAGTGCCGTTGCAAACAAATTCAGAAAATGTACCACCAGTGGGCGATCAGTCTTGTTATTGTACGAACGAAGCACCAAGTAAAATTAGTGATTACTCAAATATGAGCGAAACTCTGAAGAAGATTAGAGAAAGAACTCCAAGACCGATCCCTGTGGAACACCGCACGACACCTCTCGCCGGTTCCATTCTCCCCGGTGACCGGGGTAGATGACGGCTCTTTCCGTCTTATTCGTTCTAAAGACGAATAGTGTGGGTATACAATAAGTATACATGTTACATATTTATGTAAGTTTTGATTCGACGTATGTTTGGCACTGATTAAAGAGTATTCTTGTAGCGAATGTGAGTACCAATACAAACCATACCTGGTTTAATGGTACAATATTAATGTAATTCTGTACTTAAATTGTATTTGTAAATAAAAAAAAAAAAAAAAAAAAAAAGAATTCCGTCAGGTAGTCCTCGACTATACGACGGAGGTAGGTCGGCACCCGGTGATACCGAAGTGCCTCCCTGATGCAACTCCAGGGCAGGGTGTTGAAGGCGTTGGTGATGTCTAAAGACACCGCCACGACGACCCTGCCCCGGGCCACTGCATCCCCCGTCGTGAGGGCTCTCAAGCGCATGATGGCATCCACCGTCGAGCGCCCCCTGCGGAAGCCAAACTGGCTCTCCGCAAGGTCCTGAACTACCCGATTCAGGTGCCCGACGAGGCAATTTGCAATTACTCTTTCAAAGAGCTTGCCCACCTCGTCGAGCAGCACGATGGGCCACAATGCGGACGGAGAGTCCGCAGGGCGCCCGGGCTTCTGGATCAGGACCAGTTTCCCCGTCTTCCAGCGAAGCGGGAACTGGCCCCTCTCCAGGCACGCGCTGGAGAGCCCCCCCAGTCGAGAGCCCGAGAGTCCCGGAGGCCAGGACCCAGGCTTTTCCTGGCAGGCCGTCGGGTCCTGGGGCGATATTTTTGGACTTGAGCCGTAGCACCGCCACTCTCAGGTCTACATCGGTCACCTCCGGAGCGTCGTAGACGTCGTAGTCGCTGTGGTCCGCGTTTGCGCCAGCTTCACCGTCAGGTTCCGTCGGAGACGGAGCCATAGGCGGGGGAGTATGCTTCCCTCGCGATGGGAACAGGGCGCTCACCACTTCCTCCACGAACTGAGGCCGGAGACTCTACGTCAACGGGGGAGCCCAGGGGCGGAGCTTCTGTCTCGCCTTCTTGTAGGGTCGGCCCCATGGGTCCCCGTTCAGAGACTCCAGTATCTCCTTGCGGGCCAATTCTTTGGCCCGCCAGATCTCGTCACGGAGGACGGTCTTCGCTGCCCTGTAGCCTTCGCGCAGCTCCGCCTCTACCGTCCGTCGCCGCATCCGGAGGTCGGGTGCGGCGCCTGAGGAACCTGGTGTACCGGCGTCGCGCGGCAACGCACGCCTTGCGCAGCGCTGCCAGCTCGTTCGACCACCAGTACAGCTGACGCCGGGCGCGTCCTTGCCGGACCCGGGGCATGGCCACGTCGCAGATATCCGACATGGCCTCCCGGAACCACTCCTCCTCGTCGTTGATGTCGGCAGGCCTGTCCGGTTGTGACACCCAGGCCTGCACGATCGAGGCTTCCAGGAATAGCTCCTGGTCCAGCTGCTTCAGCGCCCATCGCGGACCACTTGGGTTCCGTCCACTTGGGACCGGCGCGTCTGAGGTCTGGGCGGAGACTTCAAACCGGATATACCGGTGTTCGGAATAGGTCTCCACCTCCTCCACAACGCGCCAGCCGGTGACGCGTGGCGACAGGTCTGAGGTGGCGAACGTAACGTCCACCACCGACTCTCCCGCCTACCGCACGCACGTGGGGACAGAACCCCGGTTCTCGATGACCAGGCCCTGCGCCCCAGGGCCCAGTGCTCGAGCCTTCTGCCCCGCACAACGTCCGTAAACCGGGAACCCCAGGCCACATTTTTGGCGTTGAAGTCCCCGAGGACGAGCGCGGGGAACTTTGTCAGTAATTAACGAAAATTTTCGTTATTTGGTATTACAGTAATTTTGTTTTTATTAAAGCGATTAATATACCTTGGTTCATATCTATATTTTCAGATTTTCATTTATTCCCACCCTTTTATTCATAAAACAAATAAAAACCCGTGATATAACGGAATTAAAACTGTAAATAGTTTTTATCCACTGTTTTGAGTAAATACTCGAGAAGAAACGGATATTTATTGAGTATTTATCCATTTTGAGTATTTATCCGGATAAAAACCCATCACTAACCACGGCACGAATCACTTTGATCGACAGCTAGGGCATTTTGGTGCCGTTCGGTTGGTACTCAATGGATGTATACGGGTTGGTTTATTGAGGTGTTTACTTTAGGTGGGAATGTCTTGAGAGGTTCCCTTGGTCATGGATGCAAAAAGTATTTGAAAGAAGAGGGTGGTTTTTAGTCTGTACGAGTCTGACAGTCCGTTCCGCTCCATTCAGGGAGGGTTCCTTAATTATTGATGATTTTACCAACTACTTAATAAAAAATGGGGGGCCTCGAGATCCTACGGAACTAAAAAAAAAAGTTCTATCGTAAGTAATTTTACAACTTGTTATATAAAAAAATGCTTAATACTTAAAGATATAAAAGAAAAACTACTTAAGAAAATAAGACAACTTTATCATAGAGCAGATGGAACGTGCGAAAATCAAGTAAACAATTTTATTGGCATTTACATTAAACACACTTAAAACTTGTTTAGGATTTAACTAATAGTTTAACTACCTAATTGTTTGATAACAACACTGCCTAGGGAAATCATGATTTTGTGTAAATGAGTGGCCAAAGTCAGTCCTGCGTTAGTAACTACAGTAAAATACCAAAATTTTACAAATATAAAGTCTCCTGTGAACACACGCGATTAATCGCGCTGCGACAACGAGCCAAGCTGATTTCCACTCTAAATGTACTGCGAATGGACCGCGACATGTCGCCCCGCGCGATTAATCGCGTGTGTCTGCAGGAGGCTTAAAGCACAGTATTAACCAATAGGTATAGTACTATCGATCAAGCAGTCCATACACTTGACATTTCGCCAAAACGTCCTTGAGCAAACAATCAAGTAATTTGTATTCCGGGAAAGCATTACCTGCTCAAGTTAACGTCATTACAATAAATTCGCCAATCGGATAATATGAGACGTGATTGGTTGTTACCATGCATTCTAAATGAGCTTGAAGTTTACTGTAAGTTTCCTACATTGATACTTCTATATTGATAGACTAGACAGTTTCTGCCCGCGATCGCCTTAATTTTAATCTATACTAATATTATAAAGCTGAAGAGTTTGTTTGTTTGTTTGTTTGTTTGAACGCGCTAATCTCAGGGACTACTGGTTCGAATTGAAAAATTCTTTTTGTGTTGAATAGACCATTTATCGAGGAAGGCTATAGGCTATATAACATCACGCTATCACCAATAGGAGCGGAGCAGTAAAGAGAAATGTTTCAAAATCGGGAAAATGGATTCCATTTCGAGAACTTTCGTTGCGTGCGCTGCGTAGACGGTTAAAGATACGCAAAAATAATGTACTACGGAATTATTCCTGATAAAAAGTTCTAAAATAAAGTCCGCAAGACCATACATTTATCTTTTAAGGTTAAGTCATTATAACCTTTTTTATGGAAATCAAATTTGATTTTAAAGTAATGCATTACTTGCGAAGGTATTTTCATTAACACAATATTAATCCTTATCCAAATAAATACGTTAATCATCACAAGCATTTAATTTTGAACAAAATTGCCCTTGACATCGTTTGGTTTCAATGAATATCTTAGGAGATATCATAGTTTCAAAATAATACCACAATAAGCATTGCATTAAGCATTAAGCATAAGCATTCATTTTTTTAACTTATTAAATAAATTTTTAAATATTTTCACAATTTTTTTATTTTATTATTATAGGATGGGATACGATGGGATATGATTGGATAGGATGGGATACGATGGGAAAGGATGGGATACAATGTGATAGGATGGTACCTATACGATGGGAAAGGATGGGATACGATCTGATAGGATGGGTCACGATGGGATATGATGGGATACGATGGGATACGATGGGATACGATGGGATACGATGGGATACGATGGGATACGACGGGATATGACGGGATATGACGGGATACGACGGGATACGATGGGATACGATGGGATACGATGGGATACGATGGGATACGATGGGATACGACGGGATACGATGGGATACGATGGGATACGATCTGATAGGATGGGTTACGGTGGGATATGATGGGATACGATGGGATACGATGGGATACGATGGGATACGATGGGATACGATGGGATACGATGGGATACGATGGGATACGATGGGATACGATGGGATAAGATGGGATACGACGGGATACGATGGGATACGATGGGACACGATGGGATACGATGGGTCACGCAATTGTACGACCTGCTTCCTTGAAAGAATGACTTTCGCCCATGTCTGCTTACGTCCTGGGGCTGCCAGCGCCGGTAAAGGCAGGAACGGGCAGGCTCCGGAGACCGCCTATACTACTCAGGTCCCAGAGGCGTTTCACGCACTGAAAAGTTTAAAACAAGAACAATCCGTGTCACAGAATTTTTCAGTAATAGCCCCACGGCTATATACATATATTAGATTCATGATCACTTATGGAATCAGGCATTGCTTTGCGGAAATTAAATGTTATGAAAAACGGTGTTACGGAAATATTTTATTTGTTATAATTGTGTCACAAAACCTTCGAATTGTGATACGAACTTTATTACGCAATTTGTTGATATTATAATGATATTGAAATATTCTATGAGCTTCTCCCAATTCTAAGTTCTTTTCAACTTCGACGTCTTCCGACTTTGGTCGAATATTAATTTGAAATTCTCGATGGAATAGTTTCTCTTTGCTCAGACGAGGAACTCTTGAAGTCGCACAGTGTTTTATGAAGACCATTTTTCAGACATGGCTTTTTTATGTAAAAATCTTATAGTTTAAGTTATTTAGATGCATTATTTTGTATCCCCATTTCACTAGCATGTTTAGTTATTGAGATAGAATTTTTTGAAAATCGTCTTTTTTGCAACCAGCTATTTAGAAAAAAAATCATTTCTCTGAAACTAAATATGATACGCAATTATGACCTAAGAAACATCGACGGCGTTTTTTATGCTGCATATTTTAGAGTACAAATAAACTTAAGAACTTCCATAGATCCGGACTTGTACGAGGTTTTTCTTTTTTAGATTTTATTTTTTTTCTCAGTGATTTTGTCGAATTTGGAAAAGTTATTTAAACTGTAATTATGCTCTTTATCTTCCCTACGCACCACAAAAATACCACATCCCAATTGCGTGGAATGTAGAAGTTCTTCTAAATAAACTGTTTTTGCTTGGGTTTTCACTTTCGAATCGAAATTACAATGAATAAATTTTTATTTGATGGGATGTATTGGTCATTAGAATTTCGACTATTAAACTTAGGCTTCTTTGAAAGTCATTATCAGATCATAACAATATTTTTATGGGACCAAATCGAAAGTATAGCCGTTCAAACAACAAAATGTTTAAAATCGGTCCATAATTGACCAAGAAATCGGTGAAAATACAGAAAAAATAAAAAAACACACCCAACCGAACATAATTAAAACCTTCTTCTCTTTGAAATCGATTAAAAAAGAAACCATTTGCAAAATTTCATGTTCCTAGGCCTGTATTTTTGTTTGATTTGGTATAACTTCTACATTCCACGCAATTGGGATGTGGTATTTTTGTGGTGCGTAGGGAAGATAAAGGGCATAATTTGAGTATAAATAACTTTTCCAAATTCGACAAAATTACTGAGAAAAAAAATAAAATCTAAAAAAGAAAAACCTCGTATAAGTCCGGATCTATGAAAGTTCTTAAGTTTATTTGTACTCTAAAATATGCAGCATAAAAAACGCCGTCGATGTTTCTAAGGTCATAATTGCGTATCATATTTAGTTTCAGAGAAATGATTTTTTTTCTAAATAGCTGGTTGCAAAAAAGACGATTTTCAAAAAATTCTATCTCAATAACTAAACATGCTAGTGAAATGGGGATACAAAATAATGCATCTAAATAAGTTAAACTATCAGATTTTTACATAAAAAAGCCATGTCTGAAAAATGGTCTTCATAAAACACTGTGAGTCGCTGCGTGCATTCGGTTTGAAGTGTTTGCTAATACATTAGAAATAACATCTGCTGCCAACTTTCTAAGTATATCTTGATCGGATATAGTGTGAGAAACTGGGTATAAAATGATTAAAGTTCTTTCACAGTTTATTGACAGCTTGCTGTTTGTTATTATGTTGGATATATTGAGGTCTGATTTATTCCGTTCCATAAAGAACATTTTTGGGCAATTCTCCTGCCCTAATCTCAATTCTTCTTCTTCAATACTTCAGGGCCGTTCAAGAATTACGTAAGCAGATTTATTACAATTATTTACATCCACTCCACCCCCTCCCGCTTGTCAGCAAAAGTAACCAAGGCTCTTACTTCTTCTTCTTACTTTTTCTTTCGTTCTACAATTTTGTAATCCTAGGACAGATAATAACATTATCTAGGTAAACAATAATTGTAAAATGCTAGTCAATGATTTTTTTATAGGACCAAAAGAATCACGCAAATTGGACTTTCTGGTCCAAGGAGTAATCGGACATACATAAAAAGAATCAATCAACTTCTCGACTCTTCACAGATCTGTGAGCCTAGTACTGTTTAAACAGCTGGAAGGTTCTAGTGTGAGCGTCAAACGATCCGGGGCGATGGCGGGATGGCTTTCGGCTGATTGAGCCCCGAGATAACAGGCGTGTAACAAGCTTAACTTCTAAACATCGCCGGTGACTGTTTAATGTAGAGTCTACTGTGTTTTCGTGTGTAATACGATTTAGTTCCTCGTTAGAAATAACTTATTTGAGGTTTGGGAGTTATATTTTTTTTCTTTGTAAATTATGTGTCATAATTATTTTTGCCTTTAGCTTGATAAATGATAACTTATCGTTGTAAAATCGGGTCTTTATTTTGGGTTTCTGAAAAATGTCAGCCGAAATCGCTGCGTCCTTTTTAAGTAACTTAGCATAGTAAAAAAAACGTTAATTTATTAAACGAGTCTGATACAGTCTCTTCTGTTCCACCAGAGAAGGAGGAATCAATCCTCCTCCCCTCAAAAGGGTAAAAAGTCACATGATTAACATCGTTTATTGTTCATAATTAGTACGTAAATGACATTTTAACACAAACAACTACCAATTAATATGTAAATTCGATAGTTAATCACGGAAACAATATTTCATACAAATGTAGGTCTTTAGGTTAAACGGTTCGGTTTGTAACCAATAATTATAATTAGAACGTTTATTAACGGTTAATTAATCTGTGTTTTGATTTGATGTAGATAGGATTTGCAGCTATTAGATTTCGGTTCATTGCGTTAATGTTATTCATGCGATAATTCAACTGCCGGGGTTAATTATTGCTATTATAATTTCCATTAATATGGTGTATTAATTTAACAATTGTGTACTATACAGTCTTATACATACCTTGTTCAGGTACTACCAGATACTTTAACTTACCTAGTAAGTTATGTAATATTTAAGTACAAGATTGAACATTAGAATTTTATTTAGATTTTTTTTCATACGTTAGACAACAAAATAGCGGCCCTGGGACTGTCTTATAAGGTTACTGTGGCCCTGGAACGTCAAGAGCTATTGAAAGAACAACGTAGATTTCAGTCAGGAAGGACTCATTTGATTATTTTACTATGGTAATATTAATACTGTAAAAAATCGCAGTCTGAACGATGTCCCGTTAGGTTGAAGAAAAGAAGAGTAAAAAGGAAATTTTTGTCCCGATTGGAAAGAAAAAAATATAAATTTTGTTAGATTAAAAAAAATTAAGCCAGATCAGGAAGAAAAAATACTGGGATTCCGATTTAGAAAGCAAATAGCTATAAGTAGATACGGTGAAGCAAACTATCCGGAACGATTCTGAACATAAAATATTTCTGTCAAAAGAAAAATGATAGACGGAACTATGCAGCAAAATTCATGTAGCCAAATCTTCGGGGTTGCCATATCGACAGTCCATAAATTATTGCCATACTTTATATTCAAGGGAGGTACCACGTATTTGACTTAGCTTACTCAGAGTTAGGAAAATGCTGTAATTCGAAACTGGGATACAAATTCGAGAACTTGTAGGTAAATATGTTATGAATTAGGAACTTTGATGAAATATGTAAACGTGTATGTGTGTATCTTTCTATTCATTTACTTAAATTATGTTAAATACATAAACAGGATGAAAAGAGAAAATTATTTCAAGATAGCGCTAAAGAAATTTCAAAAATTGAAAGCCTACTAAAAACCCCCGAGTCGGGTAAAGAAAAATGATACTATGACATAAACTATACCTTTGTGTTTTATTTTATTTTGGAGTTATTAAAAAAAAACTTTACCTCATCAGTCGTTTTTTTGCAGGAGCACAGGAATTAAATTTGTGTTGAGTTGATGGTTATTTTCTCGCAGTCATGTGTTGAGTCGAGGGGCAAACTGGCAAAATTTGGCTTCTGATTGGACATATTCAGGAAAATTCGCTCCTTCATTAATTACAGGAAAAGATGGGAATCGAGATTACAACCGAGATTGATAATTAATTTACAGCGACAGAGGCCACAGACAGAAAAATAAATCACTGTTTTCATTTCAAATAAACAGGAAAATGTAGATGTACAGAGAAAACATGACACAAATAACATATCACCACAATCTTCAAAGACTTACACGATGAAAGGGTTGCGGTTTCATCCAAAAAAATACGAGATTTCTTCTTTCAAAAGGCTAATCAGCTTAAAAGCAGCTCCAGCCTTTGACAGCGAAGCTGAATGGGAGCCAAATGACATTAGAGCAAGTCCGTACTTACTTGTTTGTGTAAGCCCAAAGTAGTTTCGAAGGAAATACTGTGTTGTGACGTAATTGAAGCAGATACAGGGCTACAAAGATCTTTTGGCCGTTCAATGACGTTAAGATTGGGATATAGTGTAACATAGTGAGAATTATTTACGGCGTAACTGACCAAGTTAGTATTCTCAACATAAAACTAAGTGTTACTATATAAAAAAATGCTGGGAAACGATTTATTTTTGTGTAAAAAAAAATCACTTTTACTGCAGACCCATCTTATATCGTACAAACGTTTTCCTGATTTGACATTGAATAGTAGGTACTGAATGGAGCATTACATACAATAGACTATAAAGTAAAGTTATGATATTAAAAATCATTATTATTAATAAAAATGAGTGAAAAATTCACAATCACAGAATTTCACAAAATTAAATATTTACAAACAATGCAGGCAATATTTTAAAATCAAGCAAGTTTCATAAAATAAGAAAGTAATAGTATTAAAAAAAAAACAAGATGGCCGGTTTCGTTCCAATGTTGGCAACGCGCCAAGAAATCATTGTACAACTAGGTATGTATTTTGCAAATGGAACGTAGTACAAACAAAGTTGAGTGGAGGGAAAAACAAAGATCCAGTGATTATCAGGACAAACATTGGTAAACAAATCTCTGGTCTGTATGTGGCTTATTTGTCTATTTTTGTAGTCTAAGCAGTTTATGTTGTGAGTTACTGTGATACTAGACCTAATTTGCAATAATTTCAACCTCAATAAGGGTCCAAACTGGGTTGTTTGGAGGAATTGAACTTTAAAGTTTTTGACGAATTTTAAAATTACTTATTGTGAGATAATAATGTTTATCACTTTGCCATTATCCTAGAAGAGGCCCATGACTAGCAGCGGGCTGCGATAGGCTGAGTTGATTACCACTTTCAATCGATAGTCATGAACAACGTTAGATAGTAGGATATCTGAAAAGCTATCCAATTTGAACTTAATGTTAATTTTAGTTTCTCACAGGCCATCAGCGTCAGCATCACTTATTTCAAGGAATGCACCCAAGTACACTGTAATTTTTTAATTTAATAGCTTTATTTTATGTGATGTTTTATAAGATTTCGTTGAATAAATTGATTGATTCTTGTTTGATTTCAGCTTTCACATAATAAACAGCGTGTTAGCGGGATTGCAAGTTCGGAAAAAAGGACGGCATAAAATATTAAAAGCTCGTTCACTATAAAACATTCACATATCATCGATCGATGGTCCATTGTACAGGATATAAAGAATATTTCCTTTCTGGATCTCATAAATAAGAATAATATAAAAGACAGTCTTATCGCTGAAGCAATTTCTCTCAGACGATCAATGGGGAAAGCTTTTAGTTCTTCTTGGCAGTGAATATCGCTATAACGCTTTTCAAATTGTACGGATAGCCTTAACTCTTCCGACTGACGTATGTAACTTTGTAAGACAGAAGCACATATTTTTTTATATATTAGCCATAGGTTCGCTTTTCACCTATAATTCGCCTGATGGTAGGTAAGCAAAAATGCCATAAGGTTTCCCCATTGTTTTTTTTTTTGGTAAAAAACCTAACCTATCTTTCAGTTCCCCTTTGCGTTTCAGGGACGGGAATCTTGCAAACACTTGGCCCTTTCAGTTTGCTGACAGCTCCATGAGGCGCGTCGACGCATTGGTTTTATTAGCGCCATGTAAAGTGACAACTTTACAAGTGTTTTAGGCACTTTTCCTATTGACAGCTAAGTGGACAACTGCTTTCCCTTTTTATGCATACGTTTTTATTCAGTAGTGATATGCGTTTTGTTTGCCCACCAAATTATAAATTTGGTACATTTTAACCGTCCATACCGTACACGACAATTTCACTTCCTCACCAAAAAATATGTTGCGATAACGTTTTAACAAACATCAAGCCCATTTTCGACTTAAACTACACACTCAATGACTACTCTAGTAGGTACTACATCTTTTCTTTCCATTTATTTTCTGGACCGTTCCCACATTCATAGCTCTAACGTGGAATGGGCTTCACAAAGGAACGTGACGTGGTTTCCTTAAAGTATGAGAGCCAGTGGCGCCCTCATGCGGGAAATGACTGGCAGTCTGCAAACCCGCCTTCCATCGCACCGTCAGCTTTTAATATTCTACTTTCCTTTCAGAATATTTCTGCTTTCTTTTGTTATTTCAAACGGGCTCAGCTTTTTTAGGTGCAAACGATCGTTTTTTGTTTTGTTTATGGTTTATATGGTTCTGTAAAAGGTGCTAAGAAGGCTTCATTACTGAGACTCTTGTCTATTCTTTCGTAAATCCACCTGTGTTTCTGTTTATCGTTACACAGCTCCATTGATTTTTATGTCTTTTATCTTTTGACAGTTCAAAAGTGCCTGTAATAATAATTGGCTTACTTGAAATAAATGTTTTGATTTTATCGCAGGACTGTGTCTTTTGAACCGTAATTAAGTATAATTTGCACAGAGTGTGTATGTATAACGCTAAAAATCAATCAAAACGAATTTAACGAATTTAATTTCAGCATTTTTTAAGTACTAGCTTCCGCCCGCGACTCCGTCCGCGCGAATGTCGGTCTTCGCGTGGATGGTTTATTTCTCCATTTTGAGTAACTCTGACAATGACATCTTATAAATATCTATTGGACCCAAATACGGCTAAGCCTATAATAATTAAGGAGATCTATTGAGCTACTGCTGTTGAGCTAGCGTTCTGTAGTAAGTATTTTTTTCATAGTAATTCCGACCTTGTATTTACAAATAACTGATCGGAACAGGGGGGAACAGGGGGGGAGGGTTTTTGGTCCTCTAAACCAAAAATAACAGAGTTGAAATTTGAATTACTGTTTAACTTTATGATAAAACTTAGTAGCCGAGTCTTGTGTAGCTATTCCAATTAGGACGTAGCCCGCAAGTGCACTGCTAGTTAAGTCACACAGAAAAATAATAAAGTCGCAAGTCGGTAGTCATTAACTCTCGGAGAATCTTAACACCGCGATTCAGAAATGCGCGTCATAGGCACAACGCAATCTAGTGGTGAGTGATGGAACCTTTTTATAAATCAATGGAGGCAGGCGTGGCGTAATGTTGATAATCCTACTACTTGATAATAGGTGTCGCCAGTGGTTCCATAATAAGGTTTGTTACAGATTTTTTTTCTACGTATTTTTCCAGGATAAAAAGTATCCTATTTTATGCCCAGGATAATAAGGTATAATTATACCAAGTTTCATCGAAATCGAACCGTTAGTTTTCACGTGATGCCTGCACATACAGACAGACAGACAGACAGACAGACAGACAGACAGACAGACAAAAATTTTTTTAATCACATATTTGGGTTTGGTATCGATCCAGCAACACCCCCCGCTATTTATTTTTTCAATATTTTCAATGTACAGAATTGACCCTTCTACAGATTTATTATATGTATAGATATAGATGTAAACCGACTTTGTCTCGAACTTGACTGATACTTCATTTTATTCTTCAGTATTTTCTACAAACTGTAGAACAGTATAATATACTTGAATCACCACTTGTTTTCGGCGCTGCTTTCGAAGTAAGAGTTACAAAAGCTTTAATCTACCGGGAACATCGTCACGGCAGCTGTCCCGAGAGGATTCCATCAAACTATCACCATATTGAGATTGCCGTGAGATACAAAGGAGGTTCTTTGTAAGAAGAATATCCTTATTACGTAAAGTTTGTATTTGTACACTACGCGTAATTATTTTAAAATTTTGTTTGTTTTGTGTCTCAAAAAATAAAGAAAATCTATGATTATTATCTTTATACAGAAAACCCCAAAAACACGTCTTTGGTATTGCCGTGTTTTTTATTTAATATCATATTATATGTTTTATTTATTTTGTATCATTTCATATCATGTCACATCATTTCATATAATTTACTGTCATTTTAAATAATTTCTTGTCATTTAAATTCACATCATATCATTTCATATTATTGGCAGTAATCAGAAGACTTGACTCTAAGCAAATCCTTGATTGCTGGCCACAAGTGAATCAATCCACGTCAAATCGCTAGTGACACGATTAACCTCCTTACATATACCGGGTGTAAGAAGACACTTAACGAAGCCGAAAGCCAAGTATTCTACCCATTATTTCGATCATTTTTTCCTTTAGAGTTAGACCATACCTGGGACTCCACGGGTTCTCGAAATATTGAAGGTCAAAGTTGCATTTTTTTAAAACTTTTTTTACGAAATCGATTTCTAAGTTTTATTACAAAACTTTTTTCCAAACAATCATTACCTGAATTTTCGAATTTTCTAAAAAAATAACGCACGCACGAGCACGTCGAAACGATCTTAGCCCAGCGCGTTCGCTTGTGTGCGTCAAGCCGCCCGCCTACGCACACAACGACACGAAACCTGTTTGCTTTATAATGCGCGCAATATTTTTTTTTTTTTTTAAACCTAAAAATAAAAGTCCGTTCCCAGCGATAATTTTAGCGTAAAGCTACTTAGTTAGATGTACAGTATGCGTAGTTAACGGATTTGTGATGTGTCTAATTACACCCTGTAAGTATATCACTTACATCAGGGTTTCTCAATCTTCCGGCTCCAGGAACCCCTGTTAAAATTTCCACGTGACAGCGAACCCTTAACTAATTAACCGACCCCCCCCCCCCCCCCAAAGAAAATAATAAAATTGACTGTTGAAGAAAATAAGGTTTTTATTTAAATAAAAAAGGTAACAAATAAAGTGCCAAAAGAAATATCTTTTTTGTATTAATGTATTGGATGTGCTTGTTTCTTAACGCAAATGGATTCAATTTTATGAGTAATTTTGGACAATTTTAACCTTAATTCTGACTCGGTATCAAGTCGCTTTCTGTATTTAGTTTTTATGACCAGGTGTGAAAACCCACTCTCACATACTTATGTTGCTTGCATTGCCTGCCAGTTATCAAGCCACCATTGCGTAAATCTTGTCGCGAATCCCCTGCCGTCAAATGGCGAACCCCTAGGGGTTCGCGTACCCCACTTTGAGAAACCCTGACTTACATGATACATAAGCAACTATACACATATATACTTCCAAACTACATTTATGTAGACCTACTGGTCCATTATCTCGTAATGTTATCCCCATTATTGGTACACAACATATTGAAAGGGAAAACTGATACCGTTATATGTTAGTAAGTAAACATGTTATCGTGTGAGGTGAGATAATACTGGATGCTGGAAAACAAATAAGATCGTTGGCATAAGCAGACAAGGCGAGCAAGTCTATATTGGGAATTAGGATGCGTTTGGAGCTTGGATGTCGGTTTTATGAACACATGGATAAAGGTAGATAACCTCATTTGGTATCAGTTGGTTATGTTAAGGCTGCGTTTCCACCAGAGATGTGTGATGGAAATGTGTCGTGGGAGGATGTCTAGCTGTGCTGTGAAAATGTGTGGGCGTTTCCACCAAAGCTGTGCGATGAAAATGTGCCTACGAGGATGTGTAGCGGAGCTGTGAAAATGCACATTAATGTGTGGTGCGAAGATGCATTGCGAAGCTGTGAAATGTGTCGACGGGGTTGCGGTGACAAACTCCGTCTATGGACTGACTGGTACAGTATGCGCAAACCACGCAACACATCCTTCTCAACACATATTCCTCGCAACACATCCCTCGTACACATCCCTGGTACACATCCCTCGCACACATTCCTCGTACACATCCCTCGCACACATCCTTCACTTGTTTTGTATGTACAAAAATTTAGCTCCGCTGAGCCGTTTCCACCAGAGCTGTGCTAACCGAAGCGAGGTAAATGAAGTGATTCTATTGGTTCTTTAAAAACACATTCCTCGCTACACATCCTCGCACATCTCTGGTGGAAACGCAGCCTTATACTACCTGAGCCCTTATCACGAGTTTTCACTATTTTACTTTACAGAGCCTTTCCAGTATTTACAGCGTTTTTTGTATGGAAAAATGGAACAGCGCCTCTGGTACGTACGAAGAAGGAACAAATTTTTTCCTGGGTATTAAATGTCAAAGTTCCAGTTTACATTACTTCACAATAAGTGAAAACTCATGATAAGACCTCTGTTGTCAAGATTTCACCGTAGTTTCACTCGAAAATTATACCAATAGAACTTAGCTGGATAAACAGTATCCTATGTGTTATTTTAGACTAAGTATAATTAATCTCTGAATTTCATTCAGATCCGTGATTGAGTAAACAAATATCCGTCTACAGAAACGGATGGTCGCAGGTAGAAGTCTTGCTCGCAATCGATTTTTTTTTCACAAGAAAGCTTAACGATTTGCGACGCAGGCTTATAGGCGTTAAAAATATCCATTCATTCATCCAAACTTTGAAAAACTAGAATTTTGGAATGTCAAACCGAGATAAAAGTATTCCTGTGTTAATCCAGATTATAAACTATCGATTCAAATCCATCCAGTACCTACTTTTGTCTGTAAGTGTGGTAAACATCCATCCATCCATCCATCCCCATATCCCCTTTTGTATTTATAATTAAGTTACAATTTTGATAAGATATAAAATTGTTGCCATGTCTACTCCCAAATTTTCAAACTCCTATTATTTGTGCTTCCTCCATTTCGAACACCATGGCAATTTCACAAAATGCCACGTTCATGAAAATATTAAACGTCTTTTGTCTGAAAGTGTGGTAAACATTCATCGATCCATCCCCATAACCTTTTGTATTTATAATTATGTAAGTTAGGTATACTTAATTTAGATAAGATATAAAGTTGTTCAGCATCCTAGCTACCCCTTTGTCGAAGGAGGCTGAGAGGTTAGTTAGAGTCCTAAGGTCAATTTGTGAGTAGTTGTGTTTGTGAGTAGAAATAATTAATGTAACTAGAATGTTTAGATGTTTTTGTTTATTAGGGTGACATTGTCACTTAGTGATAAAACCCAAAAATAAAGAGAAAAAAAAAGATATAAAATTGTTGCCATGTCTACTCCCAAATTTCAATTATTTTGTGCTTCCTCCATTTTGAACACGTTTAATGTAACGCGAACTCAACGACATGGCAATTTCACAAAATGCCACGTTCATGAAAATATTAAACGTCTTTGAAATGTTTGCAGTTACGTGTATCAAATTGACGTGTGCGAATTTCTTTGATACAAAGGCTTTCATAACAAGGTAGATTTTGAAAGACATTTTGTTTCAGTAATCGAGTTTTGAAAGTTTGAATTTTCTAAATGATGTCCTATTTATAACTTTAACAGGGTGAACCCATTTTAATGTGTTACTAACATTTTTATTTTGAAACAAACTCTTGAACGCAGTAGACCATTGTTTTTAGGGTATGGAACCAAAAAGTAAAACCGGATTATATTACTAAGACTTCGTTGTCTGTCTGTCTGTCCGTCTGTTACCAGGCTGAATCTGATGAACTGCGATAGTTAGACAGTTGAAATTTTCACAATTTTCAGATGGTGTATTTCTGCTGTAGCAACAAAATGCTAGAAATAAAAATTTAACCCCTCAAACGTCCTAATGAGCCCCCGGGGGATCATAAGAAAAAATTAAAAAATGTCGAGGCGATTACAGTGATAACGGGACATTTGGAGATTTTTTTTAAGGAAGTTTCATGTTTTCAAGGCGACGTTGGAGGGCTTTTTTTTTCTTAGCGTGGTAAAATCATCAAATGAGTCCTCTCACCCCGGGCAGGGCGGGAGGAACTGTCAGACTTGTACTGACTAAAATCCACGGTGTCCTTCAATAGCCCTTTATGTTCCGGGGTCACGGTAATGAGTTAAATCCCGCGACCCCGGCAGGCTTTGGCCCTCTAGAGAGACCCGTCATTATGCTGACGCTCTTTGAGGCGCGCGTGGAACGCAACGCGCCGTCGACCCGGGCATGGTCCATGGTCAGGCAGCGAGTTGCCCTTTACTCGCCGCCCGCATGCCTGCGCCTACGGTGGCCGGAGATCGTCTTGCGACGTCCGTCGCCGTGGGCGTCCACCACCGCGGGTGGGGCGGAGGGAGGACATTGTCCTCTCCCTCATGCGGCCCGCCTCCTCCTTCGCGAGCATGACTGCTTCGCAGAAGGAGGCGACCGCTTCCCACTCCGAACGTTGGAGGGCTTAATTTAATTTATTCAGAAAATAATACTAAAGGCCCCAATCACTCTGATCTGATTCAGAATCATTGATTGGAGCCCCTTAAGTATTTATTTTTTGAATTACTAAAATATCGAAGTAAATAATTTAATTAAAATAAAATAATGGTAAAGGAGACTCCATAGAAAAAAACGTGATTTTTTGCCTCGCTCTTGCCTGCTTTTACCTGCTTGTATATTCTGATTCTGACAGATGCTAATTTACTTTGTTCACTTACTTTTCTCTGTTCTTACTTAAATGTTACGTTTGTTTTAGAAAATGATATAAGCCACTTACATTTTTCTACATAAATAATAAAAAAAAAAATCTTGCTTATATTACGTCACCACTGAACTCAAAACAGTTTAGAAAAAAATCGTTGGGAAACAAAGCGTAGCTTGTATTTTGTGGCTCAGAAGTGCCATCATATACAATCATAGACTTATTTATTATTCGCTAACAATATTTACAGCTACTAGTTCCTCATTACCATGCAAGATCAGCCACGAAAGATAAAACATATTTGTCTCTGTCACACATATTATTTATTGTTTTACGCAATAAGAGACAATGCGGTTCACCCCGCCTCCCCTTTACCCGCCTAGTGGGCTAGTGTTTAGGCTGTTAGTACCGGCCAAGGGAAGGGAAGTCGTGACGTCACGTCCGCATCCGCCGGCCATGCCGCACCGCGCCAAAGTCGCGGACATTCCCACTGTCCACCACAAATTATTGTATCGTCAGACCCTGAACAACTGTGCTTTATAGAGTCACCATCTGTCTGGATTTGTTCGGATATGTGCGGCTATTTATAATTCCGACATAGTGTTTTCCAAATATCACTAACCGTCACCTACAGGCTCCGAGTCGGGTTTCTGCTTCTTCTGAAAAGCTTTCTGAGGTCAATCGCTAAAAATATTTTTTTAAACTTAATTAAAAAAAAACTGCATTGAAATCAGTTCGAGCTATGGTGCCACAGACTGATTAAACATACACAGAGCGAACAAAATTATAACACCCCTCTTTCCGCGTCGGAGGATAAAAAATATATTATATTTAGACTGAAAAGAAAACACAAAAAAGTATAAATAATCAGTCAGTGTTTACAGCAAAAATGCACTCTTCTTGTCCGAACTTGAAATTCGTAATGGTAACCCTAGTGCAATACGACCTTTTAGAACGGGCTGTACAATGTGCTGTTATAGTGTTATAATATGACCTTTTAGAATGGGACGTTCCATTTGTCGCCATTTGTCTAGCAGGCTCACTGAAATGGGATCGGGTTGTTGTGTTTTTATTTTTGTTGTTTATTTAGAGGCTCTTGTGACCTTATTAAAGAAAGAATGAAATACCGTTTCATAGCCCATTCGAGTCACTCCGCAGTCCGCACTCCGAGTTCATTGTCACGTCCGCACTCGGAGAAAAAGAACTTCGAATAATATAGAGAATTTTAGAAGATAGGCAAATTAAACTTGTTCCGTCTTACTGCAAAAAGCTTAAACATCTGTTGAACACTTGTCTAAAAAAAGTGTACCTGCAAAACGACCAGTTGACAGTTTTTTTAGACAAGTGATTTTTTTTTGTAAGTAATATGAATTAAGTTTATACCCGAGTATTTATTTTGAACAAATTAGAAAAAACAATGTGGGGTTGATTCACAACGAGTCGGTCCAATGACCCCCACATTGGCCCCATATCTTGACATGAAAAGATTTCAATTTTCAACTCAGTGAGCTTTTCTTTTATTTATTTATTTAGAGTACCGTTTTGATCCGTTAGTATGAAAGATGGATGGATTGTGTGAGGAACGATATGAAAGAAAAATAAATGAATTATCGAGTCACAGTCGACAGGAGCGAACTGAAGAAAAAAATCGGATTCTACTTACCCTAGTGCCCTAAGTTAAGAAAACATGGGCAGCATGATGAAGTATCTTTTAGTCTGTGGACCTAGCAAATGCACTTTAGTAATAAGATCTCGAGTAAATTGCGGTGGTGGAACAAGGTCGTCGCTGCAATTCATTGAGCGAGATGAGAAGCCTTGGGTTGAATTAAAATTTATATGAAGAAACCTATGAATCTGCCCAGACTCAACCTGCGATATCATGAATCTATTTTTCCTGCACTAGCCAGTACCGATCTATACAAATCTGTCAGTACCGACAACCTGCTTCTATGTATTTTTCTTCTTTATGGTATCATCATTAATGAGTCCTCCTGCCCGGACTGACTAAAATCCACCGTCTTTCCTCAATTGCCCATAACGTTCCAGGGTAACAGGAACCTGCTTAGAGTCTCGCGTCTTATAAAAGCACCTTTTTCCATGAACTACACAGGATGTTCACAAAACCAGTGTCACGTCATTCTTTCGCAATTTTCCTCTCTGTAAACACGTCAGCCATCACGAGTGTAAGTTCACGTCACGCTTTGATCGTCTGTCACTGACAACTTGTGTAATCTGTAGTTGTGAACCAGCCTTAGGCTATCATAGCTATCTATGGAGCAGTGGTGGCCCAGTGGTATCGGCCTCGACTTACGAGTAGTAGGTCGTGGGTTCGAACCCCGTCAGGCGCATTACTTTGTGTAATTTATTTCAACACCACTGCTCTCAAAACGGTGAAGGAAAACATCGTGAGGAAACCGGCATGTCCTAGAACCAAAAATTCGAAGACATGTGACATCTACCAATCCGCACTGGGCCCGCGTGGTAGATTACGGCCCACTCCCTCTCACAGAGAGGAGGCCTGTGTCCCAGCAGTGGGAACATTTATAGGCTGATGATGATGATGATGACTTAGGCTATCATGTAACGTGAGGCGCAGTTAATCGGTACAGATGTTTGAAAAGCGGCAGATTTTGAAGGCGATACGGTTGGCGCACTGGTCAAATGATTGACTGCTGTGCTGGACTGTCGCGTGTTTGAGTCTCATTAAGAACAATTAATGGTACAACTTATTATACAAGCAGTGGAGATCGCGAATGGGCAAACGTAGTATAAGACGCCCTGTGGCAAGATGGATCGATGATTTAAAGAATGTGACTGGCAGCGGATGGATGTGAACTGCCCAGGACTGGGAGGATTGGCGCTCTTTGGGGGTGACTTACGTTTAGCAGTGGACCGCATTAGGCTGATAATAATTATAAGCATTTGTTTTGGGTCTGGCTGTTTGTTTATAGGAGTTTATATTATGTTTGTAAACGCATCCACGATACAGGATAAAAAATGAACAGTTTATGGATTTCAAATATGATGTCACTTCACTGGTATATTAAGAAACCATACATCTTAATTTATGTGTGCGTGTTTAAATTCTGATGCTGAAAAGCAAAGATAATCCTTTTGTTTTCACTTCTATATTGCTTGCATTCTCTTTACCTTGCAGCAGCATTGTTGCAGAGACAACTAGAGTAATACAGAAACACATAAATTAAACGTCAGTTTGTCTCGTCATCCGTCTCTACAAACACGTCACACGTTTTGCTTGTCACGTTTGCTCTGTCTGACGGGTCTGACGTGACAAGCAAATGCAGTATGTCTCTTTGTAGAGAGAGCGAGATAGATAAAGAATGACATTTATGTTGTATTTGATAGGGTTCAAAGTGCTAATTAACAAGACTACTTTGAATGTTTCGATTCTATAAAAAAATATTTGCTCAGTTGAAATAAACGTCTAAAAAGACCACATCTTTGAATGTTTTTTTTCCTAGGTTTCGGGATTATCTTTAAAGGGCACGGCAGCCCTGGAATGCAAATGTCATATTATCACAATCTGGAACGTTGATATCATCTCTCTCTGGGAGGTGGGCGCTAATAGCCACGACACAGTTTCTAACTAATGTGGCTATTACCGAACACTATAAATTTTGTAACGTTTGTTCTTTTTCCTTGTTCTTGAAAGAACAGGGTGGTTTTTGGTCAGAAAAGTCTGAGTTTCATTCGAGATGCGAAAAAGAAGAGAAGCGAGAAGAGGACTCAATTGATGGTTTTTGTATCCAAAAAATAGGGTTGTTTTTATGGATCTGCTTCCGTTACTTGTTCGTACTGCTTACACCGAACTTTTTGTTATTTGAACACAAAAGTCAACTCACAACTGATCAACATCAAAAACACCTACCGCTACGTCACCAAAATTTAATGACGTGACGTCACGTTACCCCTTTTTTAAAACCCCGACGTCAGACGTCAGGTCATAGCGTTGACACAGTTACTGCAGGGTGCTGAATATTTCATCTATGGTGCCGGTCGACGTCAGTTTTCCTTCACCTATAAGCCTAGAAATTGTCGCTGATGGTATACACATATTTTATGGCCTTCAGTTTGTTTTTATGTATATGTTTGTGTATGAAGCTCGTATGGCTAAATAATTACATTACAGATTGGCATGTGCGGCCAAAATGTTGGTCTGTCGATGGGCGACCATCTGTTTTAGCGAGCACTCCACTGCGGCTGGGGTGGATGGAGGACGCTATGCTTTCCCTCACGCGGCCCGCCTCCTCCTTCGCGAGCATGACTGCTTCGCAGAAGGAGGCGACCGCTTCCCACTCCGTCTCGCCCCGCAGCATGGCTTCGACCAGTGCCGGGCGCGAGAGGTCTCCGCCTATCGCCGCCGAGAGGACACGATGGTGCTCTGCCCAAGCGGGGCAGTCCTGCAACGTATGCTCCACCGTGTCCTCCGGGCGATTCTCGCAGCAGTGGGGAGCTAGGCTGGGCAGATAATGATGTGTGTGCACTGTGCAGGTACTAACACAACCCAGCTCTTTAATGCCTGAAAGTAACATTCAGTCTCAATCTAAATCCCGTTCTTTGTTTTGGTTGCTTCTGAATGGACATCTTGAAGATTCATACAGGCAAATTCGGTGGTTGATTGGTTATAGATAAATATCCAACCGAAGATAGCACTACCGGGGCCGCGGGACTGTCTTATCAGATAACCGTGACCCTGGAACGTAAGCATTATTTAGGGACACCATGAATTTTAATCAGTACGGGTCTGACAGTCCCTCTCGTCCGTCCCTAGGTGGGAAAACTCATTTAACGATTTTACCTTTTAGGAAAAAAAAATCCGAAGATAGCAACCATCGAGATATATCATTAAGTTCCAGCGTTAAAACAGTTATTCAAATAAAAGAACCAATGATTTTTTTATAATATAAATATGTTCCAAGGCTATTCAGGGAAGTATACAGTATCGACTGTATTTCCTGTTATTCAATGTAGCACTAGCATATTTTTTTCCTAGAACCCGATTCGATATTAACTATTAATCAATATTTGCATGAGAATTGGGAATCTGATAAACATTTTGAAAAAGTATTTGAATTTTTCTTTCTTGTTAAAATCTGTCCAATTTAAAATTCATCTATTAGTACTCATCATCATCACATCATCATCATCATCATGATTTTCCTGCTTTTATCATCAGCATTTTACTTCTGGTCGGTGCAACACGTTTTCTTCTAATTTTTCAACTTTAACTTTCAGAAATCAAGAAAGGAATACTTTATATAGATAGATCAAAAAAAGGGAACCGACTTCAAAAACAAACATAAAAAAGTGTGAAATAACTTTTCTTTCGGAAGTCGGTGGCTTTGTTTTTTATTTCATTGACTATGGCCACCGACTTCCGAAAGAAAAGTTATTTCACACTTTTTTATCTGTTTGGTTTTGAAGTCGGTTCCCTTTTTTTCAAAAAGTTTTTGTTTTCCCCTTTTTAGTTTAGATATTCAACAGCAATCTTCATATAATCGGCGTCTTTAAAAATCTACAATCCTAGTAAGCAAGAAAAACGGATCTATGCGGGTAACTTTTCGAGATATCCATTATTGTTATTACTCAAACCTTCCACAGAATGTAACCAACATTTTTCTGAAAACCGCTTCAAAATCGGTTCAGCCAAACGCGAGATAATCGCGGACAAACATACATACGTACATACATACAAACATACATACAGGTCGAACTGAGAACCTACTTTTTTTTTTGAAGTCGGTTAAAAACTAGCCAATAGTTTCCCACGTACAGATTCGGTTAGAACTTTGTCCAACCAACTGCAACATTTCCAACTATAAATTGTATTTACAACTTGCCATAAAACCTCGGATCAAACTCCACTAGAACTTACAACTAAAACTAAAAAAAAAAAGCAGCAACAGTTGAATCTACACCAACTTCGAGCTTTGATTAAACCAACTTTTGTACATAGCGTTCAAAAGGCAAGTTTTGTACACGCAATTCTCACCTTTAAGGCAAGTAACCAGAAGATTAGAATTGCGTGTACAAAAGTTGCAGCCAGGAGGAAACTGTTAGGCTTATTCCAACTTGTGAATAGATTTTCAAATATATGTAGCTCAGTGTGTGGAGTCGAGAACTGGTTAACCTTTAACTGAGTATAATTAACTGTGGTCGGTGTATGTATGTGTTACATAGTAAGGTTAAGTTCCGGTGACAAATGTGGAACATGTTATAATGTTAGTTGGGATGAGGTGACAAATATGGAACGTTTGCCTCTATTGTTAGGAGATTTAGTTAGATAGACTGTGTTGTTAGAGGGATGTGAGTTTCTAGTGTTAATTAAGGTGAATGCTCCAGGGTAGCCCCGCGAAATTCAAAATTTCTTGGGTTTTTTGCAATTGAAGAATTGAAGCTTTATGAACTTGGAGGGTTGTATTGGTGATTTTGATGATAATAATTCTGTAACTACATACGTCTTACAGTTGCGATCAATATTTTAATCAACATACAACCTAGCACTGGCCTGTAAATTGCAAAAAACCCAAGAAATTTTGAATTTCGCGGGCTACCCTGGAGCATTCACCTTAACGTGAGAATCAAGTGACATAGAATCCTTGCCCTTTTGACGTGGCGCTAGTGTCTATGTCATTACATCAAACTGCATTAAAAAATGTAGTACCTACCACGAATTTTTCGCAGGTCAGTAGTGGTGGCGCGAACTCTAATTGCTAAATCTATCTATAGGTATCTACAAAATTGCAAGCTTGTTTTGTACTTGAATGGCACTGTTAGTTGGCCACTGTTGTTTAAACGTTTATAAAATTGTCTATGGAAATGAAAACAAAATGGCGGTTCGTATTACGGATAATGTTTGATAAATAGTTAAATTAAATTACCAAAATCTATTTTTTAACCGACTTCAAAAAAAGGAGGAGGTTCTCAATTCGTCGGAAGCTTTTTTTTTTTTTTTTTTTTTTATGTATGTTCCCCGATCCTTTTTTGTGGTTGTTTTTGAAGGCGGTTACATTTTTTTTGAAAAAGTTTTTTAACAAATAGTTTAACTGCTGATCAAACAATTCACTCTCAGTAGCACAAAAACTTAATGGCTTTGATAGAAAAAAAAGCTATATCTTTTGATGCTATAAAATAAGTTTATACTTATCTTATAGCATGACGAGTCCTCGCACCCAGGGCAGGGCGGAAAGGAAAACTTGTACTGACTAAAATCCACGGTATCAATTATTTACGTTATATTTAAAAAAAACGTTACAATATGAGGTATCTTATGATACCTCATATTGTAACGTTTTTTTTAAATATAAGTAATTAGTATGCGCTGTACATAGTGTACCTACTTAAATGGAAAGAAAGAATTTGAAAACCTACCGTAATTATTATTTAGGGTTTGACCCGGTTCTTAGGTATTGACATAGAAATCTAGACACGTAAACAGAGGTTGTTAACCTTTATGGAAGGTAGGTAATTGACTTCCGTAACATGCATTGCAAAAGTTACACAACGACCGACATTCAAGGAAAAACGTAACTACAGGTTTTCGTTTATGGAACCTAACTTGCCAGACTATGCAAAACATAAGGGATTATGAGCACTTCATCCCATTTGCAGTTCGTCTCACGATCGTAGTACTCGTACATCATATTCGTACTTTTTTATCGTGGTAAAATCATCAAATGAGTCCTCGCACCCAGGGCAGGGCGGAAAGGACTGCAAAACTTGTACTGACTAAAATCCACGGTATTATTCAATAGCCCTTTACGTTCCGGGGTCACGCTCATTAGTCCCGCGAACCCGACAGGCTTATCATATTCGTACTAAGTCCCATTCGCACTTGATCCCATTTGCGGTTCGGCCCATAAGCAATTGGTCCAATTCGCAATTCGTCCCATTTGCAATGGAAGTATCAATGGGACGAATTGCGTTTGATAGCTTTACATTGAATCAATGTAAAACCAGAAAAGTTTCGTCCGGTGAAGTCAACGCTCAACAACCTTTATTTACCTTATACACCGTGTTCCGGACGATATACATAAACTTCGACCAGATGTTCAAACCACGGAAGTAAGCATTTTTCATTATGGACACATTAATAAATTCTTATTTTTTATTTTTTGTTAATTTTCATACAAACTAAATACCTAGACGTAAATAACCCGATATGCATGCCTCTTTATCCGAATTGGCAACGTCATTCATAACATTTGGCGGGCTGAAACAAATGAAATGCAAATAGTATTTGATAGATTTCAAATTAAGATACTTTCTCACTGCATAGCTCAATTAAATTTCATTAAATGAAATTACAAATATCTTTGTAACGAAGCCTTTTTAAGTACTACTTCCTTTGTTGGATTTGATTTGTAAAAGCCATAGAAGTATTTGCTAAAGTTTATGGATAACGTGAAGAACACGGTGTATATGCCAATTGTTTTTTTTTAAGTGTGATTGTTCGGCCCTTTTCATACGACCCACTGGACACATCACAACAATTACGCATAATTATCTCCTTAATCCACTCCAGTAATTCCTTCCAAATATAATATAACAGCAAAAAAAAAATGCTGGCCATTCATTCGTTTCATGACAAAGGGTAGCAAAGCCCTGTCAGTCCTCTTTCTCATTAATCATTCTCTTTCGCGCAGGGTTACCAGTGCGAAATTTGCAAAGTCCTGACAGAAACTTCGAACGTTTGCTTTTTGTGGATATTTTTTATTTTTTTTTAGCTTCGGTTTTCACAAGTAGCTGTTTCGGATCTGGGTGATTGTGAATGGGAGTTTAATTTTTGTAAATGCATCCACAAAACAAGAGTGGGTGGAGCAGAGTATAAAAAAAGTTACAGTAAGGTAAAGTCCTTGCCATGAGCTCTTTAACATGATCCAGTTTAGGCTGTGGGAAAGAAACAGAGCTATACAAGTCGTCTAGAGCCATCTCTTTCCCACAGCCTAATCTGGATCGCGTTAAGAGTTCATGGTAGCCCAAGTGACATAGCTATACAAGTCGTCTAGCGCCATCGCTATCGTTCACTCACTGGAACAAGCCTGGCCCTGTAGCCATGTTACAAACGATAAACGTTAACGCTGAGTAGGCTTTAATAGATTTTCAACTTTATGTGCTTGGATATAACGTTGAAGATCTAGTGAAGATTGCTTATCGTTTTCGATCATTCCTATAGCTAACGCTAGGAAATCTTAAATGAATTTTCAACTTTAGGCTCTCGGCTATGAAGTTGAGAATCTATTGGGAAGTACCGGGCGTTTGCGATTATCGATTGCGACTTGTTGTGACTTGGCTAGGGGGGCTGGTTTTAAGACGTTGTAATACGGCCCCTGGCGGCCTATTACCATAACGTCTTAAAGCGAGAGTGATTCTAGTGTGGGAAAGAGACAGCTATGCAAGTTATCTAGCGTCAACAAACGTTCAACGTTCTCACACTGGAATTAAGACGTCCTGGCAGGCCACACGGTAAAAAAGGATCTCTTCTGCGAAGAATATCAATGTTCTTAAAAAAATTGTTACAATCCAAATAAATATTTTCTTAACGTAAGTAAATGTGCTCAGTCGAAGAAAACCTGTTTACTCAAATTAAGAATAATAAATACTTGGTTTTAATTCTTGACGTAAGAATATATTTTTGATTCAAGACTATTACAATCTTAATTAAAGAAAATATATAGTTTTTACTGAAGATATTCTTAAAATTAAACTTAATAATTCTTGATTCAAGTCTAATGTCTTCTAAGGAGACAATAAAACTAAGACAATATTTTACTACATTCAAAAATATATTGTTTTCCCCATATATGAATCGGTATTTGTCTTGACCAATACGATATTGTCTATTTGTCTTAATATAAGACATCCTTTTTTTCGTGCACTTGTAAAGTATATGTTTCATAATATCTGCGTTTTTTATAAAAACATCGACATTCTTACTTATTAATAGGCTCATCGATTCGACCTACAAATCCATTGACACCTTCAAAACAAAACTAAATAAAGTTCAACGACTTACCTCACCTAAACACAATTATTTTGATAGCCCAAAAATATCTAGCAACTTACAATCAAGTAAAACCTATTTCTATGTTCTATAATGATTTATTATTACTCGTACTAGCAATGCCTCACGGTTTTACATGCCGTTTCTTTTGTTTTTTTTTTCAATTGACGACACGGTTGGTACAGTGGCTGAGCGATTGTCAGCTGCACAGCGTGACACCGGTTCGATCCCCGCACGGAACAAATATTTGTATTATGTGCCAAGTAGTTATTCCGGGTCTGGGTGTTTGTGTATGTGAGTTTATATGTTTGTAAACGCACCCACATTACAGGAAGAAATTCTTAGGGCGGCGTAACGTTTAAAAAAAAAATAAAGAAAAGAACAGATCATTAGTTTGTAGCGTAATGTTAAACAATAGGTGCGTCCACACAGAGCGCGCAGCCTCGCGAGGAATTTGCTGCGCGAGGAAACTGACAAGCGAGGCTGCTCACTCTGTGTGGACGCGTCTATTGTTTTTCGACCGAGGCACGAAACAATATACGCGAGCAAAGCAAATGCCGACACTGGATGGCTCGGGCGCTCGGTCGCTCGACCGCAGCAGCGCTGTCACTTGCCTCGCCCGAGACACGTCCACACCAACCGAGCTGCTTCGCGCGGAAAATTCCTCGCGAGGCTGCGCGCTCAGTGGGGACGCACCTATTCAATAACAAGCTTGAGGATGAGGCTTGTATTACCAGGGTCAAGGGACTGTCTGCCGGTGACGAGATACTGTGTGCCAGAGACGCAGGACTGATTCCCGGAGTCGCAAGACTGTTTGCCGCGTCTGGCTCTAGAAAGTAAAGGGAAAACAAAGGAACTCTTGACTCGTGGACTTTTAGTCAGAAAGAGTCTGACAGTCCTCTGCTCCACCCAGGATGGGAGGACTTATTTGATTTTATTGGTCGTAACGTGATGTTATATAGCTTGATAAATAGATTAAAAAAAAAACGAACAAAATAATTTTTAAACAAACTCTTCAGCTTAATAATTATGTATGTAGTTGTGTATGTAATATAGGTTCATTCATGATATCATACGTAATGGGTGTCATTTGGGTACTACAAGTAACTCTTGTTATGTTTTTATTTTGTATACAACACGGTGATTATATTGCAATTACAAGTGTGACTGTGCTCGGATGTTTTGATGTAATGGCCTTTTATTTGTTAGGCCATGTGGCCTTTGAAGTGGTTTTGTGTTTGACATTTTCACAAATGGCCAAGGCTGCTGAAATTGTAACTTTATTATTCAGTTGTAAAAGCAGGCTTTTTTTGACGGCACGATTGATGCAACGGTTAATCGCATCCCAAGAAGAAGAAGAACGAAAACCTCAGCCCTTATCACGAGTTTTCACTATTTTACTTTACAGCATCTTTCCAGTAAGTATTTACAGCGTTTATTGTATGGAAAAATGGAACAGCGCCTCTGGTGTGCGAAGGAGGAACTATTTTTTTCCTTAAAATTAAATGTCAAAGTTTCAGTTTACTTTACGTCAAAATAAGTGAAAACTCATGATAAGGCCTCAGACAAGAGATGTTCGGATTTTGTAAAAGGTAATAATAGAGTGGATTCTGATGAACGTAAAAGGAAAGAAAAGTGGACTACTCCGAGGATAATGGCACAGGAAATGATTTTAAGCAGAACAGAAGCCACAGACGAAATCAAATCCATGGAGGTTAAAAGCTACAAATAAATAAATAAAAAATGGTTAATACAAAATTACAGATTTCAAATGAATAAAGTTGCAACAGCAGCGTGGCAATGCTCAAAAGTTCCAGAAAGATTTATTTGTAAAAATAAAAAGAAATAAAATCTGTTGCTTTCTGCACTTGAAACGAGGTTTCACATAAAATATTGAACGAACCCCTTGAATAGTTAATGAGAACCTGAACCACAGAAACAAGGCAGAACATCTGCATGTGTTTTGGTTACCTATATACATATATATTGGTATTTTTATGTCAGTTAAATACAGTCTAATTGTCTACTCTCGTATCGTCTATCATCTTGCAACGATTTGTGACCGTAATTGAGTGTAAAGTCCGTTTGTAATTGAGTGAGCAGTGGTGGCCCAGTGGTATCGGCCTCGACTTACAAGTTGTAGGTGGTGGGTTCGAACCCCGTCAGGCGTATTACTTTGTGTAATTTATTTCAACACCACTGCTCTCAAAAACGGTGAAGGAAAACATCGTGAGGAAACCAGCATGTTCTAGAACCAAAAATTCGAAGACATGTGACATCTACCAACCCGCACTGGGCCCGCGTGGTAGATTACGGCCCACTCCCTCTCACAGAGAGGAGGCCTGTGCCCCAGCAGTGGGAACATTTATAGGCTGATGATGAAGTCCGACAATCCCTCCCGCCCTGCCCTAGAACCTTAACATCGTAGGAAAGCATAACACATGAGATTGGTTAGGTGATGATTGTGGTTCCATTACTTGCATATATGTATAAAGCACCCGTTAGATTGTGTGGTTTGCAAGTTATCAAATTTCATTGAACACTATTTGCGGTTGATCTGCGGTTGTGATGCAGGATATTATGAGTTAGCATCGTATGATTTAGCTTGCTTATTCTGACTAAGAAATTGATGCAAAAGTGAGTAAAATCAAAAGGGCCGTCATTGGGTTGTAAAATCAAATGAATCCTCCAGCCCTTTGTGAAGGGGAAGGGACTCTTACGGACTACAAGTCCACTTTGTTCCTCCACTAGCCATTTGCGTTCCAGGGTCACGGTTAGGTACCTTTTAAGGCGGTCTCTTGAATCGCCTGTTGCCATAAATACCTTAAAAAATAAAGATTTTATCACGAATTTGGATGATTTCGGTCTCACATATGACAAGACAATGCATGATTTAATTGTAAAGTTTGGCTGAAAACAAAAATCAAGCGTAAGTAAGGAAATCAATATACCTACGACACTCCGATAAATTCTCTATACCTACCCAAATCTAGTAAACTATGCCAAACTATGCAACCGGCTTGACAGCTTCTATTGTTCATCTCCATTGTGTTAGTACTATTGAACATCCATGTCGTCGTCCAAACCTATTATGTTCAACATGGTTCAGGCGTTTTCATTGCCCTGGTTTGGTATGAACCTTTGGTTTAGTGAAGTATTACATTTCTAGAAATTACACAAACTTTAAGCAGAATCCTGAAAAAAATGTTTATTTCTCAAAGATACTCGTATATCGGTCGCAATCGCTACTGCTGGATAACAGGTCTAAGGTTACAATCTCTCAGAAGAAGCGTTAATGGGGGTTTACCATTCTGCCCTTTGATATCGCTATAATCACTGAAAGACAAACCTAAAAGAAATTACTTCATTATTAAAATGAAAAGCTGGTTTTTTTTTCTTCAAAAAACGAATCTTGGTGTTTGTTGTTATTTTTGAACCCTGACGCAAATAAGAGAGGGGCATTTAATGTGACTGTCTATGTACCAGAGTATCTTCTTTAACCTACTTCAACCCATCAAGAATCCAATAAATATCATCAGGTCAGGTCATCAGGTGTAAATTGCTACATCGTTCTCACATAATGTATCATCTCAAAATGAATGATGTAACAAAAGTTTTGTAATAATTTTGGCGATCTAAAAAGAGTGTCCATGGAGTTTCTTGCCCGTTCTTCTCCATAGAGATCTACTTCTTGGAATGGGCATCTACGGTACTTTCACAGTTTTTATGTCTTGTGACTGGGGCTGTAGCACCATAATTTTGTATTTTGTGTTTAATAATATTTCAAATAAATTTATTTGAAGTAAATGCTTTGATTTTGATTGATTTTTTTTTTATTTGAATCGGATACCTGACGAATTCATTTAATTTTGCCTTAACAATAGCGAAAGTTAAAAATAGGTAGGCCAATCTAATACTGTACAGGTGACTTTGATTCAGATCCAAAACATTGACCTAGTGGTAAGAATAGATTATCTAGCTCTCTTTTTTAGCTGATATTAGTAACTCAACTATTAGGTACTGTGATTGCTTTAAAAAGCATCTGCACACGTAGCATGGCACCGTAGAAACGGGTTTTATCGATGGAAGAAAAGACAAAATGATAGAACGTAGAAAGATTTTTTATTTAAAAAATAGAAATTCAGTGGAGTAACCGATTTTGAAGTTTCGGTTCTTGTACTGCAAATTAAAGTTGGAATAACGATGATGATGTAAGCAGACATGATTTCTGAGTGAGAAGACAGGCGCTGATAAGGAATGATAAAAACTGATATGCTATTGGGAGCTTTTACATTCGTTTTTTAGACAATAACGGTAACGACACGATATCGGTGGGGTTTGGTTGTTTCATATATTTCTAGGGAAAAAAATAAGTTAAAATAACTAAAACCCGACTACGAAAAAATCGCGCACTGAAAAGTATAAAACAAGAACAATCCGTGTTACAGAAATTTTTAAGTAATAGCCGTGGTCGTATGCAACCTAGCCAATAAAGATTGTGTGAAACAACCGCAGGTGGCATACGACCACGGCTATTACTTAAAATTTCTGTAGTCGGGTTTTAGTTATTTTGACTTATTTTTTATTTACACTATTTTGGGGTTATTTGATATAATAAGCAAAGCAGCGAGTGAATTTAAAATGTACTCATTAAGCCTTTTCATTTGATACCCATGTTGACACTGTTAGAAACAGGCAAAGTAGCTGGTAAAAGCTATATAATGTATACCTATATATTTCAAATGTGTTCATCAAGTCCTTTAATTTGATACTCATGTCGATACTGTGCGAAAATATTTCTTTTTTCGGTTACGACTTTTCATCCCCTAGAGCGCCGTATTGGATTTGGTGACACGTCACCTACCCTATAACCAGCGGACAACTGAGACGCTTCTAACGACACCTCATTTGTCAGGTAATGATAAGTAGTTTAGAAGTTATGAGGGAACAGACAAACATACAAACACACATACATACCGGTCAAATTCATAACCCTCCTTTTGGCTTTGCCGTAGTCGGGTAAAAAGAGCGAGAGAGGACGATTAGCCAGTATCGTGTTGCAACCGATCATTTTATCAGTTTCAACATGTTAGACCGCAAAAAGAGGAGACCTTCGACCGACTCAGGGATGATCCTAGATCCTACAGTGCTACATATTTAAATAAACAATTTACTTCACTGATCCTAAAATCATTGTAAGTATAAGAATGTTGTGTTTGGAATACTAACATCTAAATTCCTCGAAATAATCCTCTTCCTAATTACCATTTAGCAAAAGGCTATAATATTTGTCTACCTGTAACCGAGTGATATGGAAACCTAATATATAAACACGAAGAGCAGTGGTGGCCCAGTGGTATCGGCCTCGACTTACGAATTGTAGGTCGTGGGTTCGAACCCCGTCAGGCGCATTACTTTGTGTAATTTATTTAAACACCACTGCTCTCAAAACGGTGAAGGAAAACATCGTGAGGAAACCGGCATGTCCTAGAACCAAAAATTCGAAGACATGTGACATCTACCAATCCGCACTGGGCCCGCGTGGTAGATTACGGCCTGCTCCCTCTCACAGAGAGGAGGCCTGTGTCCCAGCAGTGGGAACATTTAAAGGCTGATGATGAACCGAGTGATATGGAAACCTAATATATAAACACGTTTCCGCGTTATTATACACTGTACTAAGCCGTACTTAATACAAATTAAGCTTTCTTAGACACGTGAAGATTGGCAAAATCAATCAGGAAACGGATAATTGATCAAACATTACCTTTTTTTTTAGATGGAAAATCATCAAATGAGTCCTCCCGCCCTGGGTAGAGCACAAGGGACTCTCAGACTTGTACTAACTAAAATCCACCGTGCCCCTTCAAAAGCCTTTTACGTTCCAGGGTCACGGTTAACTGTTTAGACAGTTCTGCAATCCAGTCTAATATTACCTGGCTCTTAAAGAAAAACTTCATTTTTCGAGCTACACACCTACGAACAAATTCGTCGTTTCCAGGCCAGGTGGCAAATCAAATGTATTTTTTTTATCGAAACTTGCCAATATACCAGTTCAACCTGAACATTTGTACAGATATACGCCAGAAAAAAAAAATATATCAAGTAAGTTTTGAAAGCTTACCCGGTTTTCCAAGTACACTGACATAAAACCGGGGAGACGTTGTGGGAGACCCCCAAAAAGGTTGAGACAAGCGAGATAAAATAAAAGATCGATGATTCAGACTGGGTCCAGACGGAAAATTCTAGGAACATTAAAGAGAGAGGGAAGGAAACCTTTTCGCAGTAATTTAGAGAATTCTGTTAATAACATTGACTTCAGCTAACCTTTTCAGAGTTTTATTACAGCACAATCAATTTAATTTAAAAGGCACAGGTGTTTGTCAAAATAAAATTTTGAACCGCCATTAATTTTTTTTTGTCTGGCAGTTTTCTAGCTCAGGGTCAAATAATTCATCGGAATAACTGGTGAAATATTAATTTCCATAAAATGAGACTTTGTTTCATCTTCGGTCACTTAGTTTATGATATATTCTTCTATACTTACTTAACCCTCCGCCTGCCGAGGTTGACAGAAATGACGGTTATGTCAAGTTGTTCCTTTTTACATAACCGCCCTTTCTCTTTACCTGAGTCATCGTTTATTTTCGTATATGTATTTTCATTACTCCTGAACAGCAGTAGTGTTATAGCATGTTTGGATAACAACACCGTCGCGCGTGGATTACAAATTTCATAAACTGTTTACGAGTGTTTGATTGCCATGCTGTTATGAGTCATAACTTTATTCTTGTATATGAGCACAATCTGCAACATTATTACACCCAGTAGCAGACCCATTATTCAACCAATTTATAGCCTGACATCCCCACAATTTCATTGTTAATATCGCTCCAACGTTTATCGTATCAAATCTCTGCAGGCATGAAAAAACCTTCAGTGGAATGTGGCAGCAATTTTCTGAATGATTTCACCTCAACTGAGTCACGCGAACATTTCGCCACAATATGTGGTACATACATACGTGTGTACTTGCCATTACCAAGGGCAAGCTCCGACCTTAAACCAAGAACTCACCTTATCAAAACAACGACATTTTTAACAGTCAATCACGTCTATACTAAAGGAAGACACTACGGGCAGCTAACATTACCGCAACACTCACAGTAACAGCTAAATTGACAGGTTAAGACAACACACACGATTTTAACACTTCAGGACATTATTTTTATTGATGAAAAATGGTATTCGGCGTCCGTTGAGGGTCCGTGGCCGACCGGCAGGCGAGCGCGCTAGCCGGCGCGCCGCCTTACTTTAACTGAAATACGCGCTCGCCAACTGTTTTTTGCGCAGGCGTAGTACAACACAGGATCGGCTGAAATTCACCCTTACACACCTCCATGGAACGGTTAAACAACCTGTTTTCCACCAAGGAGAAACGTACTTTATATTTATAGCACAAAGTTGGATTTTGAATGGTCAGAAATTCACTGTTGTTCCGTTTTGAATAGGTCGTTGCGTGTGCCGCACTGCACACGATGGTAATTAAATATGTGTTTGACAATAGTATCGAGGCTGTGCTCTCGTGATGACGTCAATGGTCCAAACGCTCATTGGAGAGCGTTCACGTAGAAACCGTTTTGCGAAGTTTGTGAGCGATTCGCGCAAAGCGACCGAGCGAAAAAAATGACGGTGATTTGCATTCGGAATTGGAATAAGCTTTTTCAATTTAAATGTTCCGTTTTAATTTCTTTTGACTGGTTTATATGAAATTGGGTGAATCAGCAATTTGTTTGGAAGTCAAAATTCAACTGCCTTTGAAGGGTTTTTTTTTTTTTTTTTATCGTGGTAAAATCATCAAATGAGTCCTCCCACCCCGGGCAGGGCGGGAGGGACTGTCAGACTTGTACTGACTAAAATCCACGGTGTCCTTCAGTAGCCCTTTATGTCCCGGGGTCACGGTAATGGTATAAGTCCCGCGACCCCGGCAGGCTTTGGCCCTCTACAGAGGGGGCCCCGTCATTATGCTGACGCTCTTTGAGGCGCGCGTGGAACACAACGCGCCGTCGACCCGGGCATGGTCCATGGTCGGGCAGCGAGTTGCCCTTTACTCGCCGCCCGCATGCCCGCGCCTACGGTGGCCGGAGATCGTCTTGCGACGTCCGTCGCCGTGGGCGTCCACCACCGCGGGTGGGGCGGAGGGAGGACATTGTCCTCTCTCTCACGCGGCCCGCCTACTCCTTCGCGAGCATTACTGCTTCGCAGAAGGAGGCGACCGCTTCCCACTCCGTCTCGCCCCGCAGCATGGCCGCAACCAATGCCGGGCGCGAGAGGTCTCCGCCTATCGCCGCCGTGAGGACACGTCGGTGCTCTGCCCAAGCGGGGCAGTCTTGCACCGTATGCTCTACTGTGTCCTCCGGGCGATCTTCGCAGTGGTGACACCCAGGCGTTTCCTCCTTTCTCCTTAGACACAGGTACCTCCCGAAACTTCCGTGTCCGGTGAGGACCTGCGTCATGCGGTAGGTCAGGACGCCGTGACTCCTATCCAGCCACTCCTCAAAGAGGGGTCTTACCGCCGCGATTGCGGCGTGCCCGGCCGTCGGTAGCGACAGTCGTGCTCTCCATACTGCCCTGAGATCGCGCCGGAGCTCTTCCCGCTGCGCCTCGACTTCTCGAGGCGCCTTTGAAGGGTTAAGAATTTATTAGGCTATTCGTTATCGATGGGGCGCAGTGGTTTAAATTTTAATTAATGAGAATCAGTTAAGCCTGTACCTACCTAATTTATTTGTAGCAAGGTTTTTGAACTCCTTAACCATTGCTAATTGTAATGAAAAAAATACTTTTTATTGAATTCGTTGGGCAAACTTGCGTGATGAATTATTGCGTACCCTGTTTTATCAGAAACAAAGAGAGCCTATAATAATATCCGTCTCCTTCCCAAAAGTTGCTTACATCACAAAGATACGTCGTGTATATGATGATGATGATGATGCCATCTAGCCGATTTCGGCCACAGCGACTGCAATCGATGACTTTTTTAGAGTGGTTGAGAGTTTTGATATGCACTTTCATGTGCTCTCCAGTGACTCGCATATGCAACTTTTGCCGTAAAACTCCGAGCACATAGTGGACATGTAAGGACACCATTGATGACATTGTAAGTTATATTTGCAGGTGGTCTAGCTTTTAGGCCGTGTATATACAGGATGTAAGAAGACACTTAACGAAGCCGAAAGCCACGTATTCTACCCATTATTTGGATATTTTTTTTCCTTTAGACCATACCTGGGACTCCACAGGTTCTCGAGATATTGAAGGTCAAAGTTGCATTTTTTTTAAACTTTTTTTTTACGAAATCGAATACTAAGTAGTATTACAAAACTTTTTTCTAAACAAGCATTACCTGAATTTTTGATTTTTTTAAATAAATTACGCATTTGAAGTTACGAACAGTAATGTCCTCGTACGTAAGAACTAAATGCACGAACGAACGGCTTATGTTAGTGTGCGTTTGATTTACTTTCGACGGTCGATGACCCTCTTCTCTAGACTGGGATTTTCAACTTATTATTTTTTTTTTGATACTTAAAAACAAAAGTCGGTTCCCAGCGATAATTTTAGCGTAAAGCTACTTAGTTGGATGTACAGTATGCGTAGTTAACGGCTTTGTGATGTGTCTTCAAACACACTGTATAGTCCAGGCAATTTTGCAGCGTTACTCAGTGGACTACAGCTGCCATTGAAAACAAAGAGACACATCACACGATGTAGGCAGGAATTAGAGATGTCATGACTATTCGGCCCCAATTTTACTATTCGGTATTCGGCCGAATATTGGAAACTATTTGTCACAGTATTCATAACGCCTGTAATTTCTCAAAAAAATTATCAGAGTACCATCTAAGAACACGCGTGTAATTGGGGGCGAGCGTATTGCCACCAACTGGGTACAAAATGCGCAAATAAATTGACAGAGTATGGCATCAACTAACGCAATTTCAGTCCAAATATTTTTGTTTTTGTCGACTGAATATGCTTCTATTCAGTACGAGTCTGAAAAACAACAAAAAAATTGGAACACTAAAATCAGTCGGTCAGTAAAAGTTTTGAAAAATAATGAATTATTACGTATTTTTTATTTTTTTTGAAATTATGCAAATTTTTATTTACAAGGATATAAGGCATCAAAATTCGAAAGCCTATCATGACGTCAGAAGCAAGTAAAAACTGTACAATTCGTAAAAAATACGTGTCAAATATTTTGTGATAATTTAACTGTTGTGTGGAAAAGAGATGGCGCTAGTCGACTTGTATAGCTCTGTCTCTTTCCTACAGCCTAAACTGGATCGCTTTAAGAGCTCGTGGTAAGGCCTCTGACTAATTAGATTTTTTCAATCAAATACCTAATTCTGACTGTACGGCTGTAATGTTTGCTTTGACTAACTGCGACTAACAGGCTTGTTAGTTGGGTGCGTCTCATTTCATATAAAGTTATTTGATATATTTTCATTTCAATAACGTTCACATGATATAATCAACGTGAGAAATACCCAACGATTGATATAATTTCTTTACACATAATGTTTGTGTTACTCTAAAACTCATTTCATATAATTTTATTTGATATAACGTTTATTTAAGCGAAAATCATTATGATAACGTTTGAAACATATAATTTAACGTTTAAACCATTTTCTTTGATGACTTTGGCTTATCCTTTGGACTTTGATTGTTTGCCTTCACGAATGCTATTGTTATTAGAAAAATTTAGTATCCAAGAGCGAGCGAAGCGAGCTCGGGACTTGGGACATCCCGACACGGACAGGTTAGGTTCGAAGGGGGTGGCGGGGTCTGAAAGACCCCGCCATCCCCTTCGTGTTAGGTTACTTTAAACCTTGCACGCAGAAATAGGAGCCCCGCGAAGCGGGGCTCCGTCGAGCCAGCATGACAGGTAGTAATCAGTTATTTGACCTAGGATGCAAGAGCGAGCGAAGCGAGCTCTGGACTTGGGGCACCCCGACACGGACAGGTTAGGTTCGAAGGGGATGGCGGGGTCTGAAAGACCCCGCCATCCCCTTCGTGTTAGGTTACTTTAAACCTTGCACGCAGAAATAGGAGCCCCGCGAAGCGGGGCTCCGTCGAGCCAGCATGACAGGTAGTAATCAGTTATTTGACCTAGGATGCAAGAGCGAGCGAAGCGAGCTCGGGACTTGGGGCACCCCGACACGGACAGGTTAGGTTCGAAGGGGATGGCGGGGTCTGAAAGACCCCGCCATCCCCTTCGTGTTAGGTTACTTTAAACCTTGCACGCAGAAATAGGAGCCCCGCGAAGCGGGGCTCCGTCGAGCCAGCATGACAGGTAGTAATCAGTTATTTGACCTAGGATGCAAGAGCGAGCGAAGCGAGCTCGGGACTTGGGGCACCCCGACACGGACAGGTTAGGTTCGAAGGGGATGGCGGGGTCTGAAAGATCCCGCCATCCCCTTCGTGTTAGGTTACTTTAAACCTTGCACGCAGAAATAGGAGCCCCGCGAAGCGGGGCTCCGTCGAGCCAGCATGACAGGTAGTAATCAGTTATTTGACCTAGGATGCAAGAGCGAGCGAAGCGAGCTCGGGACTTGGGGCACCCCGACACGGACAGGTTAGGTTTGAAGGGGATGGCGGGGTCTGAAAGACCCCGCCATCCCCTTCGTGTTAGGTTACTTTAAACCTTGCACGCAGAAATAGGAGCCCCGCGAAGCGGGGCTCCGTCGAGCCAGCATGACAGGTAGTAATCAGTTATTTGACCTAGGATGCAAGAGCGAGCGAAGCGAGCTCGGGACTTGGGGCACCCCGACACGGACAGGTTAGGTTCGAAGGGTCTAATTTTGTGTTAGGTTACTTTAAACCTTGCACGCAGAAATAGGAGCCCCGCGAAGCGGGGCTCCGTCGAGCCAGCATGACAGGTAGTAATCAGTTATTTGACCTAGGATGCAAGAGCGAGCGAAGCGAGCTCGGGACTTGGGGCACTCCGACACAGACAGGTTAGGTTCGAAGAGGATGGCGGGGTCTGAAAGACCCCGCCATCCCCTTCGTGTTAGGTTACTTTAAACCTTGCACGCAGAAATAGGAGCCCCGCGAAGCGGGGCTCCGTCGAGCATTCATGGTAGGTGGTACTATTACTAGGTACATCAGAGTTAGATTACATACCAGGAAGAAAAAAAAAATAGACCAAATAAGTTTTATGTCTTTTGAGTGGTATACAAAACGATTTTATATTCATTGATTGTTATGATTATAGAAATTAGTCATTATAAAATTATGTCAATCGTTTATTATATTAAGAGATTGTTATATCAAATAAAATTATATATTGAGTTGTTATCTCTTGTAAATATTAGAGATTTTGTAGTTATATCATATATTACTTACCCTTGTTAGTTTGTTTGTCAACTGGCACTAGTGTTGTAAATTGCAGCTGTGTTTGTTTGTTTTCGCTCGGTTATATGTATGGGCGAGCAAAGCTTGAGGCTTTAGTTTTAAAATACGTAGCTTGGACGGTAGAAAGCAGGTATGGTAGATCAACAGTAAGGTAGATTTAACAAAAACTGTAAAAGTTTTTATTTTACCCTTTTTAGTTCAGATATTCAACAAGAATCTTCGTACAATCGGCCGTCGTCTCCATGTGACCAACAAAAACGGATCAATGCGGGCTACTTCACGAGATATCCATTACTGTTATATATTAAAACTTTCCCCAGACTGTAACAAATACTTTTGTGAAAACCGCATTAAAATCGATTCAGCCAAACGCGAGATAATCGCGACCAAACATACAATTGACTTAGAAAATCTACAACCCAAGTAGGCAAAAAATTCCCAATCTCAAAAACTACTGAACTGATTTTGACGAAACTTAGTTTATCCTAAGTTGAACAATACAACAAAAAAAGAATTACTTAAATCGGACTTGTAGTTCCGGAGATATGCGAACACAAACATAAAAACATACATACATACATACACTTTTGAAATTTGGCACATTTGTTCAGACGCTGATGTAGACTAACATATATGAAAACTGGGTAGTTCTGGTAATATTACATACATACGGGTCAAATTGATAACCTCCTTTTTTTTGAAGTCGGTAATAAAATGGTGGGTTAACGTCATAAGTGAAAATTGTACCCAAGTATCTTGGGTCTCCCATCTTCAAATCACATTACTTTGATGATAATAATGAGATTTTTTATGATTATAGGTACCTACCTGTAAACTAGAAGTACAAGTAATATAAAACTGTTTTTTTTACGTGGTAAAATCATCAAATGAGTCCTCCCAACCAAGGCAGGAAGGGAGGAACTGTCAGACTCGTAAATCCACAGTGTCCTACAATAGCCCTTTACGTTCCGGGGTTACGGTTTAAGGATAAGCCAGGGTTGGCATGTTTAAAACAAGTTGTTTTGAAACACCTGTTTTAAACAGTGTTTAAAACAGTTTGAAATTAAACAGTGTTTTTATTACACGTTTTAACTAATTTTCATGGCGGATAAATGCCAGTAAAATGAAAATAAATTAATATTCAGGGGTCTTAATAGTTTGACATTAAATAATTTGAGTGTATGCCCCTGCTATATCACATTTTTTTTACTTTTATTGGCATTGTAATGAAATAGTACTTCAAAACATTAGAAAAAAACAAACAGTAATGTTTTTTTTTCCATTGATATTTTTTTGTAAATATTTCATTACAAACAGCGAATTTGAAAAGATCTAGTCTAGAAATGAAACATATAATTTATTTATAAGTTAAGACGTCGACCCATAGTCGAATTAATTTGAAAAAATGACCGAAACTAAAAAAAAACACTTGTTTAAAACAATTTGAACAGTTTGTTTTAAAAATCTAAAAAAACTGCTTTTTTTCCAACCCTGGGATAAGCGACCCCGTCAGGCTTTGGTCCAAGTATAAAACTGATGTAGATGAATTTATCACCGATTGTATGTTTAAGAGGTGTCTACTAAATTGGTACTAGTTGAAATAATGCGTAACTACACCTACCACCTACTCAGTCGTTTTACAAAGTTTACATTTCATCACTCAGTTACCTGAACACTAATCACGCGTAGGCAGCAGGCGTAGGCATTCAGTAAATCAGGGCAGGCCCTAACACGAGCGTGCGGTTTGAACGTAACCTTTTACGCATCAATAAATAGCAAATTTAATTTGTGGACACGTATTTTTTTATTGTTTTTAGATAAAACGCATCAAAATCCGATTGGGGGCTCGTGACGTCAGAAGCATCAAGCAAGAAAATACTGTTCTTAATGCTTGTGACGTATTGGCAATTTTATAAGTATCGTATCTTCGATAGAGAAAAGGCTTGGCAGATGATTCATAATTATGTGTGTGTATTAGTGCTTGTCGCCAGAAAGTTCAACCAAAATGCTATAGGATTATATCATTAGGTTTTTACAAGAGTCGATCTTGTTGATGAATGATTAATGATATTTATTTTGCAAATTGGTTTTAACAAACTCTTTTACAAGTCAAAAACACATTATTTTTTAAACTAGATGAGGCCGGTGTTTCATACCTGACTCCTTTGAGAAGAAACGGCCGAAACAAACTCAGAGGTCACAGTCTTTTTTAAAGTCAGACATTTTCTATTGGTAAAATCTTACGAGAACCGTGCAGGTGTCTGAGATGGTCTTTTGAAGAAAGAACCACACGCATCCAGTTTCAGAGGACCTGTCCAGCCAATGCAAGCATTTGTCGGTTATCGTGTAGCTCGACTCATAACTCAAGGAGCTCAACGCCACGACGAACTACCTATATTAAGCCGGGTCCAGACTAGTGTAACGCGTAATGCCATCCACCGAGCGTTACATGTAATGCTCGTAGTTTTTTTTTAGATTACTCGGTGGATTACATTAGACGTTACACCAGTCTGGACCCGACTTTACATGACGTCGATACCGGCATGGATCTTGAGCGCTGACCTTCACCTGCGCAGAAGTAAGTTATTAGGTCCCTTTGGTAGGTGAAGTGAGGAACGGGGGCGGGGAAAGTGCAGTGATTGGCCCGCGTAGCGTGCCGTAGCGCATCGCGTCATAGCCGCCACTCGGGATTCGTTGTTTTGTGCGTTTTATTTGTTTTATTGTGCGTTTCATTTGTGTGATAAGTGTACGATGCTCAAAGCGATCCCCACTCTTACGCGGAGCGCTCAAGAACCGTGCCGGTATTTGTAAACTGCTCGCTCGTGCTAGCGTCTCTGGATTTTCACCATTGCCCTATGAATCATCGACACCCACTTGAACTTCTCTGACATTTACCTACAAATGAAGATATCGTTATTTGAAAGTACTACCCACATTGTTCCAACAATAATGGAACTTTACATAAAATCGTTTTTCAGCGGAATGTGGCGTTGTTAGTGGCAATAATTGGGTACTGTAGGCAATGCAGTTTATAACAGGGCCCTGTTGTTAGGTCAACCTAGGGGCATTGTTTTCCACGTGTAATATAATATGAAAGGTTAAAGTTCAGTCAGCAAAAGAGATACGTATAATATGCAGCAGCGGTTTTCTAATGTCATGTTATAACATTTCAATCATAGAGTAATTTATTTGGCTGTAATAAAAGAGAAATTGCTAGTGCGGGTCATCGCTTTTTTTTGTAAAAGTAAAGGGAACAGTATCACAATATTCCAATCTAAAGAGGTAAAATTATTAAGAGATGAAAATGAGTATGTTAGTTTACTTATCCGACACCAAGCCAATTTAGCCAATGGGGCGGGCGACGGACAACAGTTTCCTTTTTCAATTCGGTATTCGGGTCGGTATTTTTTTAAACTAAATATGAAGTGAAAATAATATTTGTTAACATGTGACGAAATGGACTCCTTTTTGAGAAACTGACTGAAAAAGGCCAAACTCAAAACGATTAGAATTATCACCTTCTCCTTAAATTTCCTATCGTTTTTTAATTTGCCCAGCAGTGGGACAGAATAGGCTACTAAAGCAAAGAACTACTTGACAAAATCAAAATGCTTGCTCGGCAACTACAGATCAACAACTTTAACCCTACAAAAGGTTGCTCTTGAAGTCTATTTCAGTTTGTTTATTTGCATACAGACATGCGGTCAGTGCTCTTGAACCGAGCCGGATCCGACTCGGATACGGCGGATATAGCGATATGGAAATAGATTGTATTGATTGTATTCGTGTTAGGCTGGTAGGTAGTAGACTAAGTTCACTGATCGACAGGTAGTATTTTAAGGGTTCATTTTTGTATGCGCTGTTGAATGTTGAATGGCGCACATAACTTGAGATTTAGATAGGAAGCCGCTTTTCCACCAATTCGCACTTAACATATCCAAACGTATTTTATAATGTGAACAGCGAAGGAGTGGAACTACACGGAAACGACCCTGATCTCTTCAAAGTTAGAGTGAACAGGCTTCTTCTGGGTAAGCTCGCTTTATCGTCGACCTTGTCTTTGTCACCCCTGACCAGACTAAGGTAAACATTCAAAAGGAAGAACGTAAAAAAACTACACATAGGTACGTACAACAATACAACATAAACATAAAAAGTAAGTCGTACCTACATAAAAAAGGAAGAAATCCGTTTAATATTATTTAAGGTGTTAAAAATCAACTGCAGGAATTTCGTGTGCCAAAATATTTTTCTTTCAAGCATTTTTTTGTACCATATTAATGAATTTGATTGCTCTTTGAGGTCGTTCACCCGTGTGTAGCGTTCATAGCTGATTCCAACTTTCTCATCAAGTCATCACATTTTGCAGACTTTGGACTGGCCTTCGATCAATAAATAACGGACTGGCAATTAAACGGGTGCTGCTTGTGGTGACTCGTCGACTTGCTGACCTTTGGTTTTGTTATACCTATGTAATTTAATTTCTTCCAAATCTTTTTGTGCCGTCTAGTCACGATTGGGATGTAATTTCGGTTTTATGTATAATGTGAATGTTCTATTAAATTGTATAAATCTTGGTTCTTCTAACCGTACAGACAGATGTGTTGATGGGGAGTTTGTTCCGCCACTTCTTCTTCCCAGCCAAAACACTAGGAAGTGTCGAAGGGGGGGCGCTTTGGGGGACTGTCTTATGTAAAAATTGGCCTTCAAAAAGTGCTGATAAATCAGCATTTGAATAAATGACTTTTGATTTTGATTGATTTTGAATTTATCGAAATACTTACAAATAACTTATTTTATTGGCCACATTAATTTTGAAAAAAAAAAATTACTTTTTTTGAAAAAAGATCGAAATTTTTTGAAGATTGTAAAGCCTGCTTGGTTTTTGATACCGAGTACGCACACGAAATTCCTGCATTTGATTTTTTACCACCCTATACAACGTGTAACACAAAATGCGCAAGACCTCTCGTGGGGTAACTCAGTCCATGTACCTGAACAATTTTTGTTCTAAGACTTTTGTAAATTCGGAAAAAAAAAATGTTTTTTCATACAAAATGAGAAATTGATCGGGCACATCTCTATGAAAAATATATTTTTTTTTGCGAATTTCCAAAAGTCTTAGAACAAACATTGTTCAGTAACATGGGCTGAGTTACCCCACGAGAGGTCTTGCGCATTTTGTGTTACACGTTGTATACCTAATTACCTACTTCACTACCAAGTAACTTGAGTCGAGCGAGAGGGATGCTTTTCATAAACAAAAAAATGATAGGAATACTAGCCATTCTCAGTGTGCGGATGTAACGTTTGTACTGCGACTAACAGGCTTGTTAGGCTGTTTGTTGACTAGCACTAGTGTTGTAAAATGCAGCTGCGTGTATTTGTTTTCGCTCGGTTATTTGTATGGGCCAGCAAAGCTTGAGCAAGTATAGTTTTTACTTGCCTCTGACGTCGCGAGCCCCGCGATTACTCACGAATTTTGATGCGATATTATCTGAAAAAAAAAAGTAGAACATTATTTTTCAAAGTTCTTAGTGATAGACTAATTTTGTAATTTATCGGTGCTGTCAACATTTTTTTTTAAACATGATGAAAATTTAATCAATTTATGATGAAAGTCGTTAATGACACGAATTGTAAAGGTAAGAGGTGTCTACTAAATTTGTACTAGTTGAAATCATGTGTAACTACACCTACCTCCTACTCAGTCGTTTTACAAAGTTTACATTTCATCACTCAGTTACCTGAACACTAATCACGCGTAGGCAGCAGGCGTAGGCATTCAGTAGATCAGGGCAGGCCCTAACACGAGCGTGCGGTTTGAACGTAACCTTTTACGAGCGATTTTTAATGGGCATCAAAAAATTTTTTTTAGATAAAGCGCATCAAAATCCGATTGGGGGCTCGTGACGTCAGAGGCATCAAGCTAGTGAAAACTGTTCTCCAGTTTCAGAGGACCTGTCCAGCCAGTGCAAGCATTTTGTCGGTTGTCGTGTAGCTCGACTCATAACTCAAGGAGCTCAACACCACGACGAACTACCTATATTACGCCGGGTCCAGACTAGTGTAAGGCCCAGCGCACACCGCTGGAGGCGTGGCGGAGCGCATTTTAAGAAAACAATTTAATATAAACCTTATCTACCTTGATATAAGGTCGCGCGCATTCTCTTGTGGTAGCTTGAGGGCGCTTCGAGCACCGTGTCCGAATTTATTCTTATATTGACCGTATATCAAGGTAGTTAAGGTTTATATTAAATTGTTATCTTAAAGTGCGCTCCGCTGCGCTTCCAGCGGTGTGCGCTGGGCCTAACGCGTAATGCCATCCACCGAGCGTTACATGTAATGCTCGTAGTTTTTTTTTAGATTACTCGGTGGATTACATTAGACGTTACACTAGTCTGGACCCGACTTTACATGACGTCGATACCGGCATGGATCTTGAGCGCTGACCTTCCGGTCCCTTTGGTAGATGAAGTCAGGAACGGGGGCGGGGAAAGTGCAGTGATTGGCCCGCGTAGCGTGCCGTAGCGCATCGCGTCATAGCCGCCACTCGGGATTCGTTGTTTTGTGCGTTTTATTTGTTTTATTGTGCGTTTCATTTGTGTGATAAGTGTACGATGCGCAAAGCGATCCCCACTCTTACGCGGAGCGCTCAAGAACCGTGCCGGTATTTGTAAACTGCTCGCTCGTGCTAGCGTCTCTGGATTTTCACCATTGCCCTATGAATCATCGACACCCACTTGAACTTCTCTGACATTTACCTATACAAATGAAGATATCGTTATTTGAAAGTACTACCCACATTGTTCCAACAATGATGGAACTTTACATAAAATCGTTTTTCAGCGGAATGTGGCGTTGTTAGTGGCAATAATTGGGTACTGTAGGCAATGCAGTTTATAACAGGGCCCTGCTGTTAGGTCAACCTAGGGGCATTGTGTTCCACGTGTAATATGAAAGGTTAAAGTTCAGTCAGCAAAAGAGATACGTATGCAGTATCGGCATGATTTCAATGTGTACGCTGTGGTGTAAGTACGAATTTCTTTGGCTGTGTGCAGTACCTATGAAATTGCTAGCGTGGGGGGAGGGGGTTTGTGGATTGTTTTTTTTTTTAATAAATAAGAACGTATAAAAGTACTAGGAACAGTACTTATATGAGAAATATTTTCCATTTCAAAGATGTACTCGTAAAAATTAAGAGATGAAAATGTGTATGTTAATTCATTTCAACCTTTTTTTTTGCTGCCAATGGAGAATCTCGTCAGACAGCGATTTATCCTTTTATTACATTTGAAGTAACAAAATCTTTTCCAATCGCCTCTTTATGAACGTTCCCAATAACAATAGCAACACACGTTAATTTATTGGCGATTTTAGCCCCGCTGTAGGTACTCCATTTGATTGACTGCCTGGAAAAGGCAAGACTCAAAAAATATTGGAAAGGTAATGGTGAAGCCTTTGCCCAAAAAGAAATGCCCTCGGCAACTACAGATCAACAACTTTAACCCTACAAAAGGTTGCTCTTGAAGCATAGATATAATTTGAAGTCTATATCAGTTTGTTTATTTGCATACAGACATGCGGTCAGTGCTCTTGAACCGAGCCGGATCCGACTCGGATACGGCGGATATAGCGATATGGAAATAGATTGTATTGATTGTAAACGTGGTAGACTGGTAGGCAGTAGACTAAGTTCACTGATCGACATGTAGTATTTAACTGACTTCAAAAAAAGGAGGAGCTTTTTTATGTATGTACACTGATTATTCCGAGGTTTCTAGTCCGATTAGTGTGATTCTTTTTTTGTTCGATGCAGTACACTTTCCATTTGGTGCCATAAAAATTTCATCAAATTTGGTTCAGTACTTTTTATTTTGTGAGCATTTTCTTGATTACCGCTATGTGGATGGTCTTTGTCTTTTGTGTATTTGTTTCGCGATTAGTCCGCCAATAGTAGACCGATTTTCAAAATTCTTTTTTGTTCGAAAAAAGATACTTCTGTAGCGGTCCCATAGTCACCAAGTCAGGATCTGATGATTGGATCCTGGAGAAATCGAGGGCAACCCTCAAATTTTATCGGCCCACACATCGTTTTTTTGAAATTTATGAAGTAATTTAAGTACTTGTATAAGGTAATCATCATCTTATGTAGCTGAGCTGATGATGGAAGGTACAACTCCTTAACAGTAAGGAGTAGGAATCGATTTATTTCACATATATTCGGAACTACAAGTCCGATTTGAGTAAGTCTTTTTTTGTTGTACTAGGGATCGTTCTCGTTCAACTTAGGGAATACTGTAAGCTTCATCAAAATCGGTTAAGTAGTTTTTGTGACAGGGAATTTGATTAGCTTATTGTGTACATGAGAAAAGCCAGAAAGCCAGAAAGAAACAACCACCAGAAAAGCGCCGAGACAATGAAGCTCGACGTGTCCCGGAGAATGAATTTAACTGTCTTGGATCCTGCACTAAATTAATCAGAAAAGAATAATAGTGAAATACGGATAAGGTTCCATGGGATCACATCACTAGGTCGCGGGACTTATCTCACTACCGTGACCCCGAAATATTTTTTTTTGTTTTTTCCCACGTTTTTATACACTCACTTTTCTTGTTTGTATGTTTGTTTGTTTGTTTGTCGTTCCGGTTGGACTTTTGCAACTCAATTTTGAGGCACTTCCCGATAAGCTAGCAGGCTGAAATTTTGCACACGCTCTGAGTTCTGATGACAATGCATGACTAGCTAAGAAACGTCATAACAAATCCAATATGGCGGCCTCCCCAAGATGGCGGACTGGCTGTTTGAAATCCACCCCTATGATATGGGTATCAAATGAAAGGGTTTGCTGTCAGGAGTACGAAAAAAGTAGTCACGTGACTTAAATCCAATATGGCGGACGTCCAAGATGGCAGACAGGCTATTAGAAATGCACCCCTAAGATATGGATATCAAATGAAAGGGTTTGCTGTCAGGAATACGAAAAAAATAGTCGCGTGACTTAAATCCAATATGGCGGACGTCCAAGATGGCAGACAGGCTATTTGAAATGCACTCCTAAGATATGGATATCAAATGAAAGGGTTTGCTGTCAGGAGTACGAAAAAAATAGTCACGAGACTTAAATCCAATATGGCGGACGTCCAAGATGGCAGACTGGCTGTTTGAAATCCACCCCCATGATATGGGTATCAAATAAATCCAATATGGCGGACGTCCAAGATGGCGGACAGGCTTTGAGGCACTTCCCGATAAGCTAGCAGGCGGAAATTTTCAGGGTAGCTTCAAACCCGATGAACAAAGATAAAAATAATAAAATAATTAATAGATTTTAAAAAATCTAAAAACCCACGTTTTTAAATGTCCTAAAAATAAGAAAATAACCCTACGGGGCTGAGAGAGGGGCCCTTAAATAATATACGCCCCCACGTTTTGAGTGGCCCCTCTCTCAGCCCCGTAGGGTTATTTTCTTATTTTTAGGACATTTAAAAACGTGGGTTTTTAGATTTTTTAAAATCTATTAATTTTTCGTGGTAAAATCATCAAATGAGTCCTCCCACCCCGGGCAGGGCGGGAGGGACTGTCAGACTTGTACTGACTAAAATCCACGGTGTCCTTCAATAGCCCTTTGTGTTCCGGGGCCACGGTAATGTGATGAGTCCCGCGACCCCGGCAGGCTTTGGCCCTCTTGGGGGGGGCCCCGTCATCGTGCTGACGCTCTTTGAGGCGCGCGTGGAACACAACGCGCCGTCGACCCGGGCATGGTCCATGGTCGGGCGGCGAGTTGCCCTTTACTCGCCGCCCGCATGGCCGTCCGTGACCCCGGAACATAAAGGGCTATTGAAGGACACCGTGGATTTTAGTCAGTACGAGTCTGACAGTCCCTCCCGTCCTGCCCGGGGTGGGAGGACTCATTCGATGATTTTAACACGTAAAAAAAAATGGAATCACATCACACTCATCTTACTAAACGGGAGAATTACTCGTAGTAGGTATCCTATTATGTAGTTAATTTAGGTGATAACCTATCTACATAGATATTAAATCCAGTTTGGTTTAGCAGGCGTGATTGTGATTGACTTACAAACATCAAAAATAAAAATAAACGTTCACATTTCTAATATTGATTGTTGTGGCAGTAAAGTTTGGCATAGTTTTTATGAATAGCTCTTAGAGCTCACTTTCGTAGTCATTAGACTATGAAAGTGAGCTATTCCTTTTCAAAAAATAAGTATATGGAAGGATAGTAAAATGGCAACTACCATAATATTAAGCGAGATAGTGAAAACTATACCAAATACAAAGGAAAAACATTAAGAAGTTTTGAGCGCCTGACAAAATACTAAAAGCAAAAGCTAAGAACTCCAACTTATTGCATCTAAAACACAAACTTTACCACTTTGCATTAGATCTTTAAAAGCTATAAACGCTTTATTAACCTTCACATATTTTACATGAAGTATTAGGTATTTTAAACTAAAGAGCATATAAACTAGGAACCTGCGCAGTTCGATGCGATAAAATATTATTATGCAGGTAATGCAGGAAATGGCACACATCGTACAAAGTTATTGCAATGTTTTGATATCTGATAGAAATTTACTGAGTTACAACGTTTAAGGCGCGGTCTTATCTCAATATTCCCAAAAATTGGTTTCTTAGAACGTCGAGTATGACGTAATGTAATAAAAATAAGCAACGCGAACAGAGAAGGGTATAAAGAAGAATTTAAACCGAACAGAATAATAAATAAGAATTTGATATTCCCAATAAAAATTGGGAAGTTGTAGCACAAAAATAAACTTTGACGTCGAAGATCTCTGTATTTCCAGCGATAACAACAGTTTTTTTTAAGAATTTAGTAGGTTTTCCATTTTTTTAAAACTTTAACCGAACCATTATTTAATTTTATGTCTATATTTTAAATAATCTAAAGAAAAGCAGTAAAATAAATGCCCATTCGCAGCTTACGTCACATTTCAACACAAATATCATTTTTTTCAATTTTCAATCTTATTGACGCTCCATAGTGGTGACAATAGTTTACGCGGTCATAAGCGATTAAAATCGTAGTCAGTCCGCGTTTTAACTGTGTGTACAAATTCGTAGTATGAGGCAACTATTATTTTATGTAAAAAAACAATAATAATTTGTAAAATAATTTATAAAAAGAGTTTATCAAAATATACAGCAAAAATATTACTGAAAATGATTACTTTTTTGTGGTAACATTCACAAAACTGCTTTAGTAGTCATAGAAAAATATAATGTTCGATGCGAGAATAGAACTCGTTGATTTCTCAACTGTGTCGTCAAAATAGCAGTCTTACGTCACACGTATTATGTATTAAACGGATTATATCCCTCTATTTCATTCTAACTCACAAGCCTTCGATAGCTCAGTTGGTAGAGCGGTGGACTGTAGAGTAAAAATCATTGATATCCATAGGTCGCTGGTTCAAATCCGGCTCGAAGGAATCTTTTTGTGAAAACAACATTTTTTATCATTGTATAATAATTATTATTTTCATCGTATTTTTTATTTATTTATGAAGTATTGAATATTGCATAAATTATGTAGTTTATAAAAAACGTAAGCAACAACTTTGATGACACTGACGTTCAAATCGTAAATCATTTAGGACATCGTTATCAATGAAAGAAAGTGATAATTGTTTCTGAATTGTTATCGCCACCAAAAGAATAAACGCTGCGGACAGGATTCGAACCTGTGCGGGTAGAACCCAATGGATTTCAAGTCCATCTCCTTAACCACTCGGACACCGCAGCTCATAGAAAGAAAGTCGAAATAAGTAATCCTATTAATGGCATGCTACGGTATCCATATTGAATTCAAGTTATGTTTTTTTTTACTTTCTGCTGGTTCAAGATGAAATAAATAAATACATCGTGTTGTATTATTACGAGCCCTAACGACATACACGGATCCTTGTATTTAACTACCTATTACAAAAAATCAAATTATCAGGCAATTAAATTTAAAAAATGATATTATACATTTTAATAAAAAACAGGACATTTATGGTAAATCAACGATCATTAATTTATAGATCGTCCATTTACGATGATAGTCATCAGTGCAAACATATTTTAAAATAAAATACGCGCGGAGTTTATTTATTTTCAATTCCGCGGATAAACATCGGAATTTTTTTTTTTTTTTGTTTCCGTAAATTTATTTTTCCATAAGTACACACTACCTTTAAAAACTAAAAATAAAACTAAAATATTTACAAAAATAACTAAATTAAAACTAAAATTAAAAATTCCGCGGATAATTTTTATTTCAAGAAAAATTTTATAACTATTTTAAGGAGTTACACAAAGCGCCATCTGCCTTCAAAATACATTAATTTTAAGAGACATACCTACCATTGTAGTTTTACTATTCGATAATAGATGGCGGTAACTGATAAGTAGGTTTCACCTCATTTAGTTTTGCTATTCCACAACAGATGTCGCTAGTTGTTCTCGATTCGATGTGAATTTCATTATAATTATTTTTGTTACCTATCTCAACAGCGATGGCAACTTTTACCTTTGGTAGAATATTTATTTATTCGTATTCAATTAACTGTACGACTACTTACTTTGGTGATATCAGATATCGTAGGTAATCAAACAAAACTAAAAATGAATTGTAGGTAAACAAACTTCACCTCTCACTTTTAGAAACCGCACAGTGGTCATTATGCTCAAAGCTGGACAAAAAGTCATTTATGGAAGCTTGCAGGAAAGTAGAAGCAGTTGTCTATGAACACGCGCCGCAATTAACACTTCTATTAACTACTAAATATGGGTTCTTGCTGGCTAGGGCTATCGGAACACCTGTCGCGTACTGCTAGTGAGAGACTGCTGCTAAGGAAAAGGGCCGCGGTTACTATTGTTACAAGAGCTGAATAATTATGCAGCTGCTTATAACTTTTTTATTTTAATTCAAATTAATTTCTTCAAAAAAAAGGAGGTTATCAATTCGACCCGTATGTATGTAGTATTATCAGAACTGCCCAGTTTTCATATATGTTAGTCTATATCAGCGTCTGAACAAATGTGCCAAATTTCATAAGTGTATGTATGTATGTATGTATGCTTTTATGTTTGTGCACGCATATCTCCGGAACTATAAGTTCGATTTAAGTAATTCTTTTTTTGTTGTACTAGGTATTGTTCAACTTAGGGCACACTGCAAGTTTCATCAAAATCGGTTCAGTAGTTTTAGAGATATGGATTTTTTTATGTTGTGACGAATTACAAGATTAGTGCATTTGTGTAAGAAAATTTTGTATTTTACAAGAATTTGGGTTCAATATGTAATAAATAAACTAAAAAGGGTAAAATAAAAACTTTTTTTTAAAAAAGTACCGACTTCAAAACAAATACAAAAAAAAAGTTTAAAATAACTTTTCTTTCGGAAGTCGGTGGCTTTGTTTTGTTGTGTCATTGACTATTGCCACCGACTTCCGAAAGAAAACTTATTTTAAACTTTTTTGTATTTGTTTTGAAGTCGGTACTTTTTAAAAAAAAGTTTTTCATTTTTAAACATTATCCAGAAAAAAAATCTTTAGTAAGTAATAGACTGTAACTAAAATACTTTTGCTGATATTTGACTCATTTTAGCAATTCGAGTGAGCTTGAAGTTATGGTCAAACAGGGTCAAATGATGTTTCCTTTATTACCTTTTGCTTAGCAGCCTAATCATTATCTTGCCCTTATTCCGATTCTTTTAACAGGATGATCTTCTACTTCCATACTTCTCTATTAGGTACTGGTCATCCTAGTCACCTCCTACTAAATAAGTGAAAAAATATTTCCAAAAAAAACTAGTGGTTCCTACTCGATTTTTTTCCTGATGACTCGACAACCCTATCTCTGATCCAGTCAGGTGCACTTTCATAACGTTTTTAGATCGAACACCGATACTATCGTAGTAAACTAGGTACGACACTACGCGTAGATACGACATGATACGCCTTATAAGGAGTGGCGTATTATTATTAGCTCAGTAGGTTTGTTTGGTTGTTTTTCTTTGCTTGTTTACTGCAATTTGCCGGCTGCCAGCGATAAATTGAATCAATTGCTGTGAGTAATTGTTGAGCTTCCGTTTTGTTGTTTTATTTTAGATCTAGTTCTAATAAAAATACAACAAAAAGGGGTTTTGTATCTTCACTTACCCTCGTGGAAAATACGTGAGTTAGAATAAGTGTTATTCTTTAGGTAGGTAGAAATCGCTTGCCGGGGTTGCGCAGCGATTACCGGCGCTACTACTTCGCCGACAGGAGACCGCGGCAGGAGACCGCGACAGGAGACCGGGACAGGAGACCGCGACAGGAGACCGCGACATGAGACCGCGACGGGAGACCGCGACAGTAGGCAATGTATGAGCGGCAGTTCGTGAGCGAGTCAGCGACAGGAGACAGATACGGTAGCAATCTTCGGTCGCGGTCTCCTGTCTCGGTATCCTGTCGCAGTCTCGCGCGCGAACCGGCCGATCTTTAACATGCTTTCGAAAGTTGATGGTTCGATTTTTTTCATATATCGAACTCGTTATTTCGATACTTCAATTGTACGATGTTTTATTATGTCGATGCTTTATTGGTGCGATGTAACGTTTGCCATGTGCGAAAAAGTCTACAGCGATTGATCGCCAGGTAGTCGCGGTCCTGAAAGTAAAAGACATTTGAAGGTACAGAGTGGATTTTTAGTAAATAACAGTCTCCCACTCCAGAAAAGGTAGGATGGAAGAAATTAATAAAATCTTAGATTTTTTAATATTCCAGTTTTTAGTCATTCAGGATCAATCACATGAAAAATTACTAAGTTGGTAGGTACACCAATGAAAAAAAAAACCGGCCAAGTGCGAGTTGGACTCGCCCATGAAGGGTTCCGTAGCAGCAAGCATAGATTAGAGATATAATTATATTGAGATTAGTAAGTAATATACACAAACAATAAAAATAACTTTGTTTTTCATAGTATTTGTATGAATGGCAAAGTTATATTTGCGGTTTTTGAAAATGTACTATATCTCAAAAACTGCTAACTGTATCTCATCCAAACCAATTTTCGTTGGTAGTTTTGGTTGAGGTCTACATTATATATTTTTTTTAGTTTTATCATTCTCTTATTTTAGAAGTTACGGGGGGGGGGACACACTTTTTACCACTTTGGAAGTGTCTCTCGCGCAAGCTGTTCAGTTTAGAAAAAAATGTTGTTAGTAACCTCAATATCATTTTTAAAGACCTATTCATAGATACCCCACACGTATGGGTTTGGTGAAAAAATTTTTTTTGAGTTTCAATTCTAAGTATGGGGGGCACCCCCAAAATTTGTTTTGTTTTGATTTTTGTGTAAAAATCCTAATGCGGTTCACATAATACATCTTTCTACCAAGTTTCAACAGGATAGCTCTTATACTTTCGACAAAAAGTGGCTGTGACATACACGGACAGACAGACAGACAGACAGACAGACAGACATGACGAATCTATAAGGGTTCCGTTTTTGCCATTTGGCTACGGAACCCTAAAAAGGATCACTGCCATGCCACACTACAATACAAAAGATTCGGTCCTAAGTACAGCCGAATGTTTTAATTTTTTTAATCACAAAATAAAACAAAGGAGATCTTTATCAAAACGTTTTACGTGTTGCCAGTTGAGATACCCCGACAAAAAACAATGTTGATTCATATAAAATTAAAACAACGAATTAAATAAATTACACTTTATTTTCTAAACAATAAGAGTTATTTATAAACATAAATAAATACCTCTATGCATCCGTACGATTATAGGACTTCCTAATTTAAACAAAAGAATTCGCCATCTTGTTTTTTTCCCGCTATAATTCGAAGTACTATCGAATGTTTATTTCCTCGTTAGATTGGCATCAGTCGGCATCACTGGAGTGCAATGTGTTATTACCAATTATATTGTTAAGTAATAAAAAATACTTCAGATATAAATCATATAATATGGAATTCGCGTGGGCTTGTTATTGTTATTATGATTATGATTCATAATGCTTAGTGGTATTATTGTGCGTATTGTAATAATAAAGTATCTCTTATAATGATTTACATAACTACTGTTACATAAAATTTTTCCTCCCTATTGGTTAAGGATCAAGCTAGAAGGAAACCACATTTTAAATTCAAACACTGTTTAATAATAAATAGATTGACTTCCATGCGACAATAATCATTGACACTTATATTATACTGGGAATATTATTATTCTATTCTTCTAAAATTCCTCTAGCTATTAATAATATCTAAACCTAGCTAGCCAGTTTAAACTTCAACAGAAAGAGCTGGGGCGTGGGGAGTTGGAGATACCCGAGTACTGTTCCGAGGAAACGTTACGATCAAGTGAAAAAATAAAATTAAGTGTTAAACTAACCGAACCTTCCAGTTATATGTATTTATAATATTAGTTAAGTTATTGGGCGCCAGGGACTTCAATAATCCCGAATCCTGGTGCTGAAGATGTCCACAATGCTTCCGGATGAAAGTAGAACGAGCCCAAGACCCTCAAAGTAAAATTCGGTTAAGTACCGACATCAAAACCGGGTACAAAATAAACCGGTTTTATAAGGTCCGGTTTCCACCGAAACCGTTCTAAGATAAAAAATAAAAGTTAAGAGGTAGGAAAAAAAAACGTCTCGCACGGCGCGATAGCCGGGCGGGCTCCGCCAGCCGTGCAGCCGTCCCCGCAGGAAGCTTCAGGCGTGCTCCAGGAACGGGTTCCGCGTCTGGGCTCCAGACACCCTTCTGGTTCCCAGCGGCGGAACGAGCTACTCTGGGGCCTGTCCTGCAATCGACAATACGGAGACCCAATAATATAGGTGAAACTAATTTGCTTTTCCCTATGGGACCGAGCGGAGAAATCAATCAGCCCGGATCTAACGGACAACCAGTTTTCCATTCAAATGCCGTTCCTGTGTGGCGTCCGCCACGTCACTACGGGGTCCATGAATAAACAATAATTTAACACTGGGGCAGACACTGAGAAAACTCCTACGGCCCATCTATGGTAATTAGCTAGGTTTAATACTCACAATTAGCTCAGGAGAAAGACACCTCGGCGGCTATGGATGAGGTTGAAAAGCCGGTCGCTGGTCGAAGCCACAACCCAGGAATGCGCAATTAAGAATCCTGAAATAATCGTTCGAATTATCACAATATTCTCTAAACAACCCACACCCTGGAGGAGGATGCACAACCCAACGCTAACTCCACAAAAATCCTCACCTTTACAACTGGGAACCAGAACTTGTGATTCACTTCGGCGTGTTCAGAGGCGAATGACGCGACGCTTCCTCTGCTGACCACGAATGTCCGGCACCGGATATCAAGCTGGAGTTCGGGTGCCCATCACAAGCCACTTTCCCCGATTTCCAAGGAGATTATCGATTACCCGGTCAACAAGAAGAAATACTACAGCACCACAAATTCACCTTAAAACTGTCCAACGACACTTCTAAAAGTCGGCAACACATTATACACAACGATATCCAATACTATTCCATTCTCCATTATCGTTCTCTTCCAATTATTGATTCAGTAACAGCTTTTATTGGGTTAATGGTCCTATTTATAATTTGGGTAAAAACAAAATTATAAACTGTCAACACAATTATCAGAGACAAAATACGCCAACGTTCACAGATTAAAAATGTGACGCGGCTAAGGAAGGTTCGAGAAAAAAGTCCCTATTGAAAAAACCAAATCATTTCCGTTTACGGATATTTTATTTTATTATTAATTTCTTTTACTAAAAACTGAGAATTATTAAAGAATGGGTCAAACGATATTATTTAAGAGGTTTTGAACAATATGCTTTAATATCGATTCTTTTATAATAGTTAATCGGCGATCTCCAGATGGCGCCTTAAACTGTCAAAACTGACGTGTGACCTATCTGTCATGTGGAAAGTAAACAAGAAGTAACCTATGTTTAGGAACCAATGAATATTGTGAAACAGTTTAAAAGGTTTTAGACAAGAGATTTAATGCTGAGAAGTGAAACTAACGATTTAAAGGAATGTTACGCCAATGAATGCAGGTATATGTTTTACTTTTATATAAACACAGCCGCGAAATATCAACCTATGCCCGGTCCAACAAATAATTGTAACAGTACCTCCCCAACCACCAGAGATTTGACCCACTAGGGCAAATCTCAACGCTGGCCCTCCAGCGTCAAAGCAGACTCCAAAGCACCTAACTTGCTCACCAACAAAACTACACCGTTCAAGCCTGAAAGCAAGATTGGGGAAATACGTATATGGAAGCTGGTGTACGAATACTATCATTTTGTGATATGTCTCATAAATTATTACTCCTGGGACGAGTCTAATCCATTTCCAAACATGTAAAAGACAAGCTCCAAAGAGATTAAACATAGCGCAAATAACCGACGACGAACTATCCCAGTCTGACCCACTATATTCATATAGGACAGACAACCTTACTCAATCGTACACCACGCCTCACATCTCAAATGAGTAACTGCCGATGATAATGCTGGACCGGTACCCAAACCATCCACTGAAAGCACTTAAATTCTACAGACCAACGCCAATCGGCCAACCGTCATTCATAAATGGGCAGTGACGGCCTTCGGCCCTAACAAATAAATACCATCTTGAACGTATTCCATCAATGCAGCCTACACGCCCGCCATAATGGCCTCCCATCCCAGGACTATCACTTTGCCGCCTTACCAGCAGTCCGGAGGTACAGGCCCCCTAAAGGGTTGTTAATCATGCAACAACCACTTCCAAATATGGTTAACAAATGTGGACACAGTAGAAACCTGTGTACCACTACAAACCGTAAAAACAGTGGAAAATACCTTTATCCAACTGTAATATAGCACTGTGAAAATAAATCCCACAGTACAAAAATACAAACCAGCAACCACAAGGCATATACAGCCCTCAATGGTTACTGCGCCCAACTACAACATGCAAAATATTTCATTTTAAATTGTAATTAAATTAAATTTAAAAAAGGAATTAAACATGGCCACATGGTGGTTTTAAATCCTTTATATGCCATGTGCCCAGATTTTTGCCGGAACTACAGCCTTCCAATTCATACACTAAGGGTGAAAGTTTTTTCCTAATTATACATTTTTCGTATTTAGGTGCCAAATCAAAGTAAGAAGGTGGTAAATCCTTTATATGCCATGTGCCCAGATTTTTGCCGGAACTACAGCCTTCCAATTCATACACTAAGGGTGAAAGTTTTTTCCTAATTATACATTTTTCGTATTTAGGTGCCAATTTGGCCATAAAGAATTTGGAGGCGTCACTCTGGGGATATGTTTTCTTCCACACAGTGTCGCCCACCTCGAACTCCGCGTGTCTCCTACCACTATTATAATAACGAGCACTACGAGTATGTGACTTGATGAGCGCATCCTTTACTTTATCGAAGATACTACCTAACGTTCCCAGCTGATTTGCATAAGAACTGCGAGAAGCGCAAGCTAGAGTGGGCTGTGCTACGGTACCAATGCCGAAGACATCACCACTACTAACTGCCTCTCTGCCATGCACTAGGAAGAACGGAGTAAAACGAGTAACTTCATTCGTGGAGGTGTTCATAGCGAATTGGATCTTAGAAATGTTTACGTCCCAAGATCGATGATCATCTTCCACGAGTATTGATACCGCGGTCATTATGGTACGGTTATAGCGTTCTACGGTGTTCACGCTTGGGCAATAACGAGGTGTGAAGTGAACTTGAGGTATTTTGTACCTCTGTAGTAGTGAACGAATCTCATTGCCCGTGAATTGCGTCCCGTTGTCTGCTATCACCGTACGGGGTATACCGTGTACCAGGAAAACGCCGTCCTCCAGTTTCTGTGCTATAGCTTTACCAACAGCTCTACGTAAAGGAAACAGTAGACAGTACTTCGTGAAACAGCACACGACAACCAACAGGTACGTGAATCCCGATCTTGACCGTGGTAACGGACCTACCAAGTCAATGCTTATTGTTTCAAATGGTTTGGAACAGTCTTTCGCATCGCCTAAAAGACCGGAAGGAGGCTGTTGTGAGTGTTTGTATGCAGCACACTTATCACATTTACCAACGTAGCTAACTACATCTTTGTACATGTTAGGCCAGTAGTATCGGAGAGCGAGTCTTTTATAAGTTTTAAATACTCCAAAGTGTGGTGATAATTCGCCACTGTGGTGACTCCTTAGCAATTCTTCTCGATTGCTCTCCGGTACTACCTGCTTCCAATCATTATCACTGGCTACCCCGAATTTATTTTTTGAATAGCGCTAAAGTTTATCCCCCTTAATAATATAGTTAGGGCACGACCTAGGCGTACTGACGCATTTATCCCAAACCCCCTTAAACCAAGTGTCAGTGTCGGACGCTTTAATTTCCAGCACCGGAACGCCACGCGATAAGGCATCTGGAACCACATTGTCCTTACCTTTGCGGTGCTCAATGGTAAAATTGTAAGGTGATAACCGACAACCCCAACGGGCCAATCGCCCAGAGGGATTGGTTAAATTAAAGAACCATTTTAAACTAGAGTGGTCGGTTATCACTTTAAACGCAGGCCCGCCTTCTACGTAAGGACGAAAGTGTTCCACGGCGAAGACTACCGCGAGTGCCTCACGCTCCGTCGCCGAATAATTGCGTTCCGCCGGATTAAGCGAACGACTACAGTAAGCAATTGGGTGCTCCTCCCCGTTTACAACCTGAGTCAGAGTGCCCGCTATCCCAAAACTGGACGCGTCACAATGAATCTCAAAAGGTTGAGAGAAATCTGGGCAAGCTAATACTGGAGCAGACACCAATGCCTCTTTCAAGGTTGAGAACGCGGATTCGGTCTCAGCCGTCCATTTGAAAGGTGGCGCTTTTTTACTCGTACTCGTAAGCGCATTCAAAGGGGCCGCTATGGAGCTAAAGTTTTTAATAAAACGTCTATAATATGAGGCCGTTCCAAGGAACATTTTTACTTGCTTACGAGTTGTAGGGGTTGGAAAGTCGACAATTGACTGAATTTTCGACGGATCAGTGTGTAAGCCACGCTCATCCACAATGTAACCTAGATATTTTAGTTCACGTCGAAAGAAACAGCACTTAGGTAAATTAATTGTCAAATTAGCCTGCGTTAACTTGTCTAAAACCCGTTTTAGAAGCGAAATGTGCTCCTCGAAGGTTGATGAGCAAATAATTATGTCATCCAAATACACAAAGACCTTATTATCGAACTCCGGACCGAAAAGTCTGTCCATTAATCGCTGTTGAGTGGCTGGGGCTCCAGTCAACCCAAAGCACATAACTTTAAACTGGAACAAACCTCGACCAGGGACTGTGAAGGCGGTTTTTTCTTTGGACGAAACAGAGTCCAGTTCTATTTGCCAAAAAGCCGATTTTAAGTCAATCGACGAAAGATAACGCGCGTCACGCAACTGGTCTAAGATGCGGGAGATGTAGGGTAGTGGATACGCATCTTGCTTACTGACCGCATTTAGTTTTCGGCTGTCCAGGCAAAATCGCCATTCTCCATTTGGTTTTGGAGCCAACAGAACCGGATTATTCCACGCGCTATTGCTAGGTTCCACCACTCCCATCTCCAACATCTCATCCAGCTGACGGTTGAGTTCCTTGAGGCGTTCAGGCGACAACGGGTAATAACGCTGTTTAATAGGAGGAACATCACCCGTGTCTATTTTATGGCGCAGCAGATGGGTACGACCTAATCCTTTCACCTCAAAGGAGACCTTTCCAAAATCTTTAATTAATAACCCCGCTTCATTCTTCTGGTCCGGTGTTAACTCATCAAACGGCTGTAGGTGCCTAACCTCCGAGACGCAAGTATGACCTCTCTGTCATGTGGAAAGTAAACAAGAAGTAACCTATGTTTAGGAACCAATGAATATTGTGAAACAGTTTAAAAGGTTTTAGACAAGAGATTTAATGCTGAGAAGTGAAACTAACGATTTAAAGGAATGTTACGCCAATGAATGCAGGTATATGTTTTACTTTTATATAAACACAGCCGCGAAATATCAACCTATGCCCGGTCCAACAAATAATTGTAACACTACATACTAGGTAAGTACTTACCTATTATTATATGTATAATGAACCGAGATACCTACCTCTCAGATTATGGAAGTTCTCTTAATCGATTATCATCATCATCATCATCACCAGCCTACGGCAGTCCATTGCTGGAAAATGGCCCCTTCAAACGCACGCCATTTGGCTCAGTTTCAGTTTTTTTTTTAAATAGTAAGTTAGGTTATTTTAGGAACGAGGAACTTATATTGCCGTCAAATTAACGTCAAAGTTCCCGTTCATTTTACTTCAGAATAAGGTGAAAAGTCATGCTAGGGCTTAAAGCCCTAAGGAAATTAGGTTGGCTCGTTGTCGCAGCGCGATTAATCGCGTGTGTCTGCAGGAGGCTTTAAGCTCATACATATACTATAACAACTTGAACAAATTAATGTTACACAACCTCTCTCGTGTATTTGCCTATGAGACATCGACCTGCCCAGCCAGTTTTTCCAGTTTTTTACCAGAAAACGTGTAAACCACGTAAAGTATTGCGTATGAATGATCGAAGAATGTAAAAGTAGTAACAGTTCCATGGAAGATGCGCCTCATTGAGCATTGATTGCGTTTTCGCGTTTCTTTTCTGTGCAATGTACGTATGCGATGGTTGTTTAACATCAGAAAGTATAGATACCTAGGTGTATGTAATGTAATACCTCTTTTTACTGGCATAAGTATTTGCACATTCGATTTTCAGCTCTGGGCACTGAGTCGTTTAAAATTGAACAGTTACTAAAACTTTCACAGAGCTCAAAATTATAGTCGTCCAACTGAATTTAGATTCGTCGAAGAAATGCGAATATCTGTGCCCATACCATAAGTTGTCATTACGATACTCGATCATCGATATCGACCGCGTTTGGCGCTCTCATTAGTTGAGAGTTCATACAACCTTGGAGCGGGCCAATGAGAGCGCCAAACGCGATCGATATCGATGATCGAGTATCGTAATGACAACTCATGGTATGGGTACAGGGGTGACATGACGAAGTAGACAAAGTTGTTTTTTTCTTAAATAGACACCTGGCCTACCATGATGTCTTAAAGCGAGAGTAATTCTAGTGTGGGAACGAGATGGCGATAGACGACTTGTATAGCTCTGTCTCTTTCCCACCCTGTAACCCTGTCCTAAGTTTTCTAGCAAAGTCATAAGGTAGGTCATAATTGACGGTCAAATGACGCCTCCTGCTTTAGATTGAGAGCATTACAGTCTAAATTTACTCCCTTTTCGTATTATCCCTCGAATCAGAAACGAAAGGTGTTCTTCTTCTCCCGTACCCTTAACACAGATATTTAATGTTGTTATTGCACTAATTAACAGTATCCTATAAATTATACGAATAAACGATAAAATAAATCATAGACATGACTACAGACAGGCTAACAACTTGTCCTACTGCACTATAGTAATTCTAATTTATTGCTTTTCTGGAAATACTGGTTTGCAGTCCCCGTAGTAATAATCTTAGGGTGTAAACTCGCCAAGTTTAAGCAAAACTTGAAGGACACCAGTGAATGAACGTGCTTAAAGTCCTCAAAGTGAAGGTCTGAGACGAAAAACAGTTCTTTTTTGGTAAATTTTGTTACACTGCTCAATCAGAGAATCTTTGTAGAATTCTAAAACTTTTCGTCCGTTGAAATTCGCGAATTCAGAGTTCAGAAAAAGACACTTTATAAGAAAGTTAGTCTCGTAAGAAAGTTTAAAAGAAAGTCGAAATCAAGAACAATTTTATTTAGGTACTTAATGATTTCATACCTTCAAAGAGTTCAGTAGCAACCGTGCAAAGCTCTTACCAGAGCCTCACCACGAGTTGTCATTACGATACTCGATCATAGGCATCGACCGCGTTTGGCGCTCTTATTGGTTGAGAGTTCATACAACCTTGGAGCGGGCCAATGAGAGCGCCAAACGCGGTCGATATCGATGACCGAGTATCATAATGACAAGTCATGGTAGAGGCTTTGATACCAATTATTACAGCTTCGTTTCAGGTAACTAACTAAGAACGTCTTCAAATGTATTCACGTCCTCTTTTTTGTCCATCTCTTTTAAATCCTGCAATCGCTTTGAGGTTTTCTGTAAAAAAACCCATTTCTGAGATAAATCTTTGTACGTGTGTAGGTAATTTTATTGATTTTATGTTTGTTTTTATTTTAATTGCATCTTCCACCCCTTCTTCAAACTTTTAGCCCAATACTGACTCTCTGTTCCATTTTTTTTTAACTTTTGTGCGGTTTTGTGTATTGGCTATCCAATTTAAATTGTTGTGCTCTAAGGATCCCAAATTCTTCTTCTGTCACTTTAACGTCTTTTCAAACTCCGTATGCACAGAAGGTCTAAAATGGATACTTTAAGCAATATTCCAAATTATTCACTTCGTGCATCTCCAGCAACGTCATTGACTGAAAGTGGCCGTTTTAGAACACAAGTCTTTAGACACCTTAAATTTTTACAATGTAGAATGCTATCCTTCCAACAAAGCGTCTTCCTCACTATCCAACATACCAAGTTCACTTACTACGAACACTAACCACGTCGCATCCAACGTGAGTGCGGTTGTCACGGTATCTCTTGTAACGATAAGTGATACTGCGCGGGCGCTGCTTGACCGCAATTCCTCGCGATACCTCACGGGGACCCGCATGTGCGTGCAGGTGTACCAGTGTGATTGGTTTACTGAAGTGGTTGTTGAAGCCTTATAAGATAGAGATTAAATGTTATTTTGAGCCTTCCACCTGGTCACGCGTTGTCGTGGTCGACTTGGAAGTCGCTTAATAGACTGCGAACCCAGGTCGGCCGCAGCAAAGATAACCTCCACAGATGGGGATTCACTGACGGCTCAGACCTCAAATGTATATGCGACGTGTCCCCACAGACAATGGCTCACCTTCTCTCCTGTACCGCAAGTCCTGTCACCTGTACACTTGACGACCTTATGACTGTGTTAGAAATAGGATGTGTGTATAATAAATAGAATGTGCATTTCTGGTTTTATTGATATTAATATCGACGTTATTGTCAAGTTTAGATATCAGGATGGTTAATGTTATTTATTTACTGTATGTAAAGTATCTCTAAGGGCTTTCTTATAGGAATGGGTTTATAAAGAAAAGCACAAAATCAAAACTAGGTATTTTATTATCAAGCTACCTCCGTTCGTAAACCCTAGGTCTTCGTGGAGAAGAACGGAGAAAGAAACTCCACGGCAACATATTTTATCATATATACACTTCATAAAAATACATAATTAACAGCAATATCTTTAACATAATAAATATCAATTAACTTACATTTTCATTGTAGAACATTAGGACACTAATTATAACTTTCAGCATCACACACTTGTATTCTCTATTATTATATCACATTAAATATACAGAACACCACTTCGGACACGTCTTAACTCTTTGAACAGTTGCAGCGTAATGACTACCGATGTGAGGGTACATCTATTTTTATAAACTTAGTATTGTACCACTTCCATCAAATATTACCGCCATCATTAACCAATCACAGATCATCAAACACTGTATTTAAATAATTAATAAAATAGGTAATAATAAACAAATCCTGTACAGTAGAACCATTTTAAAACTTAATTAGATAATTTAGAAATTCAGTAAGTATTTATTTGCAGCCTTAATTTAATTCGATAAATACTTGAACGTCAATTGATTTCGTTCGGAAATCAGTTGATCGTTGTTTTAAATATTTTACTATTTACTATTAACATATATTTTACTATTAATTACATATTATAAATAATTATTAATTACGTATTATTTACTAGATAAATCTAACACGGCCATACTGACAAGTACTTCGCTCTCGAAGTACCTAATTAATTATATTCAAGAAGTGTCTGGCCTTGGCATATTAGTTCTATTATTTGCTGCACATGAGTTTCAGACTAATATCAGGGCAGTGACCGACCAGCAGTTCATAATTTTAATAGTCGGTTCATAATTACAATATTCAGTTCATAATTAAAATATTCAGTTTATAATTAAAACATTCAGTTCATAATTACATTACTCAGTTCATAATTACATTACTCAGTTCATAATTACATTACTCAGTTCATAATTACATTACTCAGTTCATAATTACATTACTCAGTTCATAATGACTACATTCAGTTCATAATGACTACATTCAGTTCATAATGACTACATTCAGTTCATAATGACTATATTCAGTTCATAATGACTATATTCAGTTCATAATGACTACATTCAGTTCATAATGACTACATTCAGTTCATAATGACTATATTCAGTTCATAATGACTATATTCAGTTCATAATGACTATATTCAGTTCATAATGACTATATTCAGTTCATAATGACTATATTCAGTTCATAATGACTATATTCAGTTCATAATGACTATATTCAGTTCATAATTACTATACTCAGTTCATAATTACTATACTCAGTTCATAATTACAATAGTCAGTTCATAATGTATATAGTCAGTTCATAATGTCTATAGTCTGTTCGTAATATACATAGTCAGTTCGTAATGCATAGTCAGTTCATAATGTCTATAGTCAGTTCATTATGTCTATAGTCAGTTCATTATGTCTATAGTCAGTTCATTATGTCTATAGTCAGTTCATTATGTCTATAGTCAGTTCATTATGTCTATAGTCAGTTCATTATGTCTATAGTCAGTTCATTATGTCTATAGTCAGTTCATTATGTCAAAAGTAGGTTCATAATGTCAATGGTCAGGCATAATCATCATAATATCAGTAGTCTGTTCATAATCATCGACCTTACTTGGCATACCATACAACCGCGGTCAGTGAAGCTTAATCACCCGCAGCCAGTGAATGATATACCACAGCTAAGGTTTTAATTCATACATAATACAATCATGTCTTAAAACTAATCATAATAAACTTTTACCAATATAAAATACAATTCATAAACGGTAACAAAATAACACTTATTTCACTTAATCACTAGATTCAACTTAGCTTGATTTTTTTTTATTTTTTTACGAAGTGTACGTATATCAAGGACAATATGACGTCTATCACTTGTTCATTTTTCATTTTCTTTTGCATATAATTTTGTATGCTCTGTACCTGTACTGTACTAATAAAATATTATTTCCTTCTCGTTTTTTTTTTGCTACATTAATCAAAGGATTTGCATTTTATTTTCCAAAGAAATTTACGAAATTTATTAATTTTCTATTTCATTATAAAATCACCAGAGCTCGGTTATTCTGACAATTATTATTATCATTGCACATAGTGTTGTCAAGTCGAGATCTTTTCAAAATCATGATTTTTTAACCGATTTACTAAGCTATACTTTTAATTTTTAAGACAGATTCAAATCGTATTTCAGTTATAATAACTAGTTTTCACATTATTCAAGTCGAGTTTTGTTCCATTCCATCATATTTAAGTTCTTTAAGACATCAAGTTTTCGAACAAAGCCATAATTAAAGTACCTTTTTTTTATTTTATGAGACAAACAGTAAACTGATGTTAAAACCACAGACCCATTGCAAAATCAACAAAAAAATTCTTATTTTTCTACAAATATAAACTGAATCGTATCCCACGAAAATGACCTCCCGATTAACTTGGTCATTGACCAGAAGATCGACATCTACTCTGGCTTTTAATATCAAAGCTTATAAGCCAGTCAAAATACTACTTCAAAAGACCATTAATTTGTATTTAAAAAAAAAATGTTGATAAAAGAGTGTTCAAATTGTTTTAAAGAAGTGTTTTTTGTTTTGTTTAGGTCACTATTTGTAATTCATTCGAGCTTTATGTTTCATTTCTAGACTAGATCATTTTTTTTACTCGAAATAGTACATTATATATTTACAAAAATGATCAATCGGGTAAACATTCACTTGTAAGCTGCGAAACTGTTCTAGTAGTATCGGATTTAATGTCGATTTTTTTACATTGGGTTGGCATAGGGACTTTTCTAGCGGGGCCGGCGGGGCGTATGAACTATGAATTTTGTTCTATGAATAGGGGAAACACCAACATGTATACTTTTAAAAATGAGGGGAATAACCACTAATCCATTGAATAACTTTCTTCTGACAGTCGAAATTAGGAGCCACAATTTTGATTTGATAATAACCAATGTTGTTTATCTATTCACATTGTTATAACTTTGATTGTTTTGAAATTGAAATTATCATATGCTTATGTTTCAAAAATAGGAGTTTTCTTGTACCAAACAAATCCTGGTACTAAGGTATTTTTATAAAATAATTTACTAATCAAAACAAACAAAAAACAATGTTCAAAAATAATTATACTCGTATCAACAGCATTGACTCGAATAGGTTTTATGTAAAGTAAACTTTATTTTATGCTCCTAAATATTAATTTATTTTCATATTGTATCTAGTAATTTGTTATAAAAGGTAATTTTAAAGCTTTATACAATGTTTTAAACTTGTTTAATCTTTGCTTTTAAACGTGTGATAAAAAAAAAAAACACTGATTCAATTCAAACCGATTTCAACTTGTGTTTCAAAACAACTTGTTTTAATCATGCCAACTCTGGCATTTTGCAAATGAGAGATAGATTAAATAAACAAAAATGTCAATAGTTTTAACTCTCATAATTTTTTTCGGATCAAAAGATTTTGTCTCGTTTACCCTTTTTCCTTTCTCAAGCAACAACTATTATTATTTTTTTGTTTCGCGAAAATAATACTTTTATGCCAAAAGAAACCTGATGTGTAAATACATTTTTTTTTTCATTGCTATTTTACTGTTTGTTGGCCCTAGTACATTTAAAATTTGATTAACCAATTTGAGTAACCAATTTCTTATTAATCGACACGTCTTTTCTAATACTTAGTTATTTAAAGTTGGTAATTTTGCAACAGGTATTGCAATTTCATCGACCAATTATTTTACAACAGTATTTTTTATAAATAAAATGTAAATAGTCTTTTTTTTATATAACTGCCCGACATCACTTTCTTTTGATGTATTTTCCTTTCTTTTTAAATTTCGTTAAAATTCTAAGAAAGCCAAACCCTCAAACACAATTTCAAAAAAAAAAAAAACTATTCATATCTAGGACCTTTTCAATTCACTTTTGGATTAAAACATTAAATAAATATTAAAGCAGAGCCTCTGGAGGCCTTACCGACATTAGCCCATAATTCTTATTGTGGTGCAGAAGTTCTCGTTACGTTATCCTCGGCATGGCTTCGATCCTTTTCAGCAGCATCGCAATCCAGCGGCTGTTCAAGATTGCAGCACGTTTTCATCGCCCTTCCAAATCCCGATTTCTCCACCCGATGACATCTCAGTTTTCAACAGAGATGTGTCGATTGATAGCTCCAACGTTGATTATTGTTATGTATGTACAAGTACCTAGTTAGGTATACGCGCCGCTGCGCCGGCGCGCGTTGAACGTTCGATTAAAGACAGTGTACAACTAGCTACCGAGTAATTAGTACGTGCGCCCCGTCCTCACATCTCCTTGCGAATATAACACGTGGCGACGACGAACTCTCGCGAATAATGTCTGCAGCCGCATCTTTCGGACTTTTTTCGGGTTTTGACCACTCAACACAAGAGTGGAATACTTATAAATCCCGTTTGGACCAGTGGTTCATCGCAAATGACGTGGACGACGTTAAGGACAAGAGCAAGGTCAAGCGAAAGGCAATATTGCTCAGCGCGTTTTCGGAAGCAACGTACAAGTTAGCTAGTAATCTGGTATTACCAAAGCAATTGGAACAAGTGGAATTCGACGATATCATTAAAATATTAGATGAGCATTTCACTCCAAAAAAGTGCGGGTTTGCTGAGAGGTTCCATTTTTATTCAGCGGTACAAAGGCCAGATGAGAGTCACTCAATGTGGGCGGCCAGAGTCAAAGGATTGGCAGCACACTGCAGCTTTAAAAGTCTCGAGGAGGCCGTACTGGACAGGTTCGTCATGGGTATGGTAGCGGGCCACGAGAAGGACAAGCTTTTCGCACAAAGCCTGAAAGATTTAACCCTCAGCGGTGCGGTGGAGCTGGCGGAGAGCGTGCGGTGCGCGCGCGAGGCGGCGGCAGCGGCTTCGCTGGGTGGCATCCGCCCCGCACCAGCGGCGGCGGTCGGCGCAGGCGGCGCGCCGGTCTTCAGCATCACCAACGGCGAAAAGTGCAGTGTGTGCGGTTATAACAATCATAAAGCCGACAAGTGTCGTTTCAAAAGTTATAAGTGCAAAAAGTGCGGCAAAAAGGGTCATTTGCGTCGTATGTGCACGTCAGATAAAGTAAAGTACGTAGATGAGAAGTCTGTGGATGAAGGAGATGACGGTGAGTCGTTGTTCAACATTCGTTGTGCGAGGGGTAGGCCGATGACAGCGCGGGTATTAGTTAACGGTCAGTTGTTGGAATTCGAAATAGATAGCGGAGCGGCTGTTAGTGTGATTTCAAGCAAAACTTACGACGCGTATTTTAGTAATGTACCATTATCAGCGACAAACAGGCAGCTACTTAACTACACGGGTGGCAAAATAGCCAGCCGCGGGCTGGCGCGACTGAGTGTGACGTTCGAGGGCCGCGCGCGCGAGCTGGACGTATTCGTGGTGGCGGGCGGCGGGCCGCCGCTGCTGGGCCGCGACTTCATTCATGAGTTCGGCCTCGAGCTCGCGCCTACCATTCAGTACCTTTACACCGAAACAGACGACTCATTTACGCAAAGTTTGTTTAGCAAATTTCCCAAGTTGTTTTCTGGCAATTTAGGCTGTTTTAATAAATACACGATTAAACTTCACCTCAAACCCGGTTCAAAGCCAGTATTTTTTAAGCCCCGCCCGGTCGCATTTGCCCTGAAAGATAAGGTACATAAAGAGATTGATCGTCTGTTGGACCTGGGAGTGTTAAAACCGGTGGAACACTCGGAATACGCTTCACCTGTGGTTCCAGTGCTAAAAAAAAATGGCGGAGTTAGGCTTTGTGCCGATTACTCAGTATCCATAAACAAACAGCTGATTGTTGATAAGTACCCCTTGCCAACAGTACAGGAGTTGTTCGCCAAGCTGCACGGGGGCGAGCAGTTCACTAAGCTCGATCTCTCGATGGCTTACGGACAATTTGTTTTATCTGAGGACGCGCAAGACCTAACTTGCATAAATACGCACCGCGGCTTGTTTAAATATACCAGATTAGTGTTCGGTTTAGCCAGCGCACCAGCTATCTTTCAGCGGGCCATGGAATGCATCTTGGCAGGCATAGAGGGCACAGTCTGTTTCCTGGACGATATCCTGATAGGGGGTACCAAGGCTCAGCATAGAGAACGATTAATTACAGTATTAGACAGGTTAGAATCAGCTGGGTTAACAGTACAAGCTAGTAAGTGCGATTTTTTTAAAGATGAGATTCAATACTTAGGTCATGTAATAGACAAAAATGGAATAAGGAAATGCCCGGAAAAAGTCAAAGCCATATTAGAAGCTCAAATACCGTCGAATGTAGTGCAATTACAGTCATTTCTGGGACTTATTAACTATTATCGTAATTTTGTTCCCGATGCTTCTTCCATTTTAAGTCCATTATACAAATTATTACAGAAAAAATGCAAATGGACATGGACTTCGGAACATCAACAAGCTTTTACTAAAATTAAAAATATTTTATCTTCTGATCAGGTACTCACACACTTCGACCCAGATGCAAGGATAATTTTAACAGTAGACGCGTCCCCCACGGGCTTGGGGGCAGTACTTTCTCAGATTGGTGAAGACGGTGTGGAGAGGCCAATATCGTACGCATCAAGAACGTTAACTTCAGCTGAAAAAAACTATTCTCAGATTCAGAAGGAGGCTACTGCTATTATTTTTGGCGTGAAGCGTTTCCACCAATACTTATACGGCAGAGCCGATCCATTTATTTTGAAGACTGATCACAAACCCTTGCTGGCAATATTTAACCCTAGCCGTGGCATTCCCGTGGTATCAGCGAACCGGTTACAGCGGTACGCAATGCTTTTATCAGCTTATAATTATAAAATCGAGTATGTGCGTAGTGCTGACAATAACGCTGATTATTTTTCGCGCGCTCCACTAGGCGTAATCGATAGCTCGGGTGAATGCGACTACGATGAACGAGCGGCATACGTCAACTTCGTGGTGGAGGGTAGCCTGCCCGTCACTCTTCCACAGCTGCGCGACGAGACTGCGAAGGATCCGCTCTTAAGTAAAGTAACCCATTACGTAATGACGGGCTGGCCGCGGAACGTAAAAGACATTCAATTAAAAGCATATTTTTCGTGTCGGTTAGACTTGTCAGTCGAAAATGGCTGTCTAATGCGCGGGCATAAGGCAGTAATTCCACCGTCGCTACGAGAACAAGTTTGTAATGATTTACATAGCTCGCACTTCGGAATAGTTAAAATGAAAGCGGAGGCACGTCAACGTATATGGTTCCCAGGTATAGATAGGTACTTAGAGCGGCTCGCGGCAGACTGCGTCGTGTGCGCACAGCTGCGCCCCTCCCCGCCGCACGCCCCGCTCGCGCCGTGGCCTTACCCGCCGCATCCTTTCTATAGGATTCATTTAGATTTCCTGGGACCATTTAATAATCAAATGTACTTAATTATTGTTGACGCATATTCCAAATGGGTAGAATGTTACAATGCAAGTTCGTCTTACGGATCTAAAACGGTTATTGAAAAACTGATAGATTTAATGTCTAGGTTTGGGGTTCCACACACTGTGGTCACTGATAATGGTACATCGTTTACATCCCAAGAATTCTCGACGTTTTGTAAATTAAATGGCATTACGCAAGCGTTTTCCCCAGTCTACCACCCTTCTAGTAATGGCCAGGCTGAAAGTTTTGTTAAAATCATTAAAAAGGGGTTGCGGGGAATATTAATAAGCACTACAGTTAGCAAAATATGTCAAGAAAAGATTTCAAAGTTTTTGTTCGATTACCGTAATTCTAAAAACAGCACAACAGGTAAATCGCCTGCTGAGCTGTTATTCGGCCGATCCCTACGCTCTAGATTAGACTTGTTGAATCCCGCTCGAGTCACTCCGCCATCCACAGATCACATTGACCATGTGGCGCGCAATCAGTGTTCACAGGCTAAACATTACCGTGGGAAGTCTAGACCTAATTTTGAACTAGAAGATCGTGTGTGGATAAAAAAGTATTTAACCAACCAGAAATTTATTTGGACTCAAGGCGTTATTGTAAAAAAAATTGGAGCCGTTATGTATACAGTATACCTACCGGAATATAATTTAGAGGTGAATAGGCACATAGACCAACTTTGGCCTCGCAGCGGAAAGGATGTACCAATTTCAGAATCCCAAGGACATATTTGGGAACCAAATATAGTGCCAGATATAGACAGCGTCTCATCAACTCAGCCGTCACCACCGGTCTCCGCAGGCGTTGTTACGGAATCAGCTGACGGAATGACGTCATCAAATGATAACGGCATAGGAGAGGGGACGAGTGAGGTCGAGAACTCTTCGGGGACACCTACTGACGCTGGTGCACATTCACAAATGAACGACGCTTCTGAGCAGGATAAATGCGATCACACGACGAGCCATCAAAACACTAGGTCTAGGCGTGAACGAGTCAGAGTTAATTATAAGCCTTATTTTTAAGCAATGTTTTTTTTTATTATTGTCATAAATATATGTGGGAGGGATTGTTATGTATGTACAAGTACCTAGTTAGGTATACGCGCCGCTGCGCCGGCGCGCGTTGAACGTTCGATTAAAGACAGTGTACAACTAGCTACCGAGTAATTAGTACGTGCGCCCCGTCCTCACATCTCCTTGCGAATATAACAATTATGAAATGTAAAAAGGAAGTTCATTAGAATTAATAAATAGGTTAGGGCACTTATCCCACTTCTGATGTTAGAAATAGGATGTGTGTATAATAAATAGAATGTGCATTTCTGGTTTTATTGATATTAATATCGACGTTATTGTCAAGTTTAGATATCAGGATGGTTAATGTTATTTATTTACTGTATGTAAAGTATCTCTAAGGGCTTTCTTATAGGAATGGGTTTATAAAGAAAAGCACAAAATCAAAACTAGGTATTTTATTATCAAGCTACCTCCGTTCGTAAACCCTAGGTCTTCGTGGAGAAGAACGGAGAAAGAAACTCCACGGCAACATATTTTATCATATATACACTTCATAAAAATACATAATTAACAGCAATATCTTTAACATAATAAATATCAATTAACTTACATTTTCATTGTAGAACATTAGGACACTAATTATAACTTTCAGCATCACACACTTGTATTCTCTATTATTATATCACATTAAATATACAGAACACCACTTCGGACACGTCTTAACTCTTTGAACAGTTGCAGCGTAATGACTACCGATGTGAGGGTACATCTATTTTTATAAACTTAGTATTGTACCACTTCCATCAAATATTACCGCCATCATTAACCAATCACAGATCATCAAACACTGTATTTAAATAATTAATAAAATAGGTAATAATAAACAAATCCTGTACAGTAGAACCATTTTAAAACTTAATTAGATAATTTAGAAATTCAGTAAGTATTTATTTGCAGCCTTAATTTAATTCGATAAATACTTGAACGTCAATTGATTTCGTTCGGAAATCAGTTGATCGTTGTTTTAAATATTTTACTATTTACTATTAACATATATTTTACTATTAATTACATATTATAAATAATTATTAATTACGTATTATTTACTAGATAAATCTAACAACTGCATCAGTGAGCGGGGTTCGCGTAGCTGAATTTTGGGCTAAACAAAATATATAAAATAATTTGCCATCGACACGCTAAGAAGAAGAATGTTATTTTGGGTCGTTTCCAAAGCTCCACAATTATTTTCTTCTGTTTCCCAATAGGTCCATAGTCCTTGGTAAGTTATAATATTATTTTGATTGTGACTACATGAATTTCCAACGGGTCCACGAGATTTACTAAAAGTACAGTCAGTAAAAACGATCCCATGTAAGAAAAAGAAGAATATTCGGAGCTGATTTGTTGACTGCTATAAATGTTCGTGACTTATAAACTAATATGAATGGCTACTAACCTAATAACAACAGCGGTTTCTATTACCTGCATTTTTAGGGTTCCGTAGCAAACAGTGTCCGTCCTTTTGACCCGATAGAAAAAGATGTTGCCATTGAATTTTAAGCGGTATTCCATCGATATAACTTCGCGTCTAGGTTATCAGTGTCCTGTTGTTTGAGAGAAATTGTTGGGTATCCGTATCACTATTTGGTTGTAATATTTTTGAATGATCAGTTTTGTTTTACTAGCATCAATGGATATCAGAGTCTGTTTACTACAGTGCTAGAGTTGAGGAAGTGCAATAGCTTTTCCGGAATCATTAATAAACCAATAACATTCGTATAAAAGACCTCGAATATCTTTAGCAACCGCGATTTTTTCTTACAAAAATATTATATTCTAGGGCAATTTGATCGGGTCTGCTCCACAAAACCAATCAAAATTGCTCCACTTTAGTCAGATCCGTACTTAATCCTCGCTCATAGATACAATAAAGATAGATATTCTATCGAAATCATATCCGATCTCAATCTAATTGTTTAATAACACCGATAAAACTAATCCCTTTACCCCAGGGCAGTAGGTGAACCGATAACCGATTACTCCAACAACCAATTAATCGATTCTTAATCGATTACCGTTATCGATGGTCTCGAACTCGATTCCATTCATTCGATAGTGAGCTGCAATTCGATACGAGCCATGCGTTTTGATGTTTCTCCGAAGACGCATGCGTACGTGATCGCGTTTGCGTCGAAACTTGCGCACGCGTTGATTAGTAAACAAACGATAATGTTGGAAGGGTTGAAAGGAATTTTGTAAATATAAATCTTATTGTTTCTATAGTACGTTCAAATCTCTCGAGATTTTATTAAACAAGTCTTTATTCAGCTTATTTTATTTAATTTGGTCTCGAGATGGTAAGGTGCCAATATCGGAATAAGCCATGATGTGGTCTAATTTGTGAATCTTACTTGTTGAATATCGAAAAATAACTAATATTTTTATAAGTATAATAAAGTAATGTTTTATAACGTCGTTCTTTTATTCAAAAAACATATGAACATATGTTCATATGTTTTTTGAATAAAAAAAAATTTTTTATTAAATCTTATTACTTGCTATGATACACCTTTTATCCCAGACACAATCAAAAAGAAAAGGACAAATATCCACAAGAAATCCGTCTCTATTTTTTCGTTGGTGACACATAAGTAGTGCCCCATTTTTTCTACGTCTAGACATTCACTTTCTGTGTTTAGATAGCATTGTACCCGCCCTATACACAGAACTGAAGTTTCTTATCTCATATTATTTAAAATGTAGGTACTAAGTATACCAAAAACTAAAGTTTGTTATCTCAAATATTTTACTAACCCACTTTAACATTGGGGTGCTAAGACAGGAAACCTCCACGTGCGTCCGTGGACTGGAGTTCCCTCTCGGATACGTCCGGGGGGAAGACCAGTTTTTCGGGCCGGTGCGCCCTGGGATGCGGGCAAAAACTCTCCTTAGGCACTGTGTGCCTAAGGGGTTTCTTTGCCCGTATGCAAATAGCCTGTCGGGTGGACGCTCCAACGCGTGTCCCTCTGAACAGCAGAGGGCACAGCGGCGGAGCGGGCTTGCGGACGGTGAGTAATGGGTATGCTCGCCGTCCGACCAAGGACCAAGCCCGGGTCGGTGGCGCGTCGTGTTTCACGCGTCACCGACGGGGCCCCTTATGGGGCCAAATGCCTGCCGGGGTCGCGGATTTTTTCTTAATCCAGGATACCGTGGCCCCGGAACGTAAAGGGCATCCGACGGAACACGGGTGGATTTTAGTCAGTAAGAGTCTGACAGTCCCTCCCGCCCCACCCAGGGCGGGAGGACTCATTTGATGATTTTGCCACCCTAAAAAAAAAAAAAAAAAAAAAAACCCCTTTAACATTGCACCCTAAAAAATTTTGCGTAAAAAATTACTTAGGCACGTGGTATTGAACAATTACAATGTATAATTATTCATAACCCGACCCAAAGAAAAAGTAAAACATTCCTCAAAGGCGCCAAGAGCTTCTTTATCTATGCCCATTGTATTTACCTACTTAAAAATATAATCTCTTTGCAAACATACAAAAAAAAAGTCTTCCCAAAACCGATTATGGAACAAAAATTCAAACAAACTTTTTAATCTTTTTTCCAATTCTGTTTACTTTTTAAGAATGTTTTTAAATATTTTATGGCTGAACGTTAAAGGACAATATAGAGTTTCAATAACTATAAAGTTCCTGAAGCATAGAGGTTGCATCTTCAAAGTGTTTCTTTACAGACATGCACTTGAGTCTGTAGTCTTTGGTATTGAATAAAAGTACAGTTGCTGTCAAAAGTGTTCGAGAGCACATGCTGCACGTATGATTTTTTTTTTGCAATCTCTTGAAATTCTTTTGTAGAAAACTAATATTAATTGGTTTACGAGTGCAGGATTTTTGTAGGGTCCTGTTATATTTCGTTTGAAAAATTTTAAATGGTACACCATAAAGATATTTTTTATCCTGGCAGTAGTTTCTGTGAGAAAATGTCCGACTTACGCGTAGCCGTAGCAATATGCACAATTTAGTACATAATTAAATAAATAAGGGTATTTCCATGCCAGCAATTTGAAATTATATGCCCTTAAATTTCTGAGCCAAGAAGTAATTATTATGAATGATAGTTGCAGTCAATACAGTTGCTAATGAACATGTCTCTAGATCCAGATTTAGCATTATTATGTAAATAGAACATGATAATAACAACTCAATCAGTGTTATTTTTGAAAGTGAAAACTTAGCATATCGGAAGAGACATACACCGTTTCAAAAGATTTGCAACTTTTAGCTCAGCATCTAAAGTTTCTTATACAACAGCACATCCATTGTCGCTTACGACATCACAATCCTCCGTCGATTTATGAACACCAGTTCCTTCCTACCTTGTAATTAATAATCTGAACAACTTGCTCGGATAATCATTGTAATTACAATTCAGGTGTTCTACATGTTTGGTTAACTAATATTAACTACCAATTTTGAGATAAAAAGGTTCAATCACATATTGAAACATTCTAAGTAGCATTTGATAGCGTTGCATAGGATAGATTGGTTACGATTACGATAGTCGTATGTTTTGGATTCGAACTTATTTTTCGGCCAATAACTCCGTTCCTTTTTTTGATGACTGCAAGTCCTGAATGAATCAACCACTAGAAAAGCACCCAGACAATGAACCTCGACAAAACTCCAGAGAATACTTTGTTTTCGATCTAGTAATTAAATTAATCAGAAAAGAATACAGGAGAAGAAAAATACGTGGGTATGAACTTAGTTGTTATGCTATGCTATTTATTTATAAAATCTTCACTATTTTTTAAATATTGAAGGAACACGTTGAGAGGTAACCCACCTTTTTACGAACAAAAATTGGAAGTAACTTTTTAAGAATAGCGAGCGATTCAAAACTCATTCTTGTTATTTTCCTTAACACTTGTGCACTCGTCTATACTGTTTACGTTCAGTAATCACTTTCTAATGCAAGTTTTACGACCCGCTATAGTGTATGCTTTTGTTTTTATGTCCGTTCGTCTGTCCTACCCCAGCTGAGACGCTAAACTATACGTCCAACATTTTTATTACTGTCGCGACTTATACGACTGAACTTAAAAGGATTTTAATCTGAAAGTTTTATTTATAGTTGAATTGAGTTTTAAATGAGAAGGATTTTTATGTTTGTTTTGGTATACATAATATATATTAAACAATAAACATAACATGTTAACTAAGTTAGACAGAGTTGACCTTCCCTTTTTTGGATGGCATAATCATTAAATGAGAGAAGAGACTGTAAGTGACTCTTCTTGTCTATCCTGGAGTTTTAGCTGCTTTTTGCTTTCCAGGACCACGGTTTCCCTTACAGACGGTCTTGCGACCCCGGTAGGTACTGTGGCCCTATCGCCCTGTCAGTTTGCTTATGTATGGCTACTTGAGACACGCGACTTGGTCCTTGATCAGACGGCGAGCTACCCAACACCCTGTAGATATAATTTACTTCCAAGAATATGAAGTTTCGAGTTCCTACGTCATGTCATGTTGTTTATGCTATATTCAGGTTAACTATTACCGAATGTTTGTGGCTATTGAATACCTACGACGATGCTATACCGTTGACGTCATCATGTTGTTCAGGCGAAGCTAATTTGCGTGGGCAATACGGGGCTGCGGGTATCCTTACTTTAATTTTTATCCTGTTTTTATTCCCGATATTATTATTTGGAGATCCAATTTAGCGGATATTCTAATCCTGTATCCTATCGGAAACTTCGATAAAGTGATTGTCTTTTTTAGTCATGAATTATATGACTTACTTATATCAAGTGTTAACTACCCAGTTACTGGGTTGTGGAGGTCTGACTGACCAGTAGAAGGCCATTTATAACTCCATTTGCTCGAAGCAGTCAGCGGTCAGTATCGACAGCTTTATGCTGGGACTGCATAGAAATCTATCTGTTCTTCAACAAACACACATACACGGACCCATTGGAACTTGCGAAATGACTTAGGAGTAGTTGATAGCGACTGCTGAAGTGGTTAGCCATAGCAATTTCATGTCGAATTTGAATTGAGCAATCCGAATATGCTGATTTCTGGCTAAATGCTCGAATAGTCCATTTGTGGGAGATCGAAGGTTTTTATTTATTTTAGATACACAAATACATATTTGAGTTTATGACAAAATTTGGAAGTACCTACTACCTACTCCGATTGGGTGCCAGAAGGGAGAACTCGACGTCGTGGCAGGCCCAAGCGAAGATGGCGAGATGACTTAGACCGCTTCATGAAGGACTGGACCACGGTCGCAGAAAGCCGTGAGAAGTGGAAAGAGTGGAGGGAGGCCTTTGCCCAGCAGTGGGACACTATGGGCTGATATAATAATAATAATACTACCTACTATGAAAACACTTAACTTTATCTAAGTACTAGGTATATTAATGAAAGAATAACGGCAATCTCACCAACAATAGAAAAATGGCCGGCCGTGTAATTTGCAATCCTATTGAATTTGTTTGTCCAGAAAAAGTAGCGGTAAACAAGATATTGATGTTTTAACAATTGGAGCAAACACCGTGAAGGCTGAACCGTGCTTCCTGGCTAGCGGACTGAAGGAAAAACTGTCTAAAATGTCTAAAGAATCTTATTCGAACTAAAGAAAAATAAATTAAAACGTTTGTTGTTAGTCCTTGATTATCAAATACCTAACCTTTTCATGAGATTACCTATTATGGTCTGCATTCAAATAAATAATTTAATTTAGGACTTAAATTACTAACTTAACGAGATAATATGATTGACGATATATTATAAGTATGTATGAATCTAATATATAAAAATCAAATGCCACTTTTCGTTGTAATGTTATAACTCAAGAATGGGCTCACCTCTCCAAACCAAATGTTTAGGCTTTGTTCGAACTTTAGTAGATGCTTTATGTGAAGTTTGCACAAAATGGGACGAGCGGTTCTTAATATACCCGGGCGTAGCTGGGAGGGGCCACTAGTTTGATATAAAAGATCTATGAATTCAGATTATTATAAAGTATGTTCGTTAAGAGCAGTGGTGGCCCAGTGGTATCGGCCTCGACTTACGAGTTGTAGGTCGTGGGTTCGAACTCCGTCAGGCGCATTACTTTGTGTAATTTATTTCAACACCACTGCTCTCAAAACGGTGAAGGAAAACATCGTGAGGAAACCGGCATGTCCTAGAACCAAAAATTCGAAGACATGTGACATCTACCAATCCGCACTGGGCCCGCGTGGTAGATTACGGCCCACTCCCTCTCACAGAGAGGAGGCCTGTGTCCCAGCAGTGGGAACATTTATAGGCTGATGATGATGATGATGATGTTCGTCAAAAATTCGAAGACACGTGACATCTAACAACTCGCATTGAATCCTGGCAGCGAGAAGAGAAAGAGAACTATAGCCCAGCATTGGACACGCTTCACGCTATAGGTTGATTTATTAATCTAGATCATTCAGTTTTTTAGTTTTAGTTCGAGTCATTAATTCTATTGGAATCTACCTGGTTACTTTCCTTTCGTCTTCCTCATTTCACTATATTGTTTAATTAATTATTTAGATATGTTATCGTTTCCGGAATCAATTTGATTGACAGTTCAATTACAAGTATAATAAAACAGTGAAAATTATTGTACATTTGCACATAAATGTTCATTAAAACACTTACACATCCAGTTTACTTTTATAATATACGAGTAATATATGTATTTTTACATATAACTTTCCTGGGAAAGTTGCGTCGTTTTCACAATAAAATAAAATTTCAAGTAACATAATAATTATAAATATGTTACAGACTTACAGGAGTTTAAATATGGGTCTTCATTACTTGTCCTGTGGGCTATGTTATTTCTTGTCTATGTCTATACAGAATCGTAACAACGAAACCTACCGAATGATATTCACGCAAAATAATTATAGGTAATAATTAATTTTAAACTATCACCTACGTAATATCTTCCGTAATTATTCATTATATTGAGCTCAAAATAAAAATTTGTATTAAACCGTGAAAGCAAAAAAAATCGTAAATGCAGAAGGCATTTTTTTTCTAAACGTGCCCCCCCACTAGTAATTTCTCCTGTGTCATGGGTGCCTTTACAAACAGAAACAGACATACACGAACACCCAGACCCTTAACAACTACATACTTGTAGATCATACAAATCGAACCCGCGACACACAGCGCAGGCAGCAGTCCAATCTGTCACGTCAACATTCTTGTTTAATTTCAAAGAAATTTTATTAAACAAGAATGTTACATTCATACTCATATATCTATTTAGGACAAGTAGTCCAATTAGGTAGGTCCAACTTCGAGAAAGAGGTCAACCGCCGAATCCAACTCGGTTTGGGCAGCGTTCGGGAAGCTACGCAATGTCTTTTCGTCCGACATACCTCAGTGCCTCAAGACGAAAGTCTTCAATCAATGTGTGTTACCAGTGATGACTTACGGCACCGAAACGTGGTCTTTCACTATCGGCCTCATCTCAAAGCTCAAAGTCGCTCAGCGAGCTATGGAGAGGGCTATGCTCGGTGTTTCTCTACGTGATCGAATCCGAAATGAGGAGATCCGTAGACGAACTAAAGTCACCGATATAGCCCACCGGATTAGCAAGCTGAAGTGGCAATGGGCAGGCCATATTGCTCGCAGAGCAGATGGCCGATGGGGTCGAAAAGTGCTAGAGTGGAGACCGCGGACGAGCAAGCGCAGCGTAGGACGTCCACCAACGAGGTGGACAGACGACCTTGTAAAGGTCGCCGGAAGACGCTGGATGCAGGTCGCTTCCAACCGGTATATGTGGAGATCTAAAGGGGAGGCCTATGTTCAGCAGTGGACGTCCTATGGCTGAGATGATGATGATGATGATGATGAATGTTACATTTTCGCGCACCTCTCTCATTTATTAGAGAATGAGAATAGCCGGTGATCCACTGAAATGGCGTGCCTATGTCCAGCATTGGACTGGTGTAGGCAATGATATTCATAAAAAATAATGATATTCATAAAAACCAGATAATTTAACTAGTGGGGCTCTAGTTATAAAAGGGAGCGATTATAGCAGTGACAGTGATAAGACTAAGACTGCGATGTAATTCTATCATCATCAGCCTATAATGTTCCCACTGTTGGGACACAGGCCTCCTCTCTGTGAGAGGGAGTGGGCCATAGTCCACCACAGGGGCCCAGTGCAGGTTGGTGGATGTCACATGTCTTCGAATTATTGGTTCTAGAACATGCCGGTTTCCTCACGATGTTTTCCTTCACCGTTTTGAGAGCAGTGGTGATGAAATAAATTACACAAAGTAATGCGCCTGGCTGGGTTCGAACCCACGACCAACAATTTACAACTCGTAAGTCGGGGCCGATACCACTGGGCCACCACTGCTCTTATAGCAGTTATTAGGAGAAGGTAATATTCGCAGTCGCAGGACTGTCTTAACAGGTTACCGTGGAACGTAAAGGGCTATTGCAGGAACACTGTTTATATTAGTTAGTACAAGTCTGACAGTCCTTTCCATTCCACCAAGGGTGGGAGGACTCATTGAATGCTTTTAAAACGTAAAGAGGTGATATGGTTTATATTTTCATTGTATTCCAAAGATGTTGTCATTTACTTTCAAGGTTCCAAGCACCATCAAACCTTTTGCTTGCAAACATAGGTAAGTACCCAAAGTCTCTTACGACGCCAGTTACGACGCACTTAAACGAAAGAAGTCTGTATGTACTAAAACAAAAGATGTATGATATCGTAGTACCTTAGAGTAGTACTTATATTATATGCCTGATGTAAAGACAAAAGGTGTAACGCGTATATGTTACCGCAAATGTATGATATCTAGGAATTTCAAACAACTTCTAGGAAATGTATACAATTCCAAATCCGATTTAGAAAACTATAAAAAAAGTGTTTTACTTGTTCAGGTAAATGCTGCGCTTGGCTCCCAATTCCGCGTGTATGGTTTGAAAAGGAACCTAACCACACCGAACTGCGAGGTGCCAAAGAGTTGTTTGCGCCTTTGAAAGTAGACGTCAGGGGCACCCCGAGGTTTGGTTTTCACACATTGCGATTTTAGGAATAACATACATTTCCTAGGAATTGTATACAATGACAGAACATACATTTCCGTTAACATATACATACATATATTGTTTCTATACATTATTTAACATTCGTGGGATGGCTCCTAGAGAGATGTCAATGTCAATCATGTCGTGATAGTGATGTCATTGATATCTGATGTGTGGGTGATAAGATAAATATGTCATTGCACTATAAGGAGAATGTTATTTGACAACATTTTCCGTAAGCTTCGTAAATAAGTACCATATAGTACAACTCAACTATTTCGTAACTCTCACGGTACAAGCAGTACTCGTAGTATTGCATAGCCTCTCAATGTCACGAAAGTGCTATGTCATTGACACCAGCCATTCACTGACATTATCACGGAGCTTTCTAAGACAATGACTAATTACTGACATTCTGTCTTTTACGAAGATCTAATGGAGTATTGGAGGTTATTTTTATTTTGGTAAGTAACTGGTAGTAAGTGATATTTTTTCGTGGGAGGAAAATTAAACTCGCCCTTAAAGTTTCTATTAAGCAGAGGGAGTGCAGAAAACTTTATTATATTTATTTATTTATTTAACAGTCAATCATTTTCATATTTTCATATTTCTTAACAGTCAATCAAACAACTGCCCTAATTTGCCAAACATACCCCCTGAAGAGGTAAAGACTTTTTGCTTCAATTACAGGTAGTTATTAGAATGTAAAAGTATACAGGGTGATTTGTAATTCGATGCGGTCCTTGAAATGGGTGATACTAGACCTTATTTGCAAAAATTTTAACCCCGACAACATGGGGTCTAAACTGACTGGTTTTTGAGATATCGAACTTTAAAGGTATTTCGAAAAATTTCTACCTCTCCATCATTAAGTGCTTATTGTTAGAAAGTTATGATGGTCACCACTTAGAATTTATACTTTTCTGATAGAATATGAACGACTGAATCTAGTGAATACAAGTTTGTTATAAAACTAATCATATCTTGGGAAATTAAGTGTCATAAAGTTTCTGTTTTGAAGTTTTCTGAAAACTTCCCTTGTTTTTCAAAGCATATTTAAAAAAATAAATGTATGACACTTGGTTTACAAATTACAAGAAAAACTTTCTTGTCTCATTACCTTTCTAAAATGGTGCCACAGTACTCACTTTTAGTTAGTGTCTGACCAGAAAATTAGGGTTGTTACTGACAAGGTAGTAAATCAACGAAAATCGGTTGCAATGTTTTTTCGACCCAACATTTTTTTTCTGTGGTTTTTGTCCAAACTGCTACCTGATATTAGCTTTTTGAGTCAATGCGCTTAATCCTGGCCGTAATCAGATGATCATATCAGACAAAGTCGATTTTTATCTGGAGTATTTTACCTATGGACGAGATAGTCAAACCATAAATTCTCTTCCATTTAAAACAGCTAATTGAAACATAAGTTACAATGACGGAATGTTTGTAAACTCTGGTTTCATAAAAAAAACTAAACTGGCGTGCATAAAAGTTAGGTTACCCTACTGGTAGAACAGGTAAAAATACTCCAGATAAAGCGCGATTTTGCCTGATGTCATCAACCACGATTTAGCGCATTGACTCAAAAAGCTAATATTAGATAGCAGTTTGGACAAAAACCACAGAAAATAAATGTTGGGTCGAAAAAACATTATAACCGATTTTCGTTGATTTACTACTTTGTCAGTAACAACCCTAATTTTCTGGTAAGACACTAACTAAAATTGGGTACTGTGGCACCATTTTAGAAAGGTAATGAGACAAGAAAGTTTTTACCTATTTCAAGGACCGCATCGAATTACAAATCACCCTGTATAAATATATGTAGATTAATTTTTCTTATACTTCTTTTTCTTATATAGTATTAATGGGTTTTATCCTATATAATGATTTTTCGTCTATTACTTCGTGAATAAAATTATTTGTGAATGTCCGAGCATTCTTTGATTTCTCTAAAAGACTTTAAACTGATTTTCTCCCAAGTTATCTAGATTATTAAACGTTTCTTTGATTGGATTGGCAGTATCAATTGAAGGGTAAAAGTTGCCAATTCAATTATTCTTTTCAGCTTTTGCAACATTCGGAAAGACGGGTTAATTGAGCATTTTTGTGGAATAATAATTTCCAACTCAGAATTTTAAATAAAAATGCTGAATCACACTGATCCCTCAATTTCCTTTATAGTACATTTTCTTTGTCTCATCATGATGTTTTCTACAGTCACATGCAAAAACATAATGTGTCCACATGCAACGTCATGCTGACAACCGAATTTGCAACCATGCATGCAAATAAAACAAACATTGTCATGTCGCTGTCACTATGTCATAGAGACCGCGAATTTACACTGTACAGTCAACGGAACATCAGTGTTCAAATTTCCATTTAGACAGGAAATGTAAGGGACCACCCATGAAATACATATGCCTATTTTTACTTTATGGAACCCCATTTCAAAAGATTACTCTGGCTGGCTCCTTCTCATCACATGTTGCACCATTACAAAATAATATTGAATTTTGATAATTATTTTCGCTGAGCCCTGATGTCTTATTTACGGATTACCTATAAGGTTCTATAGAACCCACTTTAGGAATCGCTAGTGTAGACCATGCAGGGGTTCACAGACTCATTGATCAGACCAAAACAATAAAATTACGGGACTTCGCTACCACTGCCTAAGAAAGCGAATGACAGAGATACCTAGAGGCCTGAAGTGACTCAGTCTAAATTTTTCGCTGAAAATCAACTGTCAGTAATGAAGAAACGAAAGAGACGAAAGTACTGCTCGTGCTCGCTCGAAATACCAGTGGCTACTTCTGTGTACTGTCGACTGTACAAATTTTTTCGCCTTTCTACAATACTATTGTTCAATTTGTGTAGGTATAAGGTACTCCTACTTTGTCATTGTGAGCCATTTTTTTATATCAACAGTGGGACAGTAGCTGTCGCGACTTATGACAGGACAATTCGGATTGTAAATGGTTTTGCGGTAGAGTCAATGAACTCTCGGTTGTATGACGCTAATCCAGTTCAAGATAGGCGACACAAAACACTAGCTTTTATTTGCAATATCCGCCATCTTCTCTTGTGTCTCAGGATGGAAAGTATCCTATGGAAACTTACTGCCACGAAAACTTTATGAGTATCCGGAATGTTACTACCGGGATAAATCAAGTATCATATTTCATCACATTCAGCAGTTATGGATGCAAAAGTTTACAAGATTTTTCTATACCTAGGTACCTTTTTTATAAGTAAAATCTTAATTGCCATTTATGTACGTTCCAAGGTCACGGTTATAACCCGTGTCATTGAAGAAAGGAATCGAAAATGGCGGCGTTTATCGTGTTCTCGCACGGCACTAGTTGTGCGAGCGAGAGAACACGATAAGCGCCGCCGTTTTCGATTCCTTTCTTCAATGACACGGGTTATACCTGTTTAGTCAGTTACGCGACCCCGGTAAGACAGTTCAGCTGACAGCAGACTCAAGAAACATTTTTCCGTACCTAATATGAGCTGCCTCCATAGCGTCTCTTCTTGTCCATGACGTCTTAAAGCGTGAGTAGTTAGACTGTGGGAAAGAGACGGAGCTATACAAGTCGTCTAGCGCCATCTCGTTTCCTGAGCGTACCGATTTTTTACTAGTTTAGCATCGCATTTAAAAAGCACGTGAGTGGATTACAATTTATCGCATCGCTTAGCTAACGCTATACTCAAGCTTTATCCTTGGCAGAGTAGTCAGTCCTTAAGTGCTGTAGACTTGGAAGTCTGCCAGACATTTAAGCGAGCTGGCACGATCAAACCACTTTGTATCGAGTAGCCGATGGGGGGTTGACATGAAGTCATAGTTCGAGCACGTGAGCCAGTCTCTAGAGATCTTCAGTTTTTAGAATATCAGCTGTTTTATGTGGAAATTGTGTAGTGGATTAGTTAGAAAATTTGTGAAAGGAAAAAGGGGTTGTGAAAAGTTTGAAGGCTTTTTCTCGATCAGTATCGAGAAAAAGCCTTCAAACTTTGTGACAAAATTTTCAAATCTCTTAAATACCTATTTTTTTTTATTATGAACGTGTTCTAGTCATTGGATACATGAACTGGGCTGCCGTCGTAAGACGACTAAAAAGTCACGGTGTATACTATTACAATTTTTATTTACTATATTTACTTTTTACTATTATTATAAAGCAGTTAGTTTGTTTAGTTGAACGTGCTAATCTCAGGAATTACTGATTCGAATTGAACCCCGGGAAACAGCTTGTTGTAGAATATACAGCTTAATTGTAGTAGATTCGCAATTTTCAAGACGTTAATTTTAATTGAAGCTACTCATTTAAGTATACTTATAAGATAGCATTTATTTTTAGCGTGGTAAAATCATCAAATGAGTCCCAGGGCAGGGCGGGAGGGACTGTCAGACTCGTACTGACTAAAATCCACGGTGTCCTTCACTATCCCTTTACGTTGCGGGGTCACGGTACGAGTAATTCATTAGTCCCGCGACCATTTATGATAGCATAGTAAAAGATTTCAAACAGTTTGCCTACAAAGTTCTTACTGTTTGGACACAGGCCTTTCTATGAGAGGGAATGGACTGTGAGTCACCACGCTGGACCACTGTGGATTGGTAGATGTTACCTTTTAAAGATGTGTTAGGTGTTTTGGTCCCGGGATATTCATTACCTTCGCCGAAAAGCTTTGAGATCCATAATATTGTTGACGGCACGTTTAGCACAGTGGCTGAGCGATTGGACTGCTGTGCAGCATGTCGAGGGTCCGATTTCCGTACGGAACGACAATTTGTATGTCTTACAAGTAGTTGTTCCGGGTCTGGGTATTTGTGTATGTGAGTTTCTATGTTTGTAAACGTACCCACGACACAAGAGAAATTTCTAGTGCGAGGCAACTTTTTTTTTAAATAATTTTTAGACGTTTTTATACTAATAATATATTCGATCTATTAATAAATAAAATAATTCAAATCATCGCAACTTTTTCATTCATAGATTATTTCCGATTCACCGATCCGATCAATGAAATCAATTAGTTAATCAACGAAATCATTGAAGCGATGTAATAAGAATTAATGATTCTGTCCTACCGATGATGATGATACAAAAACTCATGCTAATCATCGAACCGACAGATGATCAATCATCTATTATCTATGGTACATAGCTACTTAATTATGTAAGCATACGTAAATTAATTAAAGTCATAGCGGTAAGTGACAATGTAGATGCTGTCATTATTTTGTAGAAGAGAAAAAAAAACTTTGCCTTTGGAGATAATAAAGATGGTGGTGCAGAGATGCAAGCGTCGTACTTGTAGTCTGTATAGTCTCCCTCTTTATAATTATAGTTAATTTATATTTAGGTATATTTTTATTGTTATGATAACACCTTTTGACAATTTATCTTTTTATTCTGCCAACAATTCTGCCGCTTCTTCTAGTGATGATAGTTTCTGCTCGATTAAAGACACTCTCGGTGATCTTTTGTGTCAAAAATTCAATCAGGATCACGGTCGGCTGTTTAATGTATGTCACATAAACGCCCAGAGCATTCCGAGTCACCACAATGAGTTATATGAAACTTTCTCGAGCACCAATGTCCATGCCGTCCTGATTTCGGAGACCTGGCTCAAACCTGAACTTCTGTCGACCACCTACTCTCTTCCCGGTTTCGTTCTTTTGCGGAATGATCGAATCGGTAAGAGAGGAGGTGGTGTTGCAATTTACCTCCGAGCTGATTTTCCTTTCAAAATTCTTGCCACTTCTTCTCCACATAATTCAGCTGAGTTTCTTTTCCTTGAGGTTTGTGTTAAAGGAGCAAAAACTGTTCTGGGTGTGGTGTATTGTCCTCCTTCTCTTGATTACTTCATCGAATTCGAATCGGTTCTTGAATCTTTGGGTTCACAGTATGCACATCACATCATTATGGGGGATTTCAACACTAACCTTCTAGCGCGTACTTCCTCTCGATCCTGTAAACTCCTACACCTGGTCGAGTCAGCCAGTCTACACGTGTTGCCTCTCCAACCAACTCACCATAACACTTCCGGTGATGATACTTGGCTTGACCTAATCCTCATCTCTAATCCTTCCCTTGTCGTCTCACATGGTCAATTTGACGCTCCTGGTTTTTCCCATCACGATCTTATTTTCCTATCTTACATCCTTAAACCCCCTAAACCCAAACCCGTGTTCCAGTTCAGGCGTGCCTTTGCGCGGATGAATAGTGAGTTGCTTGCACAGGATGCTTCTAAGGTTGATTGGACTCCCCTGCAGGAAGCAACTACTGTCGATGACAAAGTTACCTTTTTCAATAAAGTTGTGCTGAAGCTGTACGACACCCATGCTCCTGTTAGGAGAGTCAAGCTGAAGCGCCCTCCTGCACCTTGGATGAATCCTGAGATTCGGATGGCGATGCGACGTAGGGACCGCGCGTTTCGTAAGTTTAAAAGGGATCGATCCGAGGAAAAGTGGGACCTTTTCAAATCTGCTCGAAATCGGTGTAATCAGATGATACGCAACGCTAAACGCCGCCATATTCTTGATAATATATCTTCTGCTTCTCCTGCTGATATTTGGAAGTTCCTTGGAACTCTAGGTATTGGCAGGTCGCGACAATCAGACCTTCCTAACACAATTGGTTTGGATGATCTAAATCGTTATTTCTGCACCGTTTCCACTCTTGATAGTCCAACGAAATTTCGAACCTTAGATTTCCTTAATGGTCTGACGCGTCCTAATATTACTCCCTTCGTCTTCACCCCAGTCGACTCAGGAGAGATCAGAAAGATTATCCTTTCCATAAAGTCCAAAGCGGTAGGTTGCGATAACATTAGCCGGCACATGATCGTTACGGCTCTTGAACAGCTCCTTCCTGCAATTTCCCATATCATTAATTATTCCTTGTATTCCTGTGTTTTCCCTTCCTTGTGGCGGAAAGCTCATGTTCTTCCACTACCAAAAATTCCCAATCCTTCTCTTCCCAACCAATTTCGTCCAATTTCTATCCTCCCATTTTTGTCAAAAGTGCTCGAGGCCTGTGTACATAAACAATTCTCCCAGTACATTTTCCAACATTCCCTTATCAGTCCCCTCCAATCAGGGTTCAGGCCCGGGCATAGTACCGTTTCAGCCCTTCTTAAAGTGACTGACGATATAAAACAGGGTATGGAAGACACTAAAGTTACTGTCTTAGTGCTAATTGATTTTTCTAATGCGTTTAATACCGTCAGTCACGAAGTCCTATTGTCCATCCTCTCCCATCTCATGGTCTCTCCTGAGGTGTTAAATTGGTTTTCTTCCTATCTTCAGGGGCGTCAGCAGTCGGTTCTTGCTGGTGATACTTCGTCTAACTGGTGTAATCTTGAAGCTGGCGTCCCTCAAGGCGGTATCTTATCTCCACTTCTCTTCTCTATTTTTATAGACTTCATAACCACTGAGCTTCAATGTGCGTATCATCTTTACGCTGACGACTTACAGCTTTATTGTCAGGCGGGTGTTGACGACGTCTCAGTTGCGATCGACGAGCTGAATCGGAATTTAAGCGCAGTAAAAAACTGGTCAGATCGTTTCGGGGTGGCGGTAAACCCAGCTAAGTGTCAAGCTATCATATTAGGGAGCCCCTATAGTTTGCGTAGACTGAATGGGTTAGCTGTACCACCAGTTATCTTTGACGGCGCTGTCATTCCGTTCAGCTCTGACGTCAAAGACCTGGGTTTGTATGTCGACACTTGCCTCGACTGGCGTAAGCAGGTTGCGAGTGTGAGCAGTAAAGTCACGGGAACGTTGCGGTCGCTTTATCGCTTGAAGAATGTTCTCCCTTCTCACATAAAGGCATTGCTTGTTCAGTCCCTTATTTTCCCCATAATTGACTATGGTGATGTGTGCTACTATGACCTGAATGCAGATCTACTCAACAAACTTGACAGACTTCTAAATAACTGCATTCGATTCGTATTCAATCTCCGCAAATTTGATCATGTTTCCGCACAACGGTCCCTTTTACAGTGGCTGCCCATTCGGCAGCGTAGAGCGTTGAGGGCTCTGACGACCCTATTTTCTCTTCTACACAAACCCACTTCTCCTTCTTATCTAACTTCTCATTTTCAATTTTTATGCTCTGCTCACTCTAAGAATCTCCGTTCCTCTAGTAATCGCCTTCTGCGATGTCCTTCTCACCGCTCTAGCCTCCAGAAATATTCCTTTTTTGTTCAGGCGGTCTTTCTATGGAATGAACTCCCTTTGAATATCAGGACGGCAACCAATCGTTTCTCGTTTAAGTTAAAGGCTCGTGAATTTTTACTTAAGAAGTTGGCAGATACGATTCAAAATTAATTGGTTGACAGTTTTTCCATTTATTTTTCTTTTCCCTGCACAAAGTGAGTTTATATATGTATTATGTATGTATGTATGTATGTATGTATGTATGTATGTATTATGTATGTATGTATGTATGTATGTATTTATCTATATAAATGTATTATATCTCTAGTAAATTTTGTAGCACCTACTATGTTTTGTCTCTGCATCACCCCAAGGTAGACTGGCAGAAAATGCCTACGGCATTAAGTCCGCCGTTGTACATTGTTGTGCATTAAGTTTAATAAATAAAAATAAATAAATAATAAAAAGATTATTTTATTAACGAGGGCTTTTTTATCGTGGTAAAATCATCAAATCATCCTACCCAGGGCGGGACGAAGGGACTGTCAGACTTTTACGTTTACTAAAATCCACGGTGATGCTTCAAAGTACCTACTTTACTTTCTAGGGTTATAATTTTCTATTTAGACAGTCTCGCGACTAGTACGTCTTTACTGTAAGATTGTTGTGAAGTGCGCATGCGGACGGCTAGTAATCGGCGACTCGCTGTCCGACCATGCCAGAATGTTGAGAAAAAATATCACGCTAAAAAAAGATTTTAGTGAAATAAGAAGACTACACAACATACCCAATTTTAATAGCTCATAAGCGACGACAGAAACCTCTAGGGTTTTATTTTATTTACGGTTATTGCACCAGCTAACCAGCTATAGCTAATATTGATTTAAGTTTTATTCAATAACTGTCGCGGAACCCTTCCGTGTCGAATCCCGCATGACATAAGATCCCCTCGGCAACAGGATACATGAATTAAGAGCGGAGAGCGTCACAATTTGTCGAGGGGTTACATCTGACGGGTATGAGAATCGGATATCATATCGTGACCTATCATTATGATGACGATGATAGTTGCTGGATGTTCGCACACTTACTTGTGGAGAGGAAGTTAACCCTGTGTTGTCTTGCTATATTTTCGAGCCATTTTGGGGCTAAAATTCTAGTTTCGTGGGGTCTGAGCGCCTGCCTGTGTTGCCATTGTATTTCTAAAAGAATTTTTTTTTCACACCACTTGCTCGTAAATGTCAAATTATATGTCATGCAAACGAGGAATAAAGCAGGTCATTGCTGCCCCCCGTTCGAGCCGGGCAATAATAATTGTACTGAATTTCATTATTCCCGTGAGAATAATGTGATTTGAATTTGGAACCTCAAATAAAACAGTACCCTTAGCACGAGTTTTCACTTTTTTATTTTACAGCGTCTTTCCAGTATTTACAGCGTTTCTTGTATGAAAAAATGGAACAGCGCCTCTGGTGTGCGAAGTAGGAACTAATTTTTTCCTTGAAAATTGTCAATTTGAAGTTGTCAAAGTTCCAGTTTACTTTACGTCTCAAATACTGAAAACTCGTGCTCAGGGTACTGACCTATGAAAACTTTTACCAAGGAGTTGTAGCAGTAATGGCAGCCGGTGACCGCAACAGCTGATCGCTTGCAGTGGTGCCAACTTCACGTTCGAAGGTTGTCGTACCACATCAAATTTCAAAAATCGAATTTATTTCCTCTCTTTGTGTTTTTCTATGTTTGTAAACGTACCCATGACACGAGACATTCCTAGTGTGGGGCGACGCTTTAAAAAAAAAGCGCGTGACCAAAGGGTTAGTTTTTACTTAGGCCAGACGTTAATGAATATGCGTTCTGAACACAAAATCCAACAGGAAACTTTTTTTTCTTTCGATTTAACTTTCTTTCTACTTCTGTATCGTAATTTCTAATCCATCTGTCAGACAATGAAACGTGAAATATCTATTAAAAGTTGTTCTTAAATGCATCCTATTAATAACTTCCAATTCTTTCCTTTGTTCCAACTTTAGAACATAAACAAACACTTGAAAGTTCAGAGCTCTCTAATTAATTAATCCACTCGATTTAAAAGCTTGCACTCAAACAACACATAAAGAAAGGATGATTAATCGCACATTACATTTATATTTTGAACATTATTAAATACTTGAACTAGCTATGTTGCACCCCGCGGCTTCGTCCACCACTTTTGGCTCAGTTTTTAAGGAGCTTATATTAATTGGTAATATCATTTAATAATGGGGCTGACATAATTATCTTTGACAAAAGTTCCTAAACAAAATCTAGATAAAAAAAAAACATAAAATAAGTCCTCCCGTCGTAGGTGAAGCGGAGGGGACCGTCAGATTCATACTGAGTAAAATCTACCTTGTTTCTTTAATTGCCCTTTACGTTCCAGGGTCGCAGTTACTTGTTTAGACAGTCCGCGACCCAAGTTAAGTGGCATTGAATAATAAACGTAAGTAAACTTACACTTTTTCGAAATTCAACGTGAGTTAAGAAAGTGTGGGTTGTGGCTGAATGATTGGTCGCTGTGCTGTGGTTGCGGGATTAATTCCCGTACGGAACAAATATTTTTCATAGGAACTGAAAGATTTTCTTAACATACTCACTATATAGGAGAATTTGTAATGTCTGGCATGGCCATAAGGCTTTTTTTAGCGTGATAAAATCATCAAATGAGTCCTCCCACCCAGGGCAGGGCGGGAGGGACTGTCAGACTCATACTGACTAAAATCCACGGTGTCCTTCAATAGCCCTTTATGTTCCGGTATGACGGTAATGAGATAAGTACCGCGACCCCGGCAGGCTTTGGCCCTCTAGAGGGGGGCCCCGTCTACATGCTGACGCTCTCTGAGGCACGCGTGGAACACAACGCACCGTCGACCCGGGCATGGTCCATGGTCGGGCAGCGAGTTGCCCTTTACTCGCCGCCGGCATGCCCTTGGCCATAAGGCTAAGGCAAACTATCAAGAAATTAGCACGTTGAAACAAACAACATCTTCAGCTCATTATGATTTTATGGGTACATATTATAATGATGTATACAGCCCACATGGTGGTTGTACTTCTTTGTATGATACTCGTATTGCATGCAATTAGTTTTGTCGTCCCACGGAGAGCGATGACCTAAGAGGGTATCGTACATCTGATGAAATAAGAGATATGTTATGTCAAGCGTGACGATTAAGTATACATATAATTATATAATACATACACATAGAACTGACAACCGATGGGGAAGAAAAGTTCTTGAGTGGCGACCACGGACCGGAAGACGCTGCGTAGGCAGGCCTCCCACTAGGTGGACCGACGACATCGTGAGGGTCGCGGGCAACCGATGGATGCAAGTGGCGAATTGTCGTTCAGCGTGGCGGTCTAAGGGGGAGGCCTTTGTTTTGATGATGATGATGATATGATCAAAATGATCATAAATGATAGTTGTTGATGATGATCACAACAAGTAATGTTGTTGTGTTTGTATATTTCTATGTATGTTGTATAATTATGTGTCATAAGGATAGTGTGGGACTATGTTTAACAAAAAAAATGCATACATAGAAGGAAATATAATTTAAATACGGAACTCCAGCCTAGTAAGGTACTCGTAGTTTTAAGTATTTGTACATAATATGAGTATATTTTGTGAGAAAATACTTTTTTGATGTCACCTAGAGAGAGAGATGTTATTTGCCCTAGAGGGCAAATAACATTTTTTCTTTTTACTGTTTTGCTTACAGAAATAATAACCATGTAATTGATGTAAATACAGCCTTGTTAAAGTTAACGATTGTTTGCAGTTAAAATGGCGACCAAAAAGATGGTTTGTTGAACCATAAACCCATTATTTGGTGAGGTCAACCACTTGTGGCATGTCATTGCCACCATGACCACATAGTGAACCTCATTTTTACCTCTGAAGTCTGTGGTTAAAAACAAATATTTTAATTACATGGTTTTTGAAATTCGAAGCTACTTTAATTGCTAACTAGGAGCTCGTTAGATTGGAATATCTGGCTGATAATTATCTGGCTGATGATAGCTTTTGCTAAAGAATAAGATCCTAGTATTTTTGAGTAATGAAGATGGCTCGATGGAGGCTCAATAATTGTTTAATCAGTGGCTAAGCAAACTATTTGTTAAAATCCTATAATTTTGTTTAACCATAATGGTAATTAAGCACACTCCTGTACTTAATTTACAAATGGTTATACAAATACATAGTTTAATCATTTAGTTAGCTTAACTACCGATCAGACATCTAGTCCTAATGCACAACTACAGAGGAAGGAGATATAGTACAAATTGATGGGTGGATTTTTAGTCAGCGAGTCTCTGCCGCCCCACACAGGGCAGGATTACTCAATTGATAATTTTAAAAACTCGAAAGAAAAAAAGCTTTTGAAATTATCAATATGGTGTCATCATCATCATCATTTCAGCCATAGGACGTCCACTGCTGAACATAGGCCTCCCCTTTAGATCTCCACATATACCGGTTGGAAGCGACCTGCATTCAGCGTCTTCCGGCGACCTTTACAAGGTCGTCTGTCCACCTCGTTGGTGGACGTCCTACGCTGCGCTTGCTAGTCCGCGGTCTCCACTCTAGCACTTTTCGACCCCATCGGCCATCTGCTCTGCGAGCAATATGGCTTGCCCATTGCCACTTCAACTTGCTAATCCGGTGGGCTATATCGGTGACTTTAGTTCGTCTACGGATCTCCTCATTTCGGATTCGATCACGTAGAGAAACACCGAGCATAGCCCTCTCCATAGCTCGCTGAGCGACTTTGAGCTTTGAGATGAGGCCGATAGTGAAAGACCACGTTTCGGTGCCGTAAGTCATCACTGGTAACACACATTGGTTGAAGACTTTCGTCTTGAGGCACTGGGGTATGTCGGACGAAAAGACATTGCGTAGCTTCCCGAACGCTGCCCAACCGAGTTGGATTCGGCGGTTGACCTCTTTCTCGAAGTTGGACCTACCTAATTGGACTACTTGTCCTAAATAGATATATGAGTCAACAACTTTGAGTACCGAGTTTCCAACAGAGACTGGGGTGGGCCCAACATTGGCATTTGACATAATTTTCGTCTTGTCCATGTTCATTTTCAAGCCCACCCGTTGTGAAACTCTGTCGAGGCCATCGAGCATCATGCTGAGTTCCTCCATCGACTTTGCCATGACTACGATGTCGTCGGCAAACCGAAGGTGAGTGATGTATTCGCCGTTGATGTTGATGCCAAGTCCTTGCCATTCCAGGAGTTTGAAAGCGTCTTCCATTGCGGCAGTAAAGAGTTTCGGGGAGATAACGTCCCCCTGTCTTACGCCTCTTCTCAATGGAATCGCCTTCGTGCTCTGCTCCTGTACTCGGACCGACATGGTGGCAATATGGTGTGCCGAAACCAAATAAATTGGTATGAAACAAGAATTGAATGAAAAAAAGGGAACCGATTCCAAAACCAAACACAAAAAAACTGTAAAATAACTTTTCTTTCGGAAGTCGGTGGCTTTGTTTTTTATTTCATTGACTGTGATCACCGACTTCCAAAAGAAAAGTTATTTTACATTTTTCTGTGTTTGGTTTTGAAGTCGGTTCCCTTTTTTTCAAAAAGTTTTTATTTTTCCCCTTTTTAGTTTAAATATTCAACAAAAACATCTTCATATAATCGGCGTCTTTGAAAATCTACAATCCTAGTAAGCAACAATAACGGATCTGTGCGGGCAACTTCACGATATATCCATTATTGTTATATACTAAAATGTAGAATGTAACGAACACTTTTCTGAAAACCGTATCTAAATCGGTTCAGCCAAACGCGAGATAATCGCGGACAAACATACATACATACAGGTCGAACTGAGAACTTGCTTTTTTTTTGAAGTCGGTTAAAAAGAAACTCGTAAAGAAGGATGCATGTTTTTTATTTTTTCATCGATGACTTAATCGTTAGTTTAAAGTCATAAATTGACCGACAAAAATAGTTTATGAACTCTAAACTTCAACGACTTTGGGTTACGATAGTGTCAAGTACAAATTCCAAAGACTGCTTACCTAATGCTTATGTGACAGTTTCGAATGTTTACAAAATAAAGTTTGGTTACAAAACAAAGCTTCAGACTCACCATTCTGTCGGTTGCCGACAAACAAGGGGTAGGGTATTGTAATATGATGCAATCAATTATTATACTCAATTAAATATTTGCCATAGTATAAATTCCACGTATTAGATCTTTGCTGACCAATGACCATAGAGATTAGATCAGACAAACAGATGCAAAACCATATAAATATTTAAATGATCATTGTAATTTTAACTCATAAAAGAATGAAAGAGAATAAAGAAATCATAAAAGAATTAACATTAATTTACAACAAAAAAAAAATAACTGTAGATCTGTTAATAAAAAAACGTACTTATTCAATTGAAGTTAAATTATCAGGAAGAACAGTTACAATTACAATGAAAACATGATAGTTACGTAAACTTTTGTTCCAACAACAGCCCTGGGAAAATAAGGAGGAAATGCCAAATCAAAGAATTGAGAACAAAGAATAAGTGGTCGTAAATCTGTAGAACTGCAGAAAATTACCTGGACGTTGAACTCGCAAAAACAGTCAAACATTGTTAGAAAAGTACATTTTTACGTAACGAGTCATCTGACTTTACTCGTTAAAATGCATATTTTTTATGTTTATTGCAGCAATTCCGAACTGAAATAGACTTTTTAAATAGGTACACTTTAGCACCGAAATGTCATAATTGTTATGAGTTTAGTGTTTTGGTTTTGACAGATGTCATTAATAGTTTTTAAGCTATTGCATAGCTTTTATCGCGGGCTCTGAGCGAGGCGCGGCGCGGCGACCGAATCAAAAAAAATCCCAAAAACCTAACGAAAATACCTGACACCACGCATCGTCTAACATCGTTTCAATTCGAGAGACTTCGGCAATCATAAAAATATCCGTCATAAAAACAATTTACTTTTTCTTACTGATTCTAAACCGCCAGCTACAAAAGCGAGTTTTCACAATGAAACCTACTTATAAAATTCTCTTACAACAAATATGTTCTTTATTACAGTAGTGAACCACAAACTTTTTAAATAAGTTATTTTCTCGTTAAATATACGCGGTAGGCGATTTTATTCTTTTAAAATAAAAATAAAATGTTATGCAATAGCTTCACCGTGGCAGTCTCCGAGTGCCACATGTATTTATTTTTAATAAAATAAGCAAAGGAAATCATCACTTAATGCCTCTGTTCCACCGGACGGTCATTAGCTTGAGTGTCCCAAATATTTTCAAAATTTGAATTGCCAAAATGGCGTGTCGTTTTGCAACAGTTACCGCAATTGGGGTGTATATTCATATGTAAAAGCTAAGTTGTAAGAAATATAGTAATTTTAAAGAAAGCAGTGGTAATGCATCTCACTTGACTCAAAGTATTTTTTTTTTGATAACCATCTTTTAGTAGTTATTCTTTCAGTAATTTGATATTTTCGGTCGTCGTAAACACATTATGAAGATTGACAGATAAACGACTTCAAACATTTGAGAGGTCAAGGGTGTCAAAAAGAAATCAGAATAAAAACAGTTTCGACTATTTCTCGCTACATTGCCGCCGTCCCTCTATGATTAATTAGGGTCATAAATTACAAAAATGGGGCAATGTTTTTAAATGTAATCCGATTCTTTGTTTCTTTGACGAATAGTTCTAAGAAATGGGTGCTAATCTTTTAAGTTTTTACACGGTTGGGTTCTCCTTTTGTTTTAAAGATGGGGCCCATCCGTTGACAAGTTGGTGTCGACTGTAACTTAACCTCATCCAAATGCCAGTAAATTATTTGGACAAAATAAACAAATGTGTGTGGTCGAGTGCGAGACATTTTTTTTTTGTTTTAATTTTTGTCTCACGCAGAAAGGGATGCGGCATAATTAAGCTAAATGTTTTTCTTTGTGGCGTTTCAGTTTCAGGTTCGTTTAACATGAAAGCTTAATTAACAGAGGTAATTATACAAAAACAAACCACCTACGCAGTGGTTTTGATTTTTATGTAAAATTAGATGATGAAAGCTTCGTATATTTGTAATTACGTTACGTGGCGAAGGCACTTTACCAGCATCTTAAGAAGCATTAATTTCAAGTACCTTTCTACCTATCTATAATTTTTGCAACCGAGACAATAGCTTTCAGTGTTTTTGTACAGTTAAGTGTAACCTCAAATGGCTTCATCAGTATTATTTCCAGGGTAAATTGTAATAATAAGTGTAAGATAATTTCAAGTAATTCTGTACATTTCCGAAAGTAATTTTATTTGATGAAATTATGGAAAGTTTTTGAAGGCTTCTAAAAAAAAAATGAAGCCAAATTATACTGTACTGTCATTTACTTTCTTTATAATGTCAATAATCATAACACACACGGAAAGTACTCAGACGGTTCAAGTATATAATAATTATGATTATTCGAATTTACAGGCCGAATAATGTAGTACCTACATATATTATAAGAGGGGATCCAGTAGCTTACTAATAACAGAAAGCGCAGGAAAAGCTGGAAGCAAGCTTGAATATATGCTCCCATCTCATTCAGTTCATCAGAAGCTCTTACCAACCAGGCCACCGCAATCCTTTCGCGGTTTCGAATTCGAAAATACAAGGTACAAGTAAGTTCAAAATGAGATCAGAGTTTCAACCATGCCGAATATTCGTACTATAACGGGTGTTCTAAAAATTCCGCTGACAGCCACTTAATTAATGACTGTTACAATCAATCAAGCAGTAAACGGGACTTCTTCACTCGTGTTTAGAAGATCCATTTGATGTCTTTGGCTAACTTAATTTAGTGTAATGGTAGCATTTTCCTGCCGGGTTCGCGGACTTCGCGGGGCTGTCTTATCAGGTAACCGTAAATGGCTTTTCAAGGAACACCATTGATTTCAGTCAGTACGAGTCTGACAGTCCCTCCAGTCCCACCCTAGGTGGGAGGACTAATTTTAACACGAAGATTGCACTGGTCCATCTATTAGGCCACTCATTTCCCAATACCATGCATATTGCTATTCAAATATAACAATAACTCGAACATACATGGAAGTCATCCACATAACCATAACAATTTGTAACTTCAACAAGGTTAATGTCAGTATCAAAACCTTGACACTTTGTACCAACCTTCAAATGTTAGATAATACTCATAGAGAATAGAGTACTTTATGTAGTACGAATCTGTTATTTCACCGTCACGTTTGTTTCCTTTGTAGCAGGTTGTATTGTGTAGTCTATGGAAACCTTGATCATATTATTATTTAGAACCGTCATTGTATTATAACTGCATTCAGTTGCATCAATTGACGGCACGCTTGGTACAGTAGCTGAGCGATTTACTGCTGCGCTGCCTGACGCGTGTTCGATTCCCGCATGTTTGTGTTTGTGCAATGTTTGTAAAGGCACCCATAATACAGGAGACACTGCTAGTGTGGGGAAACTTAAAAAAATAATATAATTAAATGGTGTAATTAGTCCTTTCATTTCAAGTTCGTCAATAATCGTCTATGTTCGTCGTGAATGTTCTATTAAATTGTATAAAATTTTGGTTCTACTAACCGTACAGACAGATGTGTTGCTGGGGAGTTTGTTCCGCCACTTCTTCTTCCCAGCCAAAACACTAGGAAGTGTCGAAGGGGGCCCGCGCTTTGGGGGACTGTCTTATGTAAAAAATTGACCTTCAAAAAGTGCTGATAAATCAGCCTAATTTGAATAAATAACTTTTGATTTTGGTCATTGATTAATTTCATTACAGATTTTGAACATTCTTATTATAGAATCTTGAAAATAAGGTTGAATTGTAATTACTTACCTACTTTTCAAAATCATCAATGCTACTCCAAATTTCATAGATTAATGTCCTATAACAGTATCGAATCGTGATGCTTCAAATAATTATGAATAGGTACTTTCATTTGCTAAAAATGATGTTGAGTACTGGAACTTAAATATTTATTCTAACAGAATTTTACTGAATTACTTCTCATATTTTTTTTCCCCAAAGCCGATGTAGCATGTCATGATTGTACTAGGTACACTAATAAATAACACAAAAGGTACTAGGTAATTTGGTGTCGCTACCGAGCTGGGATCTAGAGTCCATCCACAATTATTCTAACTCTTTTAGCAGGGTCGCGGGACTTATCTCATTACCGTGACCCCGGAACATAAAGGGCTATTGAAGGACACCGTGGATTTTAGTCAGTACAAGTCTGACAGTCCCTCTCGCCCTGCCCGGGGTGGGAGGACTCATTTGATCATTTTACCACGCAAAAAAAAACTCTTTTATCAGCACCCGAATAGCAATCGACAACAAGGTGTCAAAGTGAACTTTGTAGACAATGGTAGCAAAGATCAGCAGCAGCCACTGCAGTGTACTGTCGCTCCACTATCAAACGTGATCATTTAGTAACAGCTAATGATCGTGTAAGTTCGGCAGCAGTCGGGTGCCATCGCACGTGGTTAGGAAGCGTTTATCTCCGGCCTTCACGGCGCCCGCGCACTAATCTCTCAGCTTCCTGCCCCGTTTGTTACTCTTAATGAATACAACACTTTTTGCTAAAATCAGCGGGAACTATTCATCTTTGATAGCGAAGAAAATGTTTGAAGTTATTCCAATTAATACGCCAATTACGGCTTTTATTGTGGTTTGCTTGTTAGGGTTCCGCGGTTTGGGGTTTGATTTTGTTTTTTTTTATGTTATGGGCTGACCTATTAATTAAGATAATGGATTCTAGACGATACAAAGCCAATCTAGTTTTATATATAAAAAAAAAACAGATCTTTAACAAAAGGATTCTTACATAGTGATGAACCTATTTTTCGTTCTATTCTACGAAAAGTTTTTGAACAAGAAATTCTATTAGTTATATTTTAAAAGACCAAAGTAACATTTTTTACATTTTATTGGCATTATGAAAGATTTTTCCAGTTATCTGACAATAAATCTCACCCAGGATATCGTATTATTACGACTTTATTGAACTTTAAAGCATCCAGTTTAGAAGCCAACCCCAACATAGGGGCCGTTTAAATATTACGTAAGCGGATTTATTACAGTCATTTACCCCCCCGTCCCCCTTGTCAGCAAAAGTAAGCAAAGCTCTTACGGCCCCCCATGCTTACGTAAACATTTTTCGCGGGAATCCCCGAAAATGCGTTTCGTTTTCAAGCAAAGACAATGTGAGTGTTGCCATTCGTGTAAAAAAGTAAATAACTACCGATGACGTAATCATCATCTAGACTCCCCTACCCCCCATGTCATTCAAAACAAGCAAAGCAAAGACCCCCCACACCCCCATAGTGCTTACGTAATACTTGAACGGCCCCATACTAAGGACAACGCTAGGACGATAATGAAGCGTAAATACAAGATACGGGACCCTACCACACAAGTTTGTAAAACACTGTTACCATACTTTTTCATACTCATATCACTCAAAGATTACTCGAAGCGTTAACACAGATCTATGGATATTACGATACCGTAAGCTTTAACCGACTTATGAAATTAGTCGTGAACTCGAGATAGTGCTCCGTATCTAGATTATCTTAGTTTGCTGCTAACGAAATGTACAGTAATATTAATAGCGATATGCTTTTGTAAGTTTTGCAAGAAATTGTGTCATTTGAAGTTATAAACAAACGGAGTAGCTTTGTCAAAGGACCGGTAGATATTGGTGGAGCAAACAATGATATTATAAAAAGATTCTTGGAGCTTACACGCGTAGTGTGGGGTATGCCTTCTAACAAATTCAATTGACGACCAAGAAGTGTTAACAATCGCTTTTCAAAAGGTGAAGTGTTTCGCCACATACGAGTATTTGAAGAGCCTTGATAGTTATGGTAAATTGTTTTTTAATGATAGCCCAACTTCTGCTAGTTAGTTAAAGAGATATAATATAATATTCCACAACTATCACACAACGCCATCTAGTCCCAAGCTAAGCAGAGCTTGTGTTATGGGTACTAGACAACTGATAAACATACTTATATATTTCTAAATACATACATATTAAATTACACCCAGACACAGAACAAATGATCGTGCTCATCACACAAACTTTTGTCCTGGGTGGGAATCGAACCCACTACCTACGGCATAGCAGTCAGGGTCACTAACCACTAGACCACAGGCCTGTCAGATAGGACTTTTATTAGTAAAACTTGATTGATATCGTCCTTTTTTGGAGGTTGGAAAATGTCTATAGAAGAAGAAGAAGCCTAAGCCTTTGAAATTAGTCACATGATTTCATATTTTGCTGAAATTCTGATTTCAGGTTAATGAATCTAGATAACAGGATGTTTTGCAAATAACGATGACGCAAAACGTTCTTTTTCAGTATTATTTGAAGTGGGTGACAAACCTCCCATGGGCCATGCGTGGGTGCAGAGATAACAACAACATACATGTTGCTAAAACTAATCAAAGCCGAAAGCTGATGACGTAAATGCTTCAAATTAACTGCATATTACCTCCTTTATCAGAATGTTATAACCTTCCGCGGAATTTTGCTGGCTGTTATGAAATTAATATCGAGCAAACTTATTAGTAGCCGAACTAAAAGAAATTAAAAAAGAGAAAAAAAAGATTGACGCTGGAGTGCGTGCCACGAAAGAAGGCTCTCGGAAAATAGGTGGTACTACATTTTTTAAACTCAATATTTTGATGTGCAGATTCTACAAAGATGAACTTTGACACTGGAATGACGTTGATAGACACTAATAGCCCCATGGGGGCACCGGGCTAATTGAAATTAATTTTAAGTATGATACATTTTGCTCACACGCCAAAATACGCTCGAAATCGTTTTACACATAGTGTCAGCAAAGTGTTATGAAAACAAATTTTCACCGATACGATAAAAATAAGATAATAATATGTCATGGAATATTTCTGCCAAAAATCCCCATCAGTGTTACAGTTTTCTTTTTGCAGGTGTCACAGTAGATAATCAAGGCAAAGGGTACTAATTACGGATACCGTAGTTCCTTGAATTCGATCACGGAAGCCCGCATGTTATTCATTTCTGGGTACATGCCATCATCAGGAACTCCCAAAAGTAATAATTTTCATCTGATTGTTTCGTAAATGTTTGTTCTCCGAAGTGGGTATCATTTCTTTCAAGGTGCTTATTTGCTTTTAAAGTTCAAGTCTGATTCAAAGGTAATGTTTGACGTTTAAGGTCAGTAGCCTAATATTATGGCAAATCATCATGTCAGCATTTTAAATCGCGTGGTAATGATTTGGCAAGAACAAAAGAAGACCGCTTATTGGCTAGGAAGTGGTTGGAAATTGGATATTGGAAATCGCTATATGGAATAATCGACTTGAGCAGGATTTGTGATGAGACAGCGTTGAGTAGTAACTGACTGGTGTCTGAGGACTGCAAAAAATGCTGATCGTCGCACTGATATGGATTGATAATATAGCTGCTATCGGGGGAAAAAATGGATAACGGCACGGGACCATTAGAATTAAGACGAGGCCCAAACGCAGGTTGTAAGTGGACTGGCACCAGTCTCGGGAAATTGAAGCCGCACAAAATTCAGTTGTCATCAGAGTATTTTAATCAGCAGTTCAGCACACATCTGACAGATCGGATGACATGAGACATCTCAACAAAAGATGTTCATTAATGGATTTCGGGAGTTGATATTCCAGTTGATCGCCATTCATTTAGCAGTCATATAGTAAACATACAGTGTTAAGTATATATATTATGAAACCCTTCTTAACCTTCGTGTTAAGCTGTAGATCTAATCGTAAATCTACCAAAGACAACTTGAACAGGTTTTCATAAACCTCGGTTGCTCAACCGGCTATGCGGGCGTCGCGCAACCTCTTATCACCACTTTCACTGATATGAGCTGAAATTGCGACATTTTCATGTCACTGTGTCGTAATATAGGTAGGTATGTAGGTAAAGTGTACATCATAGTTCCGACATACATTGATTTATGCAATAACTTGGAAAATTTTATCTTCACGGGATTTTCCTGTATCGAGTGTTTCGTGCTTACAATAATCTATTGTTTTATAATGTCCCTATAATTTACCTTATTAGTAATATCTTAATTTTATTTAATTTCAAGTACCCTAATACATATTAAATAGAATATGAGAGATATCATCATCAGCCTATAAATGTTCCCACTGCTGGGACACAGACCTCCTCTCTGTGAGAGGGAGTGGGCCGTAATATACCACGCAGGCCCAATGCGGATTGGTAGATGTCACATGTCTTCGAATTTATGGTTCTAGGAAGGACATGCCGGTTTTCTCACGATGTTTTCTCCTTCACCGTTTTTGAGACCAGTGGGGTTCGAACTTCGAACCCACGACCTACAACTCGTAAGTCGAGGCCGATACCACTGGGCCACCACTGCTCATTTATCTTATATATAAAAAAACAATTGCTGTTCGTTAGTCTCGCTAAAACTCGAGAACGGCTGGACCGATTTGGGTAATTTCGGTTTTGAATTACTTCTGGAAGTCCAGGGAAGGTTTAAAAGGTGAGGCGGTACGAAGTTTGCCCGGTCAGCTAGTTCAGAGATATATTTGTGGAAAAATATCGGTATTATAACATTGATTATAACCGATATTTTTCTACATACTTTAGGAATACAGGATACTCCATACCTTTCTGTTATGATTTGACAAGAGGTTTTCAGAACAGAGAGGTTACCAAATTTGCAAATATGGTAACACTACACAACTTAAGCTTCTTACTGCATCTGGTGCAGCTGCTACAAAGTTAATCACAAAATATTATGTTTACTGCATTCATCGTAAATCAAGAAGTAGCTATGAACGATTACAACGTCACTTCATAATCTACTATATAAAAATAAGTCGGGTTTTCCTTCCTGACGCTATAACTCCAGAACGCACGAACCGATTTCCACGGTTTTGCATTCGTTGGAAAGGTCTCGGGCTCCGTGAGGTTTATAGCAAAGAAAATTCAGAAAAATTTCTTCTTCTTTTAATCACCAAACGAAATGTTACATAAAACGAAGCCATCTGGTGGCGAAACGGAGTTCGCCGGGTTTACTAGTCGTAAATCAAGAAGTAGCTATGAAATAATTCATTCAAATCCGATTCGATGTTTACGAATCAGCAAAATATTATGAATCTCATCAAAATATCTATGAAAAACGCTCTTAAAATGTAATCAGTCCTTAATAGTACACACATCGTTTTACAAATGGATCTTGGCTACTGCGATCAGTGTTTGAAATTTCATCAAAAGTTGAAATATAATTTTGTAAAGTCAATTTTTAATCAGATCTTTGCAACTAGCAAAATGTCATAGCGGTATGCCAGTTTTTACCCGACTACGGCGAAGCAAAAAGGAGGGTTATTACCCGACTACGGCGAAGCAAAAAGGAGGGTTATGATTTTGACCGGTATGTATGTATGTATGTTTGTATGTATGTATGTTCATCTGTTCCCTCATAACTTCTGAACTACTTATCACTACTTGACAAATGAGGTGTCGTTAGAAGCGTCTCAGTTGTCCGCTGGTTATAGGGTAGGTGACGTGTCACCAAATCCAATATGGCGCCCTCTAGGGGATGAAAAGTCATAACCGAAAAAAAAAATGTTTTTGCACAGTATCGACATGGGTATCAAATTAAAGGGCTTGATGAGCACATTTGAAATATATATACATTATTTAGCTTTTACTAGCTACTTTGCCTGTTTCTAACAGTGTCAACATGGGTATCAAATGAAAAGGCTTAATGAGTACAGTTTAAATTCACTCGCTGCTTTGCTTATTATATCATATAACCCCAAAATAGTGTAAATAAAAAATAAGTTAAAATAACTAAAACCCGACTACGAAAAAATCGCGCACTAAAAAGTATAAAACAAGAACAATCCGTGTTACAGAATTTTTTAATTAATAGCCGTGGTCGTATGCCACCTGCGGTTGTTTCACACAATCTTTATTGGCTAGGTGGCATACGACCACGGCTATTAATTAAAAATTTCTGTAACACGGATTGTTCTTGTTTTATACTTTTTAGTGCGCGATTTTTTCGTAGTCGGGTTTTAGTTATTTTAACTTATTTTTTTTTAAGTAATAAATAAGGATAGGATTCAAATACCAGGTAGATTGTAGGGCTTTCAAAATTCAGTTCAGTGTTGATAGTTGATAATTTAAACATTGAATTTATTACCACATCAATGTAAAACCTCTAAAGTTTTAAATAGCAATTGCAGTAATGTAATTGCTATTATTGCAAATGCTAACATGCAAAAGATTAAAAAAAATTAAAAATATTATACCGTGTGAATAACGACTACAACGTCACTTCATAATCTACTATATAAAAATAAGTCGGGTTTTCCTTCCTGACGCTATAACTCCAGAACGCACGAACCGATTTCCACGGTTTTGCATTCGTTGGAAAGGTCTCGGGCTCCGTGAGGTTTATAGCAAAGAAAATTCAGAAAAATTTCTTCTTCTTTTAATCACCAAACGAAATGTTACATAAAACGAAGCCATCTGGTGGCGAAACGGAGTTCGCCGGGTTTATCTTCTTATATATAAAAATCAATTGCTGTTCGTTAGTCTCGCTAAAACTCGAGAACGGCTGGACCGATTTGGGTAATTTCGGTTTTGAATTACTTCTGGAAGTCCAGGGAAGGTTTAAAAGGTGAGGCGGTACGAAGTTTGCCCGGTCAGCTAGTTCAGAGATATATTTGTGGAAAAATATCGGTATTATAACATTGATTATAACCGATATTTTTCTACATACTTTAGGAATACAGGATACTCCATACCTTTCTGTTATGATTTGACAAGAGGTTTTCAGAACAGAGAGGTTACCAAATTTGCAAATATGGTAACACTACACAACTTAAGCTTCTTACTGCATCTGGTGCAGCTGCTACAAAGTTAATCACAAAATATGTTTACTGCATTCATCGTAAATCAAGAAGTAGCTATGAACGATTACAACGTCACTTCATAATCTACTATATAAAAATAAGTCGGGTTTTCCTTCCTGACGCTATAACTCCAGAACGCACGAACCGATTTCCACGGTTTTGCATTCGTTGGAAAGGTCTCGGGCTCCGTGAGGTTTATAGCAAAGAAAATTCAGAAAAATTTCTTCTTCTTTTAATCACCAAACGAAATGTTACATAAAACGAAGCCATCTGGTGGCGAAACGGAGTTCGCCGGGTTTATCTTCTTATATATAAAAATCAATTGCTGTTCGTTAGTCTCGCTAAAACTCGAGAACGGCTGGACCGATTTGGGTAATTTCGGTTTTGAATTACTTCTGGAAGTCCAGGGAAGGTTTAAAAGGTGAGGCGGTACGAAGTTTGCCCGGTCAGCTAGTTCAGAGATATATTTGTGGAAAAATATCGGTATTATAACATTGATTATAACCGATATTTTTCTACATACTTTAGGAATACAGGATACTCCATACCTTTCTGTTATGATTTGACAAGAGGTTTTCAGAACAGAGAGGTTACCAAATTTGCAAATATGGTAACACTACACAACTTAAGCTTCTTACTGCATCTGGTGCAGCTGCTACAAAGTTAATCACAAAATATGTTTACTGCATTCATTTATTTTTATTTTTTTTTAATCTTTTGCATGTTAGCATTTGCAATAATAGCAATTACATTACTGCAATTGCTATTTAAAACTTTAGAGGTTTTACATTGATGTGGTAATAAATTCAACGTTTAAATTATCAACTATCAACACTGAACTGAATTTTGAGAGCCCTACAATCTACCTGGTATTTGAATCCTATCCTTATTTATTACTTAAAAAAACTGGCATACCGCTATGACATTTTGCTAGTTGCAAAGATCTGATTAAAAATTGACTTTACAAAATTATATTTCAACTTTTGATGAAATTTCAAACACTGATCGCAGTAGCCAAGATCCATTTGTAAAACGATGTGTGTACTATTCAGGACTGATTACATTTTAAGAGCGTTTTTCATAGATATTTTGATGAGATTCATAATATTTTGCTGATTCGTAAACATCGAATCGGATTTGAATGAATTATTTCATAGCTACTTCTTGATTTACGACTAGTAAACCCGGCGAACTCCGTTTCGCCACCAGATGGCTTCGTTTTATGTAACATTTCGTTTGGTGATTAAAAGAAGAAGAAATTTTTCTGAATTTTCTTTGCTATAAACCTCACGGAGCCCGAGACCTTTCCAACGAATGCAAAACCGTGGAAATCGGTTCGTGCGTTCTGGAGTTATAGCGTCAGGAAGGAAAACCCGACTTATTTTTATATAGTAGATTATGAAGTGACGTTGTAATCGTTATTCACACGGTAATAAATATAAAATGTCATGGCTTAATTGCCAAGAGCCTCGCCCAACATCTAAGGAGGCTCTCGTTAGGCAACTGGATCAAGGGCCTGATTCAGAGAGCAGTTCTTCTGGACACGGCGCGCTTTGTCAAGAGGTTCCTTTCTCTGGAGGCCTGACTGTCGGCAGCTTGGACCCTGTTCCCGATAACGGTGGGCCACTTTTATTTATATTTTTAAATGCTTTTTATTATTATTTTTTATTTTTGTGAAAATATTTAAAAATGCATATAATAAGGTAAAAAAACGAATAAAGAGATAATATAAAAAAAATATTTTCCACTTTTTTAAGTAAGAGAAAACTATAACGTACTGTGTATAATAAAGTGCATAGTTATTGGCAATACAAACTAATTTCAAACAATAATGAAAGCTCATAAACTAATTGAATAATTGCTTACCGACATTTCCCCTTATCATGAGTTACGATCAGTTTAACAGTGCGGTATCCAGGTATCTAAGATGAAAGTCGAAGAATTTATTACATAATAAATAGAAATTAAAATAATTTAAAAATTAAATCAAACAATTATTTCACAAACGTTCACTAAGAAACTTTTTATATCTATTTCTTTGCAAATGAAAGGAAGCAGCCATTATATTACATTGCAATAACATACAGTCATATTTCATAATTCACTAGACTTATGAAGTTATGAAATATTACAGGTCAATGAACCGCGCCCTGAGCATTAAAAACCATTTAAGTAAGTGTATGTGTATGGCGCAAATTAGCTAATAGCTTTTAAAAAGAAGAAAAAATGCAATTCAAATCGCAAGGGTATAATTTATAGTCCATCAATTGCACGGGTCTATGCTTCGTTTGAACGACTTACACCTTTCACCTGTGGTCAAGCGTAGTAGGCAAGTAGCATTGTACTAAATTGCCGTTTGCTTGCCTCATTAGTGACGGCGTACTTTCTCAAAGCACTTCCTTTATTAACGTTTGTTTTGATATTTGCTTGCTGATGCCAGTTGCCTACTTGCTAATATTATTATGCTAAAGGATTTTTTTTCTTGTAGGTAACATACCATGTGCAATTTATGTTTATTGCTTGCTCTATACTAACATAAATACATAAATATTAATTAAACTATAGAAATATAAAATACTAAATTAAAATAAAGCGAAACTTAACTATTATAGAGCATCGTAAAATTAATCCTCAACGCTGTCAGCTGTTAGTGTGCCCAAGAGACTGGCGGCGTTGCCTCTTTGTATGGCAATACTTAGCCTCTAACCAAGGTAGCCAGCTCTTGGATCACGGGAAACGTCAACAAGTCTTTTAGAAATTTATCTATCGAGGCTGTGAGCACTCGGACCCCAGGGCCTATAGTTTCAACCCCAAACGGCTCAAAAATATAGTTAGTTTTATTGAAATGAAAGTGGATTTCGGAATGTTTATGTTATTGTAAAAGGAGAGCGTTACTTTCTTTCAATCTCTTACTTTAGTTATTTAGAACCAAGGATTTTTTTATACAAGGTATTTAATTAATTTAGACACTGCTTATCTTGTGTAAAGAGATAATTACATTCAAAGCTGCCTTTCAAAAGTTTTTATCCGTATTTGAACTAGTTAGCGTATTGGGGCCGAAAGAGTGTTTAAATGATTTGGGCTATAATGTCATCAAACAAGAGCATAAGGGACTATCTCAGTAACCAACCTGTTCTTTCGGTTGCCCTTTGCGCTCCAGGGCTGTGGTATCCTGTTTAGACAGTCCAGCGAACCAAAAGAGTACGTAAGTAAGTATGCTGAAGGAAAAAATGCTGTTTGATGATTATAATTGCAATTGACAAGAAAATTAATACCTTTAAGAACGTAGCGTTTAATAAAAAAAATGTTACCAAACTACGTTTCTTGTTTACACGCGAAATAACAAAATCAGTACTTTATATAATTACTTTTTATTTTCATATAACTGTCGATGTTACACATAGATGTTACAAGATTGTACGCAAGTTAGCCAGGTGTTATGGAAACCAGAGCAAAAAGTTCACAGATTACTCCATGTAACTACTGTATATCATTTGAATTGCAAATATGTTATTATGTGTGCTATCATAACTAGAACCGCCAATTACTTAGGTATGTATGTGTAATAAAATGCTTTCTTGGTAGGTAAATTATTATTTGATAGAATAGTTAAACGGTAGTAGATATTGAGATCTTTGCATAGAAATTTTAAGTAGTGTCGCTTTTTATTCGTCAAATGTATAGAAGTATTTCCTGCCTATTATGAATTAAACAACTGCAATATTTGATTAATAAAATAAATACGTAGTTGTTTAAAAACAATTATTTCTATTTTTATTTTGACATAACATAATTGGCGCAACGCTGTTGTACTTTGGGCATGCCTTTCCCCATGGGGATTACAGACGCGATATTAAATTATGTGTTCATATAAGATCACGAAAAAAGTCACAGTATGAAGCAGTTAGTTGATATAAGTTCAGTAAATACCCAAGAAGACACGCAACGTATTACATACTCCAATTCGTAGGTAATTATCTAAGCTTTTTGTGCTCCGCCAATTTAATGGAAAGTAGCACGGTCGAGTAACGCAAGCAAGTGGACTTGCTCAACTAAAAAAACATTGCCGTGCTAGTAAAACTGAAATGATTAAATTAGTCTTTCTAGAACATAGCATAAAAGGAAGGAATATTTTTTTGGCTGTATTTTTTGAATTTTTATTTTGTGAGCTAGAATTCTAGTTACGAGATTAAGGCTAAACAAATTGTGTGTGTAATTAGAATTTTTAGATGTCAGTTTGCTCTGCAAATGATGATAGATTCTTCTATCCACCTACACTAATATGGAGAACTAACTAGATGTTCTATTGAGGCTACTATTGAGGTACTTTTTTATTTTTAGAAATGAAATATTTCTTTTAAGTCTGTCAAACAGTTTTACCAAGACTTATCCTATTACTCAATACTAATTAGATTGTGGAGGTCAGTCTCCGAAGACTGGAAACAAACCTCAGAGAGGAAAAATGATATGCAGACGCCAAAAAAAACATCTACTTTCTTTTGCTTAGTAAATACCTAGTAATAAAACGTTTGCTTACAGTCAAAGGCAAATTTGAGCAGTCAGCTCAAATGTCAGCAATATTAGTTAGTATTACTAACTCTAACTTTGAAAGTTAACAAAGGTCACTAAACTAGTCACATCCAACTTTGTACTACCAACAATAAAGTTGCGTTTATCAACTGTCGATCCATTAATAACTTTATAACTACCATAATGTCACAAACTCTCGGAAATAAAGGTGCACGGCAAACCTATAGCACGTTCGTTAACAATCAAGTGATTCTGGGAATCTCCTTTGTCAACAGTGTGTCCGGGGCCTTACGTCCGGTATTCGGGTATTTGCATCGTCCTGTGTGTGGTCACGAACTGCATAGGATAGTAGAAGCCGTCAGTAAGGTATTTAGCTGGTTATAGGTGATTAATTATTTATAGGATTTTATTAAGTACTTTATGCGGCCTACCCCAATGTCCTTTCTTTGGGTCGTCTCGTCGTTAAACTCCTTGGGTTATGTGTGAGTCGATCTTCATGATAACTGGCATATAATTGCACTGACTTACAAGGTCTACTCAAATCTCTGTGGTCCTCTCTCCAAAAGAGCTTCTCATACAGTAACCTACTGCATGGTCGTCTTGTGATTTTTTTTTTTTTTTTTTTTGCGTGGTAAAATCATCAAATGAGTCCTCCCACCCCGGGCAGGGCGGGAGGGACTGTCAGACTTGTACTGACTAAAATCCACGGTGTCCTTCAATAGCCCTTTATGTTCCGGGGTCACGGTAATGGTATAAGTCCCGCGACCCCGGCAGGCTTTGGCCCTCTAGAGAGGGGGCCCCGTCATTATGCTGACGCTCTTTGAGGCGCGCGTGGAACACAACGCGCCGTCGACCCGGGCATGGTCCATGGTCGGGCAGCGAGTTGCCCTTTACTCGCCGCCCGCATGCCCCCGCCTACGGTGGCCGGAGATCGTCTGGCGACGTCCGTCGCCGTGGGCGTCCACCACTGCGGGTGGGGCGGAGGGAGGACACTGTCCTCTCTCTCACGCGGCCCGCCTCCTCCTTCGCGAGCATGACTGCTTCGCAGAAGGAGGCGACCGCTTCCCACTCCGTCTCGCCCCGCAGCATGGCCGCGACCAAAGCCGGGCGCGAGAGGTCTCCGCCTATCGCCGCCGTGAGGACACGTCGGTGCTCTGCCCAAGCTGGGCAGTCTTGCACCGTATGCTCTACTGTGTCCTCCGGGCGATCTTCGCAGTGGTGACACCCAGGCGTTTCCTCCTTTCTCCTTAGACACAGGTACCTCCCGAAACTTCCGTGTCCGGTGAGGACCTGCGTCATGCGGTAGGTCAGGACGCCGTGACTCCTATCCAGCCACTCCTCAAAGAGGGGTCTTACCGCCGCGATTGCGGCGTGCCCTCGTCTTGTGATTTGGCAAAGATATGAAATGAAATTAAATCAAATGATGAAATGATGTTTATTTTTGCAAGTAGGTTATATGTTGACTTTTACACGTCTTTTCATAAAACTAGGAGGGGCCGGTGTTTCGTACCTGACTACTCTGAGAAGAAACATCCGAAACAAACTCAGAGGTCACAGTCTCTTTTAAAGTCCAGACATCATAAAATTAGAACAGGTTATACGAGGACCATGCAGGTTAATGTCTGAAATGGTCTTTTGGAGAAAGAACCACACAGATTCGAGTGGACCTGTCCAGTAGATATACATTTAAACTAGAAAGGGGAATATGGCCTCTGACTCGAGTTTGCTTCGGTTATTTCTTCTCAGAGTATTCAGATAAGTGCAAAACACCGGCCTCATGTAGTTCACGTAACGTGGAGTGTGAAAGAGTTTGTGAAAATCAATTTATAGAATAAACATAAATGATAAATGATATTTATTTTGTAAGTTGGTCATAAAAAAACACTTTTACACGTCATAACCAATATTTTTAAAGCTAGATGAGGCCGGTGTTTCGTACCTGACTACTCTGAGAAGAAACAGCCGAAACAAACTCAGAGGTCACACACACATGACATGAAAAATAAAACGTCATCATCGTAAGAAATGGTATGTAAAGTTGCTTAATTAAGTAGTTGCAAATGAAGCTTCAAAATTAGAACGAGTGCTGCCATCTTGTTATTCATTTAGAAAGAAAGAACGAAAGAAAGAAAATTGTGTTTATTGGCACTTAAAACTAATTAATACTAATTAAAGTTATAAAGATAAGTAATTCAATAAAAATAAACAAAATAATAAGTTAAAAAAAAATTAACAGTTTTATGCCAAAGGGCCTCAGCTCAGCATAATGCCAGATGGCACTATAAAGCTGACACTGATTTTTCAGCTCGGCACACTGTAGGCCATTTCACGAAACAGTTTCAGATATACCAATACTGAAATAATGAGGTGCCAATTTTGCATACATTTTCCCCGTTTAATCCTCTTCTGATTGGCATGATTCAATAATATAGAGAGCTTAGCTTTAAGCTTCACAAAGCTGAAAATAATTGCCAATTTGCGACTTCGACTGAAAATGGCTACCTACATAAGTTTGCTATTTTGAAAGAGGATTTGTATATATAATGGATGTCAATCATCATCAGGCCTCATCTCTATGAGAGGGAGTGGGTCATAATCCACCACACTGGCCCAGTGCGGGTTAGAAGTCACATGTATTGTCTCCGAATTTTTGGTTCTAGGACATGCCGGTTTCCTCAAAATGTTTTCCTTCACCGTTTTGACAGCGGGGGTGACAAATTACACAACTAGCATTACTTTCGAATCTAGCCGGGTGCATACCCGGGTAGGTTACTGCTCTTTTTTGATAGTACACTGCAGTATTTCGTGGCAATTCAGTTTTAAATTTAAATTAAATTTACTGTGCTCCATTTTAAGCGGTAAATGTTAAAATGTTACTTTGACACACAGAAGTGCTCTCTAGATAAACTCCGCACTGACAAACTAAGTAATTACGCTATCCATTATCCGTTCATCGCCACACAAGATCAGTTAATGTTTAAATATAAATGTAAATAGCGCAATCCATCACCCCAGGTGCGGCACGTCTGCTTACTAAGTAGTTTGTAATGTAACATGGTGTACAACAACATTACATTTCACCTGCTTTACACGCTCGTGGGTCTTACTATACGGTTGACGTTTGTAGAGTACTCGTGTTTTGTAATTACGATGCGATGTAGCTAAACGTAAGAAATGGAATATGTATTACCTGATCGCAGCCGACATGACTTTTTCCGGTTTTATCACATACACATGAACTTCGATGACGTTAAACACTGTTTTAGGCTATCACGGTTTGTTTCATTATTTTGAGTCCCCGATATTTCGACGCTGTTGCAAGCAATCATGGCGCTTGCAACACCGTCGAAATATCGGGGTCTCAAAATAATAAATAATCACGGAAGATATCCCGTAAGTGACATTTTAAACTTAGATGTTATTTTGAAGGAAAATATTTAGTTCCTCTCTTGCTTTTCGGCACAGAAAATATCCGTTCAATACATTTTTGTATTTTCCTTTCTAATTTTTCCCGATGCTTCTCGATGACCAACCAAAATTTTTTCACCAGTGAGCGGGAAATTGTAATTTTAGTTAAAATAATTCTCTTATGACATTTCCGTCCCGGAGTCAGAGGACTTACGAATTACCGTGACCCCAGAAAGGGCTATTGAAGGACACCGTGGATTTTAGTCAGTACGAGTCTGACAGTCTCTACTGCTCTGCTCTAGGTGGGAGGACTCATTTGATGACTTTATCACGCTAAAAAAAAAATTACATTACCGTCAGCCAAAGCGCTGTTATGAATTCTTGTTATCGGTTCTTGATTATTATCATAAAAACAGCTTTCAAATAAAGCTTGCTTCTTTGTTTCTGGTTTGTTCATATTAAAACCTAGGTTTTTATGCAATTGAATTCTAAAAACAGATTAATGTAGTAATACATTTATCCTTATTCAAACAAAATGAAACATTTATTTACATTTTCCTCTAGAGTTAGTAAACATGAAGATTTTACACATTTTACCTCGTATTTCTAGTAAATAAATTAAGATTCTGTTGCCTGCCGTGCATTGCGACAATGTTTCGTGTCCCATTTATGTACAGCCGCGTACAGATTTATGTAACACATTTATTATTTATAGCTTGGTTTATTTGTATTCTGTCCTTTGGAACTCCCTTATAAGGAAGTTTAGGGATTTAGTATGTATGTGTCGCAGTTTGTGAAAGTTAGAATGTGTTAAAGGATTATAAAATTGAGAGTGTTTATAAAAGTTTTAATGTATTTTTATTTCTTCAAATTATGCAGCTATGCAAATTGCATTATTTTCTATTTTTTAAGTTGCATAAAGACGAATGTTGCTCTGATTACACAATATCAGGTTGTTTTTGTTTCTATTTCACTTTGCAATACCTATACAACATATACGTACCTAATAAAATAATGATTTAACAGCTTCATTAGAGTCTTGGAATAAACGACTGATTAAAGCAAAAGTGCTTTTATGCGAATTTTTTTTTTGGTAAGTTGCAGTTATGATTCGTAAAGGCTCGAACAGACCCACGCGATTAATCGCGCTGCGACAACAAGCCAAGCTAATTTCCACTCTAAATGTACTGCGAATGATCCGCGACAAGTCGCCCCGCGCGATTAATCGTGTACGTGTCTGCTCGAGGCTTTATTGTTTCTCCCTGCCCCTTCGCGTTTTTGAAAAAGAAGAAACAAGTCATCATGAGAAGGTGTCATACTTTCTAACTTCTAACCCGTTATAAATAACATTACCATTTAATTTTCAAAATAAGAACATCTCGCAATATCATAAAGGCACATTCACACGCAACCGTCTTGTTAAGCGCGATAAGCGACGAGAACCGGTAACACGGTACCACGATATAACAATGGCGTCTGACGCGTCTCGCGGTCATCGTAAGGGCCGCGTATGTTTATTTACGAGCTGCACGTGGCTCGACGACCTTCAAGGACGCCCGGTTCTGTCCAACTGGACACTTGACAACTTATTTCTAGGAAAAATACACACCAATGGATTTTTTTTTGCATATTTTGTCGCAAAAATGTTGTTTTAAGAGAAAAAAGTTACATGGATTGCAGTGTTGAAGGAAAAGTTCATGCTAATATGCAACGATTTAAAAACCTAGTGTTTAGCTAGTGAAAGATAAAGTTCAATATAAATAGTTCTCTTTCTTACAAAAACGTTTTAGAGCAAATCGTAACCTTTAAAATAGAATGGAATTTAATTCATTAACCTATAGCTTTCGTAAATAATATCACAGTTATTATTATTTTAGCACAAATAAATACCACAACGTGACAGCCTTATCACAATAACACTTATTCGATTTATCAGTTCGTGCACCTTCCTACTAAAAGCTTTATCAGCTGCGCAATAATAACCCATTCAAAAAGCTTGCTCAATGGAAACTACAATTAAGGTTTTAATTCATTACTTAAGCCATATCAAGTCTCATCAGATAACCATGACATTGGAAAGGGCTAGTGAAGGAGCACCGGGGACTTTAGTCAGTACAAGCCTGACAGTCCCTCCCGTCCCGCCCTGGGTGGGAGGACTTATTTGATGATTATACCACGTAATAAAATAAATAAAAAAGCAATATAAAGTCTATATTATGGGATAACCATAAAAGTAAGGCTGAAGTGTGCCCATCCAATATTTCAAAAACATTCTGTAAAATTCTTGAATCCAATATAATTTTGCTCAACCTGAGAATTGACCCCAAAACCGCGTGTGTAGTAGCCGCACTTGCGTCACTAGACGAACAAAGCTGTCCTCATAAATCTTGAGATAACCATAAAATATAATATTCATATTTTACAAGATATAAAGATGGGCGTGGTTCTTATCTATACATAGCCGTTTAGTCTAATGGACATGGAGCCAAACGCCAGTGGCCATAAATTTATCGTAATAAACAAATCAAAACAATGTCGCCTGAATTTATTGGCGGTTAGCGCAGTGTTATTTTAATCATAAGGAACTTTGTAAAGGATTAGTTACACTTGTACGGGTGGTTTCAGGTTGAAAGGCGTTTGTCAAGGATCCAAAATAAATTGTAATTTCAGGTACGTATGTCTTCAGGGTTGCGTCGAAATTGAAAGAATAGTGGTGGGTTTTAGCCACTAAAAGTTTGACATACAAATTACCAAAGATATTAAAAAAATATATTTAACATGGTGTAAAAATTATTGGAATCGAATCAGTTACTGATTCTGAATAAACTATATTCAGTTTCGCATATACTAAAAATAATGTTCTACCTTATCTTATACACCGTGACTTTTTAGTCGTCTTACAACGGCAGCCCAGTTCATGTACCCAATGACTAGAACACGTTTTTAGTAAAAAAAATGGAAATTAAGAGATTTGAAAAAATTAAAAATTAAATTTTAATTCATTATTATGACGCAAAGCGTAGTTAGAAACATCTTTATCTCATAGAAAATGGAGATGAAATGATCTGCCCGACTATTGCGCTGGGTAGGTATACTCTACAGCTTGATACGTAAACATTTTAACAGGGTGTTTCACATTTCTAATGTACCTGTTTATTAATAATAAAAAATATTATTAACGATTTTAAAAAAATCAAACTCGCCTAGAGGTATTTTAGGTCGGATACATTAAGTGGACCACTTTTGTAAGACGACTAAAAAGTCACGGTGTATTCTTGTAATTGTTCTACAGTATCACATTAAAATGTCAGTTGTTTTTCTACTGACAAACAAAACTAGCTTCACAATGACTAATATATTATCCACCGGACAAGTATGGATAACCCTTAAACAACTGTCAAGAAATATGAATATTAAAGTAACCTTTGTTGAATGATTTATATTGTTTCTAACCACATTCTTCAGTTTGACATTATATTAAATTATAATCTGACAGAAGATAAACCTATCAAAAATATATTTGTTTTGTCCTTGTTCTTTAAAAACCACTCTCATTAGATATGTCAATATTTCATAATAGATCATTAAGATTGTCAAAGACTGTCAAATTCTTTGGTTCAGTGTTATATTTCATTGTTTTGTAATAGTAGTTAAAATAATAATACCAACTAATTTAAACATTTGACATCTCTGTTTGACAGCTCAATTATCATAATTTCGGTAAGAATTATTGCTTAAGCTCACAATATGACGCTTATGGGTAAGTTCAGACCGAAACGTGATGCTGCGCGCACATTTCAATAGAGCTATTCAAAATCGAACTCTATTTCCTACACGAAAAGATACACCTGTCACAAACAAGCGCTGCGCCGCGCAGCGCTTGTTTGTTCTTCGCTTCTTTCTTATTTTAATAGCGACTCAAAATCCAACTTTATGTACTACACGAAAAGATACATATTTGAAGTATCGTTACGTCACGTCGCGCCGCGCCGCGTCGCGTCTCTGTGTGAACTGACCGCAAAACTACAACAATAACAAAACCGGCCAAGTGCGAGTTGGACTCGCCCATGAAGGGTTCCGTAGCAGCAAGCATAGATTAGAGATATAATTATATTGAGATTAGTAAGTAATATACACAAACAATAAAAATAAATTTGTTTTTCATAGTATTTGTATGAATGGCAAAGTTATATTTGCGGTTTTTGAAAATGTACTATATCTCAAAAACTGCTAACTGTATCTCATCCAAACCAATTTTCGTTGGTAGTTTTGGTTGAGGTCTACATTATATATTTTTTTTAGTTTTATCATTCTCTTATTTTAGAAGTTACGGGGGGGGGGACACACTTTTTACCACTTTGGAAGTGTCTCTCGCGCAAACTGTTCAGTTTAGAAAAAAATGATGTTAGTAACCTCAATATCATTTTTAAAGACCTATTCATAGATACCCCACAGGTATGGGTTTGGTGAAAAAAAATTTTTTGAGTTTCAATTCTAAGTATGGGGGGCACCCCCAAAATTTGTTTTGTTTTGATCTTTGTGTGAAAATCCTAATGCGGTTCACATAATACATCTTTCTACCAAGTTTCAACAGGATAGCTCTTATACTTTCGACAAAAAGTGGCTGTGACATACACGGACAGACAGACAGACAGACAGACAGACATGACGAATCTATAAGGGTTCCGTTTTTGCCATTTGGCTACGGAACCCTAAAAATGACTTACAAACATTATGATCTTGTTTCTGATATTTTATTAAATGGTCTGATATTAAAATTTTATTATTCGATTGAGAAATTGATAACTAAATGCAATGAAATCAATCAGAATCTCGAACAAAATTCAGACCGTGATCGATTTATTATGGAACAGTTTGTTTCCGTATTGACGACTATCCTTGCAGATGGGTGTAGAATCAATCCCATCCCAATTTTAATATTCGACTTTTAAAAATGCCTCTTTGATGGCCTAATTAAAATGAATGATTTGACTATGTTGAATAATTTCGTTCATACATTTCTTTTTAATTTAAAATAGTTGCCCCACAATAGAAATTTCTCCTACAAAGTTGGTGCATTTATAAAAATTTGAACGTAAAGATTAATGAATGATTAAGAGACGTTTTAATCATGTCGCACTAACTGATCAGGCAATTCAGTAGTGCGGTTTTAAAGGCCCGTTTCTAATGATGATAATAATATATCTAACATCAGAAACAAGAATGGACACAGAATAAAATGCCTTAGTAACAACTACAACTATGTAGCTATAAGCCAGTAATAATAGGTACAAGTAATAACAATCTTACACTATCACACTTAACCCGATCGCTGCCACTGCCCTAATTTCAATGAACATGGTCTAACAACCTAACCGCGCCCGATATACCAAGAATTCCACTCAACTTATATATTATGAAAACCACAATAATGATTTTCAAGTCCCAGTTTCGAACGGGCAAGTGTAACGGAGCCTTAATGACATAATAACAGTGGACGCGCCGTCGCGTGTGTAATTGCCCTAAGTCGGGTGTTGGGGGCAGACTATTCTTGGATTGATAGAAGTTGGATTAGAAGGTTTACTTGTGTTGGAAGTACGAACTTTATGTAAACTAATATAAAAGTATTTGAACTGCTGCTGTCTGAAAGTTAACATATAAATGAGAAGAAGATATTCACATAATACAGATCTTTATTTATCTTTACAGTTCATTCGTTCGAATGTATTTTTAGGTTTTTGTTCTGTTTTTAAGCTGTAAATCCCAAAACAAACTTCTAATATAAACTAAAAGTTGACTAAATAGACTTTGAAGGCAGCATGTAGCAATTGCAACAGTTTAAAGCAAGACTCTTCCACGTTTCTTTATTCCAAGTCAGAGTATTTCGCGTGATGATTTTGGGAGCGACACCGGTCGCGAGTCAAGGTAGTAATTCTATGTAATTGTACCACCGATTAGTAGCATACAACCATAGGTAATAAAGCCCAACGTATCTTGACACGCGGTGAAACAAGGAACTATTTTCAAATGTACTAAGTTTGACATTTGATTGACAGTTTTCTTTGCAAGTGGCGCCTCATTGGAGTCTCAAGTTAAGTTGGTTGTGTAATATAATCTAGTATTGTATTGTGTGAACTAGGAACTATGTAACCGTGTCTCAAATCTAGGTAATGTTACATATTATCTCTTTTTACGACCTTTTCTTTGGTAATAAGCAGTCATCTTGTACGTGCCTTTTATTTCCTCACTTTCGTTCCTTGCAAAACTTTATTCTAGGACAGCGACACGACTATTGTTGGGTTCCTGTTATGATAAGTAGGTTCATCTGAAACTTGATTTAAGAAAGGACCTGCGAATGCTAACGCTCACAAGTCCTTAACCGATTCATGTTTATTCATTGGTGGCTATCTATACCAAAGCTTCAAAAAGCTTTTAACGTTTGCCTAACTAGGTATATTATTACGCTAAATAAATCATTATTGAAACTGTATAATCTACTATCATTTCTACGAGTATTTACTGGATCTTCGTACCTACTAAAGACTTGTGTTTTTGTCAGGGGACTGTCTGAACAGATAACCGTGACCCTGGAACGTAAAGGGCTATTGAAAGAACATCGTGGATTTTAGTCAGTACGAATCTGACAGTCCCGCTCCGCACTTGGAGGACTCATTTGATGATTTTACCACGAAAAGAAAGACTTGATTGTATTTTCAGTTCATCGTCTGCATCAATTTTCATTGTTGAGGAGAGAAAATATTTCGACATAGACCGTAAGTAATTTATTTTTTCTAATTAATTCTTTAGTGTGTGTATTGTTGATGAGGCAAAATAAATAAATGACGAAGGATATCTTCACATCCACAGGGAGGTGACAGCCAAAGACTTTCTACAAAGTGTTCTCAAGGTCTTAACTATGTGGGACTGTGTATCGAAAGTGTGGATATCCGGCGATCTTAAGCTTGACCAACCGTCACTTCCCGAGGATATTGATATGGTAAAAGACAACTCAGGAACTAAACGGAAAAGGTGATGAATGTGCAATCGCGGTATTAGAGGTTAATGAACTTTTAGTTTAAGTTTTAGAATGAGACATAATTTTTCTGACTAGTTTACCTGCGCTACGCAATACGCGCATCAGGTGTAAAAATTAATCAAAAAGATGATTGCGGTAGTGTTGGCTTCTAGTCAAACCGGATGAAGCTGAATACCAGTGTTCTACATAGAGCGACAGTCAATCTGACCTCCACAATCCAGTAAGTACTGATTAATACGACATTAGGTCTACTAGTCTTGCTAAGGAACCACTTGGCTTGCGTTAGCAAAGTAAGGTAAAATCGGACAACTAGTCCAGACTAGTTGTCCGATTTTTGGGGCACTGACTCTTTACTACCTATAAAGACGAGAATGGGTATTATCTACTCAATTATTTTAATGAATAATAATTATTTTAAACGCGTTAACGCATGCGACGCGCATATTAAAGATGATTTTTGAGGAAACTATCGTAAAGCTAGTACGCTACCGTAAAGCGTTCAAACGAGGAATAGAGAATTTCAGCTTACAGGTGTGGGTTGCAATGGCCTAGCTGGTTAAGGCGTCTTGAGTACTTATCCAGAAGACGCGGGTTCGAATCCCACTTGCAACTGAATTTTTCTTTCCTCAAAAATCATCTTTATTTTAATGAATGTTGATTAATGGATTAGTTGATTGCATTTGCCATCCATATTAATATAAGGAAGGCGAAACGTTTATCGGTCATCGTTTACTCGTAAACTAATCGTTATGACCCTGACAGCAGTAAAAATCCAAGATAAAATAAATCATAGGTACTAAAATCTCTGTGTAAAACGCTTTTCGCTTTCAATACAACCAAAGCCTTTAACCAATTCATATTCGTATCACTTTCCCACTTCTTCACAAGCCAAGTTCTAAAGCCTAGTTCTCATTGATCACGGATTAAAACCCAGACATAAGTCGCGAGAGAAAGTACACTAACTTACACTTTCATGTACCTTTTTCGTAATACCATTTATCGTAAGCTTAGTGTAATCTCTTTAAAAATGTGTAGACCAAAGAGTATTCTGAGGCGAAAGTGTTAGGCATAAGGTTCAAAGACTTGTCACCGGTGTTTATGGAAATATTAAAAAAGGAAACTTTATGGTAATGCAATGGTCGTGTAGTGTGTCGTAATGTGAAGCTGGTTGTAATATTCAACTCTGTGACGATATCCTGGGACATTATTAACGCAGTTCATCCTGGCTGTATCTACATAATCGATGGCCATAAAACAAAAGAGTTCCAGAGAGAAAAAGAGAGCAAGAAGGATAGAACAAGACAGTAGAAACCGCATATTTGGCAAAGACACACTAGATTGACTAACGACTATAAAAAATAATGTCAAAGTCAATACCAAAATAGTTTATTTCAATTAAGCGGAAGTCATCGAAGAGGCACATTTTGAACGACGAATATTAAAATTAAAGGAAATGGGATAGGATGGGATTGATTCTATACCTATTCGCAAGGGTAGGTTTGTATGGAGAAGAAATAGGCAAGAAACTCCATAGGTACTGTGTAAATGTTGGATCAGACTGGATGTGGTTGTGGAAGGCAGTAGACAGTAGACAAGGATTCATGACTTTTGACGCAACTGTCTAACAGTGGACAGCTATCCGTTTAGATGCTAAGTAATGTCTGTATTTGCTTTCTGAGAAATTGTTCTTGAGACTACATGGTTCGGGAAGCTTTTTTCTTTTGTAAGTATAGACGGTCTATCTAATTTTCTCACAATATTTTACTCTGATATGCTCACAAAGTTAGGTTTCGTACAGTTAAAAACATTTTTCATTTGGCACGACCGCATTTTGATAATAGTTGTACCAAACAATTAATGAGGGCATTTATTTTTAGAATACCTAACAATACAATTATTTTACACAGAAAGGCGTGTATTTCAGTTACCATAGGGAATGAGTCACAGGTCACTCTGGTTCAGAGAAGTTTTGCGATAACGAAAATTAAATAAATCCTCGTTATTGAAATACTTGTAGCTTATAAGTTTTAACTTTAAAGCTGCGTTGCTTTAGAAATACCATTCAAAAAAATTAAAGATAAATTAAGTAAATAAAAATCAAATAAAAACCAGAGCATCATCGTACCTGATGTTGGCCTCCTCCCACAGAACTGCCGCTTTTCGTGGTTGTTTTAAATTCGCCGCCAGTCGCTGCTGGAATGACCTCCCACCACCTATTCGTGCTCTAAAATCAGTTGGTACTTTTAGGATCAATTTTAAACGATACTTACTCCAACAGCAACAAAACACCAATTAATAACTCACTGTGTTTTGCACGCAGCCGCAGTTCACAATGGTGACTGGGGCGTCATATTTGAAGCGGATAACTGGTAGCGTGATCACTATTTATGGATTATTCGTACAATCTAGCGACTGTTACTCCTCAACTCCTTGATGCATTATTTGTCTTTCTCTTCTTGTATGTTTTACGCCCAGCTTGGTAATAATAATTTATTATTTTAAGTCCATAATATTAAGTAGGTAACACTTTCACTTTTTTACACACAGCTACAATTTTTAGACCACTTAAATTAATATTGTTTTTGTTTTAGTTTTTCGGTTGACATATGACTTGTCTGCGCCCGCGTCTCTGACTTGTCGGTGTTGTCAGCCTTTAGACACACATGGAATTTATTATACTTAATTTATTTATATCTGTTATTCGTTATTTATTTATTTATAACACTGTTTATTTATGTACGTATCTGACCGTGACATCACTTTGGGCCCTACCAGAAAACCAGCGCTGTGACAATTAAATGTCGCAGCACATGCTGAGGTAGGAGCCTTTTGGCCTCACACAGGACTAAATTGTATTTTTTTTAATGTTTTGTGTGGTTTTACCTTTTGTTTTTTTTTTGTTTTGTGTAATTTTATTTTGTTTTTATTCATGTAATTTTGTTTGTTCTGTCCTGTGTGTTCCTAATAAAACTCTTTTCTTTCTTTCTTTCTTTCTTTAAGTACTATGTTTATGTATTCTTATTGATACTTTTCCAAAAGTTACCTTGTTATGGTAGCCATACACCATACTGCCTATCGTCCAATCGGCATGACGATCGATTTGATCAAACTTCAAATCGGCAGCAGTGATGCCAACTTAGCAACTTTCTAGCTTCTAGATCTAGCTATAAAGTTGCTAAGTTGGCATCACTGCTACCGATTTGAAGTTTGATCATGCCGATTTGATCCAATCCGATCGGCATGATCAAATCGGCATGATCAAGCCTATCAAATTTACTGTCATGCCAATTTGATGGATTCCACGCCCATACACGGTCAATTCTAACTGATCCAATGGCAGCGTCATGCCGATTGGACGATAGGCAGTATGGTGTATGGCTTCCATTACTGACAGTTTGTTTTGCTTTTTTTGAATCAGCATACAAATTAGACGTTTTAGAACTGTCAGTGTCAATATTCCATATAGCTAAAACACAGCTAACTTAAATGTGGTATACTCACATGTGCTTATTAATGACATCATAACACACGCCCCTTATCAGTTATTGGTAGCTACTAGTTGATTGGGCGTCAATTTCAGTATAGGATTTTTTTTAGCACATTATTATATTTTACGATGGCAATATAGGCTGGCTTTTGACCACAAACTGGTAAACTCGTAACGTATACTTTCGTAAAACTCAGTACCCGATTTTGAAATCTAAAATTAATTGACAGCAACAAAAATTTGTATAAGTTGAGCCATAAGTTTCTGTAAGTCAGTAGGCAAAAGACACTTTTGGATACAAAAAACAAACAAGAATGTTCAAGGACGCACGTACGATCGTTGTCAGTGGAATACTTAAATACAACACAATCAAATCATCAATCTTCAATGTGTCCACCATGGATAATTCATTATTACCTTTTGGAGCCCCTTTGATTGAAAGATAATTCAACAATGTCTTTTTATTCTTGAGGACTTATAAATCGTAATTTTAAAATTAAAAGATGTTTACATTTGCACTAGTAAAACATTAGCACTTGGAGGAGATCGTGGCTAAATAATTACAGCCGCACAGGCCGATCTTCCGGGTTAGGATGCACTTACCGAGGTTGGTCTGTGGATGGGTGACCATCTGTCATAGCGATTTTCCTCCGTGCCTCGGAAAGCACGTAAAGCCATTAGTCACGGCTGTCATTTATGGATCTTTCGCAGTCGTTACTTTAGTCAGAAACTCTAAAAGTCTGACAACCAGTCTTATCATGGGGTATTGTATTACCCAGTTACTGGATTGTGGAGATCCGATAGGTAGTTGTTCCATGTAAAATATACTGATCTTCAGCTCCCAGCTGCATCTGATTCGACTGGAAGCCGATCCCAATATAGTTGAGAAAAAGATAGGCAGGTGATGTTTACATTTGCACTTGGTTCTTCATCAATATAGCCAGCCGCAGGATGTCCACTGCTGAACATAAGCTTCCCCTATAGACTTCTAATAGGATAGGACCCTGTAGATATATTATGTGATAGGACCAGTTGGAAGCGGCTTGCATCCAGCGCGATCCTGTGATGGTCTTCACAAGATCGTCTGTCTACTTCGTGTGTGAACGTCTCACGCTGCGCTTGACGGCACGTGGTTTCCATTCGAGAACCGTACGGCCCCATCGGCCATCAGTTCTGCGTGCTATGTGGCCTGCCCCCTGTAATTTTAACTTGCTTACTCGTTGGGCTATGGGTATGGTATATTGGGTAAAGTTATTGAAAACTCACCTTATTCTATGAAACTAGAGAGCGCGACGTGTAAAGATTTACGGCACAGTGGTACACTAATTTAGTCTTTATCAAAGTTACATTTATGTCATACTAAAATCACGATCTTAGCTATTCAATACATTGAACAACAATGGTCCATGGTCGGGCAGCGAGTTGCCCTTTACTCCCCGCCCGCATGCCCGCGCCTACGGTGGCCGGAGATCGTCTTGCGACGTCCGTCGCCGTGGGTGTCCACCACTGCGGGTGGGGCGGAGGGAGGACATTGTCCTCTCCCTCACGCGGCCCGCCTCCTCCTTCGCGAGCATGACTGCTTCGCAGAAGGAGGCGACCGCTTCCCACTCCGTCTCGCCCCGCAGCATGGCCGCAACCAATGCCGGGCGCGAGAGGTCTCCGCCTATCGCCGCCGTGAGGACACGTCGGTGCTCTGCCCAAGCTGGGCAGTCTTGCACCGTATGCTCTACTGTGTCCTCCGGGCGATCTTCGCAGTGGTGACACCCAGGCGTTTCCTCCTTTCTAAGGAGAAACACCTCACCGGACACGGAAGTTTCGGGAGGTACCTGTGTCTAAGGAGACACAGGTACCTCCCGAAACTTCCGTGTCCGGTGAGGACCTGCGTCATGCGGTAGGTCAGGACGCCGTGACTCCTATCCAGCCACTCCTCAAAGAGGGGTCTTAGCGCCGCGATTGCGGCGTGCCCGAAAAGCAAATCACTTACAAGAACATTCAAAATTTTAAATAGCGATCACCGTCGACCATGTGTGCTCGAATCGAACCAAAGAGTACGGACCACGTGTGGCTGTTTTTGCCGATGTTTTTGTCCCGCATTCCTTTGCCAACCGTTTTGAAAAAAAAAAAACGATTGTCTCTTTGACTCTTTGTAATAGAGATCACGTATGCACCCAAGGACAATTTCAACGTGTTCCTCCGTTTATTAAGTACAATAATTTTAACTTTTTATTACTGACTTGTGTGTTACATGGTAACGAGTTTGGCGTTTATTTTTAGTTTTGTTTTTCTGCTGCAAACAGACTCCATGATTGTTTTTGTTGGCAGTAAGCTCTTCGTATCTTTAAAGCCAATTTTGTACTAATATTTTCTTACCAACATGTGGCCTGCATCAATATGTTTAGGAAAATATTCATCTTAGAATTGTTTATTGTAATATTTCAATTTTAAAGCATGTGCATCATTCATCAAACCGGCTTTGTAACAGACCAGAACCTTATTAAAAATAGTGTTTTTTTTTTTAAAGTTGCTTGCATTTCACATCCAGGTGACAGGATAGGTAAGTACACACTATGTCAGGTGTGTGTCTGATCTATGTCCGAACATAGTCTTCTCTAAAAAAAGAAAACATAACGGACTGCTCTATTTTAAGGCCGAGATCACACTTCCACACTTCACACACCTGGTATCGGACTATCGGTACACCTGTATTAAGGATTATTTTTTCCAGAGTTCATTGCATTTTGTCCATCAGCATGACTTTTGGGTAATTTAATTATGCAAAATCTCACTCGGTAGTAATTATATCCTTTTCATTTTGAATGATAATAAACTGGGAAAGAGTTAAATACATAATCCAATTAAAGCCAACCCCTTAGGGTCAACTAACAATGAGAATTATCCAAATGAACATTGTTAAAAGGGTTCTTTGTTGATCTGTCCCTTGGCTACTGTGCGAGACTAAAATAAACACTACAAAAGCCCATCCAATTAGGAAGTTAAACAACGCAAATACAGGAACAAAGTTCTGTATAATTTAAATGATAATGAACCGCTGGTGAATTAAACAATTTAATCCGATTAAAACCTTCCATGTAACCGTTTCAACACAATAAAAAACAACAATACTTTTTGAACGACAATAAAATTATCGAAAGGTGTAATTAAAAACAAATCCATTTTCTTTTTTCAACTTGCTATACAAACTTCTTTGTTGATTTAATCTTTAAGGCCGCAAAGAAAGTCGCCTTTGCCGGTTTAAAAACATACTTTGACGTTGACAGAACGATTAACAATATTTAAAGAACATCCTTTTATTACCACATGACACTGGCAGAGTAGTCAAGCAACTCATTGCCAAAGAAGGAAAAAAAAATCCTTTTACTAACAAAAGCAAGGTTAGAGACAGTTCCTAATTAACAAGTCCACAGGGCTTGGTTTAACTTGACATTTTAAAGGGGTTAACAGTCATGTCTGCGGGGCAATTGGTGTGACAGACAAACATACGAGTACATGCCAGACAGAATAAGAGTAAAAGTTTGTTGCGTTTGATTAATTACTGATGGGGGAGCTGATCTTCTATTTATAAAGCGGCAGTATTCTAGAGTTTGCAGATTATATTAATTTTTTTTTTTAAAGGAATATTTAACTAATACCTGCTCAATCAAAACCAAATTTTTACTTTAAGTTCGTAAAAACTGGTTCCACTATCATTTGATCCGAAGATGTCACTGATATACGATTTTTTTTAGCGTTGAACGTTATTGAGTTGTATCACACTTGAACAACTCATTTACGAGCATTAGACCCAAATCTTTAGCTTAGGTCACGCTTAAGACATTCGGGGTTAAAAAAAAAAAATCCTACTACTAAGTAGTTACTAAGTACATTTTTGTTTTGTAATTAATACCAGGTTTAACAAACATAGGGCAATCTCAATACATTTTATGATGGATTTTCCTTATGAACACGCGAAATTATAAATAAAACATTTGCTTGCAATGTGCATTGGCTGCATAAAAATAAATTTGCCTGTACGGATTTTCCTGTAAATTGAAATACATATTAATAACTTGGGTATTTTTGTACCATTTCAAGAAATATTTACCGTGAACCGATAAAACATGCTGTTTTTTCGATAAATATTTTCTGAACAAAACAGTAATTCAGTTTTGACAGCATTGTTTTGAAAACTTCTTAAGACGGATTGATTTGTAATACTTAATAAAACCTATAATCCCACTCCCACAACTCCGCATTGAAATCTTTCTAGAAAATACTAAAAGGTGAAGAAAACCAGATAAAACAAATAACACATTTATCAGAAAGTGTTTAGCAGATCTAGATTTAGAAATCTATTTTTAAAAAGTAAAATCATTACCTAGCTCGTGCACAGCGATCTTTGATGAAAGTTTTGAACTGTCAATATTCATTTGTTTGGTTTATAATTTAGACTTTCATTTTAGAAATGGAACCATTTATTATTTTTAACAGACTACTTTTAATTATTATTAAGATCAAAGAATCAGTGTTCCTAGCCAGTCTATTTAAATGGTACAAACGACTACTCATCTCGCTATACAAAACCAGTTTATCTTGAGACCGTTTTGTATAATCTTTCCGTACATTGTACGGTCAGCTTATACTAGTTTTGCTCAGCTTGATGTGTAGCCATATGTACAGACGCTAGCAGGTCAACCTTCCACTATTGTGATAATCTTATCTAAATATCTATCAAAGAAATTTGACAGATTGTGGTGGCTCGATGTGCTGGCGTCTGTACATGATTTTAGGTTTAGAGTGTAATTTTGTCAGAGGACCCAACATCTTTAGATGTTAGGTTTTTAATACCCCTAGTATAAAATTAAATCCAAGTTCGTGGAGGATTACGACATTATCGGCGCCGCCGCGCCGTCTTGGGAAAAGGGGTGCATAACAGTTTACCAGATAAAAGACGGACCGATTTTTTGGGTTCAAATTAAATTCTCTTATAGAAAAAGGCTTTATAACTTTTGTTGATGAACCAATAATAAAAAGGGTATAAGATTTGTAATATTATACACGACTCAGAGTCAGAGTCTAAATATTATAACATAGTGTGATCAAAATTTGATCATCATGTTACTGAAAGTATCGAAAAAATGCATTTGATCATCAAATGCATAACTTATCGATACTTTCAGTAACACTCTAATTCCTGACTCACGTCCACTTGTCACTTGCAACTAAATAAATAGACAAAATTGATTAAAACATTACCAAGTGGTGTTGTGCAGAATAATGACTAACATAAGATACGCAGTCTAAAAATATGTCTACCCGTGGACCGTCCCAGTCTGTCCTCCCCAGCGTTGACTGAACTTTGAATTCAAGGATTATGCAGACAAAGTTTAATTTTCCTATCCATTGCTGGCTCAATACAGTTTCATCTAAGTCCCTATAAATAGAACCATCATTGGATATGGAACAATTTGTTTCGAACGTCTTTATTCAATTGTTTTTCGGTATTGGTTCATATCAGACTGGCCTAAATGTGTCATTCTGTGACTCAAACCGAGTGTCGGGTTGTTTGGTATGGTTTTCACAGCGCAGATTTACAAATATCTATAGTATTTCTGCGCCTGCACATGGCATGTGTGTCACACACGATGTTTTCTCTTGGTGTGGACAATATTTCGGGGTGATTTATGGCCGTCTTTTGCAGAAAGAGCCGAAAATAACGTGATTTAATGAATGCTCCGATTTCCTTATGCGATATCGACCAGCATTGTTAAAAACTAAAAATATTAGAAGAGAGCACAAACATTGACAGAAAAGCAACCAAATAGATGATTTTAGCAAATGAATGAAACAGAAAGAGAAATGAAAAGCATAACACAAAATGATCTCGAAACTAATAACAACAGTGTTTTGAATAAGGCTATAAATAATGCTAAAGATTTAGATGACAATGCTGATTCGCAGGTACCTTCATTCAATAAGTCAGTGGAAACATAAGGAGTCATAGAAGGAAATATACTGACCTTATTGATAATGATCTTCAGTAAGCTTAGGTACCAAATGGTGTGCGTGTATAACCAGATGTATCAACATTAATGAGTATGACCCACAAGGATTATGTAAAGATCGAAGCACGTGCGTGACGTCAGTCGTCCTGTAGCTTTCATCAACTCCTGTGAAACAAAATAAGAACGTTAATCATTGTTAAGTGTTGTCCACACTAACCATAACATAAGACAAGATAGAGGGAGCAGTCGGAAACCAGTTTTTGGTAGGCAAGGACCATAAAGTAGCAAAATAAAGTTATGGAGAGCAGCAATTAAAATAAAAACTTTTCTTTCAAAAACGGAAAGATATGATACTTGAATTGTATTAATGGTAATAAAAGTTACCTCCTTATTTATAAAAAGAAAATCTTCAATTTACAAAATTTTGAATGAAAAGGAGGCAGCTAGACGGGCCGCGTGGGGTACGCGGGCCTCCTGTTGTCCACCGCTGAGTTAGAGAATAGAAAACATTAAGTGCAACAATACCAATGCAAGATATTTACAAAGTCATAATCACAATAACAAACTTCATATCCCACGTCCCATTATCTTAAATGCAGCTGACAGTTAGCACATAATTTAAACTGCCATAGGTGAGGCAGTTAATAAATTCACGTCTCATGATACGGCAGTGTTCAGATGGCAATCATGTGCTAAGTAGCCGACAGGTTTGCGAACCTTTAAGTACTGTGATCAATCATAATGTCTTATTAAAGATAAATTTAATAATAATATCATGCATAATATTGTTGAAGTAATTCTATTTAGATGTCAAATCGGTACTGTTAAATTAGCATGTCATTTCTGAGGCCTGGCCAGACTGGTTCCAGCAAGATGACGGGAGCCTCTAGAGGGCCAAAGCCTGCCGGGGTCTCGGGACTTATTCCATTACCGTGACCCTGGAACGTAAAGATTTTACCTCACTAAAAAAAAAGTGTCGTCAAGAGACAGAGCTATACAAGTCGTCTAGCTTCATCTCGTTCCCACTCTGGATTTACTGTACTCTGGCTTTATGACGTCATGGTAGGTCACTTGTGGTGATATCAGAGGCGACTTTATTAAGTCTAACAGAGGGTGGAAAGGGAACGACGCGAAAAGCATAATTTTATAAATTATATTATTGGGACTTGGGAAAAACGAAATCAAAATTGTCTATATTAGTTTACGTTGCATATCCCAGGGAAGCATAGCACTGAGGGGGACTTCACTAAGGATTTGAGTAAGGATCAATGGATTTAGCGAATCTACCAATAATGATTCTGATATTTCTAATACAAAAAGAAAAGAAGAACTTTTTTAAAGGCAAGTTGATGTGGATGAAAAATTAATATCAGTGAAATCAACTTTTTGGAAGGAAATTGTCAGTTTTTTTGTTTCATGAAATATTCAACAACTGATATCCTGTATTATTTACACATAGACAAAACATCTGCATACCACAAAGCGCCAAATAAAACCGTTATACATTCATTACATTCACACCAAGAACAAACATTCAAAAAAGGAACAAACTAAAAAAAACCGTTAAGCATTATCGATTTATTTTCTAATCTCAAATCTGATCGAAGATTCATGAATACGTTTTGGTGTACAACCTTATTAAAATTTTAAAACATCGCATTGTACTGATCCCCACGCATTTAATACAAGATTTATGTATACGAGATCATAATCATTACTAATTATACTTTGTAAGTAATAAAATTTAATCAACCGGGAAACAGTTGTTTTTTTTTTCGTAATCCTGTCGATGTGATGTCCCGATAACAAGGATTTTAATTTTCTTTATTGAATTTGTAAGGGATTTAAGGATGCCGTTAATGTATTTTTTTTTATTGAATAGGTGTAATGTAAGTTAACTCATGAGGAGGTCTAAAAACCGAAATTCATTTACTAGTTATTTTTTTAGTTGTTCCGTTATTCCCATAAATATCCAACAACGTTTATGAAAGCTTTTTGTATAGAATGTAATATTATGCTCTCTTTACGGAAATATCGTTTATTTATTTTCAGACTCGTACAAAGCATGATTCAACGGATTTATTTTAGACGGTTTAAATTACCATTGAACGAGTCGGAAAATTTTACGGACAAAAGTAATAAATCAATCATCATTTGTGTTATTTGTTTTAAAGAGCTTTTAAACGATACAGAAGTTGTTTTGAGTACTGAGATTAATCAGTGTGTATTAGGGCATTCTGAATCATAATACAATCCGATATCACGTTTCATTTCAAATAGGTAGGACAAGCAACACGATTTAATAATAATTACATAAGTAGTAAACCTAACTAAACTTACTGATTAAAAAAAAAAGCGAAAGTTAGTTTGTGCGTGCCACTGTCATGCCTAATTAAATGACTGTAAACAGATTTTTATGAATTTTGGTGAAGCTAAGATACGATACTTTTTTGGGTAAAAGGGGAAGTAGTGGTAGAGATGGGGCGAGTCAAGTCGCGAAAAATGTTAGTAAGTTTATAAATATTCAGCTCTGCTACTCAACAAGACACCTCATTTTTAACCTCAATTTGGTATCATAATTATTGATGTCAAAAAAAAATAATTTCCATTGGCTGAAGATTAATATTAAGATTGTCTGACCAAAATTGATAAAAGGACAACATTATCATTATAATAAACATTGTCATTTTCGTAATCCTAATCTAAATCTCTTATATTGTACCTGACATTAAACGACAATGAATTTCTTTTCCATCATCCATGAAATATAATAATTCAAATTGCCACTTGACATTTTCAGCGCCCGCCAAGATTGAATAATAAAAATTTCCTTCGCCTGCCTCCATAAAATCACATTGATAAAAGTGACATTTATTTATATCGGACCTCCTTTCATTTCCAACTTTCTTTTGCGATTTATCAGAGCAATATTACAATGTCGAAAGTATGAATTGGCAACTGTAAATGATTTTGGAGAACGCACTACACCAACCTTTTGACAAAGTCAATAGTAGGTACCTATTCATTTTATCTTGGCGGTTTATAAATGGAACGAAATTCAAATGTTCTAAATTTGAAGTTTCTTTGACAGTTGGCTTGTAAAGAAGCTGTGTCATAATCTAAACAAATTGCTATTGGTTTTTGCACATAATACAGTGACCGGTAGCATTGTTGGTTGTTGATAAACAATGATTTTAAAAAATATATAAAAAAAACCGGCCAAGTGCGAGTTGGACTCGCGTGAAGAGGGTTCCGTACGATGTTACCTATCACGTTTTTTTTAAATCTGACCCAAATTGGTACGCACAATATTGAGTGATTTACCATGTCATTTTAATATCATGGAGTTCTTATAGGTTTTCCTATAATCTATAAGTAGAAAACTAAATTCTGTATTTTTTAAAAAAAATTAGGTTCAGTAGTTTCGGAGATAAGGGGGGGGAATGGTCAAATTTCGTCTATTTTCTTGAATAACTTGGAAACTATTTATTTTAAAATTACAAAAAAAATATATTTAAGATTGTCTCAACAAGACCTTTCATTTGATATGTCACACGATGCAGTTTTCAATTATTTTTTTAAATTTTCCCCTTTCCCCCAAAAATTACCTCCCATATACAGATATGGACTTCTTATAGGTTATCTTATAATCTATAAGTAGAAAACTAATTCCTGTATTTTTTTCAGAATTTTAGGATCAGTAGTTTCGGAGATAAGGGGGGGGGGAATGGTCAAGCTTCGTCTATTTTTTTTGAATAACTTGGAAACCATTTATTTTAAAATTACAAAAAAATACTTTTAAGTTTGTCTCAACAATACCTTTCATTTGATATGTCACACGATGCACTTTTCAAATATTTTTTTTTTAATTTTCCCCTTCCCCCCCCAAAAATTACCTCCCATATACAGATATGGACTTCTTATAGGTTATCCTATAATCTATAAGTAGAAAACTAATTCCTGTATTTTTTTCAAAATTTTAGGTTCAGTAGTTTCGGAGATAAGGGGGGGGGAATGGTCAAGCTTCGTCTATTTTTTTTTAATAACTTGGAAACCACTTATTTTAAAATTACAAAAAAAATACTTTTAAGTTTGTCTCAACAATACCTTTCATTTGATATGTCACACGAGGAAGTTTTCAAATATTTTTTTTAAATTTTCCCCTTCCCACCCCCAAAAATTACCTCCCATATACAGATATGGACTTCTTATAGGTTATCCTATAATCTATAAGTAGAAAACTAACTTCTGTATTTTTTTCAAAATTTTAGGTTCAGTAGTTTCGGAGATAAGGGGGGGGGAATGGTCAAATTTCGTCTATTTTCTTGAATAACTTGGAAGCTATTTATTTTAAAATCACAATAAAAATATATTTAAGATTGTCTCAACAAGACCTTTCATTTGGTATGTCACACGATGCAGATTTCAAATATTTTTTTTTAATTTTCCCCTTCCCCCCCAAAAATTACCTCCCATATACAGATATGGACTTCTTATAGGTCTTCCTATAATCTATAAGTAGAAAACTAATTACTGTATTTTTTTCAAAATTTTAGGTCCAGTAGTTTCGGAGATAAGAGGGGAGGGGGAATGGTCAAATTTCGTCTATTTTCTTGAATAACTTGGAAACTATTTATTTTAAAATTACAAAAAAAAATACATTTAAGATTGTCTCAACAAGACATTTCATTTGATATGTCACACGATGCAGTTTTCAAAACTTTTTTTTTCATTTTCCCCTTCCCCCGCAAAAATTACCTCCCACATATAGATTTCATCTATTCACGTCACACCTCTGTGCTTGGGTCACAGGAATTGATATGTGTACCAAATTTCAACCCAATCGGTTTAGTAGATTCGGAGATAATTGACTGTAAGCGACAGACAGACGGACACACGAGTGATCCTATAAGGGTTCCGTTTTTGTATTCGGACGTACGGAACCCTAAAAAGGTTTTTAATTTGACCATGTGCTACAAGATTCTTGTATACAGGATACTTGGTAGCAGAACAAAATCGGGTTTAATAAGATCAACACAATAATTATTTTAAGAGGTTTGTTAGCAGACCCCGACCATCAAATGGAGTAGATACATCATTCACTACCAAACACCCTGTATACACAATTTTAGAGGTGAATATACATGAATACGATTATCGTAGAACAAAGTGTTACCACACTAAAGTTTATTAATGAAACGCTAGTTAAGAGGGAAAGTGAGGAATTGTTGTATTTTATGTTTGTTACGTACAAAAAAAATGTGTATGAGCCGTGACAAATTGAATAGGACTATGTAAGACACGAATAGGTACTACGATGGCTTTTTGTTGGCAATGTCCCTTTCGAAACATGGACAACCTTTTAAGTTTCTACTTAATAGCCTAAGAAAGAAACTTGAACCTTATGGAAAAGTCTTGTACCTAAAAGGTTCCTTAGGGTCTCTGCTAGGCCATTAGAGATGAAAGCTCCATGCATAATATTTTTTCTTAAAACAAGTCCTTCTGCAAAGTACGTACTAATTTATAAATCTAACTAGGCTTTTACATAGAGCTTTTCCTAAGCCCTAGGAGATGAAAAGCTCTATCAATATTAGTTTTTCTTAATGCATATCTTTCAGCAAGGTAGGTACCAGTTTATAAATCTTTTTTACTTACTATACTTAACTTAATCTGTACCATACGCATATCTGGTGTGTGATCTATGCAAACATTTCAAAGTGTAAAAGTCAAAGTCAAAGTTCATTTATTTGTCAGAAACATGAGTATACACACAAAGCATGCAAGATGTTAAGTACATTATAAAGAATGACAGTCATGTTTTACCTTTACGGTGTACAAATATGTATTATAAATTTGATAAATTATTCAATTCATTATAGCCATTAAAATTATTAAATATATTTATATTAAAAAAAAACAAATCATTAAAATTCATTTGTCAACCATCACAATAAATTACATTACATTTTTTTTCATTTCATTACATCATAAAGAATAGGTACTTGCAGGCACAGCATAAGCAATTAAAACATCAATTAAATTCGATTAGTAGAATAATATAGTATTAATTATCATCAAACAAACTCACATTAGTCAACAGAATCGAGTTTCATCCCACCTTAGAATTTACATTAGAATTGGTTTGTTTTCTCCTTTAAAAACTCAGCAATACTATAGAAACATTTAGTTACCAAATACTCTTTTAGTTTTTTTTTTAATAAATTAGTACCAGTCAAATCTCTGAGTAACTGTGGAAGGTGGTTAAATATACGTGGTGCCATACAGAACACACTTTTTTGCATTAGTGCTGTATGGGATCGTCTCGCACACAACCTGTGTTTATATTTATCGCGCCGGTTACGGTTATTCATATCTGATTGCTTCTTAAATAGATGCGGGTTTGATTTTACGAACATTGCAATTTCAAAGATATTTATAGTGATGGGAGGGTAAGAATTCGATATTTTTCAAAGAATGGCTTGCATGAGTCAGTTGTTTTTAAGCCGAACATGGTTCTAATACATCTCTTCTGTGACCTGAATATAAACTCCTTGAGGGTTGAGTTTCCCCACAAGATAACTCCAAATCTCAGAAGAGAATCAACTATACCATGATACGCCGTGAGCTTGGCATCCACACCCAAAACAGGAACAGGACCGATTTTAGAGAGGCTGATTTACTCAGTCGCTTGCTTAATTCCTCTAAATGTGGTTTCCAGTTTAATCTTTTATCTATTGTGAGACCTAAGAACTTACTCACATCCACTTTACTTATCTGTTTGTCATTATTACGTATATTCAGGGTATTATTAATATTCAAACGCTGACTGAATAACATTACTTTTGTTTTGTTAATATTTATTTTAAGATTATTATTACTTAGCCACGTAATAATGGACTCAACTGTATTATTTATTTCATCTTCATTATTTTGCTCATCTTTGCATTTTATAGTTACTGTGCTGTCATCGGCAAAAAGTGACATCGGGTTACTTGTTATTTTAGGTAGATCATTGATATAAATTATGAATAGTAAGGGGCCCAGAACACTCCCTTGTGGCACGCCATACTTAACCGATTTGCGTTTGGATGAAAATATCTGTGATCATGTATCTCCGCGCTTTAAACTAATACTCCAAAAAAATGACTATTCATTACTGTCATTTCTAATCAGAAACACCATAATAGAAAGCGACGATACTAACATAGCAAAACAAAAACAAGCACTCATTGTTTTCTTTCTTACTTTCAAGAAAAGGTATCAATAACATTCCATTTATGATTGATCTAAAGATCTCTAAACGAAAGTGGTATTACCTAAGCAGCCATTGTGGGGCCGAGCGCGTGCCAAAAATCTCCCAAAAATATATATCAATGGAATTTCTAAGGCTTTATTAATGGAAGGATATTAATAGTAAAAGCCTTAAGCCCGATGTTTCTAATAAATAATCCTTACAATGTAACGCTAACCTAGTTTAGCCACACCTACAATTTCAGGCCATTATTTGGGGCGCAGTACAAAATAATTACTGATCTAGTTTATTGACCTTTGCGATCGATTGGAACTTAGAATGTCAGTGTAACAGATAAAGGTATGATTGGAGTGGTAAAAGTGGAAAAACCCACTTCACAGTCCACAAAATAGAGAAGTCATTCAACAATTGGAGCAGGACTTATTCGGGATTCGATTGGTAATGTTCTTTGACGAACCCATTCCTGTCGGTCCCTCATGCATGTCTGAGGATCGTAGTCAGCCTCGGAGTTGCATCTGGAGTGGATGATCCGCCTCCACTGGTTTCTGTCCAGCGCATCTTTTACCACCGAGTAGAATTTAGAGGATGATAATTCCTTCACCTGATCTGTCCATCGAGTTGGTTACCGACCACGCGATCATTTGCCTTCGGTGTTAAATAGTCCATGACGTTTCTACTCCATACAGGAAGTCTGATCTTTGTTTTGATATCAATTCCTCTCTTCTTCCAAATGTTGCTTAAACGAGTCATCGCATCTTAACCATTCCGATTATATTTTTAATTTCGGGGACACAGCTACCATTATTGCCTGATGGGTAAATGATTGAAATAGAAACTGCGCGTCAGTATCTAGTGTATTGGGATGCTCCAAGCTATCAGGTCAGACGACCTAAGAAACCAGTTTGGATATTAATGTAATGAGCTAGGAAAGGTCCAATTATACCTATGTCCAGATCAACACCTTAAGCCTCCTGCAGACACACGCGATTAATCGCGCTGCGACAACGAGCCAAGCTAATTTCCACTCTAAAAATACTGCGAATGGACCGCGACATGTCGCCCCGCGCGATTAATGTGTCTGCAGGAGGCTTTACTGCTGTGAGCGGTGACTTCGCGCGCGGTGGCGGCGGTAAGATCAAATGTATAAAATGTTTGAAACACGCCACGAGGCTCCGTCAATAGTTGCGGCCACACACAACGAGCAGCCTCGCGAGGCATTTGCCGCGCGAAGCAGTTCGGTTAGTGTGGACGTGACTCTGCCGAGGCAAGCGCGCACGCTGCCTCGGGCGAGCGACCTAGCGGCCTGTCCATCCAGTGTCGGCTTTTGTTTTGCTCGCGTATTTTGTTTCGTGCCATACAGAGCAAGCAGCCTCGCTAGGCAGTTTCCTCACGCGGGAAATGCCTCGCGAGGCTGCTCGTTCTGTGAGGACGCCCCTAATGGTGAATTCGCGTACTTACAAAGAAATTAATGTCTTATTCGCGCCGCCCGTCGTCACCGCTTAGACCGAAATCGTGAAAGGGCTGATTGCGGGGCACCTAGTGGCGGTCACACCACCTGACAGCGCGGGCGCATTAATTTCTTTTTCCGCCAAAATTACCGCTATGCAGTAAAACTATAGGTTCATTTTGGTTTTCCTTGTCTCATCTGCCACCTCCACACATCATCGCCATGGCTTTTCTGTATAAACCGTGCCTAACTCACCGACTCAACAGTTATCAGGGATTTTCATAAACAACTTTAGTTCATAGACTTTACCCAGAGACAAGGGACTGGTAATTAAAGACTTTGTAAGTGGCTTTAATGGGTAGAAAGTGATGTGTGGTTAGCCACACTGTTGTCACTTTCAACACTTTGTCTCTGTAAAATGTACTTAACAGCCTAAAGTATTTCGTAATAAGTGAAATACGTGTTAAGTCTTACATGCTTAAGTATATTTTTTGCAGCTTTCTTCTTCCCTGCAAATATGAAATGTTTTTCTTTGCAACTTGATCTTCAGTGTTACATGTTTTCTAGCCTTTTTCTGCTTTCGCTATACACTAGCGAGCAAAAGTATGTAATCACTTACTTGAAATTGAATTGTATTGCTCCTAAAATAATGGCGTGATTTGAATTAATTTGGTATCAATTTAAAGTTAAAAATATATCCTTTAAAATAGTACCATTTTTATTATTCTTAACTAGCTATTAGATATCTACTCAAGATCGCACAGAATCGGAGTAAGTGATTCCATATTTTTGGCCGCGAGTGTAGAAGCAAATTACTAGCTTATAGTTTTGAATACTGCACACTTCAAGGACGAGGTATTACTTTCATAATTTTCCCCACAGATTGTAGTTTTTCGAGGGAGCAGGACTGTACACAAGATTGTAAGTATTCTTAGAAAATAACACAGCTGATGAAGCCTTAATTAATTGAATGGCGTTATAAAACAATGAATCAAGTGGAAGTTTATGAATACGAGAAAATGAGCTTTAAAAAGCATAGTTAATTACATTCAAAATCCATTTTTTTGTCCCTTGCTTAGTTTTTTTAAGTCGTCTACTTTCTTAAACTAGCATCACAAGTTCATTCCCAAATCTCTCATGTACTTAAATGATTTTGATGACCTTACATTGCGTAAGCTTGGGTAACATAATTTCGGGTTATGTACCGTATTAAATAATAACCATATCTCACACTTAGTATAACAAATACCGCCATGGCTTTCAGAGCTTACGCTTTAATCTACCATAATCTTAATTTATTAACAGAGGGGACACATCTGAATAAGCAACTGGTATTATTAAACTGAAGGACAAATCTTACAACATTAAAAACGACAGTCCCCAAATTCACTTTTATTGGACTTCAAACGCTGTCTCCTTGACTTAAAAGTCTTGTATACTGGCTTTAAGGGCAGTGTTCTTTGGTGGAGTATTTGTGAATGGTACAAAGTTATTCGTCAGTGTTGAAATAAGATGCCGCGGTTTTTAGTAACCCTTTAGCTTTGGATGCTTCTCGCATAATGATTAATACGTTCCGGAGACATCAATAATATAAATGTATGAATATTTTTGGACTGAGTAACTTGCGTTCAATGTCTTCAAGACCTTCGGTTGCCTTATGAGGTGGATCACACGGCTACACATCAAGCTATGTAAATCCAGTATTACCTGACCGATCATTGTGTGGAAAGGTCGTACGAGGCAAGGTCAAGATAAACTGGTTTTAATAGGTAGGTAGAATTTGATGATGAATTTTGTTTCTCTGTATTTGTCTTTTGAAAGGCCTTCAAAAGAGTCAGTCAGTGGCCTTTCTTTAAATGAATACCTTATGAAAGTGAATGAAGGAGATGAACTATGTCAGTATCTCATCCGTTTCTTCCTAACATGGGAAGGTGTAAGTTTGTGTATACTGTTCAAGTCGTGTAATTGATCTACGTTGCACTTAAACTGAGAATCAGCTTTAACAGCTGATGGTTTACGTCATCTTTTTTAGATTTGTTGAACCGGTTCTGATTTCTAACTTTAAAGCGAAGACCGTTTTCATACTGAAATAGGTGAGTGATCCGAAAGAAATACAATGACATACATACGAATTTTACTTGTGTTCTTTTTCTAACTTGATAGTTTCCTGTCTCCTCCCTATCCACGCGGTATTGTAAGAGTCATAAAAGTGCAACAGTTATTTTATTTTATAACGTTACATGCAATTCACACCGGGTCACTAGATCAACACATTTCCTATAATAGGCACAAACAACCGCTCTCCTTTATAAACTAGAGCATTTTGTCATAACTTAAGATCTGACTTTTATCGCTCAAAACTATACACATTGTAAAGGTCACAAATTAACATCCCTAAGTAATAAAATGTTACAAAATGTAACAAATCCGAACGGTCTACAAAAGGGGATGAAAACTTTATGACCCACGAAAAAACCACATTCTGACGATTTTTAAAACATGTTTATTGTGTTTAATTCTCTAAAAGGGGACTCAGTTCCCAAGGACATAACTTTTATTATTGGACGCCCCTTTATAATCTGCGGATCACGTACGCAGAATGCACTTTAAAATTCCCCAGCGTTTCGAAACTCAACTTTGGTGTAACAAAGACAGGGTGTAAATTCATTTGAAATGTTTCAGCAAATATGAAACTGTCACTTGTGATAGAGGTTGAGTTTTTGAAAAATATTTCTTAGGATCAAAATCAGAAGGTTATTTGTTTAAAAGCAAGATTAATGTTCGTTAAGGTGTGAAGTTAACAAGTGCCACTGTTCTAAGAACTACTAAATGATTATTTAAATGAACATTTTTCACAGTTTGTACATTGTTTCAATAAACATGTGGTTGTAACTTGAACCGTTGTGTTTGTGCTTGAAATTGAATGCAGCTGTGCTGAGCTGCTAAACGATAACAAGCTTTAATTAGAGCCTTTAATTATAGTACTGGCAATACTTTCTGGAATATGACTTACGAGAGCTTTGACCAAAGAGTATATGTAGATTGGCAGTAGAGACAGCACAATTGATTAAAATATGTCATTAAGGCCTTTGTCAAACAGACAGGCGATAGCGAACCGAACCGAATCCTGTCATATAAAAAAGGGAAAACGATCCGATAGTCTGTGTGACAGGCTTCAAACAATTCCTTAAATTACAAACAAAAACGCTACGCCACGGATTCGGTTCGTCTGTCAGTTTGACAATAGCTTAAATGACGTTAATTGAAGACTTTGAATAAACATTAGTTTAAATTCACAGGTTACAATTACTATAACAAGCTGTCTTTTATAAGAAGCTGTGGAACAAACCCTCCAAAAAGACGATCCTTTGCGATGTTAAAAACCTAAGAGCCGGCACAAAAAATAATCAGATATTAATTTAATTATATATTTATTATCATCACGACCAAATTTTTGATCAACGCTTATTCAATAACAATAGCCATTAATTTTAAAATCGACGATCTATTGAAAAGATGAACCTTTTTCTAAAAAAGTGATAGAAAACAGGTAGCCAAAGAAATCCAGCCAAACGATTAGCATCGACGGAGTTTTTATTGACATTTTTTATAATCTATGGATGATTTATGGTTCCTTTTTTTTTCTTTTTGGAGGACTCGCGTTGGTAGCCAGTCTCGTATGTCAACACAGATTATTATCAAAAACATTATCTGGTGTCAAAAAGATGGATTCCTTTCGGGATATGTTGTGGACAAAGTACACATGACAGAGTGGTATTTTAGGATACTTTGCTGTCCCTTCTCAAGATATTTATTTTATTTTTATTTTTGGTATACAATTCAGACACAGACTGCGAATTTATAGGTATTACGTTGCTAACGTTGGGTCAAGTTTGGAGGCCATATTAAAATATACAATAGGTATATAAATATCTATATACATAATTATGTATAACTATTGTATCTTTTTATTATATCTCCATTCATTGAGAAATAACTCCACACCCCACAAACACATTAAAATTCTAAGCCCGGATCGCTCAGAATAAATTATAATACAAAATAAGCTATTTATATTATTCTATTGTCATTTATCCCGTCCGTTAAAATTTGATTACATAACATAATCAAGTTAACTTTTATTCTTCGGTAAATAAATTCATCATCATCATCATCATCATCAGCCGGAAAACGTCCACTGCTGAACATAGGCCTCCCCCTTAGACCGCCACGCCGAACGACAATTCGCCACTTGCATCCATCGGTTGCCCGCGACCCTCACGATGTCGTCGGTCCACCTAGTGGGAGGCCTACCTACGCTGCGTCTTCCGGTCCGTGGTCGCCACTCGAGAACTTTTCTTCCCCATCGGTTGTCAGTTCTACGAGCGATGTGGCCTGCCCATTGCCACTTCAACTTGCAAACTTTATGAGCTATGTCGGTGACTTTGGTTCTTCGCCGGATATCCATGTTCCGGATTTTATCCCGCAAAGAAACTCCGAGCATAGCTCTTTCCATCGCTCGTTGAGTGACTCTTAGTCTCTCTAAAAGGCCAGCAGTTAGAGACCACGTTTCAGAGCCATATGTCATCACTGGCAACACACACTGGTTAAACACCCTTGTCTTGAGACACTGTGGGATTTTCGATGAGAAGATATCACGTAGCTTCCTAAACGCTGCCCATCCGAGTTGGATTCTTCGGGCGACCTCTTTCTCGAAGTTGGACCTACCTAACTGAACAATCTGTCCAAGGTAAGTGTAATGGTCTACAACTTCGAGAGTATCATTCCCAACAACAACCGGTACGGGTGCCACATGGACATTCGACATGACTTTCGTCTTGTCCATGTTCATTTTAAGGCCGACCCGTTGGGAAACGATACTGAGGTCGCTGAGCATAGCATTGAGGTGCTCCAACGATTCTGCCATGATGACTATATCATCGGCAAAACGAAGGTGAGTGATGTATTCGCCATTGATGTTGATGCCGAATCCGTTCCATTCCAAGAGCTTGAAAACGTCCTCCAAAGCGTTCGTGAACAGTTTCGGAGAAATAACGTCTCCCTGTCTCACGCCTTTCTGCAATTGGATTGGTTTCGTGCTCTCTTCCTGAAGTCGGATGGACATGGTGGCGTTTCTATACAAACACTTCAACACTTCGATATACCTATAGTCGATATGACATCGTTGGAGGGACTGCAATACTGCCCAGGTTTCGATTGAATCGAAGGCCTTTTCATAGTCCACAAACGCCAAACATAATGGCCGATTATACTCCTCTGTCTTCTGTATAATCTGGCGGAGCGTGTGTATGTGGTCTACAGTACTAAAACCTTTTCGGAAACCGGCTTGTTCGGGAGGCTGGAAGTCATCAAACCTGCGTTCGAGACGGTTCGTAATGACTCTTGAGAACAGCTTGTATACATGGCTCAGAAGTGAGATTGGCCTGTAGTTCTTCAACAAGGTGTTGTCACCCTTTTTGAAGAAAAGAACAACCACACTCCTGTGCCATGCTTCTGGCGTAGTACCTTCGAGTATGACGGAATTAAATAACTTCTGGAGGACCAGAAGTACCGGTTTTCCACCCGCTCTCAGAAGTTCTGTTGTGATTCCGTCTTCACCCGGCGCCTTGTTATTCTTTAGCTGTTTAAGAGCCATTCTAATCTCGTACAGGCTGATGTCCGGGATATCCTCAGTGTAGTGTCGAGTCAGTTTAGCTCTTGCGTCTCGAACTGTACTGACACTGGGTTGTCGTGTTGATGTGTATAACTGTCCGTAAAACCTCTCAAGCTCTCTCAGGATCTCCGGCTTCGTCGAAATAATGCTGCCGTCGTTAATCTTCAGCTTTGTCATTTGGCTTTGCCCAATAGACGAATTCTTTGCGAAGACTTTTGAGCCCTGGTTCCGCTCGATTGCCTCTTTGATCCGTGCCGCACTATAGGCACGCAGGTCACGTCGCATTGATTTAGAGATTCGTCTATTGAGTTTGCCATATTCCGACATGTCAGCTGAAGATTGCAGCCTCATCTCGGCCCGGTCTTGCATCAACTTGATGGTTCCGTTCGAGAGCTTTTGAGGCTTATTGCGGCGCGGGGTCTTAAAGAACTTGGACCCCACAGCTTGGACAGTTTCCACCAACCCATTGTTAATCTCGTCCACAGTTTCGCATTCGGTTAGGCACTGGAAGCGATTGTGCAGTTCGAGTTGAAAGTCTTCGGGTTTCTGGATGTGGGCAGGACCAGGTCGGAGCGTGGACTTCACCAGACGAGACCTTTCAAGCTTCACATTGATATTCAATGTGCCTCTGACGATTCGGTGATCGCTACCGGTTTTCACCTTGGCGATCACAGAGACATCACTGAATATTCGCTTCTTGGTCGTCATGATGAAGTCGATCTCATTTCTGGTAGTACCATCGGGGCTCATCCACGTCCACCTCCTGGATGGCCGCTTCTGGAAGTAGGAGTTCATTAAATGAAGTTCTTCCTTTTCCATGAAGTCGACCAGTCGCTGGCCCCTATGGTTTCGCTGCCCGTACCCAAATGGCCCCACTCTCAACTCATCGCCATTCCGTGCGCCCACCTTCGCGTTGAAGTCCCCCATAACAACGGTGAAGTATGTTTCGGAGGTATGTATGGCCTCGGATATCTCCTCATACAATGCCTCTACTTCATCATCAGAATGTGTCGAGGTCGGTGCATATACCTGTATGACCTTCAACGAATACCGGTTGGTTATTCTGAGTATAAGGTATGCTACCCTACTCGACACACTGTCGACTTTCACAACGTTGTTGATGAGGGACCTGCGGACGAGAAATCCAACACCACCCTGGGATTTACGGTCTCCTTCCCGGTAGAAAAGCATGTTGCCGGAATCTAGAACTATCGTATCCTGACCCTCTCTTCGGACTTCAGATAATCCCAAGATATCCCAACGCATTTTGCTCAATTCTTCCTCCAGCTCGATAATCTTCTCATCGGTCCTCAGTGTGCGGATGTTGTGTGTTGCCAGGGCCAAAGTCCGTTGGGGGTGGTAGCGGGGCATCTGCCGGGGATTTTTAGCACCCCCTGCTCCGCCGTTACCCGATCCGCTACCCAGACCAGGAATAGCGGAGCTGCCGGGGACTGGGGGCCGAGTGCTATTGTTGTCAATCATAATGGGGGGGGGGGGTTGCCATAATCCCCACGCTTGGCAGGCGGCTTGGGGATCGCAGTAAGGTCACCGAAAGTTTACAAAGGACGCTGCTGCCCGTCCTTCGGTGGCTGGACGTAGTTTAAGGACGTACCCGGGTCCAAAGAAATAAATTATGTCCAAAGTATTATCATTATAATAGGATAAAATATAGTTAGCCATAAAAATCATATTGTGAACCTTTAAGAGTTTTACGACTTAAAATTTAAGGACTGGCGTTAAAATGTAATAAAATGTTGCCACCCGCTTAACAGATTTAATGTTGCCCTGACAAAAATTTAGGACAGATGCGCAAAATAAGAATAAAACATCGTAAAGTTTTATATTTATATGAGAACTAAAATGGAAATCCGGGTTTTGCTTATTTTATTGTCGGACGCTGATGATAAGAGCGATATCCATTTATTTTATGTTTACTTTTATTATTAGATTATTTTATAAAAAAAAATGGATATAAAATAAATGGATATCTGCTCGTACTTATATTATACACCATTAAGAGATAACACACTCAAATATAATTATGTCAATCGACCCGATATAATTATGATCGACTGATGCGCATCGCGTCGCGGTTTCGATTCCCGCAAGGAATAAATATTTTTAAGACCTATAAGAAAATATCTGGTTGTTTGTTTATGTGACTTTAAAAATTTGTAAACGCACCCAGAAGAATTTCTAGAGCCTTTTTATATTAAAAAAATGTTATTATTGAGGAAAGTGCAATTTCCTTTATACCTACTTCCTACAATTTGACAGTGACTGTAATCATGATTATCATAAATTAACCAAAATCAACCAACAAGCCATTTTACAAAATATCCAAACAACCAATATCCAAACGACTTCGTACCTGACTCAGCAGCTCATTCAGCTGCAAAACAATCATCATCAATGGCCCATTCAAAAAGCTATTTGCGTCGCCATTTTATTTCACACTTCGTTGATATTTTTTTTAATGACAAACCTGTCGGAAGGACGAATCGCCAATGACCCTTCCGTTCCGCGAAGCCACCGATAAATTAGTTTTAAAACCATGATTGGGCTGCCGTATTAGGTAATTTATTTGAGTGAATCTGCAAATACTTAGTAAGTTCTTGATTTGTCTAGATGAGCATGAAACTGACAAACATGCACTGATGCTCCTGAATCCGATATAAAATACAGATTAGCGGTTCTAAAACGGCCATTTAGCAATATTCCTAATTAAGTAATCATTTCGTGAATGAATAGTAGAATGATATCCAAAGACGTTTGCTTGAAATTCACGAAGAGAATCATTAGGCATATTGCTAAGTGGCCGTTTTCGACAGGCCGCAGGAAAAATGTTCAGTAATTCCAATTTATCTGGGTTCGGGACAGCATGTATTCCTCTTTTGTGCTTATGTTGTACTCGTATATTAGCAACAGTCACCATCTTGGTCGTAAGATAAACGTAAGAGTTGGGGGCATTATAATAATATAAGTACAAACAACTATTTACTGTAAATAAACGAGTAAATGCAAATACGAATAAACATTTTTCAAATCATAAAAACAACGCTAAAATGCAAGCGCAACCACTCTCCTTGTTTACTCTACCATTTTGCACTTTCAATAACTAATAGCTAAAACATTATTTGCACATTCGATTTACAAAAACCCGGTGGCCAACGGAAACTCTATTGACCTCCAGCGTAGTGATAATTCACCGACAAATATGTCGGGTATCCTACTGGCGCCAACTGGCAGCGGTCAGATAAAAACCCTTTTGTTTTAAATGGACTGAAACACGATAATGTTCAGCCTGACTGATAGATTGTCGAAAAAAGAGAAATATTTGTACACTTGCACAAGCAGACTGACGCCTTTCACGTTTGGCGCCATTTTTTTTTCTTCGTTAACATATGGGCCATGATTGTAGTAAAAACGCATAGACAAAGATCATAGACAATATATAGTTTGCCGCTTTCTTTTGTCGTTTTAGAAGATCGTACGTGCTAAACTTGACACTGAGATTTTTAGTCTATTGTTTTGTATTGATGAATGGTAAGAGGAAGTTTATTCATTAAAATCTAGGAGCGACGGGGAGCGGTTTTTAACTCACTTGTTTGACATTGACACAAAGTCTTTCTATCCGTAATGTACGGTTTCATTTAGTTTAACTCCACGACCTCATCCCACCAGCCCCTTTCTATCATCGCACATCTAGACGCACGGCAAATTACCATCCTTACCTTATTGCCATACCATCAATTCGCACTAAGCGTTTCCAAACGTCTTTTATAATGCGGACAGCGAAGGAGTGGAACTCTCTGCCTGCGTCTGTGTTTCCAAACGCATACAACCCTAATCTCTTCAAAGTTAGAGTAAACAGGCTTCTTCTGGGTAAGCTCGCTCCATCGTCGACCTTGTCTTAGTCACTCTTGCCCTAGACTAAGGTCAAGAGCAAACCCATTACACATAAAAAAAAAAAAAAAAAAAAAAAAAAAAAAAAAAAATAACTTCAAAACTTCTTGCAAACAGGCACGATGGTTGCGTCATTCACAATTGAAAAGAATTTCTATTATTACAAAAGCTTTAATACCGAACTACTTATCATATTTCAGTAATTCTATCAATGTTTCGATTTATTGTTGTAAAAGTTTTTGCAACGAACCTTGAAAATGCAATGCATAACGAAATGCCGGAAGCGAGCAAGCGAAAATCGGAACCAAGGATTTGATATGAGCAGGAAAAAAACATCGCTGACCTTGTGTTTTATCAGGTGTATGTATAAAAAAAGATGTTATTTCATATTCTGGGAAATTGGAATCTGCATTTCAATGTGTCACAGACTTTCAATATAGCGAAGCATTGGAGATAATTCCATTAAAAAATTCGTCTGCTAATCTGATATTTTTGAAGACTTTTTCATAAAGAAAGGCAACGACCCTGTATAGTGTATACTGTACAATAGTGTACAGTGAAATCTTACACACAATTGTGCAAGATTATTTTTTGATTTCATCGTAATATCGAAACATTGAGCCAAAATGAAGCAGCCGCTGCAATCGCTAGTAATTTATCTATAATGTGTCAAAATATCAATTCTGAACGAAAAATAGGCTCATTTGCTCATTTCAATGGGTACTGTAATAACACCGATAGAAACAGGAAAGAAATCAATTAAACATAATTGTAGGTAAGAAACAATGAGGTAAGACTAACTGAATTACCCAACTTTAACAAACAAAATAAGAGCAAATAATTAAGCAAAATATAAGGTGAATGACGAATATACGTACTCGTACCATCAACATCGTCATAATTATAATTTAAATAAGAGGAAAAAAAACAAAATAAATTGGTGTTTTTATGTACTATCTCTTCTTTGCACTTGTTGACGCAAATGAGGAAACCCATTGATATGAAGAATAAACAATAGTTAAAACGAAAACAAAAATTGGAAAATTCATTGATTTACTTCGTGGAATATCGGAAGTGGTTAGAATGTATGTAGGTAGGTAAGAGTACAGGGTCACATCTACGTAGAGACGTAGATGTGACCTGTGTAAAAACCCTGTCTGTATAAGGTTGATGGATTAGAAGGTAGGCTTGATCATCGACGCCGAGCTGCCAGCCTGTCGGTTTTTTATCGGTTATATTTCGGAGAGTGTGCGATGGCACTGCACAATTTGATTCCGTCTGGTCCTTTCCATCTTCATCGTAACATGGTGGAAATCCCTCCGGTACGTATAAAGCGTTTTGCCAATACTGTTATAGTGCGCACAGCTAAGAAGTGGAATTCCCTGCCGGGGTCTATGTTAGGAAAGGACCCCGGCAGGGGCCTGGTAGCTATAATCTTGGGGTGGGGTCTTCAAGTCAAAAGGGAATAGAATCGATCGACCACATCTTCGCTCACCATCAACGATGAAGACATTGGATGTCCCACTTCCAACTTTGCCCAGTCCTGTTGTAGGTTAGATACGAGTATACGAGTATGCAAGCATTATGGGGATCATTGCATTAATTTTGATAATTAAATCCTGAGATCCTGGATCTGGCATAAGGATGGTCAAAGTTGTGTTTGACTCTTCATTACATTATTACCCGTAGCAGCACATTCTGTATGGACCCTTTTTCATAAAAAAAACGACGGGTTGCGCTCCGGGAGTGCCGGTAGAAGTGAAAACTTGCATATTAACGTTGTGAATCACAAATGTTTTCATATATGCTCGATAGATGGCGTTACACGATTAAAATGCAAGCTATCGTTTGTTTCGCTATTCGGTCACGTGTTCGTCCTACGAATTTTCGACCAGGGTCACGTGATCCTGGCGCGAGTTTAGCATGTTTTACTCATTTCAAAAAAGTGTACTAAGTCGCTAAAGAAGTTTTCACTTCAAAAAAAAAGTAGAAATTGAGGTACAAAAAGCCGTACATGTCAAATCAATCGAAGATTCATTATATGACAGATTACATGGATATAACATTTAAAAATATAGTCCATTCACAAACTCGAGTTGTACATAAACATTGTCCACTAACGGATACTAATGATATTGCGTGCTCTTCCGGGTGAACAACAATAGTGTTTTTGTATGATTTCCCATGCGAATAATAACACATTTACTTGTAATCATCAGCACGTTTGGATTCACGTGATATTTTTATCAGCAGCTACTGTTAATTCGAACATAGCCGGAACCAAAGACCAGTGATATTTTTGCACTTTCTGTCTCTTTCTTTTTCTTCTTCTTTCTTGCGTCTTTTTTCTCTTACCTTCTTTTTTAACTAAAAACCTAGAAAAACAGACAGTTAGTGAATTTTCGTGCATGTGATTCCTCTCCCAGCTAGTTGATAGCCTATCCTATTTAAAACCTATAATCCCATCTATCTCTGTGTCAGTTTTCAAATTCATCAAAATGCATTCGGCCGTTTTGGCTTAAAAACGGAACTTACAGACAACTACGGATTTCAGAGGGAACATTTTATTACACTCGCGGGTTACAGCTAGTACCTATGATAAAATTATTATAAATGCGAAAGTTTGTTAGGATAGATGTTAGTTACATTTTCATGCAAAAACTACTTAACAGATTTGGAGGAAATTTAGTACACATATAGTTTATCTCACGATAGACGATGAAAATATTTTCATCGTCAGATTTTATCTTTTTTTCATCGTGGTAAAATCATCGAATGAGTACTCCAACCCCGGCGGGACTTGTCCTGACTAATATACGGTGATTCTTCAATAGCCCTTTACGTTCCGGTTACCTGATGGGACAGTCCTGCGACCCCGGAAGTCCCGCGATCCCGGTGAGATTATTTTTCCGTGGAATAATTTTCGACTTGTAGCGATCGAAGCCGCTAGCTACAGCTAGCTACTAAGTTATATTTACATGTTATAGATATTAAACAGCGATACCAAAGTGTCTGGTTACGCTAACCTTGTGCTAAGGCTACTCGGATATCGCTCGGCCGTGACAAATGGCAAAATGATCGTCTTTTGTTATGTTGTACTTACATGTCTAGCTGTATGAATAGTAATATTTTTAGTCATAAGAGATAAACTAACGAGATGTTGTCTGTATATTTTATACTGGAAAGTGCCAAAAGTGTGAATCGTTGGGCCAATCGTTGGTAGAGACAAAATGTTGGATGAAAGCGTCTTAGGAAATCATGTGTCCCCCCTGTCCACTGTTATCTGTCCTACATGAACGTAAGCCTTGTAACAGAGTGGGTACTCTACCTCTGTTCCTTCAACCTCTTTGCTTTTTTATTTTTCTTTTTCGATTTTTATAATTTAAACGTTTTTTCGTTTCGAATTACATTCTGTCATTGCATCATCTTCACCTTCTTTTTTGGACAATACAATTTTTGGATACACCACTCCTTTATAATATCATTGGGTACACTACGATAATACGAAAAACTTTATTCCGAAATTCATAAATACGAATTTCAAAATACCGATTTTCATAATTCCGAATGGTTCAAAATTCATATTCGAATAACAACTCCGATTGATCATTATTTCTATTTTCATTATTCCGAAATTTTAATATTCCTAACGTTTATAATTACTATTTTCAAAAAACCGAGTTTCAATAGACCGAATATCAAAAATTCCGACTTGATAATTTTCTGAAACATCAAAAACACGAATTCCGATTATTAAAATTCCAATTCGGGTCCGTCAGGTCGAAAACTCCGAGTCGGGGTGCCCCAAGACACACTTTGCTCGCTATTGCATCCTGAGTTATATTACCACTAAGGTGGTTCAACGGAGCTCCGCTTCGCGGGGCTCCCTATTTCTGTAAGCAAGGTTTAAAGTTACCTAACCTAACCGGGAATCGGGGTGTCTCCAGTCTCGAGCTCGCTCGCTCTTGCATCCTTGGTCAAATTGTTGACTACCACCTGCAAAGGTAGATAGACGGAGCTCCGCCTCGCGGGGCTCCTATTTCTGTGAGCAAGGTTTAAAGTAACCTAACCGCAGGGGATGCCGGGGTCTTTCAGACCCCGCTATCCCCTTCGAACCTAACCTGTCTGATTCGGGGTGACCCCAGCCTCGCTTCGCGGGGCTCCTATTTCTGAGAGCAATGTTTAAAGTACCTAACTAACCTAATACGATACCCAAAACTACGTGGAGCTGGTTTTGCAGCAATTCGTTTCTGTCACTGACTTTGTAGAATCAGAAACGAAATTTCGATTTTCAATATTCCGAAAAAATCAGTTTATTCGGAATATTGAAAATCGGAATTTCATTTTTCGTAATGAGAACTCATCGAGCATTACATTTTTCGAATATGTGAAAATCGGAAAACGAAGAAATCGGTTATATGACTTTCGGTTAAATAAATTTCGAGATTCTTAATAATAGGTATTGTAATTTTTAGGTATTATGATATTCGGAGTTTTGAAAATCGGAATATCGAAATTCGGAATAAAATATTTCGGAGTATTTGGGTGTTCCCACAATTTTTACTACGGCAAGCGCTGCATCTGCAATATTATGTTATCTAATTTTATTTTATTTTATTTAAAGTAAATATTTACAAACTCAGTTGTGTTTTAAAGTGCTACACAAAAGTACGACAGCTCCAAGTCGAGTACAGACCGCGCCAACGGTACCGACTTCGCCATCCACTACGGCTCCGGCAGCCTGTCCGGCATGTGCGGCTTCCTCTCGGAGGACGACGTCATCGTGGGCGGCATCACAGTTCAGCGGCATCATCATTCACATTCGTGAAATTGCCTTCGTGGCCGCCAAATTCAACGGCATCCTCAGCGTTTACCATCAGCATCACGGTGGACGTCGTGATACCCGTGTCCTACAAGAAGGTGCTGCAACGCGACAGCCTCTCCTAAACTGCGCCAAACAAACCTCTATTTTGCATCAAGTTTGCCCCCAACCACCTCTTCAAAGTCGGTCGTCTATCTTGTAGTTACATCATCATCTTTCATCATCATGCTGTAGGCTATAAATTATAAAGATATCATGTATATTTTACAGCCCAACGAAGTGGGCACGGGTCAGCTAGTTTATAATAAGAAGCGACTGGTGAACATCTGACCTCCACAACCCAGTAACTGGCTAATACGATGTCCCTTAGTAAAACAGGTTGTCAATTGATGTAGGTTTTTCATAGTATCTTTTTTATTTTAACTATGGGTTCCCGTCTCACCACTATCTCGCCTGATGGTAAGCGAAGATGTAACCTATTCAGACTCCAAGGTACATCAGTTATCTGAAATAACAATGAACACATTTTCCGTACGTCTTTTCAACCTAAATGCTAATATTACATCAGGCATGAATGAATAGAAAAGTTTGATTTGTCAATACATATTTGTAAACATACATTTAAAACAATCGCACGGTTGCGCGTGCACAAATAAATTCTATAAATGAAAAATATGCAGAACTATTGTTAAATTTTATTTTATTTTTAGTGAAAATAAAATAAAAATGTTGTTATGATTCATACAAATGGCCGTTAAACAAGCAAATGACTTCTGTAATGTTTTTTACATGTTAAATTTTGTAAGTTATGTAAACAATATACAAAGTTAGTTCTTTTATGGTTATTTGGCTATGAAGATTAGTTTTGATCACTATTTCAACCAAAGAGAAGTATAAAACCTCACCTAGTGAGTATTATCATAGTTCATTTGCTTATCTAGTATTTTTCCGCATGTACCCATAGAACAAAACTTTAGTGTAGAACTGTAGATAATTATGTTGTAATTTCGAGTTTTATATTAAAGGAAAATAAAAATCGGCGCACGCGCACCCTAGCTATGCACAAGTTTGTACAGACGCCAAAACGGTTAATTGAAAAACAAAAAGACGGATAAGACTAACGGCAAGTTTTTTGATCAGAAGTAAAACTAACTAATAGCTTTTCTAATTACAGAACAAAAAACTGACCTAGAGTGACAAAAGCCTATGAAAATATCAACGACCGATTTAAGAATTAATACGAAACCCTTCAAAAAAGATTTGCTCTTGTCTTAACCTTCAGAAAGGAACAGTAGGTTAGGTATGCATAAACTTACATAAATAATACTGCGTGTTCAAGTGTCCATGAATCTCTTTAAAATAATGGCACGCACTGTAGTACTAGTAGGATTGATGGCAAACAATTGATTTGATTCACGCAACCTTGTGCACGTGTGCTTCGTTCTCACGACATCGGCGCACGCGCACTCTATAGCTACATGCACAAGTATGTACAGACGCCAACAGGTATACCTGCCCCAATCTGTAAAATTTTACCAATCGAACATTTACCTTTCGCTATAATTGTGATAAGGTTGAAAATCTATTAAATAAATTTGACAGATTGAGGTACGTTGATGTGCTGGCGTCTGTACCTACGTACATACTTGCTTTCTTAGTGTGAATCTTGAAAAATGTTTGGATAAAAAATTACTTTGGTAAGGTTAAGGTAATTAATTGGGTTTTGAAGGAGAAGTTTGAGTAGTAAATAAATATATAGGGTGTAAGAGACATCGACGCACAAACGGATACCATGGGGCCAGGACATGATTCTGGACCCCCGTGTTGGAATTTTTCGACGGTTTTTTCCTATTTATTTTTTATGTTTGTGTTTTTTTTGCCAATCGTTTTACACCATTTATACCTAGAAATGGTGTCTTCTAAAAATAGCAACGTAAATAAACCTTTATTTACATTGCTATTTTTAGTGAAAGTAGTGAATTAATTACTTATTTATTAAAAATCTCATTGGGTTAGGTAAAAATAACGATTATGAACAGTCTAAAGTAAAAAAAAAACTCCAATTTTTTTTTTAAATTTAGAAAATTAGAAAAAACTGACGCAAAAATTCCAACACGGGGTAGTCCAGAATCATGTCCTGGACCCATGGTATCCGTTTGTGCGTCGATGTCTCTTACACCCTGTATAGTACTAAAGTAATATAGCAATAAATAAATAGGTACATGGTATTTTTTTAGTGTAGAAATAATTGTCAGAATAGGACATACCTACGTACTGAAGAGAAACAAATACCCTTCGGAAGACTTTGTACTTAATAGTAACCAATCGATTTGATCCAGCATAACCTTGTACAAGTAACACAGATCACGTGAGGATCATTCTCAGTTCTCACGATTGCTGCACGCACACTTTACGAGTTCCGATTAGTATCGGAACTACAATAAATTGATACTACACTCGAAGTTGTGTAAACAAACCATCAAGGTTTATGTTTTAGAATTTATCAAGCAATGAGAACACACCCCATGTGTTCATTTCAAATATATGAAGAACTTCCAAATGCAAGTCCTGTCCTTACAGAGCTGCCCAGTATCATCCATTATATTGTATTGGCCCACGGTATTGGTCCCCAATGTTTTTCTTTTCGTCCATGTTCCTAACCTTTATTTTTAAAGACGTCATTAATGAAGAATCTTTAAACCCAATCGCGTGGATTATATACGTGGCTTCCGACGCATGAAGGAAATTCGCTATCTTTAATGGTTACCCATCCACAGGCCAAGGCAGCTTAACAATCACCCTGTGTGATGTATTTAGCAACGAGCTACCTCTGTGCGTTCCTCATTCATCTGTTTCATGACGTCACTAATAGAGAATCTTTAAATCCTACCCACACTGGTATAAAACTGCAACAAACCACCTAACATCAATCAAATTGATAGCAGAATTTAATTGAATTCACTTGTTTACACGACGAGGCTAAATATGGAATTTCAATTGCTTTGTACAGTCGAAAACAAAAGGTTAATTGTTTTCCTATCCATTATTGTAGCATCTTTGCTAGTTCCGATCGATGAAGGTTTGTTAGGTAATTGTTTATCGGATTTCCGGCCTATAGTATACTCGTACCTAACATTTCAATTCATGGGTTTCTTGAGTGTGCCTAATAGGAATTCATGATGAATCAAATTCATTCTTTCAAAATTTGACTCGTCGTTATTTATTATCTTCATTTTACTTTTAGTAATGCTAATTATTTCAACTGATTTAAAGTTAACAATTAATATATTACTTTTCCTTCTTTTGGTCCATAAAGTTCTATTTTACCCTCATTGGTTATAAAATTTATATTCTGGAAAAAGATATCCCCATAGTTTTCATCTTTTTCCTGTAAAGCAATCTCCGATCAATCAATCAAGACGAGGTACTGGGTCATCACATTTTTTTTCTTCTATTAAATGTGATAACAAAGTCTTTCGTGCTAGTAACAAAGTCGTTATTGCTAGTGGAAGTACCGTGAAGTGGATCATCGGTTTGGCCAGGACTAATTATAATATAAAAAAAAACTAGTATTTGCGCGTTGCGCGAGCTGCAAGCAGCTCGCGGGGTCCTTTTTTTGGAGAAGTATTCCTTACCTTTATAAAATTTTGAGAATCCTTAAGAATCTTTAAATGAATTGGAAATTGGTCCTTAAAAGATTTTGTAAATTATATAAAATGTTTTTAATGTTTTGAAAACCCTCATGTACGGATTTATGTATGGACTTCTAAGTAAATCAACTGAATGTTTTTTTTTTGTTCCTACAGTTGATTCACTTAAAAGTCGGTACGAATAAACTATAAAATAATATTCCTTGTAAGTGACTAAGTAAATAATGAAATAAGGTCCTTGCTACTTTTATGCTTTTCAAAACTACTCTATCCCAGAGTAACATGTGTATTGGAGTGTGCAATATTACCAAGATAGCATTGATTTTTTATTTCCTGGTTCGATTCACTCAAAACATAGTAATATCCGCGCTACCAGAAGATATGGTTCCTGGTGCGCTTTATTTCAAGGTTTCATCATTAGAAGCCTAATCCACCTAAACTACTCGATTTACATAGCACTAAGTCATATCTAAAGCTCACCCTTTTGTCTTTTAGTAATAAATATATGATTTGATGTTTAAAAAAAATCCGTATTTTTTGTTGAGGGACGCTTGGAATGAACAATGTACTGTTCTTAAAAGTCCAAGTAGGTCAATGAGTCAAATTCGTCTCTTACGGAGCGGTTAAAATAGGTAATAAGGTCCGAACCAGCTTGTTGCGCGGCTTCTACTTTAGTGCCTGGTTTAAAATAAACGGTTTGTTGATTTTCTAAATGCACTGACAGCTGTTTGACGTTGGGTTCGCGCGCGGTCACATCGAATTCCAACGTCCTCCAAGCGGCGTCGCTGGAGTCTATATAACGTTTTGTGACATACTGCTCTATTTCGTTATTTTCATGTTCTTCCGGTACGACAGCTACGCGCCATTCGTCAGGACCCTTAGTGATATATTTAAACAAATACTTAACGACCGTGCGTTGCGAGGAGACTTCCAAGTTGATATGAGCATCGTATTTTAAAAGAAGACTTGCGTTATAAGGAACTACCCAAGTATCATTTACAATTACATCGTTACCGCGATATTTTATAATAGCTTCGTTTTTACTGTCTCTACACAAGTTAATAAATACTTTTTCATCAGAAAAAGTGGTGGCTGTCTCACGTTTTGGAAAAAATTTTGAACATTTACTTTTCTCACTATCCCAACAAGGTAAATTAGTTCTGTGCGAGGGACCGTTCGGGAAGCTACGCAATGTCTTTTCGTCCGACATACCTCAGTGCCTCAAGACGAAAGTCTTCAATCAATGTGTGTTACCAGTGATGACTTACGGCACCGAAACGTGGTCTTTCACTATCGGCCTCATCTCAAAGCTCAAAGTCGCTCAGCGAGCTATGGAGAGGGCTATGCTCGGTGTTTCTCTACGTGATCGAATCCGAAATGAGGAGATCCGTAGACGAACTAAAGTCACCGATATAGCCCACCGGATTAGCAAGCTGAAGTGGCAATGGGCAGGCCATATTGCTCGCAGAGCAGATGGCCGATGGGGTCGAAAAGTGCTAGAGTGGAGACCGCGGACGAGCAAGCGCAGCGTAGGACGTCCACCAACGAGGTGGACAGACGACCTTGTAAAGGTCGCCGGAAGACGCTGGATGCAGGTCGCTTCCAACCGGTATATGTGGAGATCTAAAGGGGAGGCCTATGTTCAGCAGTGGACGTCCTATGGCTGAGATGATGATGATGATGAGGGACCGCAAGGACCGTGAATCATGTGATTCAGAAAAGCTTTTCGTAATCTTCCCTCTGCCTCTGATGCATCAGGAATGTCTGCTCTAACAAATATATTTTGGACCTACCTTACCTTACCCTACCTTCAACCCTAAAACAAATATGAGCGTGTGGAAACCTCGCTTTTGAAATTCTATGACGTGCATCATATAAATACATTTGCCAAACCAATTACCACCTCGGATATCTGTTAATAATTCTGCCAGCTTTAAATTAAAAACTCTAGCACACACAGAAGGATTTACATAGGTGCTTTAAGTGGATTGTTGAATTTCAGGCCACTTGGGATTACAGGTAAAGGTCAAGAAAAATGATGGGTTTCCCAATTTGCTTACTATTGCAATAGCATCACTATATTTTCCTTTCAAGTATCGCCCCCCCCCCCCCCGTAAAAGAGCTGGGCCAAAAACGCGACCTGGTACAAATCCCTCTCCCTGAATCGTTTCATCTCGACGAATTTGACGCGCGACTTCAATGCTCATTTCAACTTCTTGCAGTGGAGCGGACCTCAGTGCATAATCAGAGTTATGTTTTTGTGGATTTGATATAAAACGTAGGCGTTCTTCTATGATTCGGCAATGCATGTCAACTAACCATTCTTCCGATAGCCTACCTATATCAGAAAATCGTGGCTCCGACAATAACAAGCAGCGAACGTATTTTGCTGGGGTAATTTATTTCCATTATTATCTACTTTGTTCGAGTACCAACCCTCATTACCCTCAGGATAAAATAATGGATACTGAAAACTTTCATATAACGGATGCATTATATCTACAGTGTGTGGTTTCTTATCACCGTTTTTCCAAACTGCTATGCAATGAGGTATAAAATTTTCGCGTTCTGTACTAATATTGGCCGCGACTTCTCTACCAACAAGTAAATCTCCTAAAATGTTCCCGTGGGTTGAGCGAGACGTTTGCTGAAATTTAATAAAGGCCTGATCGGATGGTTATTAATCGTTTAAAACATTCGATAAAAGGATTGACGTTATGTAAAAAGTTGGTTATGCAACTAATTACCTGCCTATCAAGTTTCATATTTTTTTTGTTCGCGTTCGTTTGTATCGTTTATGTATAGTCCTAAATTATTTACGCTACCAGTGTAAGCTAAATCAAAAACTCTATGATAGACTCGACCTTGAATTTTAAGAAAAGACTGATATTCCCGTTGGTTTTTGGTCATCATCATCATCATCATCATATCAGCCGTAAGACGTCCACTGCTGAACATAGGCCTCCCCTTTAGACTTCCAATAGGACCGGTTGTAAGCGGCCTGCATCCAGCGTGATCCTGTGGCCTTCATAAGATCGTCTGCCCACCTAGTGGCCTTACGGCCCCATCGGCCATCAGTTCTGCGTGCTATGTGGCCTGCCCACTGCCATTTCAACTTGCTAATTCGTTGGGCTATGTCGGTTACTTTGGTTCGTCTACGAATCTCCTCATTTCTGAATCGATCGCGCAGAGAGACTCCAAGCATAGCCCTCTCCATAGCTCGTTGGACTATACTGAGCTTACTAATGAGGCCTACAGTAAAGGACCACGTTTGGTTTTTGGTACCCGTGAGAAACGCCTAAGGCACTGAAGGCAAATAAATTATTGTACCCTCGCGGCCTACTCAGAAACGAAGGGTGAGAGCTCTTCGGTTAACGGCATGAAATTTTGTATGTTGTAGGCGCCCGATCCACAACACCATTGTTTTCTAGATTTTTCTTCTTCAAAGAGACGCGCATTACAAGTTGGACACCTAAAAGTGTCTGAAGAAGGCAAGCACGTTTTTTTTTAAAGAAAATATTTTTATTACGTTTAACTCAGTGTCCCTCTTCTGTGCTATTAAGTTTTTAGATTGATGTAGCGGTGTGTCAACACGACGGCTGTTTTTATTATATTTGTCAGTGGCTATTTGATTTATTTCAGGGTTCTGCTTGGTATAACGGTGTACAGCATCGCGATTAATTTCTGGATTTTCTATTGTATATTTTTTTACGGCATCGCGATGAATTTCTGGATTTTTCTTGGTATATTTTTTAACAGCATCACGATGTATTTACAGTTTTTTTTTGTATCATATTTTTAACCGCATCCAAATGAGCGTTTGCTCTAGTACATTTCCTGCCACGTTTTTGTTTTTTGGGTCGACCTCTCTTTGTTGGCGCCACTTTGGTGTCAACTACTACCGGTTCAGGGGTTTCTTGAAATCTAAACAATATAGATTGTGATTCTGATAATTGATTATGATCTGTTGATGCCGGGCATTCGAAGTCTATTATAGACTCGATAGACGACGGCAATGGCAATGCAGATCATACAACTAAATTTTCAATAGTTTGATAATTGATAACGCGTAGTCTGTGTATTGAATACTGACCTACACCTATATTTCGCATTAACAGCAATCTGGCTAATTCGCGAATCGAATAACATTTAAACAGACGTGCTACTCCACATGTAGAATTTAATTTGTTATATTCATCTACTGCATGACTGTTAAATAAATAAATAAAATGCACCATCGAATCTCCAAAAAGAAACTGTATAGTCTTGCCCGGTAAATATCATGCTATCCGTCTCATCATTGTGGTTTGCGTCGAAAACATTGGATTCAATTATGTTTGCAAGAGTTAAAATATCGTATTAATTTTCTGAAATTTGAGGATATACTCCATTTGTAATCCAATTGGCGGTCATATTTTCAATTTGCGCTCTATTGTTTCCGACGACAATCTCCGTAGGCAATTCCTCGGGGTTCAAAAATATGACACCCTTCGGTAGAAATGGTTTAAGCGACATTTATATAAAGTGTCTCCACTTTGGAGAATGACATCGATATCTTGACAAGTCAGATTTTGATGTCTGCAAACTGACAATACTGACGCGCAAGCGGACATTGCCACACATTGAGCGTTATTACCCTTATAATTGCTACTCCCTTGGTGTGTAGTTCCTAAAACATTAACAAAAATACAAGGTCAAGTGCAAGGTAGATATAAAGTTACAAGAGGGAGAATATTTTGTAATGACAAAACTTGTCCCCATTGATTGGATAAATGGATTACAGACAGCTCGCTGACAGACAGACGAAAATAGGCAAAAAACAAAATAGTGTTTATTTTTATTTATTAGCTTTCCTCCAATTTTCAACTTATTTTTATTATTTGTTATTATGTATAGCAGCAACCGAAATCCATATTCTTGATCATGAGCTACAGCCCACTAACAGACAGATGGACGGACGGACGAACAGCAGTCTTAGTACATAATAAGATTCTTTCCTAATTTTGATTTGAATTTTGCACTTCATGAGTCGTAGCAGGTTCTAAGTTTGCTTATATCTCGAAAACAATGCGTCCTATCGCAAAAATACTGAAAAACGTGCCCTTTTTTTTTTGGATCATTTTCTAAATCAGCACCTCCAAATCACTCGAAAACGATACCCATATCAATATTTTTGAATGAAATCAAGTCTGAGAAGTTGTTGAGAATAGAATAAAACAAAACTTGAGAGGTGTCAAGGGACACCCGGATAGAACGAAGTTACTGTATACAACTTAACAAAAGTAATCGTCGCGACACCACACTGTTCAATGCGACCGAATTACATAAAATGGTTGTCTTGTTTTTTACCGATTTATCCTACTGGTGGGAATCAGTAGGACAAATCGGTAAAACAAGTGAAGGTCGGAAAACATTTGCTTAACTATAGCAAGAAAAAAAAAACAGTTGCAAGCGATTTTCGACCTTATTGACATTTATGCAAACACCGGATTTTAATGAAAGAGCAATGTTAGATAGCGAGAATATGAGAAAAAACAAAGTAAATTTTAAATGTCAATAAGGTCGAAAATTGCTTAAACCTTTTTTTTTTACTTGCTTTACGATAACAAGTTAAAAAAAAGGTTTAAGCGATTTTCCACCCTCCACTTCACTCCGCTCTGCTCCACTCCACTCCACTCCACTCCACTCCAGTTCATTCCATGGTAATAAACACATTACCCTCCTTTGCGTTGCGCAGTCGGTAAAAAGTGTCGTGACAACTTTTCCCCTTAATTTTTTCCGTCTAGCCCCCTTCGCAACGCGCGATAAGGAACTTCGTTCCAAAAACAGGACCCCCTAAAACATTATAAAACTAATTCAATAAAAAAAAAGAAAGAGAGAATTCCTTAGAATAGTTAAAAGAATTTTAAAATCCATTAGAGCACTTAAAAGATTTTGAAACCCCTTAAGAACCCCCTAATCCAATCTAAAACCTTATCAAAAACTCAGAAGGGAGGCATAAGGGGCAACTGTGAAAAATGTTTTTTTCTTTTCCGAGCCTGTATACGAATCCGTAAAAAAAACAAAACACGGATCTCTTAGTTTCAGAGATACGATGAGGGGATGGGTGAAGAGGGGGGAGTTTTGAAAAGTGATTTTGACCAACCCTGTGCCCCTTGATATAAATCTGGAAAAAAATGTTGCAAGTCTGTTAACTTCCGAGATAAAGATAAAAAAAAAGATAAAGATAAAGATCACCCTAAAAACAAACAAAACACGGGTCTCTTAGTTTCCGAGATACGATAGGGAGGGGAGGAGGGGTACAAAAGCACTCAACCTTCGTTACGCTACGGAGGTCGCCGGCTCGCTTCGCTCGCCACCTTCCCCCTTCGCTCCACTCGGTCTCGCAGGTTCGCTCCTCTCAGGACCTACCTACCAACGGAAAGCTATCGTGACCTTATCCCTACGCTACGCTACGTTTCGCTTTACCGCTATCTAGTTTCCGAGATACTATGGGGGGAGGGGTGAGGGGGAGCGGGGTGAGTTTTGAAAAATTACTTTGACATACTCTGGACCCCTTGATATGAATCTGAAAAAAAAAATGTTCCAAGTCTCTTCTGAGATCCGCCTAAAGGGGGGGGGGGGGGAGAAGGGGGGCAAGGGGGGGAACTTTAAAAATCTTTTTACTTTTCCGAGCCTCCTCTATACGAATCCGTAAAAAAATAAAACACGGGTCTCTTAGTATCCGAGATACGATGGGGGGAGGGGTGAAGAGGGGGAGAGGGGGGAGTTTTGAAAAATGATTTTCACCAACTCTGAGCCCCTTGATATATGAATCTGAAAAAAAATATTTGTAAGTCTGTTAACTTCCAAGATCCGCCTAAAGGGGTGAGAAGGGGGGCAAAGGGGTGAACTTTAAAAAAATCTTTTTACTTTTCCGAGCCTTCTCTATACGAATCCGTAAAAAAGCAAAACACGGGTCTCTTAGTTTCCGAGTTACGATGGAGGGAGGGGTGAGGAGGGGAAGAGGGGGGAGTTTTGAAAAATGATTTTGACCAACTCTGGGCCCCTTGATATGAATCTGAAAAAAAAATGATTTAAGTATGTTAACTTCCGAGATCCGCCTAAAGGGGGGAGATGTGGGGCAAGGGGGGGGGGGAACTTCGAAAAATTGTTTTTACTTTTCCGAGCCTCCTCTATACGAATCCGTAAAAAAACAAAACACGGGTCTCTTAGTTTCCGAGATACTAAAGGGAGGGGGGTGTTGTGCAAAAAGGGGGGTTTGGCACGTTTCCCCCACTCGTTACTTGTAAGTTTGCTTGTCGTCACCCCTGAGTTACGCTTCACCCACTCAACCTTCGTTACGCTACGGAGGTCGCCGGCTCGCTTCACTCGCCACCTCCCCCCTTCGCTCCACTCGGTCTCGCAGGTTCGCTCCACTCAGGACCTACCTACCACCGGAAAACTATAGTGACCTTATCCTTACGCTACGCTACGCTTCATTTTACCGCAACCTAGTTTCCGAGATACGTTGGGGGGAGGGTGAAGAAGGGGAGCGGGGGGAGTTTTGAAAAATGATTTTGACCAACTCTGGGCCCCTTGATATGAATCTGAAAAAGAAAAACGTTCTAAGAATGTTTACTTCCGAGATCCGCCTAAAGGGGGGAGATGTGGGGCAAGGGGGGGGGGGAACTTTGAAAAATGGTTTTTTTCCGAGCCTCCTCTATACGAATCCGTGAAAACAAACAAAACACGCGTCTCTTAGTTTCCGAGATACGATAAGGAGGGGGGGAGGGGTGCAAAAGGGGAGTTTGGCACATTTCCCCACTCGTGAAAAATACTTCTTAGTTTGCTTGTCGTCACTCCTGAGTTACGCTTCACCCACTCAACCTTCGTTACGCTACAGAGGTCGCCGGCTCGCTTCGCTCGCCACCTCCCCCCTTCGCTCCACTCGGTCTCGCAGGTTCGCTCCACTCAGGACCTACCTACCACCGGAAAGCTATCGTGACCTTATCCCTACGCTACGCTACGCTTCGCTTTACCGCTATCTAGTTTTTCCGAGATACGATGGGGGGTGGGGAGGGGTGAAGAGGGGGAGATGGGGGAGTTTGGAAAAATGATTTTGACCAACTCTGGGCCCCTTGATATGAATCTGAAAAAAAAAATGTTGCAAGTCTGTTAACTTCCGAGATCCGCCTAAGGGGGGGAGAAGGGGGCAAGGGAGGGGGGAACTTTGAAAAATGGTTTTTACTTTTCCGAGCCTCCTCTATACGAATCCGTAAAAAAACAAAACACGGGTCTCTCAGTTTCCGAGATACGATAGGGAGGGGAGGGGTGCAAAAGGGGGGTTTGGCACGTTTTCAACACTCGTGAAAGTTACTTCTAAGTTTGCTTGTCGTCACCCCTGAGTTACGCTTCACCCACTCAACCTTCGTTACGCTACGGAGGTCGCCGGCTCGCTTCGCTCGCCACCTCCCCCCTTCGCTCCACTCGGTCTCGCAGGCTCGCTCCACTCAGGACCTACCTACCACCGGAAAGCTATCGTGACCTTATCCCTACGCTTCGCTTTACCGCTACCTAGTTTTTCCGAGATACGATGGGGGGAGGGGTGAAGAGGGGGGAGTTTTGAAAAATGATTTTGACCAACTCTGGGCCCCTTGATATGAATCTGAAAAAAAAATGTGCCAAGTCTTTTAACTTTCGAGATTCACCTAAAGGGGGAGAAGGGGGAACTTTGAAAAATGGTTTTTTTCCGAGCCTCCTCTATACGAATCCGTGAAAACAAACAAAACACGCGTCTCTTAATTTCCGAGATACGATAGGGAGGGGGGGAGGGGTGCAAAAGGGGGGTTTGGCACATTTCCCCCACTCGTGAAAAATACTTCTTAGTTTGCTTGTCGTCACCCCTGAGTTACGCTTCACCCACTCAACCTTCGTTACGCTACGGAGGTCGCCGGCTCGCTTCGCGCGCCACCTCCCCCCTTCGCTCCACTCGGTCTCGCAGGCTCGCTCCACTCAGGACCTACCTACCACCGGAAAGCTATCGTGACCATAGCCCTACGCTTCGCTTTACCGCTACCTAGTTTTTCCGAGATACGACGGGGGAGGGGTGAAGGGGGGGGGAGGGATGAGTTTTGATAAATGATTTTGATATACTCTGGGCCCCTTGATATGAATCTGAAAAAAAATTGTTCCAAGTCTGTTAACTTCCGAGATCCGCCCAAAAAGGGGGGCGAAGGGGGGCAAGGGGGGAGATCTTTGAAAAATGGTTTTTACTTTTCCGAGCCTCCTCTATACGAATCCGTAAAAAAACAAAACACGCGTCTCTTAGTTTCCGAGATACGATGGGGGGAGGGGTGAAGAGGGGGAGATGGGGGAGTTTGGAAAAATTATTTTGACCAACTCTGGGCCCCTTGATATGAATCTGAAAAAAAAAATGTTGCAAGTCTGTTAACTTCCGAGATCCGCCTAAGGGGGGGAGAAGGGGGCAAGGGAGGGGGGAACTTTGAAAAATGGTTTTTACTTTTCCGAGCCTCCTCTATACGAATCCGTAAAAAAACAAAACACTGGTCTCTTAGTTTCCGAGATACGCCGTGGAGGGGGGAGAGGGGGGGCGAAAAGGGGAGGTTTGGGATTTTTCCCATACTCACGAGAGTTGCTTGTTTACGAATCTGTCAAAATATACCCACCTTCCCCTTCACCATCTGGGAGAACAATTATGTCAGTGAGTGAGTGGTAATCGAGCTTTATATAGTATAACTAGTATTTGCGCGTTGCGCGAGCTGCAAGCAGCTCGCGGGGTCGTGTTTTGTAGAAGTATTATATAACCTTTATAAAATTTTGAAAATCCATAAGAATCTTTAAATGAATTGGTAAATCCATAGTCCTTAAAAGATTTTGTAAATTATATAAAATATTTTTAATATTTTGAAAACCCTTTTGTACGGATTTATGTATGGACTTCTAAGTGAATCAACTGAATGTTTTTTTTTTTTGTTCCTACAGTTGATTTACTTAAAAGTCGGTACGAATAAACTATAAAATAATATTCCTTGTAAGCGACTAAGTAAATAATGAAATAAGTTCCTACTTTTATGCTTTTCAAAACTACTCTAACCCGTACTTTTGAAGAAATATACAAAAAAAGGGAGCCATGCTGAAAACGTTTGGCTGGCACGGCCCCCTTTTTTTCGTGTAACTTGAAAAATGTATAGCGTATTAAAAAGTTTCTTAGACGCAAGGAATGTACTCTATTAACACTTTATATGTACCGCAACTGATAATGTGAATTCGTAAAAACAAATAATATATTGATGTAGGTGTAGGGGGTCGTACTGAAAAAAAAATCTTAAGAAAATATCTAAAAAAGGCAACACAACCTTAGCCAAAAACTATTTAATAATAATTGATGTTTGGCAAGTAACATTATGTACCGCATTGGTTTCTCATACAACTTGCTAAAGTTGAAAAATAAACCATTGTTAGTTCATTCAGCACGGCCCTCTAAAGACGCCTATATCTTCACTACATTGTATAAAGCAAAGTCGCTTCCCGCTTCCTGTCCCCCTGTATGCTTACATCTTCAATACTTCTACAACGTTCTTTTATTATCCTTCTTTTCACATATACACACACACACATATTTTCCCTTGACTTCATTCATAACCCTTTTAATCAACATTTTACCTACATACCTACTAATTGCTAGCAATTTCACACATACACACACACACATACTTTCCCTTGACTTCATTCATAACCCTTTTAATCAACATTTTACATACTGCTTGCTAGCAATTCCACATATACACACACATACTTCCCATTGACTTCATTCATAACCCTTTTAATCAACATTTTACATACTAATTGCTAGCAATGGACATAATACGGACTATGTGCGTGCAAAATGTATGTGTACATGAAAAATAAATAAATATAAATCTATGATTATAACAAATTGTCATTGATAATCATGGCAAACAAACACTCCAACCCAAACTATTCGTCAATTATAAATAAATAAAACAGAACGTAAGGTAGTTCGAAGATGAATACGTACCCAATGCGAGATCGTTATTGAACCATGTTACTTTTTTTTTTTTATAGCCTATACTGTCCCACTGCTGGGCAAAGGCCTCCCCCAAGTCCTTCCATGTGCTTTTGTCCAGCGCCACTTCGAACCAGCCCTCACGGTACGAGTCCAACTCGTCTCGCCACCTCTTTCTGGGCCGGCCTCGGCGGCGCCGTCCATCTCCAGGCACCCACTGTGTGGCGGCCTTCGCCCAGCGGTCAATGTTCATGCGGCTGACGTGACTCGCCCAGTCCCACTTCAGCCTGGCAGCCTTCTTGCCGACGTCCAGAATGCCCGTTTTGGAACGCAGCGTGGTGTTGCGAACTCTGTCCTGTCTTTTGATGCCCAGAATGCTGCGTTCCATTGCCCTTTGGCAGACTCCAAGGCGGAACCTCTGCGACTCGGTAAGTGACCAGGTCTGAGCACCGTAGGTTAGGACGGGCAGGATGCACATGTCGATGAGTTTGCGCTTTAGGGAGATTGGTAAATCACCCTTCATAAGCGTCTTCCTGGACCAGTAGCTTTTCCAGGCATTTTCGATTCGGCGATCGATTTCTCTTTCTTGCCTGTTTTCGAAAGACACTAACTGGCCCAAGTAGATTTACTCATCGACATAATTAATATCCTGCCCATCTATCTCGATCCTACGCTTAGTGCTGTTAGTCATTATTTGCGTTTTAGACCGATTCATCGCAAGGCCCACCAAGGAGCTAGCCGTGCTCAGTTCTTGGAGCATGGTTTGTAATTCAGAAGCTGTAGGGGCAAAAAGGACTATTTCATCGGCAAATCAGAGGTTTGTAAGCCTCTTATTGCCGACTTCAATACCTTTAGTCGTCCAAGAAGCTGCCAGAGTTTTAAATATCTCCTCAAGGGTGCTGGTGAACAATTTCGGGGAGAGCGGATCACCCTGCTTGACTCCCTTTTTAATTTCAAACGAAGGTCCTTCATTACTGAGTGGTCCATTCCATGTTACTGGTCAGTAGAAAATCTGACCGACTGTTGATCGGGAACGGTTGGTTGCCCGGTCAACCGAATGATCTGTAAGTAGTTAGGCTTTGGATTCTGATCAGAGTCGGCTTACTGCCGAGAACATGCTCTGGTTGGTGATGAAGTCAATAGAACCGAGTGATTGCAAATTCGTCGTTGAGGTGAGTTGTCGTACCGGTGATGAGAGGTCAGTAAAGTGTGGTCGGTGTTGGTTGATTGCTGGGATGTCTTGCGTTGTCTGTGGCGCGAAAATCAGGATGGGAGTCGATGTCAAGTTGTGGATGCTATCTAGCTTGTGGTGGATCGGTTAAGACGAAAGATAATTGTCCGTTAAAATGGGTAAAAGTTGTTGTCTTATCAGTAATGAGTCGTAGTGTGCAAAGGTGTGGGTGGAGTCATTGTATTGGTTGAATGAGTTATATGGCATAGAGTTATGAGTTATACGGCAGATATCAAAAGTCTTAGTTACTTTTTTTAACTGCTGTGTTCCACGAAGGTGTGGGTTTAAACGGCAGATCCTAAATGTCTCAGTTACTTTTAACCGTCGAGTAAAAAATAAAGAGCCGGGGACTGCTGTAGAACGCGAGAGTGTAAATGGGAATGGCAGATACCAAATGTCTAAGTTACTTTTTATTAAAAAAATACCAAGGCGTGGACTGATGGGGTGCTAAGACAGGAAACCTCCACGTGCGCCCGTGGACTGGAGTTCCCTCTCGGATACGTTCGTGGGGAAGACCAGTTTTTCGGGCCGGTGCACCCTGGGATGCGGGCAAAAACTCTTCCTTAGGCACTGTGTGCCTAAGGGGTCTCTTTGCCCGTATACGAATAGCCTATCGGGTGGACGCTCCAACGCGTGTCCCTCTGAATAGCAGAGGGCACAGCGGCGGAGCAGGCTTGCGGACGGTGAGTAATGGGTAGCTCGCCGTCCGACCAAGGACCAAGCCCGGGTCGGTGGCGCGTCGTGTCGTGTTTCGCGCGTGCCTTCGGGGAGTGGTCAGCAAACTGACTGGGCCCCTTATGGGGCCAAATGCCTGCTGGGGTCACGGGTTTTTCTTAACCCAGGATACCGTGGCCCCGGAACGTAAAGGGCATCCGAAGGAACACGGGTGGATTTTAGTCAGTAAGAGTCTGACAGTCCCTTCCGCCCCACCCAGGGCGGGAGGCCTCATTTGATGATTTTACAACAAAAAAAAAAAAAGGGCGTGGACTGCTGTGTTGCACGAAGGTGTGGGATGTCTCAGTTACTTTTAACTGTAAAGTAAAAAATAAAGAGCCGGTTATTGCTGTAGTACGCGAGTGTGTAAATGGCAATGGCAGATACCGAAACGTTTTTACCGTTTTTTTTTGTGTATATTTTATTTATGTATATTTAGGTTAAGGTATTTTATCTATGGGTCTTTGTTACCTGAAATAAATTGTTTATTATTATTAAATACACCTCTAGTGTAAACTAAATAGAATATTAATCTTGCATGATATTCCTTTTAGTATTAATTTTTAGTATTACTTTTTAGTATAATTTTAGTCTATTATAGAGAAGTAAATTAAGCAGACCAAAAAATGTATGAATCAAAATGTAACTACACTCGGTTTCAAAAATTACGGGTCAGTCACAAAAATTGAAATACCTCCAGAACTGTAAAAGTTAGATCAATGAAATAAAAAACAGAATAAAGACTTTTTAGTTGCGCTTCTAATAGCATATTATTTAAACGGGTTGATGAAAAAACTTCATTAGAAAAACAAAATTTAAAAACATGACTGTTTTTAAAAACAACATTTTTGTTTCACGTTGATGCTTTCCATTAAGGATGCTTTCCATTTCTATTCTGTCACAAAAAAAATATCGTGAACGTCTTCCACGTGCATAATTATTATTCTGTGAAGTGAAGCATGGCACTCACGCTAGAGGAATGTACCAGAATCCTAACTTTTTTGGAACTTGGGCGGAGCCAGCGTGAAACAGCCAGAAACATTGGTGTATCTTTGTCGACTGTACAGCGGGTAGTCCAGCGGTACCAAGAGACCGGATCACACCTTAGAAGACCAGGAAATGGCAGACCAAGATGCACAACGGCCAGGGAAGACAGACAACTGGTGGCTACAATGCTCCGAAATCGTTTTCAAACTGCTGTTGGTCTAAAAACTCACTTTATTCGCTTTGGAGGTGGCAATTTAAGCGCTCAAACAGTAAGAAGACGTCTTGCTGAAGCAAATTTGAAACCATTGAGGTATAAGCATGATGGTAGGCAGTTGGTGTACAGAAGACCAGGGTAGCGCTTCCATCAATCGTGTGTGGAGGAAAAAGTGGCGTACGGTGGAGGCTCCGTACAAGTTTGGGCTGGGATTTCTGCTGAGGCCCGCACCGAGCTCATTCAAAATGGAACTCTAAATGCAGAGAGGTACGTGGAAGAGATCCTCAATGAACATGTAGGTCCTTTCATGGCCAGGATGGACCGGCATGGCACATTAATGCATGATAATGCGCGTCCCCATACCGCCAGAATTGTACATGACTACCTTGAAGAGGTCGGTATCGAACTCATGCAGTGGCCAGCGCGAAGCCCGGACTTAAACCCCATCGAGCACGCCTGGGACGAGCTTCAGAGATGCGTGAAAGGTCGAAACCCCCCACCAATCACGCTTCCCGAGCTCAAACAAGCACTGGTGGAGGAATGGGAAGGTATTCCTCAGCACCGGCTCCGAAATTTGGTGTACAGCATGCCTAATCGCCTGGAAGCTGTCTGTCGTTTATACTGAACTACATCTGTGTTTACACCATTGAGTTTGTATTATAAAGCATTATACATCTTTTTGAAAAAGGAATACGCATTTATGATTATTAAATAAAACTATGAAAACCGACGAGGCTGTATGAGCTAGATGCCTTTGCTTTTTCGACATAAAAATATTAGTCTAGGAATTTGCCGCGTTTTTGTTTTCTTCAAATACATAAACGTTAGGTTTATTTTAATTTATTTTAACTGTCATTATTTTTAATAAATGCTTATCTCATATTATTATTGTGTTATTTTTTTCGCAAATGGTACGAAAAGTAGAGTATTTCCTCGGTGATAAAGCTGTCTTAGTCTTGGGTGAACTTAAATCCCTCGCTACACTCAGGACTCGTCTTAAATCCCTCGCTTCGCTCGTGATTTAAGTTTTTAACACCCACGCTGCGCTCGGGAGTAAACCTCGACTCCTTCGTTACGATCGCGATTTAAATCGTCACCCGCGAGAGAAGACACTGCTTTATCCCCTTGGTTAATAATCTACTATTTTACCCTGATGAGATGCATAATAATAAGTCAAAAACTGTACAATTCTGGTATGATACGAAGAGAGAATACAATAAGAGCAACATAAAAAAATTTTGAACTGATAGGTTAATGCAATAAATTGTATTTAATAGACAATGTAATACTCCTTAAATGAAAGTAAAAAAAATAGTCACCATACATTTTATTAACACAAAATTACATAAAGAAAAAAACTGCTGATTCCTCCTTAAAACAAAAATAGGAAACATGAAATTTTTGAACTTTATTACGATTTTCTTGAATTTTAATACTTCGTATTGCCTCCTCGTGCTTCCATTACTGCGTTTACGCGGTTTGGCATGCTGTACACCAAGTTCCTTATACGATTTTGGGGAATATTCTCCCATTCCTCTGTGAGAGCAATTTTGAGCTCACGAAGCGTGATGACTTCGCGTCATCGGAAGACTGCAGCTGTAGCAAGCGTCGTTCAGCCATGAGGTTTAAGGTTTGCTCGGTCAATTTCTGAGGTCTATCTTTACGGCAGGGTCTAAAAAACTTAGAGCCTACCGTGCGGACAGTTTCCACTAGCCCGTCGTTGATCTCGTCCACTGAAACTAAGTTCTCAAGGCAAGCAAAGCGATTAGAGAGCTCGAGTTGAAAGCTTTCGGGGTTTTGAATATGGGACCGAGTAGGTCGGAGCGTAGACTTCATCAGGCTGGACCTTTCAAGTTTAACATTGATATTCAGCGAGCCTCTTACGATTCGGTGATCACTACCGGTTTTTACCCTGTTGATCACAGAGACATCACTGAATATCCGTTTCTTGTCGGTCATGAAGAAGTCTATCTCGTTTCTCGTGAAACCATCGGGACTCAACCAGGTCCATTTCCTGTGAGGTGGCTTCTGGAAGAAAGAGTTCATCATGAAGAGTTCCTCTTTCTCCAGAAAGTCGGCCAGCCTCTGTCCCCTAGGGTTCCGTTGCCCATACCCAAATTGCCCCACTCTCAACTCATCACCGCTTTTCTTGCCCAACTTTGCGTTAAAGTCCCCCATAACAACAGTGAAGTGGGTTTTGGTACTATGTATGGCCCTACTTACGTCCTCATACATAGTCTCCACTTCATCATCGGAGTGTGACGAGGTCGGTGCGTATACCTGAATGACCTTCAGCGAATATCTTTTGGATATTCTGAGTATTAGGTATACCACCCTACTCGACACACTGTCGATGGTTATTATGTTGTTTACGAGGGACTTGTGAACGAGAAACCCGACACCACCTTGGGACTGTTGGTCGCCCTCCCGGTAGTAGAGCAAGTTACCAGACTTCAGGGTTACGGTGTCCTCCCCCTCTCTACGGACTTCGCATAGCCCTATAATGTCCCAGTGTAACTTGCTCAGCTCCTCTTCCAGCTCGCAGATCTTTTCGTCAGTCCTCATTGTGCGTATGTTGTGTGTTACCAGGGCCAGTCGTCGTGGGGGTGGGTAGCCGGATCTCTTCCGGAGATTCTTAGCACCCCCTGCTCCGCCGTTACCTTGACCGCTACCCGCGCCAGGGATAGCGGAGCTGCCGGGGACTGGGGGCCTGGTATCTGTGCTTACAATCATTGGGGGTAATTTGCCTTAAATCGCCACGCTTGGCAGGCGGGTTGGCGATCGCAGTGAGGATGTGCAGTAGGTACACGGAGGACGCTGCTGCCCGACCTCCGGTTTGTCCCTTAGTCGCCTCTTACGACACCCACGGGATGAATTGGGGGAACGCAATTCTAAGCCGGCGCCCCACGGCTAAGCAGGCAGCTCAATAGACGTATATCTAAGTCCTTGCGACACGATCTGCGTCTCTTTAATACGAATCGTGTTAAAGAGACCATACAGCGAAACCAAGGCTCCAAAGTGTTCGCAAAGGACAAGTCTATTGGGCAAAGCCGGATGACAAAGCTGAAACGGGAGGATGGCAGCATAGCGTCGACCAAAGCAGAGGTTTTAGGCGAGATCGAGAGGTTCTATGGACAGTTATACACTTCGGTCGCAAAGCCCGTTGACAGCTTGGTAAGAGATCCAAGAGCCAAGCTGTCCCGACATTATACCGAAGATATCCCGGACATCAGTCTGTACGAGATTAGGATGGCCCTGAAGCAGCTTAAGAACAACAAGGCGCCGGGCGAGGACGGAATCACTTCAGAGCTTCTGAGAGCGGGTGGAACACCGGTACTTAAAGTCCTCCAGAAACTCTTTAATTCCGTCCTGTCCGAGGGCAAAACGCCTCAAACGTGGAGCAGGGGTGAGGTGGTGTTGTTCTTCAAAAAAGGTGATAACAGCCTATTGAAGAACTACAGACCCATCACGCTTCTGAGTCATGTTTATAAGCTGTTTTCAAGGGTTATCACGAACCGTCTCGAACACAGACTTGATGACTTCCAGCCTCCCGAACAAGCCGGTTTCCGAAGAGGCTATAGTACCATAGACCACATCCATACGCTGCGGCAAGTTATACAGAAGACCGAAGAGTATAACTTGCCATTATGCTTAGCGTTTGTGGACTATGAGAAAGCCTTCGATTCGGTGGAAACATGGGCGGTACTTGAGTCACTCCAGCGATGCCGTATTGACTATCGGTACATCGAGGTGTTGAAGTGTTTGTATAATAACGCCACCATGTCGGTCCGAGTACAGGAGCAGAGCACGAAGGCGATTCCATTGAGAAGAGGCGTAAGACAGGGGGACGTTATCTCCCCTAAACTGTTTACTGCCGCGATGGAAGACGCCTTCAAACTCCTGGAATGGCAAGGACTTGGCATCAACATCAACGGCGAATACATCACTCACCTTCGGTTTGCCGACGACATCGTAGTCATGGCAAAGTCGATGGAGGAACTCAGCATGATGCTCGATGGCCTCGACCGAGTTTCACAACGGGTGGGCTTGAAAATGAACATGGACAAGACGAAAATTATGTCAAATTCCAATGTTGTGCCCACCCCAGTCTCTGTTGGAAACTCGGTACTCGAAGTTGTTGACTCATATATCTATTTAGGACAAGTAGTCCAATTAGGTAGGTCCAACTTCGAGAAAGAGGTCAACCGCCGAATCCAACTCGGTTGGGCAGCGTTCGGGAAGCTACGCAATGTCTTTTCGTCCGACATACCTCAGTGCCTCAAGACGAAAGTCTTCAATCAATGTGTGTTACCAGTGATGACTTACGGCACCGAAACGTGGTCTTTCACTATCGGCCTCATCTCAAAGCTCAAAGTCGCTCAGCGAGCTATGGAGAGGGCTATGCTCGGTGTTTCTCTACGTGATCGAATCCGAAATGAGGAGATCCGTAGACGAACTAAAGTCACCGATATAGCCCACCGGATTAGCAAGCTGAAGTGGCAATGGGCAGGCCATATTGCTCGCAGAGCAGATGGCCGATGGGGTCGAAAAGTCCTAGAGTGGAGACCGCGGACGAGCAAGCGCAGCGTAGGACGTCCACCAACGAGGTGGACAGACGACCTTGTAAAGGTCGCCGGAAGACGCTGGATGCAGGTCGCTTCCAACCGGTATATGTGGAGATCTAAAGGGGAGGCCTATGTTCAGCAGTGGACGTCCTATGGCTGAGATGATGATGATGATGATGAAGCGTGATTGGGGGAGGGTTTCGTTGTTTTACGCATCTGCCTAGCTCGTCCCAAGCATGCTCGAGCGGGTTGATATCCGGGCTGCGCGCTGGCCACTCCATACGAGTAATGTTCATCTCTTGAAGGTAGTCATTCACAATCCTACCTGTATGAGGTCGGGCATTGTCATGCATAAATATAGCATCCTCACCTAAATTGACCATAAATGGACCAACGTGATCATTGAGGATTTCTTCCACATATCTTACGCTAGTTAAAGAGCCGTTTTCTATGATCACCAGCTCTGTGCGACTTTCAGAAGAAATTCCGGCCCACACAAGTACAGACCCACCACCGTAGGCTACTTTTTCTTCGATGCATGCTTGCTTGAATCTTTCCCCTGGTCTTCGATACACTCTGTGTCTTCCATCGTGCTTGTAGAGCATTAATTTTGATTCGTCGGAGAACATAACATTTGACCAATCTTCAATACTCCAATTTACGTGGCTCTGGGCATATCTTAGTCTTGAAATACGATGCCCACGCCAGTTTAGGGCCGTTTGCAGGTCTAAGGGGTTTTAAGTTAGATTCAGCAAGCCGACGTCTTACTGCCCATGCACTTAGGTTACTTCCTTCGAGGCGTCGAAACTGATTGGTGAGTTCAGTTCCTGTGAGAAAGCGATTTCGAAGCATGGTGTTCACCAAGTATCGGTCTTCTCGTGCTGTTATACACCTGGTTCTGCCCTTTCCTGGTCTGCGTAGGTTAGAACCAGTTTCTTCGTAACGTCGGAGAACTCTTTGTACTGTTGACAGCGACACACCGACAGTCCTGGCTGTATCGCGCTGACTCCGGCCGGTTTCCAGCATTGTAAGTATTCTGGTGCATTCTTCAGGCGTAAGCGACATAATTTCAGCTTGAATAATGAATATAGAGCACTATCAACATGGTTTATGTACCCACATAAATGACAGATTACAAACAAAAGCAAAACCAAATGCTGTAATTTCGTAGTTCCATCTTCGAAAGTGGCCCTTTTTCAAATTTGATTTTTTTATGATATAACTTTACAATAACTAAGAAGTTTTAATACCTTCATTTAAGGAGTATTACATTGTCTATTAAATACAATTTATTGCATTAACCTAGCATTTTTAGTTTCCGAGATTTTTAGGATTCTTTAAGTGACCCGGATTCATTGCTCTCGAGTGTATTTACGCTCTTCTATAAATTGTGTTTTCCCGAAATACTCGTCAAAAAGACCAATAAACCAATAAAAAAACCAATGGCTTAGTAGGGGTTTAAAAATATCATGCTATAAGAAGAGAGCTTTGTACTATGCATATCAACATGATGCTATAAGTAAAAGTTACCACAAGAAAAGATACCGCAATTACAGTAACATGTTAAAAAATGCATATATATCAAAATCACAACAGATACCTAAACAACAACAATTTTTTAAATAATTCTAAGAATAAATGCAAAGCGACATGGTCAATCACAAAAAATAACTTGAACAACGCTAATAACAAAAACTACTTAAATGAATTATTAATCCATAATAAAAAAATTGATAATCCGAATGACATATGTGATCAATTTAATAATTATTTCATTGAGCTGACACAAAACTCTAATAATAATAATCATGACCTAAGCAACATTGACATTGACAATAACATAAATACATTATTTTTGACTCCTGTAAATGAAGTTGATGTCTTTAAATTAACTAATTCACTAAATAACACGAACTCGACCGGATATGACGAAGTAACCACTAAAATTATTAAATTAAGCGCGAAAATTACACCCCCCCCCTTTTTTTTTTCGTGGTAAAATCATCAAATGAGTCCTCCCAGCCCCGGGCAGGGCGGGAGGGACTGTCAGACTTGCACTGACTAAAATCCACGGTATCCTTCGGTAGCCCTTTTGCGTACCGGACTCGCGGTATACGTATGTCCCGCGACCCCGGCAAGGCTGTGGCCCTCTAAAGGGGGGCCCCGTCATTGTGCTGACGCTCTTTGAGGCGCGCGTGGAACACAACGCGCCGTGGACCCGGGCATGGTCCTTGGTCGGACAGCGAGTTGCCATTTACTCGCCGCCCGCATGCCCGCGCCTACGGTGGCCGGAGATCGTCCCGCGACATCCGTCGCCGTGGGCGTCTACCACTGTGGCTGAGGGAGGACGCTGTCCTCTCCCTCGCGTGGCCCGCCTCCTCCTTCGCGAGCATGACTGCTTCGGAGACGGAGAGGAGGCGACCGCTTCTCACTCCGTCTCGCCCCGCAGCATCGCCTCGACCAATGCCGGGCGCGAGAGGTCTCCGGCTATCGCCGTCGAGAGGACACGGCGGTGCTCTGCCCAAGCGGGGCAGTCCTGCACCGTATGCTCCACCGTGTCCTCCACCCCCCTCTTAGCTACCTTATAAACCTCTCATTTGAACAAGGTGTTTTCCCATCTAAACTAAAAGAGTCTATTATTAAACAACTTTTCAAAAAGGACAACTTTCTGATATGGTAATTATAGGCCCATTACGCTGATCCCAATCTTTGCAAAAATTTTTGAAAAAGCATTGTATGACAATATAAATCTATTTATAGCCAAATACAGATTGAGATACCTATGATTCTGGACGCCCCCCCCGTGTTGGAATTTTTCATCGGTTATTTCCTATTTTTTTTATGTTTTTTTTTATAACATCATTGTGGAGAGTCAGTTTGGTTTCAGGAAAAATTGTTCAACAAGTCTAGCCTGTTTTTCCCTAGTAAAACTTACTACCGAAGCTCTTAACAATAAAATGTCTGTTCTGTCTGTTTTTTTGAATATGAGCAAAGTATTTGACTTCGTCTCACATGAACGACTACTATACAAATTAGAGAGGTACGGCATAAGAAGCAAGGCGCATGAATGGCTTAAAAACTACCCGTCTGATCGCCAACAGAGAATTGTTATCTCTAAAATAGTAAAAATAAAAGGACGACATATTGCTCAGAATTTAAAACTAATAGTTCCGGCGATCCACAGGGAAGCATACTGGGCCCGCCCAGGTCGTTGGCCCGCCACTATTCACATTATATATAAATGACCTCAGAAAATGTTTAAAATATGAATGTATACAATTTGCAGACGACACTACTTTGAAGATTAAATGCTTCAATAAAACTGACATAGAAAATAATACTAACACTGAATTAATAAATGTAATAAAATGGCTGGAAGAAAATAATCTTCATGTTAAACCAAAATAGTTCAATTTCAAACATGCAACTCGTCATTAACACCGTTGCGGTAACAATTCGACATGATAATACCCATATAATCTTGCAACCAGAACCAGATGCTTTATTTTTAGGTATAATAATTGACAGCAAACTGAACTGGAAGGAGCATGTAGAAAGAGTATGCAGCAAGCTTGATAAGTTTGTAAGTGCTCTTCGCAAGTTACGATTAGTGTCTAGTAAACAGTTCTAAATGCTATCATGAGTATGTTTCATCGGTATTGCGTTACGGTCTAGTGATATGGGGTAATTCAGTGGATATACAGGGTGTTTGGCAGAACGTTGAAATACGAAAATGGTGGATAGGTGGGGTCATCTGCTACTTACTGAGCCCTAATTTATTTGACCCTGGCTCACTGGATATTTAATTTTTTTTTTCTTCTTGTTTCACCATTTTCTTAACTTTAAAGTGTATTTGTTATTAAAAATGGGTAAAACAGGCAATATTGGCCAGGGCCAAATAAATTAGGGCTGAGTAAGTAGCAGTTGACCCCACCCTAAGACGACCCACTGACCCACCTACCCACCATTTTCGTATGTTCAACGTTCTGCCAAACACCCTGTAGACAGGGCGTTCAAAGTACAAAAGAAATGTATCAGCCATGAGCGGAGCAGAATATTTAGACCATTGCAGGCCGTTATTTAAAGAATTAAAAATTCTCCCACTTCCATGTCTGTATATTTTTGAAGTTTGTTTGTTTGTAAAAAAATATCCTCATTTATTCAAATTAAATGAACAAGTATCTGAAAGATTAAATAAAAAAAAATGCCGGGAAATTATTAGTACCTCCTCAGAGATTGCAACTTTATAGTAGAAATGCCAGTTGTATGACAGTTAAAATTTATAATAAATTACCACCTACCATGACAACATTAAATCATACTTGATGACATTGTTCTATTATTATTTTGGCTCTTTCTTATCTTTATCTTTATCTTTATCTTTATCTTTATCTTTATCTTTATCTTTATCTTTATCTTTATCTTTATCTTTATCTTTATCTTTATCTTTATCTTTATCTTTATCTTTATCTTTATCTTTATCTTTATCTTTATCTTTATCTTTATCTTTATCTTTATCTTTATCTTTATCTTTATCTTTATCTTTATCTTTATCTTTATCTTTATCTTTATCTTTATCTTTATCTTTATCTTTATCTTTATCTTTATCTTTATCTTTATCTTTATCTTTATCTTTATCTTTATCTTTATCTTTATCTTTATCTTTATCTTTATCTTTATCTTTATCTTTATCTTTATCTTTATCTTTATCTTTATCTTTATCTTTATCTTTATCTTTATCTTTATCTTTATCTTTATCTTTATCTTTATCTTTATCTTTATCTTTATCTTTATCTTTATCTTTATCTTTATCTTTATCTTTATCTTTATCTTTATCTTTATCTTTATCTTTATCTTTATCTTTATCTTTATCTTTATCTTTATCTTTATCTTTATCTTTATCTTTATCTTTATCTTTATCTTTATCTTTATCTTTACCTTTACCTTTACCTTTACCTTTACCTTTACCTTTACCTTTACCTTTACCTTTACCTTTACCTTTACCTTTATCTTTATCTTTATATGGTTTCTACTTTTCCGAGCCTTCTCTATACGAATCCGTAAAAAAACAACACGGGTCTCTTAGTTTCTGAGATACGATTGGGAGAGGGGGGGGGAGGCCAAAAAGGGGAGGCTTGGTACTTTTGCCCTACTCATAAGAGTTACTTGTAAGTTTGCTGTCCTTCACCCCTTAGTGACGCTTCACCCACTCAACCTTCGTTACGCAACGGAGGTCGCCGGCTCGCTTCGCTCGCCACCTCCCTCCGCTCGCCACCTCCCCCCTTCGCTCCACTCGATCTCGTAGGTTCGCTCGACCCAAGACTTACCTACCACCGGAAAGCTGTAATGCCCTTATCCCTACGCTACGCTACGCTTCATTTTACCGCTACCTAGTTTCCGAGATACGATGGGGGGAGGGGTGAAGGGGGGAGAGAGGGGACTTTTGAGAAATGATTTTGATCAAACCTTGATATGAATCTGAAAAAAAAAATGTGCCAAGTCTTTTAACTTCCCAGATTCGTCTAAAGGGGGGAGAAGGGGGGGAATTATGAAAAATAGTTTTTTACCTTTCCGAGCCTCCTCTATACGAATCCGTAAAAGCAAACAAAACACAGGTCTCTCAGTTTCCGAGATACGATAGGGAGGGGGGGAGGGGTGCAAAAAGGGGGGTTTGGCACGTTTCCAATACTCGTGAAAGTTACTTGTAAGTTTGCTTGTCGTCACCCCTGAGTTACGCTTCACCCACTCAACCTTCGTTACGCTACGGAGGTCGCCGGCTCGCTTCGCTCGCCACCTCCCCCCTACGCTCCACTCGGTCTCGCAGGTTCGCTCCACTCAGAACCTACCTACCACCGGAAAGCTATCGTGACCTTATCCCTACGCTTCGCTTTACCGCTACCTATAGTTTTTCCGAGATACTTTGGGGGGAGGGTGAAGAAGGGGAGCGGGGGGAGTTTTGAAAAATGATTTTGACCAACTCTGGGCCCCTTGATATGAATCTGAAAAAAAAATGTTTTAAGTATGTTAACTTCCGAGATCCGCCTAAAGGGGGGAGAAGGGGGGCAAGGGGGGAACTTTGAGAAATGGTTTTTATTTTTCCGAGCCATCTCTATACGAATCCGTAAAAACAATCAAAACACGGGTCTCTTAGTTTCCGAGATACGATAGGGAGGGGGGGAGGGGTGCAAAAAGGGGGGTTTGGCACGTTTCCCGCACTCGTGAAAATTACTTGTACGTTTGCTTGTCGTCACCCCTGAGTTACGCTTCACCCACTCAACCTTCGTTACGCTACGGAGGTCGCCGGCTCGCTTCGCTCGCCACCTCCCCCCTACGCTCCACTCGGTCTCGCAGGTTCGCTCCACTCAGTACCTACCTACCACTGAAAAGCTATCGTGACCTTGTACCACTACCACTGAAAAGCTATCGTGACCCTACGCTACGCTACGCTTCGCTTTACCGCTACCTAGTTTCCGAGATACGAGGGGGGGGGGGAGGGATGAGTTTTGAAAAATGATTTTGATATCCTCTGGGCCCCTTGATATGAATCTGAAAAAAAAATTGTTCCAAGTCTGTTAACTTCCGAGATCCGCCCAAAGGGGGTAGAAGGGGGACAAGGGGGGAGATCTTTTAAAAATGGTTTTTACTTTTCCGAGCCTCCTCTATACGAATCCGTAAAAAAACAAAACACGCGTCTCTTAGTTTCCGAGATACGATGGGGGGAGGGGTGAAGAGGGGGAGATGGGGGAGTTTGGAAAAATGATTTTGACCAACTCTGGGCCCCTTGATATGAATCTGAAAAAAAAAATGTTGCAAGTCTGTTAACTTCCGAGATCCGCCTAAGGGGGGGAGAAGGGGGCAAGGGAGGGGGGAACTTTGAAAAATGCTTTATACTTTTCCGAGCCTCCTCTATACGAATCCGTAAAAAAACAAAACACTGGTCTCTTAGTTTCCGAGATACGCCGTAGAGGGGGGAGAGGGGGGGCGAAAAGGGGAGGTTTGGGATTTTTCCCATACTCACGAGAGTTGCTTGTTTACGAATCTGTCAAAATATACCCACCTTCCCCTTCACCATCTGGGAGAACAATTATGTCAGTCAGTGAGTGGTAATCGAGCTTTATATAGTATAATAATAATAGGAATTGAAAAATGAAGTGGTAATTTTATTTCGTAGACTTCGTTATAGGTCTAGATTTATAAGATAGGCTCTGATTTTTGATTAGGAATTAGAAGAAGAGCAGCTACAGAGCCTAAAAAGAATTATCCAATTTGGTGTACGACCAAACGCACACTTATTAGTTATGTATATTCCCAAACCAAACAATACACAAAAGGCATCCTACTAAGCACCCATTAGAACAAATAAAGCCATTTATCATTAAACTAAACAGTCCTAATGATCGAACACCTTGGCCTGAGTCATTGGCTTCCAAATACATCGCCCACTCCATTCCTTCTTCATTCTAACTCCTTACTTGATTGGCTAAAGGCCCGCCATATTTGATCAGTTTTTTCTTCAGTTTCATTTGTCTTCACCAAAATTTTACCATGCCCTCATTTATCTCTAGGCCTATGTCTATACGGGTGTCTGGACTCTTTCACTTTTTATCTTTTTCAACGTGTAGGTCACTTACATCGGACACTACTTAACGCGGCACTGTGATTACCTACCGCATCCAAGTTTCCTCTGCCACTAACTCTCTTGACTTGCCTACGGCTAGCCCTATCATCGTCATCAGCCGGAAGACGTCCACTGCTGATGGCCTCCCTCTTAGGTTAGATTACAAACCTGCCTTTTCTGCGCATTCCGGTTCGAGGCCGCCTTCTCTAAACGGTTATCAGTTCTACGAGGGATGTGGCCTGCCCATTGCCACTTCAACTTGCATTTTGTTATGGATAGTCTATTTCCTGCAAGTCACCAGGCAGTCTCGCTGTTCCTTTATACCTTTGTACATATCAATCCCTCAGTCACATCAAGATTATCAGGGTTAGGAATAATAATAATAATAATTACTTTATTTCCAGTTTTTTTACAATTTTATGCGACAATAGGTAGTAACAATTTATAGTAACCAAAAAGAAAATTGCAAAAGTACCACTAAGATTAGACCTCTGGCACCCAAGCTAAGATTAAACTTGTGTTATGGATGCCAGGGCTCTCTCTTCAAGTACTTGCCTAAAAGTGAAATCACCTATGAGTTAAAAGTAATCTTGTACATTTATACTTAAAAAATAAAAAAAATGTAATAATACAAAATAAAAAAGAAAGAAGTTAAACAAAATAAAAAAAGTAAAAAAGTACCTGCAGCCACTCTTTGATTGTGTGTATGTGTGTGCGTGTCTGTGTATGTGTGTGTGTGTGTTTGTGCGTGTGTGTGTGTATGTGTAGGTATCATGCGTGTATATGTGTGTGTATTCGTCAGCGTAAGTCCTATGAGCGTTTGTGGTGTATTTGAGTAGACAACACCAACGGGATGCTTTCAGAGCAACATTTCAATCTCCTCATACGTAAGATTGCTGATCCATTTGCTTGCTATCTGTTTACAGTCAAATTTGTTTTTACTAAAAATACTACAACGTTTATTTACTGTATTGTAGATGCGACTTCCCAAGATTCGATAATTTCTTTCTGAAAATTTGGTTCTATGTCTTTCTGTAGGGCAGACATCAGCCGATCTTCGTTTTGCCTGTTTACTGGTACTGTATGCAAGTGTTGCATGTTTACGCAAAATGGTATTGAGCAGAAAGAGCTGTCTGACGGTCATAACTTGACAGTCTTTATACAATTGTTTAGTGCTATACCGAAAAGGTCTGAAAGTCATGACTTTAAGGACTGCTCGTTGCGCTCTTTCCAATTGTAATATATTTGTTTTTGGAGCGCCGCCCCAAACCGTGATACCAAAAGATAGCACTGACTGGCAAAGCGAGAAATAAACCATTTTTAGTGTATTGAAGTCCGCACTATTACGTAGGTTTTTAAAAATTGAGATAAGCTTTCTCACTCTCCCAGTCAGTCCACCAATTTGAAAACTCCACGACAAGCAATTGTCTATCACAATACCGAGGTACCTGACGTTGGTAGTTTTGGACAGTGGAGGGCAGACGCAATAGTCTAATTCTCGATTGCAGGTATGGGCCTTAATAGCAAATGAAGCATCCGGTTGCGAAGATAATTTAATTGAGAAGGGGATGTAATGTGTTTTTTCAACATTTAATGTTAAGGTATTTGCCGACAGCCATGACACTACAATACCTATTGATGATTCTGCAAGCTTTTGGACCTCTTTCCAGTCCTGACCATATACAAGCAAAGCCGTGTCATCTGCGTAAGTGTATATCTTACAGTTTGGGATGGACAGATTACATAAGCTATTTACATAGATCAAGAAAAGAGTAGGTCCCAGAATTGAGCCCTGAGGGACACCAAATGACAACGTGTGCTCATCACTCCGTTCACAGAGATAGCTTTCAAAGATTGCAAGTGCAGGACCCCTCACTCCAATCCTTTCCAATTTGGATATTAAGGTAGGGACAGAGACAGTATCGAATGCCTTAGATAAGTCCAAGAAGATACCCAGACATTTAGACTTTTCATCAAGCAGCCTAACAGCATTGTCAACAAAAGCAGCCACAGCATCCTCACAAGATTTCCCTCTACGGAACCCATATTGGTTTTCCGATAAAATATTTTGTGCCTCCATGAAGTTGACAAGGCGATTGTTTAGAATCTTTTCTAAAACTTTTGACAATGCCGGAAGTACCGATATAGGTCTGTAATTATTAATACTGCCTCTGTCTCCTCCCTTGTGAATAGGATGTACAATTGTTTTCTTTAACACCCTTGGAAAAATACCTTTAGAAATACTTAGTTCACAGATGTGTGTAATGAGAGGGACAAGGGTCTGTCGGCTCGTCTTTAACATTCTAGTTGTGATTCCATCCCATCCCGCGGCAGAATCCGTACGAAGATTCATTATGACTCTTTCGACTTCAGCATGATCAGGCGTCAGGAGCACAAGAGAATTGGGTTGTACGTCATCTTGGAGATGTGGAGAATGTTTAGTGTGTATTCTTGTATGTTTAGCAGCGAGATTTTGCCCAACTGTCGCGAAAAATGTGTTGACCAAATTAGCTGAGCTCTTGTCATCGATACCAGAAACTGATAAAAGGTCTGTGGGTGGAGATTTTGAATTCTGTCTACTTAATATATCATTTATAACTTTCCAAGTCGCCTTCGGATTCTTTTTTGCCTTAATCAGTTCATTTTTCTCATGATTGCTTTTAAGTCGGTTTAACAGTTTATTACAAAAATTACGATATCTGAGGTAGGTGATTTTTAAATTATAATTATCCGGCGCTTTTTTGTGGTTCTTATGCATGTTATCCCTGTTTCGAATACACCTCAGTAGCCCCTGTGTGATCCAGGGTTTAATTACTCTCACTTTAGAGGGGACCCGAGTTATTGTAGTGTTATTCTGAATAATTGAGGTAATTTTATCAATTAATAGCTCAGTAGCTTCGTTTGGATTGTCTAATAACAAGATGGGACTAAAATCCGCGTTGGAAATATCAATGGCGACTTTTGATTGATCAATTTTTGTAACTACTTTGGGGATACTTGGCGGTTTCAGGTGATTTTTTACACAAACAAGTACTGGTGCATGATCTGTAATGTGCGTTTCTAATATAATCGAGACTACTGAACTTTGTACTTTAATCATGGTGTGATCTAAACAATTTTTGTCTCTAATAGGAGAGGTAGCCGGTAATAGTCCTTGTGAAGCAGTTAAGTTCATGTATTCGTTATAGTGTGGATCATTATTTGATGGACTTATATTAATGTTAATGAATGACCTCATATTATTATATGTCTGGAATAGTGCAGTTGTTACGTCGTTCTCTGATGTAGGTATCGCGATGCTTTCGTATAATGACTCAACAGGACATGCAAGTTTTGCTTGCAGTGGCCCACTTGATTGCATAGTTTCAAAGAAGACTCACCATTCCATGTCAGGCGAAACTGACGCAAACTTTGCCTGATCAGTTCGGTCTGTCCATGTATGGTGAGCCGCCTTAGTCGGTTGTTAAGGCCAGTGCATCGCGTTTATTATCAAAATGCAAGTCTTCGTAGGCGTGCCGAAGGAATGCGTCACTGATTGCCTGATTGGCTGTATCGAGGAATAGGATGAGTTGGCTGATTGTCGGTCTATTATTGAAATAGAATAGTCATAGGATTTTAAGAATGCGATTGTACACGTGTTTATTCCATGAAATTCTAAACCTCTTACCTTGATCTTTCTTAATGAATTTGAAAGAGTATATGCTTTTTCTTCCATCAGGTTCGTGGTCTACATCTTTCATCTGTTCATGTTTGGACTGCCTCTTTTGTAAAACCCATTCATAATTTTAACACATTCGTTGTAGCATGCTTGTTGTTAATCTTTTATATGGGTGATAAATGTGTATGGAATAGACTTTGTAATATCTGGTTATCAAACCTTATTTCAACTTTAGATGGAACTCACTTTTAACCCAGCCTCAAAAGTCCCACATCCTAAATTCCATAGATTCACAACCTAGCAACTATAAGATTTAAATCTACTAAACGATCCAAAGAATTCTCGCCACTCATTGTCAGTAACAAGCCTGCTCTCCCGACGTATCATATCATTGACGCTCCACAAGTATTGGCGATACTTCATTATATTGATTGGCAATTAAATCGATCAGACATGTGTGCCGATCACGGTCAATGAACTTGCGTACATTCCTCGATGTTATATTATTATTATCTGTTTTGTTTTATGTGATAACGAAACGAGTTGCCAATGCTTAATTGTTGCAATGTTTGATTATCTGAAAATGAAATTATGTACAATCGTTATTTTCGCTCGTTCTGCTGTTTTTACATCAGAATCCTTATCAATATGTAGAAACGAAACCGCAATACGTTGCAAGGTCAGTTCTTATCTTCGGCTATTTAAATGCAAAGCCAATATTTATCAAACAGTCTGCTATGTTGGGACCTGTTATCCACTTTAGCCAAATGACGGAAACCGAAACCACCAAACCTACAAATGACATTCAAACTTCGGTTGACACCGATAATTCGAGGTGGACTGTATCTACAACTACATGAACTACATCTTATCTTGTCATCTATAAAAATGTGCGTCTTATGCATTTAACTGCCCCATTGGCGTCGTAGTCGCAAGCGTTACCATAGAGTCATGAGGTCATAGTCGGGCAAGAAGTGCTATTGGGTTTTTCCATGACAAACTCATAGCTGTCCGGCGTTTTGAAGTTGGTGTCATAATACCCATGTGCTTCAGAGAGTACGTAAGCGTCTGATCTCTCTTCGATGGTGGCGGATATGCCGTCCTACCAGGCTATTGAGAATTAGGGAAGAGAGCGCACCAGTGCCGCGCACATTTGTGGTTATAATAGTACGTCGTCTCATAATACATTCATTTCATCTTTACTTACATCTTATAATATGAGACAAATTTCACACATCTGTTTACAATATCCAATGGCAGAATCTTCACTAACATTTAAAACGGAATCTGCATTTATTACCTACTCAATTCCCCGTATCAGCTGGCTAAGTCACCGCAGTGGAAACTTACGCAATGGAAGAGGATAGAATTGATATACGATTGTCTATTATGTTCCCCTAGTATTATATAGCTAGTTAAGTAGCTAGGATATAGCAATAACAGGAAGGCTAGTAGGGGAATTATTGATCCTAGGTAATTTTCCGTAGTAAAGTGATTTGTTGTTGTTCTCTAAACTCGATCTATCTATAATTCAATGGTGGGTCATGGGACCGTCAGTAAAGAAAAGGAACGCAAAGAATAACTGAAGGATCATTAGAAGGGGGTCATTAAAAGTTTGACAGTTCCTTCCGCTCCATGTAGAGGGAAGGGATTGTCAGACTGCGGGAGAATCCATTTGAGTATTTTAACGTTACAAAAACAAAAAAAAAATATATTCAATGGTATTTTCAGTTATGTTGGCGTGTTATGGTTATGGTTTCTTTCTCCACACATCCTTATTTTTTTCTGGTGCTTTTCCAATTACGGAGGGTCCAAGAAGCACTTTGTTAAATTAATGATCAACATCATCATCAGCCTATAATGTTCCCATTGCTGGGACACAGGCCTCCTCTCTGTGAGAGGGAGTGGGCCATAATCCACCACGCAGGCCCAGTGCTGGTTGGCGTTAAATGATGCGACTCCTTAAAATGTATGTGCTGGCCTTCTTCAAATCTTCAATATTACATGACTGCTTGGTTGATACTGTGCAAATGTCGACTATTCCTTGTTTCTTTTTAGTTCAAGTTGTTTTCAATCTGCGAAAACATAAAAGTATTATTATCTTTTTTTAAATATTGTATCACTCTGTTTAAAATATGTCAACATCGCTAATAAAACCTTATTTGGTCTATTACTGTTGCAGGTCTAGGTCAAGTATTTTCAAACGCTCCCTTTGAAAAGTGTCTCACTTTAAAATGGATATTACAATTTTGTTCGTTTGTTTTACAAGTCTACTGTGATTATTTGTGATACGTAATCACCAATTTTATCTATTTATTTTAATACGTGCATTTTAAACAGCAAGTACCATCATCTACCACCTACACATCAATTGTTATTACCACAACCTTGAGTAATTGCCTATTGTTGCACTTGTTGAATGTGGCAACACAGACAATACTGGCAACACACATAATAGGATCTTCATATCCTTCGTAATGACGTGGCGTAGGCTTTCAATAGACATTGAGAGATGCGTGCGCTGATTTGATTGTAATTAAAACTTGAGACTTGACTTCATAGACTCTGGAAAGCTGAAATGAGGATTGGAGGTGGTGTTGGATTTTCAGCTTTCAATGCCGAGTTGAAAGTTCATTTTATTATCTTATTGAGTTCGTTTATCTATTTTAAATGGACAATAGGATTAAAGAGAGGCAAAGTCATTCGGAACTTCTTGTTATCGCAACAATGAACGGATTTAGATCTAAGACTTATTTCCTGGCAAAGATTATTAGGGAAATTATAAATATTGTTTGTAGTAATGAAATAAATAAACCATTTTACTTACATAAGAAAATACTTACGTACAAAATTAATTGATTAGAAAGAAGAATGGCGAACTTCTATGTAAATCGGGACCCATTGATATTAGAATCATACATTATTGAAACTTAGTACTACTTATAGAACTATACAAAACTAGCAAAAATGCAAATGGATAGTCAGCTGTAAAAGTTGGGAGAAAAAAGTTATACAAGGTAGAAGATTATAACCTAAAAATCTAAAAGTTAAAATTATCTGTGAACTAGGAACTTGGTGACTATAGAAACTTGGCTAACTGGCTAAAACTATAGATAAATGATGTCTTTAAGCCCAGCTTAGATTAATCGCAGCAAGCTTAAGACTTTTCTGTTAGCTTTCCCGCCAAACGCAAAGTACACAATGTATGGTAATGACATTACCTGAATAAAAGAAGAAAAAAGGTGCCAAACTTAAACGTCCAAAAGCATTAGTAGGTGATGAATTTGTTTAATTATGAAGGTTGGAATGCAATCGGTGACACGCGATGCGTTCGTAAACTGTACGATAACTTATTTTCAATAGATTTAATTTATTTCTAACTTTTAATTGCCATAAGCTAGCAACTCAATATTTTTTATATAATCCTGTATTAAACTCTTATTTTAAATTTATATAGACTTGCAAGTGAACGACGCTTCCTTTATTTTTAAATCATATGGGTCCATTCTCGCCGAACTTCTTTATTTCCTGTTCAAATTAACTCAAATTACTAGTAAAGTTAATTTGCAATATATTACTTTAGAAACTAAACATAATTAAAATCAATAATTCATTAACTTACACAAGAATCGGTAATCAATATTATGCAAAAATCAATGAAAAATTCATTAAAAACCGCTAACGTTGTAATTTACATAAATAAAAGTAAAATTGCATCAACAATCAACTTGTCCGTTGAGTAGACAGCACGGCGCCTCACCTGCGCGTGCACATGTACCACAACTGGTTCCTATTGGCCAATCAGATGACAGTGATGACATTACCGAGGTAGGGTCAGAAGGTTTGATATCTTATTTGATTATGGAAATAGCAGCGTTATAATAAGGCGATAAGGTAGATTAGGTACATGAGACTTTAGCATAGTAGGTAAAATATAGTGACATCAGGATAGGTAGGGTCATCACTGACCATGTGCATACATTTTAGAGGAAAAAAGGTTCATAGAGTAGCTTCATGGCAGATAAATTAACTAAGGAACTAAAGTCAATTCTAAAAACAAACACTTTCTGGGTTTAATTTGGCTCAAAAACCATGCCACGACAATGTCAATGTCATGGTACTATGTCATCATCATCATCATCAGCCGGAAAACGTCCGCTGCTGAACATAGGCCTCCCCCTTAGACCGCCACGCCGAACGACAATGACATACACACTGACAACCGATGGGGAAGAAAAGTTCTCGAGTGGCGACCACGGACCGGAAGACGCAGCGTAGGTAGGCCTCCCACTGTGGACCGACGACATCGTGAGGGTCGCGGGCAACCGATGGATGCAAGTGGTACTATGTAAATGCATTATTTTGCAAAAGGTAACAATCATGAATTAGTTAATTGTAGGCCATGTTTATGTGGCAATCAAAAACAAACCTAATAGCAGAGTGATCTCTCACAGACTTGTGAAAGGGCTGACACTATCATTCGTTGGAATGAAACATGGTCTACACGCGATTTCACATTGCAAATTATAGGTTGCTATTTCGAAACCATGGGAATTCACCCAGATTCCCTCCAGTGATTATTAGATGATTTGCAGAAGGTGGCTGATAGCTAATGGATGCGGACTGCCCAAGACCCGGATGGTTGGAGATATAAATGGTCGTTGGTTGGAGCTCTTTGATGGAGACTTTCTTGTACAGCAGTGGCCAGCAACTGGCTGACATGATGATGATAATGATAATAATATATTTGGGGACAAGGATTGGTAAGGACATCTGGAATTTTAATCATTATGACTTATAGAATCATAACACCCACACCGTACGGCTGTTCTATTACTTCAAGGTTACTCACCGAACAGTTGGCAAAGCCAAGCTTGAAATCAAGAAAAGGAACCCTAAACAAAATCATCACCAGAACAAGAAGAGTCGACCAAAAAAGGCCACCATTGGAATCTTACATGGATTAAGAAAAATGGAATATTCTATTTTAACGCTATTAAACGAAAATTTAACGAATATTTTATGGCTTTTATGACCTTCTAGATCCCCCTATTTAAATATCAAATGTTAGATTACTGTACTTCTGTAACTACTTGCATTGCGTAGATGACCGGTTTCCCGCAGGTATTTTCCCTCTAATGTAGTACAAATGTAAATAGAGCAAGTGACTAATGTTAAGTGCTTTCTAGGTGTTTGTGCAATCCTACTAATATTATAAACGTGAAAGTTTGTTTGGATGGATGTATGTTTGTTCCTCTTTCACGCAAAAACTACTGAATGGTTGAAATTCGGTACATATATAGTTTATAACCTGGATTAACACATAGGATAGTTTTTATCCCTATTTTATGTTCTTATGGGATGATTTTTGAGTTGTAGCGGGTGAAACCGCTGGCAACAGCTAGTGCGTTATAGTTTCAAGAAAATTGTACCCATCTGTTTTTTTTTTTGTTTGTAGGCCTATTGGTTTCCTCGCGCCCAGCATTGGTTGAGGCCATGCTGCGGGGCGAGACGGAGTGAGAAGCGGTCGCCTCCTTCTGCAAAGCAGTCATCCTCGCGAAGGAGGAGGCGGGCCGTAAGAGGGAGAGGACAGCGTCCTCCCTCCGCCCCAACCGCAGTGGTAGATGCCCACGGCAACGTATTTATTCACTTCGTCTTTTTATACGAGATGACATGTTCAGATACAAGTGTGGATGACAGAGAAGAAAACGTCTTGATAATGTACTGGTTATATGATTTTTGTAGATGAATATCAGACTTTCTTAGTGAACGAATAAACTTATTTATGTAAGGCACATTATAATTTGGGGCTCAAAATGTTGTTTTATTACATGCATACTGTTGGCCACATTCGGAGGCGGGCGCGGAAGCGAGCGCAGAAGCGGGCGCGGAGGCGGATGCAGAGGCGGGCGCGGAAGCGGGCGCGGAGACGGGCGTTTAGACGGGCGTGGAGGCGGGTGCGGTAGCAGGCGCGGAGACGGGCACGGAAGCGAGCACGGAGGCGGATGCGGAAGCAGGTGCGGAGGCGGGCATGGAGGCGGGTGCGGAGGCGAGCGCGGAAGCGGGCGCGGAGGTGGGTGCGGAGGCGGCCGCTGAGGCGGGCGTGGAGGCGGGCGCTGAGACGGGTGTGGAGGCGGGCGCGGAAGCGGGCGCGGAGGCAGGCGCGGAGGCGGGCGCGGCAACGCAACTCATTGTTTTCTTTCATTCTCCCCTGATAGAAGTCACGTCATCTTTTACTCCCTTCTTATTTCTTAACATTCCTCACACAGTCTTTTCTTTAGGCTTTTTTCAGTCTCATCTATGGAAATACCACCAGTAATATAATATTTTAGTCACAATATTTATGAATCATAATTTTATGTTATAAACATCTGACTATCATGTTGACAGTCTAGCAAAATGGAAAAGTTTTGTTTTTTAATAATTCTAATATCTTCTATATTACGGAATTAATTTCACTCATCAATTCAAAAATAAATAATGATTATTAATTTAAATGGGCAAATTATTGTTTCCATAACGCAATACGCATATTATGTAACACTTTGTTGAGGAAGATATTTTTAGAAATATAAATACATATGTAGATGAACATAGTGACACATTTTTACAACATGAATTCACGTGTAGGTATATTATGTTCCCTTAGATATTTTGTTCTCAATTAGCTTCCGTGAGCTTTCACTTGTTCCAGATTGTTTAGTTTGTTACCTTTTTGTTTGGTAACCCGAACTCTTTGATTGATGTTCTTCGTCAGCTGAAAATTGTTAATCAACCTAATATGCAGCCTCTTTAGTATAAGAACTTGTAAGACTTCAATATAGGCCGGTTATATTCGAATAATGCCATAGAAGAACATTGTTTAAAAAAAAGTAATTTATAGAAAAACAAAAAACCCGACTGCGTAAAAACTAATTTTTGAAAATATTTGAAAAAGTAAACTTAAATAGAAACTAAAAAGAAAGAAACAAGCCCAACCGAACAGCAGGAAGAAGCAGAACAGAACGACTCACAGTCGGGGCCCCTTGGGAAGATTTGATTGGTAAAATTTGAATGGGCCCCGACTGTGAGTCGTTCTGTTCTGCTTCTTCCTGCTGTTCAGTTGGGCTTGTTTCTTTCTTTTTAGTTTCTATTTAAGTTTACTTTTTCAAATATTTTCAAAAATTAGTTTTTACGCAGTCGGGTTTTTTGTTTTTCTATAAATTACTTTTTTTTATTTTATACTTTTTAGTTACGATTCATTGTTTTTTTTTTTGTTTGTATATCGTTTATATTTGAAATAAAAACTTAAATCAATAAGTAAGAAAATTAGCGAGAATGATTGTTCTGTTAAACAACTTTAAATCGTTATATATCCTAAACTATCAATTAAAATGAAAAATGATAAAAGAAACCTCAAGATGATTTTAAAATACCTATTCAACGACACCCCACTTGACATAGTTCATCGACTTTTATTTTTTTCATTTTGACAATATGGCGTCTGGTTGTCGCTGTGGTGAATTTTGATTACTGTCATGTCTTTAGTGACACTCGCAAGGTTAAGACGAATCGATTGACGTAAGAATGATCAAAATCGGCCTACGCATTTGGTCTCTAGAACGCCACATAGAAACAAACATACATACATACATACATACATACATACTTACATACATACATACATACATAGACTGATAAACACATTACCCTCCTTTGCGTCGCGCAGTCGGGTAAAAAGAAAAAGTGTTGAGAGTCCTGATTACAATCTTCGAGTTCATTAATTTAAAAACATAGGATCAAGTTAAAAGGTTCGTCAATGGATTTATTCGTCGTCGTTGTGTATATCTTTTGAACCGTAAAAGCAAGAAACATGAAAGTTTCACAGGCTGTGTACCTATTACAAAAAATATGTAACTTTTAAAAAATAAAATAAAGTAAATTCCCTTAAATAAGGAAAATGTTTTCAACGTTACACATTGCCCAAAGTAACTTTCATTTATGGCTAGTTTGTACTATCCCTTTTATTGTGTACAATCGCGCAGAAAAGTCCTGCGTATATTTTATTAGAAGATAGTAACCACAACAGGGTCGGTTTACCCGCGTCGTGTCACTTGTGGTACTTACCACAATGACTAATGTGTTTATTCAAGCACGCGATAGATATTGCATACCTAACAGAAAGTGGCATACATAATATCTATTTAAATAAAAATCAATGCCACTTTTCGTTGTAACTTTATAACTCAAGAACGAGCCCACCTATCCAAACCAAATGTTTAGGCTTTGTTCGAACTATTTAGTAGATTATTTATGTGAAGTTTGTACAAAATCGGTCGAGCGGTTCTTCATTTATCACATTTTTTGTAACACGTAGCGAAGCACGGGGCGGGCCGCTAGTTCAGTATAAATATTTTGGCCGCATACTATAATGTATAATTCTTAATGAACAGACCATTTAGACTTCAAGACAATGTGACTTCTGTACCCATACCATGAGTTGTCATTACGATACTCGATCATACGCATCGACCGCGTCTGGCGCTCTCATTGGCCCGCTCCAAGGTTGTATGAACTCTCAGCCAATGAGAGCGCCAAACGCGGTCGATGCGTATGATCGAGTATATAATCACAACTCATGGTAGAGGCTCTGCCCTCATTAAAGCTCTGTTATTGATATTTAAACTGATACGGCTTTGTTACAAAACGTGGTTTAACTTAGAAAATTTAATTTTTAATTTTAATTTTTTTAAATCAAAAATCAATTTTTGAATTTCGAACTTTATTTCAACTGCTATAAAATTCTAAAATGCACATTGACAACTTAGACCGGGATCTAAACTCGGTTTTTGTATTAATAACTTTACGACAGTAGAAATAAAGTTCGAAGTTCAAAAATTGATTTTTGATTTAAACCTTGGTCTAAGTTAAACCACGTTTTGTAATAAAGCCGAGAATGTTTAAGGTTCAGGTTGGAAAGTAATAAATATTTTGCGGGTTTATCTGACAATGAGAGTGATGGATATGAATATAGATGGATGGAGAGGAAGAGGAAGGCCAAAGAAAAGATGGATTGATTGTCTAGAGGAATGATATGAATGAAAAAGAAGTAAATGATACTGTGAAGTCTTTCAGGGGAGAATGGAAGGAAAAAACGTGTTGCGCCGACCGACCCCAAGTAAAATGGGGTCGGGGCAGATAGATGTTGTTGCGGGTTTTTGATATGCCATAGACGATTGCTGGGTAGAATTAACAAAAGGCGATGCCGTGAAAGATCCAGGTGAAGATGACGAGAGGAACTGGACAATTTCATGAATGACTGGACCACAACAGCCCTGACAAATGGAACGAAAGGGTCATGACAGACATGAGAGAGTGAGAAAGCGTTTTTCGAAATTTGACCATTCCCTCCCCCCTTATCTCCGAAACTACTGAACCTAATTTTTTTTTTTAAATACTGAAATTATTTTTCTACTTATAGATTATAGGAAAACCTATAAGAAGTCCATGATATTAAAATAACATGGTAAATCACTCAATATTGTGCGTACCAATTTGGGTCAGATTTAAAAAAAACGTGATAGTTAACATCGTACGGAACCCTCTTCACGCGAGTCCAACTCGCACTTGGCCGGTTTTTTTTTTGTAGGGTGGGTTTGCTCTTAATCTTAGTCTAGGTCGGGGGTGACAAAGACAAGATCGACGATGGAGCGAGCTTACCCAGAAGAAGCTTGTTCACTCTAACTTTGAAGAGATTAGGGTTGTATGTGTTCGGAAACACAGACGCAGGAAGGGAGTTCCACTCCTTCGCTGATCCTCCTTCATTATAAAAGACGTATGGAAACGCTTAGTGCGAATTCTTGGAATAGCAATAAGGTAAGGATGTTAATTTGCCGTGCGTCTAGATGTGCGATGATAGAAGGGGACTGGTGAGATGAGGCCGTGGAGTTTTTGGGCACATTCTCCGAAGCATAATCTGTAGAAGACCAGCTTTGGGACGCTAGGAGATATTAGATAATTGATTACATGAGTAGCCATCTCCTTGAATCTTAAATGCTCATAATAAAGCTGGTTGTCAGAATCAGACGTCATTATTGTTATGGCCTTTGCTATAAAATAACATGAACAAAAAATAAATTGAGTCACATTTGATTGTGCGTAGTTTTTTACATGATTAAAATTAAATAATATCACTATCATTGATATGCAAAAAAATCATAAAAGGCTTGTTGCTGCCGCTTATTGCGTTTTTTAGTTATTTGCGTGTTATTATTGTTACTTCTAGTTTGTGTTTTTGTATCATTATAGTTAATGGTGATGGATAATTTTCACTCTTATTAATCAGACCATACGTGTGATAAGTCCGTCGTTGCCCGTGTCAATATTTATAAACTTTAAGTTGTTGGTTAGTGGGGTGCTAAGACAGGAAACCTCCACGTGCGCCCGTGGACTGGAGTTCCCTCTCGGATACGTCCGGGGGGAAGACCAGTTTTTCGGGCCGGTGCACCCTGGGATGCGGGCAAAAACTCTCCTTAGGCACTGTGTGCCTAAGGGGTTTCTTTGCCCGTATGCGAATAGCCTGTCGGGTGGACGCTCCAACGCGTGTCCCTCTGAACAGCAGAGGGCACAGCGGCGGAGCGGGCTTGCGGACGGTGAGTAATGGGTAGCTCGCCGTCCGACCAACGGCCAAGCCCGGGTCGGTGGCGCGTCGTGTTTTACGCGTCACCGACGGGGCCTCTTATGGGGCCAAAAGCCTGCCGGGGTCGCGGATTTTTCTTAATCCAGGATACCGTGGCCCCGGAACGTAAAGGGCATCCGAAGGAACACGGGTGGATTTTAGTCAGTAAGAGTCTGACAGTCCCTTCCGCCCCACCCAGGGCGGGAGGACTCATTTGATGACCCCACAAAAAAAAAAGTTGTTAGTTAGTAAACTTAATAAAAGTAACTTTAGGTGGTATAGGTTACAGTAAGTACTTTATATTTTCAGACATTGACACTCCTTAATTGAAAAAACCTTTTTAGCAAAAAAATGGTTTCAGGAGAACCTAGAGCGTTTGAGGAATCGGCGATCCATCTAATTTAATTGAATCCATTGCTGGAGGCGTAGTCCGTGTTAAGAAAAAATACCTATCTTAATAACATAACAATTTCCAATCTTATAGCACCAAAGAATTACATCTTTCTCAATGTTTGTCTCTTTCTGCCTCTGCAATTAATGATAATATAACTCAAGCCACGGTGATACATGTGATCACTTTCTGAACGAGTCCGAAGCTACAAAAACTCTTTTCACACCACCTGCTCGAAAATGTCAAATTATATGTCAAGCAACCTTAACCTAAAGTGAGTCATTAGTGGCCGAGGGCACAGCCGGTCAATAATGTTGTACTGGATTTCATTATTACCCGCTGGTCAATAATGTGATTTGAATTTGGAAGACAAAGGGATCTATCTAGCCCATGCAGCCTAGATTTTTTTTTTTGGTTCTTTTCGTCCCTCTTTGGGGCAGGCAAAGGGAGCTGAGCCCATACAGCCAAGTCTGATTTAGTGTGCCAGAAAGAGGAAAGCTATTCTCGAAACCCTTACTACGCGTGGATAATATTCTCGATTTCCTAAAAAATCATAACGATTGCTTCTTCATATCGTTGCCATGTTTTCGAAGACATAATATTGTAAGAATAATTAGATAACTACCTACGAACCATTTTTTAAAAGGAATGAAATAACATTAAAACTGGCATTAATAATAACAAATACCGTACCGCGCCGTAATACCGTAGGTAATAGTAATTGACTGTAACATTAGTTAATTTATTTTAAATAAACTGCACTAAGATTGCTGTGGATTTTGTAAATAAATAAATAAATAATAAAACCTATCTATAATATAGTCGATTTATCACATTTTATCAAAATTACTCTATTTTCACGAGCGTCTCCAATGACGTTCTAAATTCAAAATGCATACAGCCAATCATCCAAAACCATTCTACCAGCCCTGTATAAAACTTAGTTTACACAAACGCCACATCCATGAGAGTGATATCATTAGGACAAACACGATAAAACCATAGAAGATACTTTTTTTTTCGAAAATCGAATTGATCGTGTCTTGTCTTGTCTTTGTTTTTCGTACTATGGCTATTATTTTCTCACAGTAGGTGTAAAAAGTAGAGTATCCTCCTCTGGGCTAAAGGTGTCTTTGCCTTGGGCTAGCTTGAATCCCTCGCTGCATTCAGGATTCTTGTATTAACTCCCTCGCTTCGCTCGTGAGTTAAACTCTTAACTCCCTCGCTACGCTCGGGAGTTAAATCCCGAATCCTTCATTGCGCTCGAGATTCAATATGACGCCCGTGACATAAGACACAACTTTAGCCCCTCGGTGCATAATCTACTATTATTCACTTATCCATATTGTACTCTGGCTATCAAAATAATTAAGAGGCTTACTAGACAAGCGTTACAAGTTACAAGCGTACCTGTTGGGAGAATCCCACGTTGATCTAACGATCTACGAAGATCGATCGATCATTCTCGAAGGTCACGGACATTTTGACAATGTAACACCGAGACCGCATCCATCTTGTTTAATATCTTTACAGTTTACAGAAATGCCGCCGCATGTCAGATAAACATAATGTTAAGAACTTAAAATGTTTTGTGAGAATTCTTTTTTTTTCCTGTTTTTTTACTTGTTAATGTTTGTTGTTAGTAGTAATAGTTGGGTATAAGGTAAAAAGGTTTGTAACCAGTTGCTTCTTTTTAAATATTATCCTTTATTTTTAACCGACTTCAAAAAGGAGGAGGTTATCAATTCGACTGTATTTTTTTTTTTTTTTTTTATGTTTGTTACCTCATATCTTGCGACTGGGTGAACCGATTTTCATGATTCTTTTTTTGTTCGAAAGCTGGTGCTTCCCGTGTGGTCCCATTGTCACCATTTCAATATCTGATGATTGGATCCTGGAGAAATCGAGGGCAACCCTCAAATTTTATAGGCCCACACATCGTTTTTCGCAAATATTATGATGTAATTTAAGTACTTGCGTATAGTAATCATCATCTCATGTAGCTGAGCTGATAATGGAAGGTTCAAAAACTCCTTAGCAGTAGTATTTAGTAAATTATTTTTTTACATTCAGTATTTCAAAGCACTACAATTTAATAAAGGTCTGGAGTATATCTGATGATGGAGCCGAGAGACAGTCGAGGGAACTCCTCAACGATTCACAGCAGCTACCTTGTGTTTGAGCTTGATTAATTTGTATTGATAAGAACTTTACACCTAGATGAGTTTTAACTGTTATTAGGGGTCTGATGACGAAGACGAAGGACAGTTCAGGGAATTCCTCAACGGTTTATAGTAGCTACCTTGTGTTTGGACTTAATTCATTTATATTGATGAGAACTTTACACCTAGATGGGTTGTAACTGTCATTAAGGTTCTGACGATGAAGACCAAGAACAGTTCAGGGAACTCCTCAACGGTTTACAGCAGCTATCTTGTATTTGGACTTAATTCATTTATACTAATGACCCATATGGGTTATTGTTCGATGCAGTATATGTCTGCCATTTGGTGTATGTGTACATGGGCGATGTTATAACCGGTGCTAAGGATAATAAAATTCTAGTGCATGAGTAAGAAAATTATGTTTTTGACAAGAATTTCGGTTGAATATTTAAACTAAAAAGGGTAAAATAAAAAAGTTTTTTAAAAAAAATTTAACCGACTTCTAAAAAAAGACCACTAAAAAGGGTAAAATAACCTACCAAAAAACTTTTTTTTCGGAAGTCGGTGGCAAAAAAAATCAATGAAATAAAAAAGCAAAGCCACCGACTTCCGATAAAAAAGTTTTTTGGTAGGTTATTTTACCCTTTTTAGTGGTTGTTTTTTTTAGAAGTCGGTTAAATTTAAAAAAAAAAAAACTTTTTTTCTTTTTCGATAGATACCTACTTACACCTGTGCCTGGGGAACATGTTCTTTTTCTGTATATTTTTGTTGTTCTTAGCTATGACTAAATAGATTTTTGACCTACCTATAAGATAGCCGGTGATCCAAAAGTTGACAACTAATTTTACTAAGTCTACTGTTTCGTTTGTGGAGGTCCGATATGCACCACATAAAGTTCTGTAACTGTATCCCTTGCAATATTATATCTCGCTTTAATATTAGTCAGGGTAACCATAACCACTAATATTAAGCTTTGTTATGTTTTCACAGCTAGTCCGCTGGCTGGTTCTCATGAATTATGGTGCAGAGGTAGATGACCCCCCTAGAGAAGGTTATAGGCAATAGATAATAGGATTGGGGGCGAGCAATGTCGCGGGATTGAGGTAGTTATTTATTAATAATACGTGCGGCCCGTGACAATTTGGTTTATACAATATGATAGTACAAGTTATTAAGCATAATTTATTTGACCTTATTTTTTCATTCAAATGTCAAGACTCGTGACACTTACTTATGTAAGTACTTTCAAAAGGTGTTAAGAAGCTGAGTGAAGTTTTTAGTTCGAGGAAATGTGATAATTTTTAATGTCACTGACATGTCTTGAGGTCAAGAAACAAAAATATTGCGTACCTACTCATATTCAACGTCAATTTGAACCTAGCCTCCATAGATAATGGAGGCTACCGTACCGCTAGGAAAGCTACCGTAGATACGGTAGCTTTCCTTCAAGCAAAAGACTTCGTAGCGTGTCTGGTGTTTTTATTAAATTTGACAGCTCAAAGCGTCAAAATTGACAGCAGGCTGGTGTTTGACTGCAGGTCATAATGACAAAATCTTACAAAACATAAGGGCGCCATGTTGTCACGTCATGCATACGTTTCTAACACTTCATGCTCTTAAAAAAACACTTATCATATAAAAATAACAAACACAATATGATAACGTTAGTAGGTATTACTGTAAATTAATTTGCACAAAGTATTTTTAGCTACATTTAATTTTCAAATGACAGATGGATTCGACAACGCAACTGTCAACTGTCATTTGAAAATTGTTCCATTTAGTGGTTGCATGGGAGGTAAAACAGAGGTGTCGCACACTCATATTTTGCCACTAATCTTAAAGAGTCATATAATAGGGAAAGACCCTATTGCCATCAACCGAACACAAAAATAACCATGAGTATTATGGAGTAATTCGTGAAGGACCTTCAAGAAGCCGCTTGAAGGTCCTGCCAGTGTTATTGGGTGGTCGCAGTCACGATTGCGACAATTTTATTTACTTTCTCTTTTTGAAAACGTTACCCCTAGGGCATTCAAACTCGGGCATAACTGATTATTATACATGTCTGAATTGGGGATCTTATCATACTAGAGTTAGTGATGTCATCGGCTCCATTTCTATTACGCTCAAGAATTAAGATGCGTTTTTTGATGTTTTGTAAATGTTTACATGGTTTTTGAAAACCCGGTTTCAACTTCGATATTCTATTTCAACTCCGGAGTTGAAAAACGCTTAAAATCGCTCCGAAACTCTGGAGTTACGAAACTCCAGAACTTCGGATTGAAGTAGTTGTAGTAGTTACCGTAAGTAGTTACCTAGTTACCCCACACACTAGGAATTAGTCTTGTATCGTCGATGCGTGATTTAGATTCACATTATCAAAGAGCATGATACCAAAGAGACTGATTATATTTTGTAGTTGAATAAACTTTAGCTCAAAGTTACAAAAAAGTTTCGAAAAAATCAGGGCCCCTCAGACAATCACGCCATCAGTCATTTGATGACACCGCTCCTGATTGAAACAATAGCCAAGATTGGTTCCAGTCCTATGCTTCAATATGGATACAGTAGCTGTTCTGTGATCCGTGAAGAAGCTCTTGGGATATATCGATACAACGACTAGAGACTGCGCGAACAGTATCGATACAGAATATTGCGATACTCTAGTATTTTGGATAGATACAAACAAGAAAATTGTGTGTTCTTACTACGGGTCGCTGATCGTGATCAGCCAATCTCAATTTAAAAGATTATAAAAAAAATTAAAACATTTATGATACGTAAGAGTACATCAGTACTTATTACGATACAAATGCAACCTAGACGATAATATCGGATGAAGTTGTTAGGTACCATACCAAATTATATCGATTAGGTATGATCCGGATCGATCCAAACTATCGATCCAAAATGCAAATATCGCACTTGCTTCCATCCAACGGCAACGTCCGTCAGTGGAACAAGTCGAATTTTGGATCGATTCGGGAAAATTCCGTAACAAAAGTATTTTGTTCGCGATGATACTTCATTTTCATTAAAATGTTGGTATTGGTGCTGACTCAAGAACAGTTGATTCGTTTTGGAACCAATCTGTTGGCGGTATTTGATTTTCCGTTTTCCTTGTCGAGCATGTTTTTGTATTTACGTGTTTTAGTTTAAGATTTCATACATAAGTGAAGGATGGTATGGCTGTAAGGAAAAGTTAAAAATTCAGTTAAGTTAAGCTAAGTAAGTTCGTTTAAAGAAAAAAAAAATGGTATAAGAACAGGAGAATTTTAATGATGATGGCTAAAGCTTTACTGCTACACACACTAGCACATTTTCAAAGGTTTTTTGGGACTGAAAATTCAAAAATTTTAACTCTGTTTTTCCTGTAAGCTTCATAAAAACACGTGTCTTTTTATGATCAAGTATTTACCATTTGTATGGATCCTTATTTTATTTATGTGACATGATGGAATGCGTATGCTGCACCCCACGCGACCATTTTTGTAAATTTCTAGGCGAGAAATTTAGGTTTAATTAAAGCCCTAGAACTCACCTAAGATGTCTACAAAGTCTACTTACTGTATATAATTCCAATTTCGTAACAACGAAATATCAACAACAATAATTTAATTAATTTCTTATAAGACATAATTTAAGTTTAATAAAACCTTTCACTTTCTCTTGACTTTAGCGGCAGCAATCATTCATATAATGAACGGAACATTACCCCGTCGCAATTATTTAAAGGAAGTCGTTTTTCCAATAATAAGAGCAATTTGTCCGACGTATCCATAAACTAACATTAGGTTTATAATAGTGAATAATTTAGATGGACTAATGGTATCTTGATTGTCAACTATGATAGGATAATTTCTGAAGTTCGATGTACGATGTAAGGGCGAATACACATTTGATGGCAAGGCATTACCAAACTTTACTTTGTTGATTGCTAACTTTGTTTGTTTACCACACTCGCAGGTTTTATACATGGCATACAAAAACGTGGTACCACACCACGTTAATTAAAATGTAAGAACTCTAAAAACACAAATAATTTGATTACCACAAATAAACTAACAATTTTGAAGTTTCTTCCCTCAATATTTAGACAGCAAAGGGCCTAGTGCCCAATCAACTGTAAAGAAAATAGGAAATATAAAACTGGAAAAACTTTTTTATTTTACTCTTTTTAGTTTAAATATTCAACCCGAATACTTGTCAAATACAACATGTGCACTGGAATTTTGTAATCCATAACACCGGTAATAACATCGCGCATGTACACAATAAGCTAATAATTTAAATAATTAAATTCCCTATCTCAAAAACTACTGAACCGATTTTGATGAAACTTGCAATATTGTCTAAGTTAAATGATACCTAGTACAACAAAAAAAGAATTACTTAAATCGGACTTGTAGTTCCAGAGATATGCGAACTCAAACTAAATCAGTCAATGCCTACTCCTTACTATTAAGGAGTTCTACCTTCCATCATCAGCTCAGCTACATGAAATTATGATTACCATACGCAAGTACTTAAATTACTTCATAAAATTTGCGAAAAACGGAATGTCGGCCTATAAAATTCGAGGGTTGCCCTCGATTTCTCCAGGATCCAATCATCAGATCCCAACTTGGTGACTATGGGACCACCTTAGAAGTACCTCCTTTCGAACAAAAAAAGAATTTTAAAAATCGGTCCACAATTGGCGGAGTAATCGCTTAACAAATATACAAAAAAAAAAAGAAAAAAAAAACATACCGTCGAATTGATAACCTCCTCCTTTTTGAAGTCGGTTAAAAACATGGTTTTATAAAAATAAAAAGAGATTGCCACTTACCCCCAGAAGACTGGTGGATTTGTCGCGATATCTTTTCTTTTTAAGTATTTCGTTTCTTATTAACATTGCAGCAACTCTCGCTGAAATGTTTTAGCCTTTATGCAAAATTCTTCATTCAAAATCAAAAATCAAAATCAAATATTTTTATTTCACATAGGCCCATGAGGGCACTTATAAAACGTCGACAACAGGTGCTCGGTTCGGGTTGGTCGATTCCATGGAGAAGAACCGGCAAGAAACTCCATGGTTACTCTTTTAAAATATGGTATGTTTTACAAAAAGATTGTTACAGTTTTGAATAGGTACATAAATATGTGAGAAAAACGTAGGCCTAGTAACAAGGGAGAAGTCCTTAAGAAAATTAGTACTACAAAAAAAAGAAATACATATAATTATATACACACGACCTACAATGTTCTCACATTCACAAAAAAGAAGTATGAAAGAATCTATATAAAAAAGAAAGCTATAAAAGCTGCGTAACTTCTATACTATCTTACAAACTGTAACTAGTCTGAACAAAAAGAGTAAAACCTAAGGCAATATAATATTGCAAAACGAACACAATAAAATAAAAAAAATAAAAAAACTATATACAAGAATAAAATAAAATAGAACAATGTTATCCTAACACGTGGATTATAGAAGTTAGATACCTCAAAATAAGTGCTGCTGCTGAGCTGCCAGGGAAGCCACATGTGCAGAATGTACTATTGCCACACATCCTTGTCTTCAACTCATTCCTAAGTTTCTTCAATTTAAATCGAAATTGGTTCGTCTAACGACATGAGTTTTCAGTTTTTTGCAGATCTATGACAACAAGCGTTGAAAATGACCTGTCATTTAGTGTCAGCAACATATCTTTTTTACGCCGTGAAGATGATTCTTAAAATTACAGTTCTAGACAATATTAGGTTCATCAAAGTGTTTTGGTATATAAAACGTCACCATTAATAATCATCCTAGAAACATAAATCAAAATATCTCCAGATTTCGTGTTTAAAACAAAACGTAACGTTTTCTGGAAGCCATTTCTTTTAATAAATGTATGAAATAATATATGAATGTACCCTTATTCCTTGGAAAAGTTCACTTGTTTTATATAGAAATCTAACGAGGAGGATAATTTTTATTCCTTTTTTGGCTTCTTAGTGGCCTATCGATTGTAGAATTACCAGATTACTAGTAGTAATCTGGTAATTCTACAATCTAAGGTACATATTAGCGTGTTACACATAACTTAAAATTAAAATATGAATTGAGTTACTCCAATCTTAACTAATACTTACACTAGGTATAAACTTTGATCCCCGTTTGATCCTCTTACTCTTTTTGACAAATTAGTACAGTCAATAGAAAACATATAACCTAAAACAAAATCATCATTCCCTTTTCCCAGTACCTTGAAGTTAGCACAGCGTTTAAAAATTAAGGTATCATTTTCGCATGTCAACCGTCATCACTCCAAACAACAAAATACGAAGGCTAATTTAATTTTTTATTAGCATTAAATGTCGTCAACTCAAAAACTCCCGTGGCGTTGGTTGAAGCATATTGGAACCCCGATACCTTTGTTGACAGCTGTTGTATAATAGCTCAAAAATTGAAGTTTATATATAGGGGTATCCGGGTATTAATTTAAGTGACCCACTTAAATTAATACCCGGATACCCCTATGAGATCGCAAATTAATATTATTTTTATAATTCCACGTGCGGCTCAAGGTGTGAAGTAACAGAATTGATTCAACTGTTACATAAATAAACAAAAATGACAAAGAGAGTAAAAAGAATCAAGAACAAATATTTGTATGATCTGCAAGTAGTTGTTCCGGATCTGAGTGTTTGTGAATCTGAGTTTCTATGTTTGTAAACGCACCCACGACACAGGAGAAATTAGTAGTTCACTAATATGGGGCAAGGTTTAAAAAAAAACCGGGTATAAAAATACAAAGGGCTTTGTGCCTTTTGTACCAGGTGCCATCAGCAAGTAGCTACTTATACATGTTTGACAGCTCATAACTCGGAAACGTGACGTTTTACGAGGTTGTCTATTAAATTTTATGTTTGTACTAATATGATCTATCGATCTATGAAGGAATGGCTGTTGGCACCTGGTACACTCCCCATACAAAAATGTTCAAACCCCTTTATAGAATATCTTTTATCTGTGTCTATGCTAGCAAGGAACTCGAAGATTATCCCTCGATCAAACTACCGAAAAAATAGGTATTCTTAATCGTAGACCCGTCTTGGCCTCCTGTGCGCCAATTTTGTTTAAATTCGTGATGCCATCAAGGAATGAAAAGGTAACAACCATACAGACAGAATAACTATCATGCTTATTATATGTATTATTAAGTAATATTTGAGTCGTATAATTCCAATACCCGCTAACTCCACACGGAACATATTTTCAGAAAAAGCAAAAAAGTGTATCTATTATTCCCGAGTACCTGTCTAAATGAATTGTAATTATTCCACTAAGGAATGTAATTCTAATGGGTGTATAACCTTGATTTATGTAATTTGATGAATAAAAAAGAAGAAAAACACAATTTAAAAATAAAAAATGGATTTAGCGGGTTTTGAATATAACTAGTTGTGGATTTAGCGACTTTTGTAACGAATTATTTTTTTGTGCATTTATACAGGATATTGTGCTTTATTAGGACCTGCTTTTTCAACTTTTTTAGTTAATTCTTCCATTATTTTAATTATTAAATGCAAATTACGGACAACGATAATTCAACAGTTTTGTACTGTAACGCCATATTAAAATCTTCAAAATGGGGTGTCGTGATTGGTCGAAACGGATGTAGCGGGATCTGGAAGTAACTATGAAAGGAGCTGTCGGATTTTGGAACAAATTTGTAAGCTTGATGTCAAATTTAGTCGGGTGATGGCGGTTTTAGGCACAAAACGAATATAGTGAACTTCGAGAATTTGCACAGACTATCTAAAACAAAGATAGTTAAAAGCGGGATTTGTTCTATAAGACAGAGATCTATTTAAGCTTTAGTTTTTATCTTATTGTTCTACATAAAATCGATTACGAAAATGGATAAAAAAAACGTTCACTGAGTACTCTGCTTACGTACAGAATACAATGGATGCAGTAATTATGAAGCGTGTTACAAGGATTTGTGCAACAATGATATTACAACACCCCTGTCGAGATGTTTACACAGTCTTGCTAACTCTTGTGTCATGGAGTAGTCAGTAAATGAAAGAATATGTCATACATATATGTATAAGAATAATGGGGTAAATTTGGTAAGACGTAATCAGGCATTGAAAATGAATAGTTGAATACCATTAAAACACAAACTTTTACATTTACTGTAAAATGTAGGTAATTGATTGAATGCAAAAGTCCTAGTCTCGTGGCAGTTTTTTGGCACTGGCCTGTTGAAATCTGAGACTTAATATGTACCTAACATACACATAAATAATACTTACCTTAGTAAGTATACATCATTTCTCATCATTCTCTGTTTTGTGTCGTATTCCATTTATTCATTACTCCATGGTACTTTTAATTCAAGATGCAAGTTTAAACCGACTTAATATTTATTTTATTGTAGCTGTTAAGTTTCATAAAGATTTGTCCTTGTTTTTTTAACTTTTTACTTTTCCTGTGGTAGTCTGTTACTGACCACATATTGACCCACCCCATCCTATTGTTTACAATAATTATCTCGTCCAGCAGAATGGCCACTTGGTAAGTAAACCACAGTAATTTACAGACAAAGACTCTTTTTTTTTTTTTTTTTTAGCGTGGTAAAATCATCAAATGAGTCCTCCCACCCCGGGCAGGGCGGGAGGGACTGTCAGACTTGTACTGACTAAAATCCACGGTGTCCTTCAATAGCCTTTTATGTTCCGGGGTCACGGTAATGAGATAAGTCCCGCGACCCCGGCAGGCTTTGGCCCTCTTGGGCGGGGCCCCGTCATCGTGCTGACGCTCTTTGAGGCGCGCGTGGAACACAACGCGCCGTCGACCCGGGCATGGTCCATGTCCGGGCGGCGAGTTGCCCTTTACTCGCCGCCCGCATGCCCGCGCCTACGGTGGCCGGAGATCGTCTTGCGACGTCCGACGCCGTGGGCGTCTACCATTGCGGGTGGGGCGGAGGGAGGACGCTGTCCTCTCTCTCTCACGGCCCGCCTCCTCCTTAACGAGCATTACTGCTTCGCAGAAGGAGGCGACCGCTTCCCACTCCGTCTCGCCCCGCAGCATGGCCTCGACCAATGCCGGGCGCGAGAGGTCTCCGCCTATCGCTGCCGTGAGGACACGGCGGTGCTCAGCCCAAGCGGGGCAGTCTTGCACCGTATGCTCTACTGTGTCCTCCGGGCGATCTTCGCAATGGTGACAGCCCGGCGTTTCTTCCTTCCCCATCCGACACAGGTACCTCCCGAAACATCCGTGTCCGGTGAGGACCTGCGTCATCCGATAGGTCAGGACGCCGTGACGCCTTTCCAGCCACTCCTCAAAGAGGGGTCTTACCGCCGCGATTGCGGCGTGCCCGAGACAAAGACTCTGAAGAAAAAAAAAAAAACATGAAGAGGAAAATTAATGCCAATTAATTTATTTGAATGAATGAACCATTTAGAACCTTTCCACACTATGTTTGAGCGCCAACGACACACGCGCGCAATCAGGGGCCTTACCACGAGCTCTTAACGCGATCCAGTTTGGGCTGTGGGAAAGAGACAGAGCTATACAAGTCGTCTAGCGCCATCTCTTTTCCACAGCCTTTGCATTAGCATTGCGTTAACAGTTCATGGTAGGCCACCAGGACGCTCAGCAAATGCAAAACTGAAGTCAATCCTTGCTTTTGTATCGCGCTGAGGACGCGCATGCTTACCAAAAAACGCGCGTCATCAGCGCATAATAAAAACGTGGTATGCAAAGACTTTTAGAATAATTTAAGCTGCCTCTGGAAACAACGCAGGTCTCTGACATACTTTTTACAGTTATTTATTGTTAAAGAATCGTTAGTCTATAAATGGAGAAACTTGTGGCGCGGAACGTAGTTTTTTTTATTATTACTAAATTATATTCTACAGTACTAAAGTTATATAAGTACAAACTATAAATAAAAACATACTAGTAATATGTACAAAAAAAAATAGTAGAACAAAAAGTAGTGTAAATAATTTCCGTGGTTTGTGGTACTGACTCTATTTATTTACACATTTTGTGGTAAAACATACACGGATAAATTAATTATGTAATAAATTATCTTTATGTTCTTCAGTTCATTTCTCGCATAAATAAGAAAAAACAAAGAAAAAAAAATCGAACTCAACAGACAGACAGAATTGTTTCAGATTATCAAATGTTATCTTACACATTGCATCTACATCACATAGAAATATTAGAAAAGACAACAAATGTCCACTTATACGTCAATACACGACATTTTTATCGTGACTCTATGTTTATCTGTCAGACGCCAACTACTAAACATAACGGATAACGCGCAAATCACGCCTTTATATTTGTAGACCTTGTTTCAATATCACGAATTTTTAGTTGTTAGGTAACGTTATGTGGACTACTTTTTAATATTAAAAAAAATAATTTATTTTAGTATGTTTGCAAGTCAGTTAAGCAGCAAAAAGCTATACTAAATCTGTAGAAGGGTCAATTCTGTACATTGAAAATATTGAAAAAATAAATAGCGGGGGGTGTTGCTGGATCAATACCAAACCCAAATATGAGATTAAAAAATTTTTTGTCTGTCTGTATATGCAGGCATCACGTGAAAACTAACGGTTCGATTTCGATGAAACTTGGTATAATTATACCTTATTATCCTGGGCATAAATGGGATACTTTTTATCCTGGAAAAATACGTAGAAAAAAAAATCTTATTTTTCAGTTTTATTCATAGACGTTGTTCTGTAGAACCGCGAACACACGTTGCATTACCCGCAGTGGATTCAGCGCCGTAACCTGTAGCGCCGAAAGTCGGATTTGGCTTGAACCGTTTCCGGCACACGCGGGCCACGCCTCCCCGACTCCTATATAAGGACCCGCGTTCCGCGCCGCGCGATGCATATAAATTCTGAATTTTGATGCGAGCGGACGTCCGTGGAATTAATATTGTATGCGTGTAATTTTAAACCGTGCTTTTCAGCGCGACCTTTTTGATTACTGTTCCGATTAGTTATTTGTAAATACAAGGTCGGAATTACTATGAAAAAAATACTTACTACAGAACGCGAGCTCAACAGCAGTAGCTCAATAGAGGGATCTCCTTAATTATATATATATAGGCTTAGCCGTATTTGGGTCCAATAGATATTTATAAGATGTCATTGTCAGAGTTACTCAAAATGGAGAAATAAACCATCCACGCGAAGACCGACATCCGCGCGGACGGAGTCGCGGGCGGAAGCTAGTAACAAATATAAGGTAGTTTTTTTCCTGGAGCAAAATAATGCATGTTTTTCTCTGGGAAAAGTTTACTCAGTCCATGTTGCTGAAAATGTCGAATCGTTCTATTTGTGTCTATCATCCAATAATTCAAGGCCAAACGACAATCCGCCACAAGCTTTCTTTTAGTTAGTGTACTAATGTTTTTCTATTCAATATTGAAAAGTGAACGTCGTAAACTTTCTTACAATTCCACCAACAAACACGCATGCTGCACTAACAATTTCTGGAAAAACCTTCACACGTTTAAGAAAACCCAGGTTATTGAGTGAAGTACAAACGAAAGTAACACTTTCTAAGAACAATTCGAATACAATGAACGTATCAGTTGAATGAATGACGTCGAAGAGCGCCAAATGCGTCATTGATAGTACATAGACGTTCATGAAATCCAATATGGCGGCGGAGAAAACAAAGGTTCTAATTCTAGAGTGATCTTCGACCAAATATCAACTTTGCCGTTCAATGTAGCAATGCTGTCAGACTTTAGGGCACTTTTTCTTTTTAAAGCTTCCTGACGATCTTTGAAACGCTGCCTGCAGTCTTATACTCTACTATCAGCCTGTTGCCGTCCACTGCTGAACGTAAGGCTCCCCCAAGAGCGCCAATCCTCCCGCTCCGAGGCAGTTCACATCCATCCGCTGCCAGCCACATTCTTCAAATCATCCACCCATCATACATGCTATACTAAATTTGCCCGTTCGCGGTCTCCATTCTAGCACATGTCATCAGGTCCATCGACCGTCTGTCCGTCTGCAGACATAGCTGGCCCACTTCCACTTCAGCATGTTGATTCAACGCGCAATGTCGGTTACTTTAGTTCTCTGGCGAATGACTTTCTTCTGTCTCCATTCTAGCACATGTCATCAGCTCCATCGACCGTCTGTCCGTCTGCAGACATAGCTGGCCCACTTCCACTTCAGCATACTGATTCAACGCGCAATGTTGGTTACTTTGGTTCTCTGGCGAAAGACTTCCTTCCGAATTCCTACTTGATTCCGCCTGGTCCTTTCCATTATCGGAATACAAGACGTACGGCAATGTGCCATCGATATGTGGTGGACATCCCTCCGGTACGTACAAATTGTTTTGCCAATACTTTTATTGTGCGCACAGCTAAGGAGTGGAATTCATTTTTCCGACAGCTATAACCTTGGGGTCTTCAAGTCAAGAGTGAACAGGTTACTTCTAGGCAAGCATGCTTCACAGTCGACCACATCTTCGCTTACCATCAGGCGAGATAGTGGTCAAACGAGAACCTATCTTAAAATTAAAAAAAAAAAACAAAATCTGTCCACCAGAGACCATTATGTTCTATTTTTAAATAATACCAATCTCGAAAATATCAGTCCTCTATGAAAATATCAAATTAAAACTTTAGTCTGTGGTCCTCGGAAGAAAAGGTCTGCCAACTTCGGAATAAAATTAAAAAACTGATACACCATCAATAAAGATTAATATGATAGCTTACATTTCGGAATTGAAATATGAGCCACAGTCAATACGATGAAGTTTTAAACATATGTGTAGAACGTTATAAGCTGGTTTAACACATTTGTAATTAAATCGTCAGTCTTTAATCATAATAATTCCACCACAAGCATGGGTCGTTAAAATTAAGTCGGGGGCAGAAAAAGTGAAAATCTAGTCAATAAATCGATTAAATTCCTGACGATCACCAAGACTAAATTCTTGGCCAGAATTCCAGGTAAGTTAATTCTGAGATGAGGAGACCATTGCTAATTTTTCAGCCATATTAATCAAAATGAAAATAATTTATTCAAATTTGGTTTAAAATCTACAGCTTTTGTATTTTAACTGGGAAGAAAAAGTGACGGAACAAACTCCCCAGCAACAAATCTGTATACGAAGTATTAAAATTGTGATCACCGCTATATCGAATCATGATTAAATGCTAACAGAATGTGGGAAAAACACCCAAAAAAGCAAATTAAACTTATAATCAATACCTACTTAATTTCTTCAATGCATTCCAAAAATAATACTGGTTAGGAAGTCACCATTTTGAAGTCACCCTGTTAGGAGGCACAGCATAAAATTTGAGAGAGGAGGAAGAGCACTGAGTGTTTACTTCAATCATTTCACATAATTATCAAACTAGAAAACAAATATCAACAAATTTATCAAACAAAGCTAATGCTCAAAGATTCTACCTATCACTTAATGACTCAATGTAGTCAACACATGCTGAGTGATACCCCTTATCTATTCTGATAACGTTTCTAATCTAATCTAAACCCGTCAATATAACTCCAATGGAGTGCCAAAATAAATTGACATTACTTTTTCCTTATCGGACCCTCTTTGGCTTTTCCATAATTATGGTGAAGAAGACGTACAACATCACGCCAGTAATACCCAAAGGGTAACGCAGAATCGCGGGACTTGTCGCTTGTAAAGGTAACCGTGACCCTGAAACGCAAAGGGCTACTGAAAGGAACAGGGTGGATTTTTAGACAGAAAGCGTCTGACAGGCCCTCCCGCTCCACCAAGGCTTGGAGTGCTTGATGATAATACATACCCATCCTAAAAAACAAACAAAAAGGTAACGAAGAAAGTGTGGTGTTTAGTACATCCATATTTCGTGATTTATATTTACGTTCCATGTAATAGGACGAGGAAGGCCAAAGAAAAGATGGATGGATTGTCTAAGGAATGATATGAAAGAAAAAGGAGTAAATGATACTGTGACGTCTGATAGGAGAGAATGGAAGAAGAAAACGTGTTGCGCCGACCCCAAATAGAATGGGATAAGGGCAGGAAGAAGAAGAAGTAATAGGGGGCGAGACTATTGCTATCATCATCCAGTCTCCGTGACTGTTTCTTGATGGAAAAATCAGTAACACTTTTCCAGACTTATGAATTGAGTCTCTTGGACCTCATGTCCAGTAGTCGCTCTTGCAACTTCCATGAGTAAGTGCTGATACTGATACTGCTAGCCCACATCATCCCACTGCTGGGCAAAGGCCTCTCCGCATGACTTCCAGTTTTCACGTTCCAGGGCCAAAGTGGACCACTGGTCACTTGTTTTGTCAAGCTCGTCCCGCCATCTTCTACGAGGTCTGCCGCGACGCCTTCTGGCTGTGTCAGGGCTCCACAAGGTGGTTATTTTGGCCCACATCTCATTGGGCATGTGGCAGACGTGGCTGGCCCAATCCCATTTCAGTGCAGCGGCCTTTTGACCAACGTCAGCAATTTGTGTTTTGGAGCGCAGTGTGGTGTTGCGTACGCGGTAAGTAAGTGCACGACGGCATTATTAAAGACCATTTAGAACATAAAACTTTTTGTTGTAGAAAGTAAAATTCGATAGCAAGTAGGTTTTGAATCTGCTGTTTAATTCAAATCTAATTCAGTACATCAGAAGCTTTTCCAACCGACCCACCGCAACCTATGCTCACAGCTTCGAATTATATTATTGATTTAAATTGAATGACGTATTAGGACGGATTCTTTACGTAAGACTCAATTAATTATGACAATTTCCTTATAAAAATGTTCTGTTTTCTGTTACCAGTATCCTGACGCCATTCATTTCCTCCTAACGTAACGCTATTGACAAAGGAAAATGACACAGTGAACTGCACTTCACAGTAATTAATTAGTGCAAATGAACGCTCATGTTTTTCGAACTACGGTAGGGTCGATCTTACCGTAATAGGTCATCGGAATTCCCTTTGGTGAAGAATGCTTTTACTTCCGTACCAATCACAAAGCAACAATTCCGACTTTAAGGAAGTTGAATTGGTTATGAGTGCTCGTATCAGCCCATCTCCCTTAAAACACGATTTTTAATTCTGCCTTTTGTTTTTCATAATCCCAATAATAATTACATTATTTTTATGCCGTAATGGCGGGCATGCGGGCGGCGAGTAATGGGCAACTCGCCGCCCGCCATGGACCATGCCCGGGTCGACGGCGCGTTGTGTTCCACACGCGCCTCAAAGAGCGTCAGCAAGATGACGGGCCCCCCCTCTAGAGGGCCAAAGCCTGCCTGGGTCGCGGGACTTATACCATTACCGTGAATTTTAAGTCAGTACAAGTCTGACAGTCCCTCCTGCCCTGGGTGGGAGGACTCATTTGATGATTTTACCACGCTAAAAAAAATGCCGTAATGACACATGGCGACAAACAACCATACGGTCCACCTGATGAAAAGCGGTAACCAGAGATATCTCCTGCGCGTTATCGACCCCGCAGAAACTTTTTCACGCCCTTTTTTATAGAGGCCCATGTTATAATTGGGAAAACCTCGGGAGTTCATTCAATTAGGTATATGTTGTTATCGATAGCTTGCAGTGTCGACAGCTAATTAAAAGCATCTTCTTGCCTCTAACTTTCAGGTCTAAAAAACCACTTTAACAGAATAAATTGCGATCAAATAAATCTATTATCTACTCTATGATGCTTCTGCAATAGAACACAATATTCTATTTTACGAATTTATGCCAACTCTTAAAAAAATCATTAATTCTGATAAAGCGGCCTGCTTAGACACCTGTTCTTTCTAAATATGGTCATGTGGACCACTGTTTGTTGTTTTTTAGGGTTCCGTACGTCCGAATACAAAAACGGAACCCTTATAGGATCACTCGTGTGTCCGTCTGTCTGTCGCTTACAGTCAATTATCTCCGAATCTACTAGACCGATTGGGGTGTAATTTGGTACACATATCAATTCCTGTGACCCAAGCACAGAGGTGTGACGTGAATAGATGAAATCTGTATGTGGGAGGTAATTTTTGGGGGGGAAGGGGAAAATAAAAAAAAAGTTTTGAAAACTGCATCGTGTGACATATCAAATGAAATGTCTTGTTGAGACAATCTTAAATGTATTTTTTTTGTAATTTTAAAATAAATAGTTTCCAAGTTATTCAAGAAAATAGACGAAATTTGACCATTCCCCCTCCCCTCTTATCACCGAAACTACTGAACCTAAAATTTTGAAAAAAATACAGAAATTAGATTTCTACTTATAGATTATAGGAAAACCTATAAGAAGTCCATATCTGTATATGGGAGGTAATTTTTGGGGGGGAAGGGGAAAATTAAAAAAAAATATTTGAAATCTGCATCGTGTGACATACCAAATGAAAGGTCTTGTTGAGACAATCTTAAATATATTTTTATTGTAATTTTAAAATAAATAGTTTCCAAGTTATTCAAGAAAATAGACGAAATTTGACCATTCCCCCCCCCTTATCTCCGAAACTACTGAACCTAAAATTTTGAAAAAGAATACAGAAATTAGTTTTCTACTTATAGATTATAGGATAACCTATAAGAAGTCCATATCTGTATATGGGAGGTAATTTTTTGGGGGGGGGGGGAGGGGAAAATTCAAAAAAAAATGAAAACTGCATCGTGTGACATATCAAATGAAAGGTCTTGTTGAGACAATCTTAAATATATTTTTTGTAATTTTAAAATAAATAGTTTCCAAGTTATTCAAGAAAATAGACGAAATTTGACCATTCCCCCCCCCCCCCCCTTATCTCCGAAACTACTGAACCTAATTTTTTTAAAAAAATACAGAAATTAGTTTTCTACTTATAGATTATAGGAAAACCTATAAGAAGTCCATATCTGTATATGGGAGGTAATTTTTGGGGGGGAAGGGGAAAATTAAAAAAAAATATTTGAAATCTGCATCGTGTGACATACCAAATGAAAGGTCTTGTTGAGACAATCTTAAATATATTTTTATTGTAATTTTAAAATAAATAGTTTCCAAGTTATTCAAGAAAATAGACGAAATTTGACCATTCCCCCCCCCTTATCTCCGAAACTACTGAACCTAAAATTTTGAAAAAAATACAGAAATTAGTTTTCTACTTATAGATTATAGGATAACCTATAAGAAGTCCATATGTGTATATGGGAGGTAATTTTTTGGGGGGGGGGGAGGGGAAAATTCAAAAAAAATTGAAAACTGCATCGTGTGACATATCAAATGAAAGGTCTTGTTGAGACAATCTTAAATATATTTTTTGTAATTTTAAAATAAATAGTTTCCAAGTTATTCAAGAAAATAGACGAAATTTGACCATTCCCCCCCCCCCCCCTTATCTCCGAAACTACTGAACCTAATTTTTTTAAAAAAATACAGAAATTAGTTTTCTACTTATAGATTATAGGAAAACCTATAAGAAGTCCATGATATTAAAATAAAATGGTAAATCACTCAATATTGTGCGTACCAATTTGGGTCAGATATAAAAAAAAAACGTGATAGGTAACATCGTACGGAACCCTCTTCACGCGAGTCCAACTCGCACTTGGCCGGTTTTTCCAGCTTGTCTCGAAATCTGCGAGGTCTGCCACTTCGCATGTCAAAATGTCTTATTTTTAACATCATCATCAGCCTATAATGTTCCCACTGCTGAGACACGAGCCTCCCCTCTGTGAGGGGAAGTGGGCCATACACCACGCGGGCCTAGTGCGGGTTGGTAGATGTCACACATGTCTTCGAATTTTTGGTTCTAGATCTAGAACATGTGTTTTCCTTCACCGTTTTGAGAGCTGTGGTGATGAAATACACAAAGATATTATTTCTCAATAAAAATTATTAAGAATTTCAATATTTTTTAAAAGCAAGTATCCCTATCAGTACCTTTTGTCCTCCCATTAAAAAATCCAGCACAAACTCTTGCGCAATAAAAACAGCTAATAAAACAATTGCAGCTCGCAATTTGTGCCGCTCCTAAAGGTCGGTTCACACCGATAATGAAGACATGACATATTGAGGACCAACACCGATAAATACTTGATAATGAAAAGTTATGTCGGTATTGTCTGCGCATGCCTTGCGATTCAGACTCGCTGGCTGTCAACTAAAGTTTCGTAAGTAATTCGACTGGCCTTATTTTTCGATTTATATTGGAGGTATTTTGGCGATTTTTTTTTTTTTTTTTTTTTTAGCGTGGTAAAATCATCAAATGAGTCCTCCCACCCCGGGCAGGGCGGGAGGGACTGTCAGACTTGTACTGACTAAAATCCACGGTGTCCTTCAATAGCCCGTTATGTCCCGGGGTCACGGTAATGAGATAAGTCCCGCGACCCCGGCAGGCTTTGGCCCTCTAGAGGGGGGCCCCGTCATCATGCTGACACTCCTTGAGGCGCGCGTGGAACACAACGCGCCGTCGACCCGGGCATGGTCCATGGTCGGGCGGCGAGTTGCCCTTTACTCGCCGCCCGCATGCCCGCGCCTACGGTGGCCGGAGATCGTCCCGCGACGTCCGACGCCGTGGGCGTCTACCACTGCGGCTGGGGCGGAGGGAGGACGCTGTCCTCTCTCTCTCGCGGCTCGCCTCCTCCTTCACGAGCATAACTGCTTCGCAGAAGGAGGCGACCGCTTCCCACTCCGTCTCGCCCCGCAGCATGGCCTCGACCAATGCCGGGCGCGAGAGGTCTCCGCCTATCGCCGCCGAGAGGACACGGCGGTGCTCTGCCCAAGCGGGGCAGTCCTGCACCGTATGCTCCACCGTGTCCTCCGGGCGATCTTCGCAGTGGTGACACCCGGGCGTCTCTTCCCTCCTTATCAGACACAGGAACCTCCCGAAACTTCCGTGTCCGGTGAGGACCTGCGTCATGCGGTAAGTCAGGACGCCGTGACGTCTTTCCAGCCACTCCTCAAAGAGGGGTCTTACCGCCGCGATTGCGGCGTGCCCGGACCTCGGTTGCGACAGTCGTCCCCTCCATACTGCCCTGAGATCGCACCGGAGCTCTTCCCGCCGCGCCTCGACTTCTCGGGGCAGCGGGGTTACACCCCGGCGCTGCGCCTCCACGCGCCACTCATAGACGCGCTGGAGGGCAGTCGCCTCCAGATCCCAGGGCAATAATCCGGCAAGGAGGTTGGCTGATTCGCCGGCGATCGTGCGGTATCCCCGGATCATCCGGATAGCCATGACCCTCTGGCATGCGACCAACTTTAGTGGTCGCGTCCGGATGCTCAGGGCCCACACAGGGGCCCCGTAGAGGGCCATGGACCGCACGATACCGGCGTACAGCCTACGGCAGGAGGCGTTTGGCCCGCCGAGATTGGGCAGGAGTCGCCTGAGGGCGCCTGCTAGGTATTTTGCCGATAAATTGTTTTGTTTTATTTTTATTTTGTGAATTTTCCAATTGGTGTTCCATTTTGTTTAGTGTTTTACTTTCTAACAAAATTATTTTTATCGTGTTAATTCATCAAAGTATGAGTCCTTCCCACCCAGAGCGGCACCCTTCTGACGGGCCCCCTTAGGGAGCCAAAGCTTGTCGGGGTCACGGGACTGTCTCATCAGGTAACTATGACCCTGGAATGTAAAGGGCTATTTAAGGACTTCGTAGATTTTAGTCATAAACTGTCAACATGTCCCCAGTTTTGGCAACGATTGACTTGAATTACTGATGTAAGGTAAATGAAGCTTTTGTCTTTAATAAATTCATAAACTGTTTTTCTCATGGGCATACGAGTAATTTCGTTGAATCATAATAATTATATGCTCCTAAGATATATTTCTAGGCACTAACAAAAGTGCCGTGCTCTCCTTCTTTATCGGTCGTTCTTCATTTCTACTGCCAATGACCTCATCGTCAATAACGACCCATCATCATCAGCACTGCTGGGACACAGACCTCCTCTCTGTCAGAGTGGCCCTTAATCCACCACCCGGGCACAGTGCGGGTTGAAAGATGTCACATGTCTTCGAATTTTTGGTTCTAGGACAAGCCGGTTTCCACACGATGTTTTCCTTCACCGTTTTGAAATAAATTAAGTACATGAAGTACTGCGCCTGGCTGGGTTCGGACCCTCGTGCCTCGCCTCGAACCACAGCTCGTAAGTCGGGGCCTATACCACTGGATCAGCACAGCTCTCAACGACCCATAGTATCTTTCATTAAAATAAACCAGAAAGTTCGTTTTACCAGTTGGGTAGAATTTCTAGAATTTATCTTTCGCATAGTTAACACATAATGATTTAGATAAGAAGGTCACATTTCTCCAATAGGTTAACCGTTTATGTAAACAACAAAAGGGGCCAAGTCCTTTGCCCTTAAGTCTTTGACCTGATACTGATGAATGTAACCCTTATTTACGGCAAACAAACATAGGTATTACATAAACTGACTCGGTAAATAAAAGTCTACCGGGATCATTTTGTTATGTGAAAATCTTACAGAGGTGAATGAACTTGTTGCGATAGGCTATAAACAACTTTGTTTTGCGACTACAACTTTATTATTTTACGACTTACAGAATGACCAATCGTCTTTAAAAGTTTCCGATAGAACAATAACGAAAAACAAATTATGTACTTTCTTACAATGTTTCGTGCAAATCTTCATCTACTTTTAAAGGGGTTGTTTTAAGTTTGCCACAAAGTTAATTAGCCACAGTTTTTTAAACCTCGTACATTGAAAGCTAATTTGCCACAGCTAGATTTAGTTAGTGTAAATTTGTCACATATTTTCATTTCACATAATTTTAACTGAAGACGGTGGCAGCAACACCTCCATGATCCTGTTCTCCTAGTACTTTCTGTTCAGTACCCACATTGTGTCCTCGCTTCCTGTACTTTTGTGCTGGATTTTATTATTTAATTGTTCTGCTATCCGTGCGGGAAAAAAATGGGGCAAATTTACACTAAACTAAATTCAAAAATCATAATCTGTGGCTAATTTACACATACTTTTTTTAGTGGCGAATTAACATTGTGGCAAATTTACAACAATCCTTTTAAAGCTACTTTTTAGGGTTCCGTAGCCAAATGGCAAAAACGGAACCCTTATAGATTCGTCATGTCTGTCTGTCTGTCTGTCTGTCTGTCCGTGTATGTCACAGCCACTTTTTGTCGAAAGTATAAGAGCTATCCTGTTGAAACTTGGTAGAAAGATGTATTATGTGAACCGCATTAGGATTTTCACACAAAAATCAAAACAAAACAAATTTTGGGGGTGCCCCCCATACTTAGAATTGAAACTCAAAAAATATTTTTTCACCAAACCCATACGTGTGGGGTATCTATGAATAGATATTTAAAAATGATATTGAGGTTACTAACATCATTTTTTTCTAAACTGAACAGTTTGCGCGAGAGACACTTCCAAAGTGGTAAAAAGTGTGTGTCCCCCCCCCGTAACTTCTAAAATAAGAGAATGATAAAACTAAAAAAAATATATAATGTAGACCTCAACCAAAACTACCTACGGAAATTGGTTTGGATGAGATACAGTTAGCAGTTTTTGAGATATAGTACATTTTCAAAAACCGCAAATATAACTTTGCCATTCATACAAATACTATGAAAAACAAAGTTATTTTTATTGTTTGTGTATATTACTTACTAATCTCAATATAATTATATCTCTAATCTATGCTTGCTGCTACGGAACCCTTCATGGGCGAGTCCAACTCGCACATGGCCGGTTTTTTGTGTCGTAAAATCATCAAATGTGCCCTCCCTGGGTAAAGTGGAAAAGACTCTGAGTCTCTTACTGTCTAAAAAACCATCTTGTTCCTTGAAATGCCCCTTTGCGTACCAGGGCCGGGGGTAACCTACGTAGAGAATCCCACAACCCCAACAAAAAATATTTATACTCGAAGTTACAAAGATTCCCAAAATCCACCCCAGTTTGTCAATAAAAAGAATAGAATCACTGTCCACTACTGGTAGACAAGCAAAGGGGTGGATATCGGGAATCATCAAATGCGGTAACTCTCTTTTTATTTTTTTCTCCCTCTCTTTAAAAAAAATAATAAAGCAACACTACCTTACCTATTTCCATTTTCAAATAACCTGTAACCAAACCTTCTGCGATAATAAAATGGATCGTGTTCTTCAAGGCATAAGTACACAAATAGTATATCTAACTATCCGTTGCATAAAAATAGCTGAGAGAATGGGTTACATTCACAAAGATTTTTGATATAATAACCTGCAATGACCAGGAACTTACATAACATACATAAAGATACTTACTATACTTACAATATGAATCCAATACAACATTATCAATTTCCGACCTCACACAAAGTATCAATTAATTGTTTAAAGAAAGTCAGTATCTATTCGCGCGCAGGATGTTTACCAAAGATATGTGTAAATGTGTATATTGGTCCACGATCTTATTTCCGTCGCTATCCATGTTAAGGTCCTTTCAATGTCAATTTAAATACAGTCAGAAGCACTTTTATTTGTCAAACAGAATTCAAAATTCGAATCGAACGAAATTCGATTCTCTCGTCTTCGAACTATTCCAAATTAAAACTATGGAAATATAACCTACTACAAAATTTCCAGTGTACTTGAAGTATTATGATTTCCTAATTGTATGGAAAATGAAAGAGTCAAATTAACGTTGAAGTCCCCCTTCTTCTTTATGTTATAAAAACGTGATTAGGCTTCAGTATAGGTTCCAAAGTACCTACTGCATTAGTGTTTATTATGTAGGCATAATAAACACTAATGCAGTAGGTACTATTAGTTACAACTCTACCAAATCCTTAGGTGATAATAGGTTATCCCCTAAGGATTTGGTAGAGTTGTAACTAATAGCACGACCAGTACCTACCTGTTAGGTTGAAGTCCCATATTACGGTGGACGAGTTTAAAGCCATCAGCAGGGCAAAAATCCATGATGATTAATTACTGCTAATTAATTACTTAGGTAAGTACCTCGTGATTGGTAGTCGTACTTTCAATTGATAGATCAACAAGGCAGTCAATCGGTACAGTTGAACAAAACTCTTTCAAAGTTGTCAAATGTACGCATATTAGTGTTCATGATAGTACATTCATCAGCTCTAATTAATTTATGAACAATTAGTATTGAGGTCGTTGATTCACTGAGTTTATTACAAACTGAATTGGGTTAATGTACTGTTACATACTGCAATTACTTTATCGTTCGATTCTTTTGGCCTTGGTGTGATAATGTTGTTGGTATTTGCTAAAATAATATGCAAGGAATTTGAAAGAAGCAAGAAAGTATAAAGGTATAAACTTGAGCATTCACTTGTAATGAGCATTCTTGCGAATGTTACATTACAGAAAAATAAACGAGAGCGTTTTAGCAAGCATTCTAATGAGCTTTCTGGCGAGCTTTTTACCGAGCCGACTGTCAAGTCTGGCATATTCATGAAGAAAAACTTTTTGATGACAGACATAATGGCCCTCGGCCTAGGCCTTGTTATGCGCCAACAGCGGCCACCCTTTTTTTTGCGTGGTAATTTCATCAAATGAGTCCTGGAGGGACTGTCAGACTTGTACTGACTAAAATCCACGGTGATCCTTCAATAGCCCTTTACGTACCAGGGTCACGGTTCCAGATGAGACAGTCCCGCGACCCCGGCAGGCTTTGGCCCTCTTAGGGCGCCCCGTCAGATTGCTGACAGCTCTTTGAGGCGCGCGTGGAACACAACGCGCCGTCGACCGGGGCATGGTCCATGATCGGACGGCAAGTCACCCATAACTCACCGCCCGCATGCCCGCGCCTACGGTGGCCGGAGATCGTCTTGCGACGTCCGTTGCCGTGGGCGTCTCTCGCGGCGGCTGGGTCGTGAGGTGGACGCTGTCCTCTCCCTCACGCATCCCGCCTCCTCCTTTGCTAGCATGACTGCTTCGCAGAAGGAGGCGTCCGCTTCCCATTCCGTCTCGCCCCGCAGCATGGCCACGACCAGTGCCGGGCGCGAGAGGTCGCCGCCTATCGCCTCCGTGAGGACACGGCGGTGCTCTGCCCAAGCGGGGCAGTCCTGCACCGTATGCTCCACCGTGTCCTCCGGGCGATCCTCACAGACAGCGGCCAGCCTCACGTGTGTTTCCGTGGAATCAGTTTGAGTGTTAAAATGATGGGGCGTTTTGTCAAGTTACCTTTCTAGTTTTATGCTGGTTTTTTGTATAAAATTTACTTTTCGAATATCAAAAAAAACTCCTTTTTATGTAGAAAATGTTCTGAAATAAATGAAATCAATGTTATTTCTATTAGGAAATAAATATCTTTAAAATGAATAAAGAAAACTAAATATGTAATAATAAATATTACATATTTAGTTTTCTTTATTTAAACTGAATATGTAATAATAAATATTACATATTTAGTTTTCTTTATTACAGGCGGATTATTTGTTTCAGTAAATTGCATTTGTATGCAGTTACGAAGAAGGAAACTTTGGCATTTGACCAAGAATATTTATATTTATAGTTTTAAAATTAACTTATTTACCTGTTAGTTATAATTATTACAAACTTAGTATCTGCATGCTCAGCTCACATAGTAACATAAATTAATTGTGTACAATATTCACTGTTTTAGAGACATGTGTATATTTTTATTTCAATATTTTCGGAAAACTTCTTCAGGAAAACAGGGACATATACCTACATCATTTTTAAGCTACAAACTCAATGGATGGGAGCCAGTATAGAATAACATTACCTACTTAACATATAATTTTTTTCAAATGATTTCTCCTTCCCTGATTGGTGCGGAAGGAACTGTCAATGTCGTACTGAATAAAATCGACGCTGTTCCGTCGATAGCCCTTTACGTTCCAGGGTCACGGTTAGACAGCCTCGAGACCCCGGCATCATAACAACATCATCACACCTTTATTTACCAGATATGGAAAGCAACTATATATTGAACTTGTTGGTTTATTTGATTTATTAATGTATACCTACAATTAATAATATTTATCTTTATCGGCACCAGGTATAGCTTTATGAAAACTAATTGTCTCTGCTATTTTATGCCTGACTTATTGAATGATTATTTCGAACAAAATACTTTATTAAGGACAGCAATATTCCCCATTTGTCATGTTTATTGATATTTTGCTATTAATTAAACGAGTACTTAATAATTTAACTTAAAGATACGCAGACTTAAATAATGTTGTGGAGTAAATAATTTCTATTGCTATATTGCCATTGACTATCTTTCTATCATTCTTGACTAGCATTGATATGTAGAGTGGTTATTATTATTGTCTTGCTTGAGATCCTTTATTTATTACCATAATTACTGAAGACTGGTGGAAATGCCCGACATTGCAAACATTTGGTACATGTAGTACCTACATAAAAACTTTGGCCAAGTACACTCTATATCCCGCGGTGGTTGGCGCCCACGGCGACGGACGTCGGAAGACGATCTCCGGCCACCGTAGGCGCGAGCATGCGGGCGGCGAGTAAAGGGCAACTCGCAGCCCGACCATGGACCATGCCCGGGTCGACGGCGCGTTGTGTTCCACGCGCGCCTTAACCTTCTACTGGTGATGTGAAATTGAGTAACAGTATTGGTGACGTGCCGTCATTTTGACGTACTTCTTCAATGCCGAATTTCAGGACAACTAATTGCATGGAGATGAAACAAATGGCTTTATTTACAAGTAGATATCTTACTTTCATAAATTAAACACTTTTTATTTATTATAATAGAAAAGTTTTCGTATATTATTCACACAAACTTAGTATTAATATTCAGCTACTATTTTCGTAGATATTGAAATAAATCAACATAAAATTTTAGTAAATGAAACAAAATGAAATCCAACGTTCTATTCTTATTGATACTTGAATGATTAACGAAAAAAAACGTTTTAACATACTACTACAATAGAAAAAAATTAAGATTCATCTTGGGAATTAGCACTTTTTTTTAAGGCAATAAAGACGGGCTTCCTGATATACTTGTATAGATGTGATGTTCTTTTTTCTTTTTTGCGAGATTTATAGAGCAACAAAAGTCTATTGCTTTCCAAATTACTTTAAGAGGCTCATCCTTGGAGTCCATGTTAGATTCTGGAGTTTCTACTCACTTTCTGTATTGCGATCAGATTCCACTCAGTTATTCAGTTCCAACTCATCACTGCTACTTTGTTTTAAAATCTCAGTGTTAATACTCGTAATCTTCGTCATTTGGATTAATTTTTAATGAAAAACTACAACATGATAATAGTATAAATTACGGACACTATTGGTGACGTGACGTCAAATTGACGTCGGGTATCCTATATCTCATCATCTATGCGTTTGCGTCGATCAATTTGTGTAAAATCGGACGCCAAACTGAGCTAAATGCAGCTACTGAGAAGTGCGGGTAAAGAGAAACAGTCGTTCGAGACATATTCAGTGGTTTTAGTTAAAAGGTGTCAAATTGACGTCACGTCACCAATAGAAGGTTAAAGAGCGTCAGCATGATGACATGATGACCCCTCTCTAGAGGGCCAAAGCCTGCCGGGGTCGCGGGACTTATCTCATTACCGTGACCCCGGAACATAAAGGGCTATTGAAGGACACCGTGGATTTTAGTCAGTACAAGTCTTACAGTCCCTCCCGCCCTGCCCGGGGTGGGAGGACTCATTTGAAGATTTTACCATAATAAAAAAAAAGTACACTCTATATTCTTATTTCGACATATTTTAGACGCAATATTTTGTAGTAAGACAAATTAGTACTTCAAATACTGTATTTTGTTTTGAGCATATTATCTGTATCGCCGTCAAAGAGTTGCAAACCCTGGTCTTTCCAAACCACTGAAAATTCATGCTGGGGATAAACCAATCTCAAGAATCGTTGCTTTTACTTTTAACTTTTAAGATCGACATGTTATTATTTAGTCACGTATCCTGTACTGTTTGTACGCAACAGGAAAATAAATTAAATACCCCATGCCCTTGACTTTGACACCATCATCCTTAGCGGACTTACTCAATACGTACAGAAGGTCGATCATCTTTGACCACACAAACACATGGCCATATTTGAGGACAAAGACACATAACATGACCAAATGGCTATTGACAATATTATGAATAGTTTTTTTGTCTATTACATACGGATGTATCGAATTATGTTAACGGCATTTAGTTTCATCATCATCATCAGCCTGTATTCATCCACTGTCGGACATAGGCCTCTCCCAATGTGCGCCACTGAGCCCTGTCTTGAGTTAGTTATTAGGTGCGTCCACACAGAGCGCGCAGCCTCGCGAGGCATTTGCTGCGCGAGGAAACTGACAAGCGAAGCTGCTCACTCTGTGTGGACGCGTCTATTGTTTTTCGACCGAGTCACGAAACAATATACGCGAGCAAAACAAAAGCCGACACTGGATGGATCGGGCGCTCGGTCGCTCGCTAATTAAGTATATTATTTCAGGTTTATCCTATACCTACCTACCTCATTGTCTTCATCAATGTGTCGTGTGCTGTTGTTTAGTAGGTATACACTCACTCGTACATACTCGTACCTATTGAATTTGCTCATGAAAGCTTGTATGATACAAAAACACTTGTAAGGATGTTCATACATCCCTACATACAATGTCTATATTTAATTTACCAGTATACAAGTGAATTTTTCAACTGGGCGTGGATGGCCAAATCCGAAACTATGAGGAATATCGAAAAATACTGAAAGGAGTCTCGAGGCCGATTTTGATGAGGTCTAACTGCATCACTGGATTTTTGATAGCTTTTATCTCGGGTTCTGATTCTGAGCGCGTCGCGGCGCGGCGGCCGAATCAAAAAAAATCCAAAAACCTAACGAAAATACCTGACACCACGCAACGTCTAACATCGTTTCAGTTCGGGAGACTTCGGCAATCATAAAAATATCCGTCATAAAAACAATTTACTTTTTCTTACTGATTCTAAACGGCCAGCTACAAAAGGAGTTTTCACAATGAAACCTACTTATAAAATTCTCCTACAACAAAGAAGTTCTTTATTACAGTTCACCACAAACATTTTAAATAAATTATATTCTCGTTAAATATACGCGGTAGGCGATTTTATTCTTTTAAAATAAAGAAAACGTTATGCAATAGCTTCACCGCGGCAGTCTCCGAGTGCCACATGTATTTTTTTTAATAAACCAGACAGTCGCGACAGATGAAACAACTTTTGATCAGTAGTTAAACTAACCATTTCTTTTAAATCCATTGTACATTTTGTAACTAGATGTTAAAAAATGGGATTTTAACAATAGTTAACTTTTAACTATTGATGATACAACTGGCCTTAAAATAAGTTAAAAGTTATCTACGAGTTTCTCAACACGTATGCACACGCCCACCACTCATTTTTACCTTTCCCTATATCTCTGGGAAAACCATAAACATTATCCTTTGTACTTAAAGAGTCGCCATTAAAGTAGGTGTGTATGTAAGTAAATGCCTAACCATCCCGATGAGTAAGACAAGATGGTCACGCGGCTTTCCCCTTGAAATATTTTTAAAAAAACCTTTCTTTCACTTTTTTTTATTTGGTTAGCTGTCCTAAAATATTCAAGGAAAACCGTAGATAAAGGTACATTATCCTTTGCATATTAAGAAAACCCATTAATGTAGTTGTGTATGTAAACATACTATCGTGATGTGTAAGAGAAGGACGCGGGATTTTCTTAAGAAGTCACCGTGACCCTATTTTTATCTTGGTAATATTACCTATACCTATCAAATAAGTCCAAGGCACGAAACAATATACGCGAGCAAAACAAAAGCCGATACTGGATGGTTCGGGCGCTCGGTCGCTCGACTGCGGCAGCGCTGTCATTTGCCTCGCCCGAGACACGTCCACACCAACCGAGCTGCTTCGCGCGGAAAATGCCTAGCGAGGCTGCGCGTTCTGTGGGGACGCACCTAATTGTTTTTCTTCACATTTTTGTCTGCTCTGGCGTTCCATGACCGATAATGCGTGACGCATTTTCCGTCAGATACGAACCTTCCCTTACCTTAGTGGAGCGGAAGGTCCGTCAGATTCGTACTGACTAAAACCCACGGTGTTCGTTCAAAGGGTTTTATGTTCCAGGTTCACGGATACCTGATTAGATAGTCCCGCAACCCTGGCAAGCGTTGGGCCCGCCCTCTGGCGGGGGCCCCGTCAGATTGGATTGCTGACAGGTCTTTGAGGAGCGCGTGGAACCCTATGCCCCTGCCGTCGACCCGGGCAGAGTCGTGATTGGACGGCGAGTCACACATTTCTTGTAGTCCGCATGCCTACGCCTACGGTGGCCGGAAATCACCTCGCAACGTCTGATGCAGTGGGTGTCTCCCGCGGCTTTGGTTGTCCGGAAATCGCCTTACGACTACACTACGATGGCACGGTATTCGACTTATATTATGACGTCCAATAAACACGTGACACTTCTCAGATACAACCATGGTTGAATGGATTGGTGAAACAAACGAAATATTTGTGTGATTAATAAAGGGATCATAACAAAATACGTCAGCTATTTACCTATTGAGATGACGAAACAATAACTTAGTTTATTTGCTGCATAAGTACCAAACATTTACATCAAGTGAATAACAATTAGTTGTAGTTCATTTATATGTATAGGTATTAGCTTAGACATAGATCATGGACCAAACAATATCTGCTTAAAATTGCCTTAGTCTCAGGAAAGAGAGAAAAATGGTAATCTCTATGTCTTATAGGAAAGAGATATGCATAAAATATGATCCAAAAATAGTTATGAATAATTTTTATGAAATATGCAATTTTAATTCACATTTGGTTAGGAAGGCACAGTCCTTGCTATAAGGCTATGAGAATTACATACATGACTTATAGATAGGTAAATATTTGTAAACAAATACTGTTGTACCACAAAAACTTTTAAACGTCTGTTGAACACTTGTCTAAAAAGATGTCAGATTATGTCGTTGAAATAAGGTCCGTTTTGCAGTCACAGTTTTTTTAGGCAAGTGTTCAACAGATGTTTAAGTTTTTGTAGTAAGGCTGATAACGTTTAAAAAAAAAACAACTTTAGAATCGAAAACACAAAGTTCAGTTTGAATCACAATGTCAAATATGCCATGACATTTTCAATAGCACTGTCATTCTGAAACTAACTTAGGTAATTTCCACCGTCATTCAGTTCACATTCATTTGTCTATGAATTGGAAATAAGGATTTGAACAGATTTAAAATTATGTATGGTCACAATAAACAATCAAGATGTGATGGCAAATAGCCCACGACGAGCGACGTATGTAGGTACTGTCAACATGTTAATTGTATGGGCGACGCGACGGTCAGTGATTAGTCTCGGAGACAGATATCGAAAACTTGTCATTTTGAGTTTCCCAGCAGTGAGAATGTGTCATAAGATGATTGATGATGTCATTTCTTATATTGTCTCAAAATAATACTTGAGATTATTCCAAGACACAAGTCTAGAGACAAAAGAAAATTGTACTGCCGGATCGGTTGGCGCAAAGGCCCAGCAATCGACTGCTGTGCACTGTGCAGATGTGAATCCCTTCGCTGTGACGGGTAAGGCACCCCGCGTACTTGGCAGCCTGGCTGCGTAGCCGGGCTGCCTAGTGCGCGGGAGGCCTAAGGGTAAAAAGAAAACAGACGAATAATGTAATACAGACTAGAAATATCTCAACATTTGACAATCAAGGACAAAAGCTTCAGCTGATGTTTAATAACTTTTTACTACATAATAAGAAAACCTAGGGTTTGAAAATCTATGAGAAGGTATTCAAGAACTTACAATTTTTTACAATCTCTTCCACTACGTATGACTGACAACGTCTTTACTGCCGTCAATCACATTTTTTTTACATCACAATAAATAATGCACTCGCGTTAATATCAGTGAACTCGCAGAATGATTTATTGTCATTAAAGTCTTTACGTTGATAAAATAAAGACAGCGTTTAGCGCCTACCGTCTGTCTCCTCGACTATACCATAGAGCATAAAATGAGTTCTACATTCCTTTGCGTTCTGCACACATGAATTAACCATAGAGTTACGTAAGGAGGCCTTGGTTGACCGCGGTTGGATTGAGTGCTAGCAATGACTTTGATTAAATGGGATTTATGGTCAAAATCGTCTTGAAGTGAGGTTATGACAATTTTTGGTTGGTAGAAACTGTAGCTTCTCCTTCCGATTAAGCAAGTTGCGGGATCCTAGACATTTTTATATTAATTATTTGGGATTTGGTCAAGCTCCATTGCTTCGCAGCTTTTGTGTGCCACTGATAATTCTAGCTTTGTAGGTAATTAGGGAATAGTGCGGTTGGAAACCTGAAGTAACATTACCAATATGACTTTGAAGCCATGTTAGAGGTTTGTGGAGTTCCCTGTAGAGGTAATTAACCGAGTGTGGCCACATTCGCAATAGTAGATTACGCAACAAGGGATTTTAGCATTGCCTTACGCCATGGGCGTATTGAATCCCGAAGCGACACTAAGGACTCTGGGGGTGAACCTCCGTAGCACAGAGAGGAGCTTCAAGTGTTAATTCCCGAGTGAAACGAGGGAATTAAGTTAAGAATCCTTTCAATCCTTAGTGCAGGGAGTGGGGGGGTGAGGGATTCAAGTTAGCCCAAGACAAGGCAGCTTTACTTCCGAGGAGCGTACTCTGCTTTTCACACCTACTGCGAGGAAATAAATTCGATTTTTGAAATTTGATGTGGTACGACAACGTTCGAACGTGAAGTTGGCACCACTGCAAGCGATCAGCTGTTGCAGTCACCGGCCGCCATTACTGCTACAACTCCTTGGTAAAGTTTTCATAGGTACTGTTTTATTTGAGGTTCCAAATTCAAATCACATTATTCCCACGGGAATAATGAAATTCAGTACCTATCTACCATAGATATATCTGTGGTATCTACGATATTATTGCCCGGCTTGAACGGGGGGCAGCAATGACCTGCTTTATTCCTTGTTTGCATGACATATAATTTGACATTTACGAGCAAGTGGTGTGAAAAATATATTATTTTATATACCTACAGAACCCGTAGGAGATCAATTATTATACTACATAATATTAATAATCTCATCTAAGACTGGACATGCTTCTTCTGGGTAAGCTTACTCCATCGTTGACTTTGTCTCTGTCACATTTGATTGGAATTAAAAGCAATACTTTCTAAAAAAAAACGTATTATCTACTAATAGTTTTTTTTTTTCTAAACAGGTTTCTTTCAATAGTGTTGTTTTCAATAGGTAATGTCAAAGAACTAGATGCCTTTTCAATGATCAAGCAATGACTGGCCATCCTGCGCAAAAAATATATAATTACTTATTACGTCACTACATTAACCTCTCATGTAACTAGTTAAACATTAGCGCAGACTGTCTGTCTGAACTAATTGATAGATCGCTAATCCTGAATTGATTAGTTTGTAATGAGTTTGGGCATAAAAACATTGGCTACCTTCTATTTAGGTACCTAGCTTGTTGCAGCAAAATCTTTCTTCAGCGCTATATTTTTTTAAAAATAGCCTATTTTGTGTCTTACTGCTTGTCAAAAGCCTCCCCTTTTTCCTTCCGAACCTTTCTATTTTGGGCAATTTCTGGCCATGTTTGACCCGCAAACATGATCAATCATCAAATGATCACACCACCTCCGCCGCGTTTGTTATCGACCGCGATGTCCTCCCTCAGGCGTCTAGTGAGTGTTGATCTTTGCTGATGAGCAGACTGAGCAGAGATATTAATATATATTATTATTAATTTGTAAAGGAACCCTAATGCGTTTAACATTATTTTGTTAAACACTTACTCATTTGCGGTACAAAATTATTAAATTACATTAAAGTTTCAAGTCATTCACGTATTATTATTATTTCAGACACGTATTTGACCAATTAGCAATCGCCTTAGTCTAGATCTGTGTTGTTTTTTTTTAATATTTTTTAATGGAACTTCTTTATTAAGAACTTTTCAGTATTATTTTACAAATCGACAACCAGAATTGATTGACAATACCTATACTCAAACGTAGCCGAGGGCAAAAGCTTTAAAGATAAAAAGCCAACTCATAAAGCTTACATCACATTCTTTTCACATCTCAATTCTCATACAACCGTTCCTTTGTGTGACCATGTAGTTGCAAGCTCATTGCAAAAGTTCTACTTTGTAGTTAAATGATTATAGGGTAGCACATTATCTGAATGAATGGGTGCAGTCGAGTGCGGGACTAATTATAGCAATGCTCTGACCTGCCGATAACCTTTAGTAGGAGAGTGGCAAGCTTGCGAACACGGCTGGCGTTTGTACAGTGTGATGAGATTTGATTATCCGTAGTTTGCTAACATGAATTATCTCCTGGGCTGAGCTCTATTACTTCTAATTCCCACTGCTGGGCAATGAAAGGCCTTTTCACTTTCCATTTCCTCGATTCAGAACTACTATGCACCAGAGACTTTGTCCAAATTGTCCCGCCATTTTCTTGCATCTTCTTAACCGTAGGGCCGTAGTAAAAAGGTATCTACATTTATTATGTTCCAACTTCTATTCTTTGAAAAAAACAAAATTTAATTGCAAGATCGAATATTCGAATTTGGAAGACATTTTTTTTATAGGTAAGTATTGTTATTTTATGCAATGCCATTTTTTAGCAGTATAAATAACTTCAGATAATAATTGTTTTTTTTTTTTATATCTACCCTGATAGTCTTGATACTGACGCCATTTTGATCTTATACAGCGTGTTAGATTGGACATTGTTGTTTATGGTAAATTATGAAAGTGTTAAATACCATATGCTTTGATATACCCCCTTCAACAAATTGTAACACTCTGTATGTAAACTGGCGTCATGACAACACGTGAACGTATTTATGTAATGCAGATTTAATTTAATGATCAATTAATATAAAGTTAATACTCAATCAACACATTATTGTATCCATAATCATAAGAAACTATTAATATACTTTCTATTAACGATTGCATGCGTGCATGAGGAAATGGAGAAAATAACAACTGGCGCCGATACCATTTTATTGGATTAGACTTAGTCATAATGTGATAGGTCTCATTTTGGACTTTGAAAGAGTTCTGATTATAGACTGTAGTCAATGACTGGCATGGCACGTACTTGTATGCACGATCTCATGTATTTGCAATGCACGGACACACCGCAATCACGGCAAGACCCCTCTCTGAGGAGTGACTGGACGCAGGTCCTCACCGGACACGAATGTTTCGGGAGGTTTCTGTGTCTGATTAAGAAGGACAAAACGCCTGAGTGTCACCATGGTGTGGATCGTTCGGAGGTCACGGTGGAGCCAAAAGCCAAAATTATTATCTGATTATGCTTTTTGTTGCGTTTTCATACAATATTGAAAGAATAGGAAACTCCTATCAATTTTTAGAAGGTCATAATTATTCATATCATACGGGAGAGTGAATGAAGTAACCACTAGCCATACGTAAGTAGCCAGTTATACGGATGTCCTTAGGTTCCAATTGTGATCACTAAGTTAAATTTAAGGCACTATAAGGTGACGCATCACGCAACTTGCCCCTGTAAGGGTCAAGTCGTGAGACGTCAGTAATGGCAAATAACCTATGGTGCATAGCACATGAATGAGTCTCCTCATTGATACTTTGTGAAAAATATTAATGCAGTTTCTTTTCTGAATCAGTATGAGTAACCCTTATCTACTTGTTAAAGGGATGATTAAAATAAAGAGCCCATTGGAAATTTTTGGGACTTGCTTTAGCAGTTTTTGAAACTCTTTCGTAAAATTAATCATATTATTAATTACCTCTTTTTTATCGTGGTAAAATCATCAAATGGGTGGGGTCAAATGAATGGCACTTTAAGGTGACGCATCACGCAACTCGCTCCTGTAAGGGTTAAGTCAAGAGACGACAGTAATGGCAGATAACCTATGGTGCACAGCACATGAATAAGTCTCTAATCATTAATCTTCCTCTATTCATTACTGTAAGTTCCAGTTTCAATAGCCAGGTCAAATGAATGGCACTTTAAGGTGACGCATCACGCAACTCGCCCCTTTAAGGGTCAAGTCGTGAGACGCCAGTGATGGCAGATAACCTATGAATGATATACAATCGCACATGAATGAGTGTTCTGATCGATACTTTGTAAATATTGATGCAGTTTCTGAATTAAAATGTGAGTCGTGGTGATCTGTGAAAGAGAGGTAAGAAAGTCCAGTCAAATAAGTCATTACTTCTCGGTCATGTTGAACAAAAGGTCGTAGCGGCCGGCAGTTTAACTTTTTTTTTTTTTTTTTTTTGCGTGGTAAAATCATCAAATGAGTCCTCCCACCCCGGGCAGGGCGGGAGGGACTGTCAGACTTGTACTGACTAAAATCCACGGTGTCCTTCAATAGCCCTTTATGTTCCGGGGTCACGGTAATGGTATAAGTCCCGCGACCCCGGCAGGCTTTGGCCCTCTAGAGAGGGGGCCCCGTCATTATGCTGACGCTCTTTGAGGCGCGCGTGGAACACAACGCGCCGTCGACCCGGGCATGGTCCATGGTCGGGCAGCGAGTTGCCCTTTACTCGCCGCCCGCATGCCCGCGCCTACGGTGGCCGGAGATCGTCTGGCGACGTCCGTCGCCGTGGGCGTCCACCACTGCGGGTGGGGCGGAGGGAGGACACTGTCCTCTCTCTCACGCGGCCCGCCTCCTCCTTCGCGAGCATGACTGCTTCGCAGAAGGAGGCGACCGCTTCCCACTCCGTCTCGCCCCGCAGCATGGCCGCGACCAATGCCGGGCGCGAGAGGTCTCCGCCTATCGCCGCCGTGAGGACACGTCGGTGCTCTGCCCAAGCTGGGCAGTCTTGCACCGTATGCTCTACTGTGTCCTCCGGGCGATCTTCGCAGTGGTGACACCCAGGCGTTTCCTCCTTTCTCCTTAGACACAGGTACCTCCCGAAACTTCCGTGTCCGGTGAGGACCTGCGTCATGCGGTAGGTCAGGACGCCGTGACTCCTATCCAGCCACTCCTCAAAGAGGGGTCTTACCGCCGCGATTGCGGCGTGCCCGGCCGTCGGTTGCGACAATCGTCCCCTCCATACTGCCCTGAGATCGCGCCGGACCTCTTCCCGCCGCGCCTCGACTTGTCGGGGCAGCGGGAATTCTCCCCGGCGCTGCGCCTCCACGCGCCACTCATAGACGCGCTGGAGGGCAGTCGCCTCCAGATCCCAGGGCAGTAATCCGGCAAGCAGGTTGGCCGATTCGCCGGCGATCGTGCGGTATCCCCGGATCATCCGGATAGCCATGACCCTCTGGCATGCGACCAACTTTAGTGGTCGCGTCCGGATGCTCAGGGCCCACACGGGGGCCCCGTAGAGGGCCATGGACCGCACGACGGCAGTTTAACTTTGGAAGCATTTTGACTGTTGTCTCCAAAATGCATAAAATTGATTGAACATCAATGAAAGATTCAGCCGCTGCCGGCGGCTGTATATTCATCTGTATCTTTGCTGACAACAAATATAAAATTATCATTAAGCCTTCTTTACAGCTATGTAGCTGTTAAGAATAACTTCAAATTTTTAAATGATAAAATTGATGGTGTAAAATATGTATTAGTAAAAACATTAGCAATAAGTATATTCAACATAAAAGCTTGAATTTTTCCTTATTTGTAAATATATTTGCTTAAGTAATGTAGATAAATTATGTATGTCAATACCTGTCAATACTTAGATAGCGCAATTTATTTTTAAAATAATATTTGCTGTGGTCCACCATAGGCAAATAAAGAGAAGCCTTTTGGAAACTTAAGTGTGATGATAAAACTGGATATCATTCTAGTGCAAAAAAAAATGCTTAACGAAAATAAATTTAAAACGACAATTTTTTGTATTTATTTAGAAATAACACCTATTTTCCAATACCTAGTATTCGGTTTCGGTCGAATGGTTCCCAAGGTATAAGCGAAAAACCGAAAAAAAGCACCTTCGAACCCCGTCCTCTCCCACAGCTCAAGGGCTAGAGGCAACTTTTGATATTTTCACCTGCTAACTATTATGTAGTCCAAACAAAGTTACGAAGTCAAAAATTGTTTTCGTTGACTGGTCTAAGTAGGTACTATATATGAAAAGTTTGCAGACTGCTTATTTGAAGGATGAAAGTCCTTAAAATAAAGAGGTAAAAGGTCCCAAACATTGCCTTACCTTCGAAGCCTTACCTGAATAGCAGTTTGGAAATTCCATGTTTATGTTTCCATACATAATATTATGTCAAACAGTCATTAATTCACACAGACATTTAGCATACATAAATTATTGAGTTAGGTATTTTTAAATGGTGACAAGCATTCGTTTTGTATGAACTTCCCACCATTTTGAGGGCTTAAAAGGATAATGTCAATATTTATTTTTAGATATTATTTTACTTAGCAACAATAGTGCTAAGTACGGTAAGTATATAGTTTGGACTTTTGGTGCACTTTTTTCCTCAAAGTACGACACGATTTAAAAGCTGCAAGGACAGTTTGCGATCGACAGTCCCCTAAAAGCCCGTCTTTCGCCACTTTGTATTGTTTTCGCCAGAACCATTCTAATCGCCCTAACTCCTCATTTGCATAGCCTTTTCTCAACTATTGGGGCACTTCATATCTGCTGGAAGTAACTGTATATCTGACCACAACCTAGTATGTAACTGGATAATACGATATCCTTTCTTTGTCAGACTTTCGAGCTTCTGACTAACAATAAAGACTGTCAAAGATCTTCAAAAATATTATTATCAACCTAACTGTCCAATGTATTCTCGATGTGCACATCTTCTGCTACTGATAAAGGTAATGTCATCATTAACAAACAATACCTGCCATCATTAAGGTGAATGCTCCAGGGTAGCCCGCGAAATTCAAAATTTCTTGGGTTTTTTGCAATTTGCAGGCCAGTGCTAGGTTGTATGTTGATTAAAATTTTGATCGCGACTGTAAGACGTATGTAGTTACAGAATTATTATCATCAAAATCACCAATACAACCCTCCAAGTTCATAAAGCTTCAGGAACAAAAAAATAACATAAAAAGTCATTCCTGAAGCTTTATGAACTTAGAGCGTTGTATTGATGATTTTGTTGATTATAATTCTGTAACTACATACGTTTTACAGCCGCGATCAATATTTTAATCAACATACAACCTAGCACTGGCCTGCAAATTGCAAAAAACCCAAGAAATTTTGAATTTCGCGGGGTACTCTGGAGCATTCACCTTAAACAATCGTGATCCTCTGGACATAGAACTTTGAACCGTAATTAGTTTTTTCAGAGATGCAACTCACGATTGACCTCGGGATGCAACACGTATGAACAAATGTTTCGTACATGATTCTTATATAATTGCATTTACGGTTTGATCAATAATTAAGATAAATGCTTTGTTTGTGCATTTTGTTTTAAGGTGCGTTTAGACACTGACAGCCTTACTACAAAAACTTAAACATCTGTTGAACATTTTTCTAAAAAAAAGTGTGACTGCAAAACGGACCTTATTTCAACGTCATAATCTGTAATTTTTTTTAGACGAGTGTTCAACGGGGGCTTAAAAGTTTTTGTGGTACGACGGATAACATCTAACACGGGATAGTGCAGTTAGCCACTTACTATTAACCAGCTTTCTTGTCTCTCGACAGAGGTAAGTGTGTATTTCATCATTAATATGCGTTTTGACACAATTTGAGTTCGTCCTGAACTATAACTGTTCTATAATAGCCTCGTTCAAATCCTAAAAGGTGGTTGGGTAGGATGGCGGGAAAAGAGTTGGGAAAAACCGTCCAAGTGCGAGTTGGACTCGCCCATGAAGGGTTCCGTAGTAGCAAGCATAGATTAGGGATATAATTGTATTGAGATTAGTAAGTAATATACACAAACAATAAAAATAACTTTGTTTTTCATAGTGTTTGTATGAATGGCAAAGTTATATTTGCGGTTTTTGAAAATGTACTATATCTCAAAAGCTGCTTACTATATCTCATCCAAACCAATTTTCGTTGGAAGTTTTTGTTGAGGTCTACATTACATATTTTTTTTAGTTTTATCATTCTCTTATTTTAGAAGTTACACGGGGAAGTTACACATATTTTACCACTTTGGAAGTGTCTCTCGTGCAAACTGTTCAGTTTAGATAAAAATGATATTAGTAACGGGTCAGAGCCCATTCGTCCACTAAAATTCGTACCCCAGCATAAAAGTTGTGGATTCGGCCCCTATATAGGTGCCCATTGGTCTCCTGGTAGGGGACCAATTAATATTTTAATAAAAAATATTATTTTTAAGGTACCCATTCGTCCCCTCTAATATATATACAATATAAGTTAAAGATTCGGCACCTATTCAGGTGCCTATTGGTCCCCTGAGATAAAATTAGCTATATTTTACATAAGAAACGGTTAACATAGTACACTTGTGAACAGTTTATTAACGGAATTAATTTAATAAATCATAACAGATCATTGAAAAAAGAGATATGATGAATGATAATCCGTCATGATAATAATATAAACTGTCGATAGGCTTACGATGTAAAATTGTCTCTCTACGAATGGCTTGTTAAAAAAACGGGTTACAAAAATAATAGTTGGTGGTGGTGGTGGTGACATATTGGTTCTTGAAAGTGACTGCGAATACGAGACTGTTCAATGTGTCTTTGGTCTTTTATTAAATGAAGTTCGCCTAACGAAATAAACAATACTATTAATGTTATAATAATAATATTTTTGACATATAATTGAATCGAATTATCTCATTTGAATCCTGGAATATGATTAGTATTATTATTGATGGTAATTCACTTTATGGTTCACACTTTTATATTTTTTTTCAAATTAACGATATTGTATTACCTATATATAATTATAATAAAAAAAGAACCTATATATATACTACTACTATACTACATTTAAAAACTAAATTTAGTAGTAAAATATTTACAAAAATGACTATATTAAAAAATGATGGAATACTACAGTCACATTTTGACTAAAAAGTCAAAACTAAATTATTTACTCCTAAATATGTATAGCAATTTTTTATCCGCAATTATTATTTTATCATATTAATGGATGTTATTTTGTTCTTGTATTCTGTTTCATTTTAGCTCAATGTGGAGTCGTTGTCACCCTTTTTAACCGACTTCAAAAAAAAGTAGGTTCTCAGTTCGACCTGTATGTATGTTTGTTTGGCTGAACGGATTTTGTTGCGGTTTTCAGCAAAGTGTTCATTACATTCTGGAGAAGGTTTTAGTATAAAACACTAATAGATATCCCGTGACGTTGCCCGCGTGGATTCGTTTTTGCTTACTTGGATTGTAGATTTTCAGTGACCATTGCATGTTTTTCAGCGATTATCTCGCGTTTGGCTAAACCCATTTTGATGCGGTTTTCAGAAAAGTGTTCGTTACGTTCTGGGGAAGGTTTAATATATAACAATAATGGATATCTCGTGAAATTGCCCGCATAGATCCGTTTTTATTGCTTACTAGGATTGTAGATTTTCAAAAAAGTACCGACTTCAAAACAAATACAAGAAAGTTTAAAATAACTTTTCTTTCGGAAGTCGGTGGCAATAGTCAATGACACAACAAAACAAAGCCACCGACTTCCGAAAGAAAAGTTATTTTAAACTTTCTTGTATTTGTTTTGAAGTCGGTACTTTTTTAAAAAAAAGTTTTTATTTTACCCTTTTTAGTTTATTTATTACATATTCAAACCAAATTCTTGTAAAATACAAAATTTTCTTACATATGCACTAATCTTGTAATCCGTCACAACATAAAAAATCCATATCTCTAAAACTACTGAACCGATTTTGATGAAACTTGCAGTGTACCCTAAGTTGAACAATACCTAGTACAACAAAAAAAGAATTACTTAAATCGAACTTGTAGTTCCGGAGATATGCGTGCACAAACATAAAAACATACATACATACATACATACATACATACATACATACACACATACATACATACATACATACATACATACACTTGTGAAATTTGGCACATTTGTTCAGACGCTGATATAGACTAACATATATGAAAACAGGGCAGTTCTGATAATATTACATACATACGGGTCGAATTGATAACCTCCTTTTTTTTGAAGTCGGTAAAAAGGGAACTAAACTAAAAAGGGAAAAATAAAAAACCTTTTGAAAAAAAGGGAACCGACTTCAAAACCAAACACAAAGAAACTGTAAAATAACTTTTCTTTCGGAAGTCGGTGGCCATAGTCAATGAAATAAAAAACAAAGCCACCGACTTCCGAAAGAAAAGATATTTTACAGTTTTTTTTTGTGTTTGGCTTTGAAGTCGGTTCCCTTTTTTTTCAAAAAGTTTTTTTAATGTACAAAAATAATGAACGTTCTAATATTAATTCCGTTTTGCTAACATTAATTTTTTATTTTACCCTTTTCTGCGCGACTGTACCAGGACTACCAAGCTGCAGTATACACATATACATGTACTTATATTAGAAGAATGAATAAAAATAAATATTCTTCAGGGGACGAATGGGCCCCTCAAAAGTTCCAGGGGACGAGTGGGCACAGGGTGCGAATGTCAGTGGACGAATGGCTCTGACCCTTAGTAACCTCAATATAATTTTTAAAGACCTATCCATAGATAGCCACTAATACGGGTTTAGTGAAAAAAAAATTGAGTTTCAATTCTAAGTATGGGGGGCATCCCCAAAATTTGTTTTGTTTTTATTTTTTTGTGAAAATCCTAATGCGGTTCACATAATACATCTACCTACCAAGTTTCAACAGGATAGCTCTTATACTTTCGACAAAAAGTGGCTGTGACATACGGACGGACAGACAGATAGAAAGACAGACATGACGAATCTATAAGGGTTCCGTTTTTGCCATTTGGCTACGGAACCCTAAAAATGCTGCAGAAGGGCTCCACACTGGCATTGTATTTGGGATGGGTCTAGTATATCCCATTTCGCCAAATTATTTTTACAATGGCCAACCTGGGCTCTCTATTGATTACCACATAACCCGTTATTTAAGTCGTTTGTTCTTTTAAAAAACAAGCGACTGCTTATATCAGAATAGTTTAATACCACTTCCATGCAGTTATGCTGCCTTCAGGCAGCTTTCCAACTAAATTAAAAAAATACAGTTCCACTAGCAAGTCAATCTAAACGCACCTTAAGACAAGCTATGGGCAAAAATCACGTTTATTGGAAGTTTTTGAATTTGTATGGTGTAACACAATATTATAATGGGTTTTGCAATTCAATCGCTACCAGTACTTTGGTGGGAACCTTATTGAAGTCAGCAACCTTCAATCAACGGGTTGGTTACTTCAATTGGTTGCCATAATAATTTGTGGTCACGAGGTGTTTTGGCGCAACTTGGGTGGGCCAACGTGGCCCTTCTATGCCAATATGGGTCATGTCCGGAGATGGACTAAGTTATGCTAGTAATTGAATGATAACCTTTCTATTAGGTCGGCTTATTAATTTCTATCTAGGTGACTAGGAAACCGGAGAAAGGGGCATTATTTAATTGCGTGATTGTGTTTAATTTATGTCGAGTAATGAAAACCTGTAGGGCAATTAATAAATGTTATGAATAGCAATTTACCGTCGTACCATAAGAAGTTAAACATCTGTTGAACACTTGTCTAAAAAAGTTTAACTGCAAAACGTCCGTTTCATCAACGTCAAAACCATTTTGCAGTTGACTTTATTTTTTTTAGACAAGTATTCAACAGATGTTTAACTTTTTTGTAGTAAGACAGTTAAAGTCTACTGGCACGGTTGGTCATTTGTGTGGTATAACCATGGAGTGCAACGCTGCGTGTCGGGGGTTTGATTCCACGGAAGAAATATTTTTATTTCTGTAATTTAGTTGTGCCCGGTTTTAGTGTTAATGTAAAAAAAAAACTTGAGAGGTGTCAAGGGACACTCGGATGGAACGAAGTTACTGTATACACTCAACAAAAATAGTCGTCGCGACACCACACTGTTCAATGCGAAATAGAAAGACGAAACGAAAATATCTGGCTTGCTTTCTTTATGAGAGAGAGATAGACAGAGAAAAATGCGCACGCCGCACGGCTTACAATATCAAAAAGTGTCGTTACAACTTTTCGTCTTAATATTTTCCGTCCTTTCGCAACGCGCGATAATGAACTTCGTCCCAAAAAGTTTTTTTTCTTCATATCTCAAGTTTTTCATAGTCAAACAAAGTAGTCTACTAATGAGTCACAGACCGTCTCCGCAACAGGGTCCTTGACTTTATCTTTAAAAGCCACCAATTAACTTGTAGGCACGGTGTTACTACGACTGTCTCTTACCTTGGAACTTGTAAGGTAACAGTACTAATGACTCATCTATGTTTTGATTGTCTATGTTATTGTTATGTTTTTTATTTGGGTACTATGTTTACGAATACTTTTATGTACCTAATGGTTACAGAGACAAAGTAGGTAACATATGTAGTTAGAGAGAATAGAAAGGGGACACGGCTGGCGCAGTGGTAATGTAATAATATATTCCACAATATTCCACAACTATCACACAACGCCATCTAGTCCCAAGCTAAGCAGAGCTTGTGTTATGGGTAATAGATAACTGATAAACATACTTACTTCTAAATACATAAATATTTTAGATAATTTACACTCAGACACAGAACAAATGATCGTGATTATCACACAAACATTTGTCCTGGGTGGAGATCGAACCCACGACCTCCGGCATAGCAGTCAGGGTCACTAACCAATAGACCAACAGGCCTGTCATGTGATTGTCTGCTGCGCTGCCTGTCAGGGTTTCTACTCGTATTCCCGCACGGAACAAATGTTTGTATGATCATTGTTCCGGGTCTGTCTGGGTGTTTGTATATGTGAATTAAATGTTTCTTTTATTTAAATTTATCTAAGATACAGGACAAATTCCTAAAGGGGGCAATGTTGAAAATAATAATACCATCGAGTATTTCACCTACTTTCGCCACAATGTTACACACACGTGTTATATGATAATCACGATAGCTCTAGAATTTATCTTAACGATCGTAAAACGCACTCTGAACTCAGATAATCTAAATATAGAACTAATCATAAACATAATTAATAAATCTATCCATCACTACCTCTCCTACTGATCAATCAATACACACACAGATACAAAATCATTCATAGATTTACAATAAACATCCGCAAGTAAAGCCTCATTTAGACGACGCGAGTTGCGTTACATTGCGGACTTTATAGGTACAACGAATTCAGTTGATCAAACAAATACCGCAATGTAGTTAAACTCGCATGCGAGTTCTTGCTCCGTCTAAATGAGGCTTAAGGGAGATTGCCGATGACTTGATGCGACGCAATTCAACCGCTTCCACCTACAAGTGAAAATCATCCTTACCACTACGACATATGACATAAAACCAGCGGTTTTCTACGGGTAGATGAAAAACAACACACGCTCGCCACGACGACGTAAGTCAGTCGAATTACATCATTATATCCGTATTAGCAAGGACGATTTTCATTTTTAGTTTGTAGAATTTACAAATTTCTCGAATCGCATCATGTGCAAGCTTCCTAAGAGATTACACTGCTTGCTACTTTATTATGTAAATGTCAGGTGTGCACATTTACCGCCCTGAGGTCAGTGTGACTCACCCATGTTGATGCACGCCAGTGTAATAAGGTAAAGTATGACAGTTGACATAATGCACGCCAGTGTACAGTCCTTTCACACTTACTTATCGTATGACAGCAAGAAGTCAACACCAAAATTATTAAAAATTCCTCGCTGTAGCATCATCAGGTAAAACCTGTTAAAAAAAAAGTTACATTACAATTAGACGAATTTTGTACTAACTTATTCTTTCTGTGCTGATTTTTTTTAAAGAAACATTACCAGCATTCTAGGAATGTCGTGGGTGTGTTTACAATCATATAAACTTACATACACAAACGTCCAAACCGCGAACAACTACTTGTAGATTATACAAATATTTACTCCGTGCGGGGATCGAACCCGCGACAGGCAGCACAGCATGGCAGCAGTCTGATCTGATCGCTCAGCCACTCGCCAACCTTGCCCGAATTGCCGATGGATGGTAGCAACATTACTTCTTGAACGATAGACTGATAGTGATGTGAACTCAGACGTAAAATAGCTATGAATAGACTGTACAAGGTTCATAGTGCAAAGCATGATAGTTGACACAATTAAGTAAGGGATGGTTCCATTAATCAGTTGCGTGTGTTCAGGGGTTTTTCAGTGCATTACTTACTCGTACAGGCGTGATGTCATTATGAGCTTGAAGACAACACGTGGGGCAGTTTTAATAGAGACATTATTATAAAAAATAAATATGTGTTAAAGTTGATTGTAACTTTAATCTTTCGGATTTGATGAAGAAGTAAATTCCTACTAACTTGTAGTACAAATTGATATGAATGTTATTTTTTCAAGATGACTCCCTACACAATTTTTGCCTTATAAAATGATGAGTTTCACCAGCTGCCTAGTTTTTGCCTACTGCGTCGGGGTCCAGTTACAGGGGGATACAGTTTGAATAGGTACCAGTCTTAGCTAATATTATAAAAAGGAAAGATTTGTATTTTTGTGTGTGTGTGTATGTTTGTAATTAATAAACTCAAAAACTGCTGTGCCGATTTCAAAAATGTTTCACCATTACATTCACCCTTTTTTTTTTTTTGAGTGGCAAAATCATCAAATGAGTCCTCCCGCCCTGGGTGGGGCGGAAGGGACTACTAAAATCCAGCCGTGTTCCTTTGGATGCCCTTTACGTTCCGGGGCCACGGTATCCTGGATTTAGAAAAATTCCGCGACCCCAGCAGGCATTTGGCCCCATAAGGGGCCCCGTCGGTGACGCGTGAACACTACGCGCCACCGACCCGGGCTTGGTCCTTGGTCGGACGGCGAGCTTACCCATTAAGTACTCACCGTCCGCAAGCCCGCTCCGCCGCTGTGCTCTCTGCTATTCAGACGGACACGCGTTGGAGCGTCCACACGACAGGCTATTCGCATACGGGCAAAGAGACCCCTTAGGCACACAGTGCCTAAGGAAGAGTTTTTGATGCCCGCATCCCAGGGCGCACCGGCCCGAAAAACTGGTCTTCCCCCCGGACGTATCCGAGAGGGAACTCCAGTCCAAGGGCGCACGTGGAGGTTTCCTGTCTTAGACCCCATTACATTTACCCTGACTAACATAGACTATTTAATATCATGTCCAGTTGTCCACCCGTGCGAAGCTGGGACGCCTATTTTATATGGAGCTTCTGACTATCTGATTTTTACTTCATTCTGAGTTATATGAAAACCTTTCTTACTCAATAAACTGCAGCATTTAAAAATTCAAATATAGAACTGTAGAGCCGCCCATGCATTGCGCAGACGCACACAACATGGCGTCAACATATACTTGTCAGCTGTTTAATACTCACTTCGAGAAAGTGTTACGTCACGTGTGACCTTTTATATTTCGTCGCCCACTGGTCTAATGTAAACTGAATATGGGATCCCACTTTTGAAGAATATCTTTGTTTATCAAATTTAAACCTTCAAATGAAGTTGATATGGTTTAATTTTCATTGATGTTCGGGGCAATGTTGGCAAATTTTAAGCAAGCACCTACATACAAATTTAAACTCTCTCTTTACGTGTTAAGGTTGGAATTTCTCTATTAGTTGTTGATGTATAGAGCGGAACTTATGTAAGCCCTATTTGATCGGCTTAATGCAATGTGTGAACTTTTCAATTCGCTTGTTTGCTATCGGTTTGCATGTCAACAGTCAATTACGATGTTTTGGGTTTTTAACCGTTGTCCATGTAATATTGCATTAGCTTCTACTTAGGTGCGGCAATACATCTTTTTTATGCCAGCGGATGTGATAAAAGCAGACAAAGTATGTAATAGTTGTGTGTGTAATGTAGTAAATGTAATATTCAATTAGTATGTTATAGCCTAGATTGAATAATGTTTCATACAGTAATGGCTACTGCACCTTTCTTCAAGACTAGCTTCGGAGATTTGCAGAGATTATCCCTTCCATAAAAAAATACAAGATTTACCTATGGTACCTATGGTTGTACTTTATTTTCACTGCAAACTTAAATATTGCTTCCAGGCAGAGGCGGCCTTACCCATTGCGAGGCCCCGGGCAGCAGGTCTTTGCGAGGCCCTTTGTCGTTTATAAAAAGTATGTGATTCAAAAGTAGGTCTGGTTGTGTGGTTTAGGTATTTGTCATGTTTACGGAGAAATGCTCAAGTTATACCTACAATTAAATAAATAAAAGAGTTTAAAAACATTTTACATTTAGTATAGAACTTTCAACATCCGTGTTTGGGTTAAATCTAGTAGGTAGTTCTAATTTTATGCAGACTTCTTTTAAAAACGTTGCCCCACTATATGGATTTCTTCCTGTATCGTAGGTGCCATAGAAATTCACAAACACTAACATTCAGACCCGGAACAACTGACGAAAAATATGACTTGCCTCCGCTGCTCGCGCGAGGCCTCCTTATTGTAAGATGACTTGGTTAATGTCAGCGGAATTGCGAGGCCTCTTTGACTCTACAGTTTCCAGTTACAACGTAACAAAGTTATCTTGCAACATTGAGCGTGCGAGGCCTCTTCAGTTGTGAGGCCGGGGACTAGCGTTGCTCGAGCTAGCTACGCCACAGACTAGGATTATTCATTAGGGCCAAGATCATAAACAATTAGTCTGCAAAAAATCTGAACTACCAGATTTAATGTAAACTAGCCCGAACGTTCAGCCGATAAAATTATTGTAGGTACTACTTATAAGATTTACAAATTAAATCGATGATTACGATTTTTCCTAAAACTAAAATCTTATTTAATTTACCGTTATGTTATAGCCCTAATAAGGACTTAGTTATGGTTAAAATCAAAAGTTTTAAATTAAAAATAACTATTTTTTTCTTTTGCTTGGTTTGTTGCGCGAGGCCCCTGAAAGCGCGAGGCCCCGGGCGGTTGCCCGGTTCGCCCCCCCCTAAGGCCGCCACTGCTTCCAGGCCATGAAGGAGATGGCGGGTTGAACTGGATGAGTTCCGTCAAACCGGCAGGAGGAAACGCGGATTCGCTAGAAAAGAGGAGGTGCTAGGCAGAGAAAGCAAGGAAATAAAATACTTTCCCTTAACTCTTCTTTGTTCTACCTTTCCTATTACTACGTCCCTACAACACATTCAAAAAAAGAATTCACCACCCATTAACGTCCCTTCAAACCAAAAGTTTTCATGCATAAACACCCCCTTTCACAAAGCCCAGGAGCCATAAACTTAATCAAAGAGGTCGAATCCACTTATAAGTAGTACTTACTAAGACCACCCGCTGACTGACTATTCGTCACGTCACTAGCATTGAATGACGTGGGAACGTCACTATTTCACGAACCCTTCAGTGAACAATGTGTGAACGCACTTACGGGTTAATGGAGGACGGGTGCATAACTTTTACATGACTTGTTCGGTGATAGTGGTATGGAAATAACTTGAGACTGTGGTTCAGACGATAAATTAGTAACAAAGTGTGTGAATTCAACTGATAATAACTAATGTCAGTGAAAATGTCGGCTGATTCTCGTACATCTCTCTCTGTAGTCGACCCCTTATGTCTGAAGATTTTGATCAGCTTTGGAATTGCATCTGAAGCGGACGATCCAGAGCGGAGCAAAAGATTCTGAGTGGAATCTCGAACGTAGCGAGGGCACATCGACATAGAATTTGCGGAATTATTTTCGTCTGAAGAAGCTTCAGCTGCCACAGTACTTCTAAATCTTATACATAAAAAAAAAAGATGATGAGGTGCCTGATCTCCCCAAATCCACATTACTTTTCAATAGGATATGAATTCTATAGATATTAAAAAGTTTTTACAGGCAAGTGACAAAGTTCAAACTTACAATTGATGGGACTTATATTGAAGATCAATCGTTCGGAAGTAAATTCTTTGTGTGACTGACAATTTAGGGGAAAGTATACCGAAAATATACGTCCCATTAGATCTAATGAAGCGTGATCGCGTATTTTTGGGTGATTCTTAGCACAACAGAAAGATGCAAAAAAAATTTAATAAAAAAATAGATCTTGCAAACCCCCTCAATCTGTAAAAATATACACACACTTTTTAAGAACTTTTAGGTTTTATTAAATTTTTATTTCTGGGCACTGATACCGTTGACAGCGATGTGGACGCATTCTTTGACGCCCCGTGATTTGTTTTTCTTCTTTTTATTTTTTGTACATTTTAAAAGTAAGTTTTTATTTATATGTAGTTTATATATGTATATAATTTTGGTATCGTAGTATCAGATTAGTGAATAATAAAGCTAAAAGTCGGCGCTCGAAATAACCTGCTACGTCGGCTAACATCCACTTACTGGGGCGCCTCTGCAGATGTTCTCCGGACATCTGGCATGGCTCTCTGCTTTTCGGCTGGCGAATTTGCATGCCCCGTGTGGCATCGATCCGCTCATGCCAGAGAAGTTGATGTAGCGCTCAACGAAACATGCAGAATAATCACTGGCTGCCTCAAACCTACTCCACTAGCTGCTTTATACCCACTTGCAGGAGTAGCCCCCCCAGAAGTTCGAAGAGAGGTCACTTGCGCTACTGAAAAGTACAAACAAGAGACAGACAAACGCCATCCCCTGTACAATATGGAGACGTCAAGAGGTAGACTAGAGAGTCGGAAAAGTTTCCTCAGGTCGACTAAATCAGTCAGCAATAGCACGGCTGGGAAAGACCGAAAACATCTGTGGCTCCTCAGATATCCCCCTCCGGAACATTACGCTGAGCCTGCAGAAAAGCTTCCAGCAGGCCACCAACTGCCATGGCCTACTTGGAAAACTTTAAACCGCTTGCGATGTCAGGTTGGTCGCTGCAAACACAATATGGTCCGGTGGGGGTACTCTGATGAAGAAAGATGCGACTGCGGAGCCTCATCGCAAACGATGGCCCACCTTCTCAACTGTAGTCTGTGTAACTCCACCTGCACTCTAAGGGAACTGTCCGAGGCCACCACCAACGCCATCAATGTGGCAGAGTTCTGGTCGAAATATAAAATTTAAAGGAATCATCGACACGAAGAAGAAGAAGTATATGAATAATATTCTGATAATAAATGTATTTACATTTTTTGTTATAAAATCTAGTTGAGGCCCCCAATAATGTGGTCTCTAGAGGCGCGGCTGTCATAGCGCACAAAGTATATATTCTCTCCGTAGAAACAAACGACAAGAAACATTTCAGTAACTTTAGGGGACATCTATGAGTTTACCGTAGCGCACCTCAGCCATAACATAGGCTAAGGCGCGGCCATGTCATGCAATGTTTGTCCTAATTTCAAAAACATAATTATGCCAACCTACTTTCAACGGATATCATGAATAATTTAAATTAAAAACGTAACGTGTTGACTGGTAGGGTTCATATCAGTTACTACATATCAAATTAAGTAATGCTGTTTGGAAATTCAAACTTAACTCAGTTTCTTGTTGCTACGTTAGCTCATTTTGATATTTTCTAATGTTTTTATTGCAACATTTTAGGGCTCATTTCGTAATTTGAAGTTGTTTCTTCTTTATTAATTGTTCTCTTGTTTACTTATGACCTTATGAAAAAAATTATCATGTTTAAAAAAAAACACTAGGAATTTCACCTGTATCGTGGGTGCGTTTACAAACATAGAAACTCACATACACAAACACCCAGACCCGGAACAATTACTTGTAGATCATACAGATATTTGATATGTGCGGGGATCGAACGAACCTATTGTAAACAAAAAAAACTTTTTTCACTGCCGCAAGGTGAAGCCTAACTGTATTAGTAAATAAAACCATGCTATTTAATTTACACTTCAAATGTAAAAAAAAAAATACATGTGGCACTCGGAGACTGCCGCGGTGAAGCTATTGCATAACATTTTTTTTTTATTTTAAAAGAATAAAATCGCCTACCGCGTATATTTAACGAGAGTATAATTTATTTAAAATGTTTGTGTGGTGCACTACTGTAATAAAGAACTTCTTTGTTGTAGGAGAATTGTATAAGTAGGTTTCATTGTTGTTTGTTTAGAATCAGTAAGAAAAAGTAAATTGTTTTTACGACAGAGATTTTTATGATTGCCGAAGTCTCCCGAACTGAAACGATGTTAGACGATGCGTGGTGTCAGGTATTTTCGTTAGGTTTTTGGAAATTTTTTGATTCGGTCGCCGCGCCGCGCCACGCTCAGAGCCCGCGATAAAAGCTATGCAATAGCTTAAAAACATTTAGAAGTTAGTAATTTGGCCGCATTTAATCAAAACCAAGTCTAATTCTGCTGAATTTTTATCTGTATTCAATCTACCATACTAATATTTTAAAGACGTATGGTTTGTTTGTTGGAAGTAATCTCCGGAATTAGTGAACCAATTTTGAAAATTCTTTGACCAGCAGAAAGCCACATTATTCTTGAGTGTCATAGGATATTTTTTATTTCAAAATCTCACCTATGCGAAGCCAGGGCGGATTGCTAGTATTTTATAAGTATCATGGTCTCGGCAACTTTAAATTCAACGTTTAATAGCAAAAGCAATGCCAGTTACAACATTAAGATAATCTCTATTAAAATTATATTATATTAAACATAAAACTAAAGCCGTTAATGTTTCCCGTAAGTTGTTCTTGAACTAAACCGAGTAAAACTGTAACCTAACAAGATATTATGTATATTATAACCTTATGTATACAACTTAACTACCATACATAAACGATTTTACTGCACACTAACTTAAATTAGAAAACTCGTTATTTCTTTCAAGTTGTCGGCTTATCGTAGAATTTGCTAATAAAACGTGAAATTTTAGGAATTGTCATTGAATAATTTTTTTATTACACTTGCAAGCATGCAGGAAGGTAATAAAAATATTTCACTAGTTTTTTTTGTATAATTTAATGCAGAATAAACCTTGAGAATTCGTGTGTGTTTCGTAAATAAATGAGCTTAATGTCAAATTATAATTTATAATATTTTTTTTTTTGTTACAGGAAAATCATCGGTCTTCTCGGACGGAATCTGAAGCGGAAATAAATTAGAAAAATATTATCTTGCATTTTTTATTCTTCGAGTAAAAAAAACCACACCTAGGACTACAATAGAAATCAAAGAGTACATGATTTTTTTTTTATCGTGGTAAAATCATCAAATGAGTCCTCCCACCCCGGGCAGGGCGGGAGGGACTGTCAGACTTGTATTGACTAAAATCCACGGTGTCCTTCAATAGCCCTTTATGTTCCGGGGTCACGGTAATGAGATAAGTCCCGCGACCCCGGCAGGCTTTGGCCCTCTAGAGAGGGGGCCCCGTCATTATGCTGACGCTCTTTGAGGCGCGCGTGGAAAACAACGCGCCGTCGACCCGGGCATGGTCCATGGTCGGGCGGTGAGTTGCCCATTACTCGCCACCCGCATGCCCGCGCCTACGGTGGCCGGAGATCGTCTTGCGACGTCCGTCGCCGTGGGCGTCCACCACCGAAAGTGTATATGATTAGAAAAAGTCAGTGCACAAGCTTAGGTCATCGTTTTTTAGACTAGCTATACCTACAGCAATAGTGACCAGTAAGAAAACTCTAAAACAGCAATCTTAGTCTTTTCCCAAAATATTCAACTACATTTAGACGAGTATGTATTTTAGAAGCCGATGGAAACAATCAAGGAAAGCCAAAAGAACTAAATCTATTTTAAAATTGAAGACTTATCTTGCCACTGGCTATGGATAAAACCACATGTAAAGTCAGACATAAATAACTTCCGTCAGCATCTGGACAAGTTCTCCGGTCCTATGCTGAGCACGAAACGTCTTTATCTAGCTAATCTCCTAGCGAATTTTGTGATAACATCGACGCAAGCGCAGGTTGTGCAATACGCCCACAGAGCATGGAAACACGGCAACACCTAGATTAGGCAAGTAATAAAATTGGTGGCGCTGCTGTAAGTGCATTGAACGCACAACTACTGGCACACGTAATTTCTACTTGTCATTTTAGTACAATGTCTCAAATAGTGACACGCTCAATTCGTTTTTTTTGGTGGTTGGCTTAGGATATGTAGTGAATAAATGATCCATACTTAAACAAAAATATTCATTTATTAATGAATCATATTGACTGGTGGTATTGTATAGTCAGTCTTTCGCAAATGGTTAAAATATATGGCCAACTTTACATCTTATCCCAATTACATATGTAGTTCTATTTACAGATGCTTCGGATTGTATAAAATATGAAATGCCGCCTCTAGAATCGGCTACCGAATCTCCTCCATACTCTGTAAGCGCGTTATACGCCGAACTAGAGAGCAATGTACTGTTTCACCCTTGCAAAATTTGCCATTTTATTTGTTGAACCTATTGTGAAAAACTTTTAAATACGAGTATTTACTTAATCGGCAATAATGAACCGGTCAAAAATATTGAAATTATTAGAAAATCGGCTGTTACCGTATTTGAATCTAGAAGATTTCTTCTCTTTTGAATGTCTTCTCAAGATAAAGGTTTGGTCTATACAGAAAGTCATAAGTCTGAACACAGACTTATGACTTTCTCAAAGCCCTTGATTCAAGAGATGCGTTAACAAATCGTTTTGATATCTCTAAAAAAGTATCAGGTTAATCAATACATTTTACACTACCTACCGAATTTTGACTAAAAACGACAAACATTTTGACTTACCATTAATAACAACACTAAAATGTAAATTTTGTAATTTTTCAAACCTTGTTATTAGATTTGTTTGAAGTATAAAAATGAAAAAAAAAAGAATGAATGAAAGCAACGTTAGTAACCACCTATTCATCTTTACTAACAAATTAATACTCTCCCGTAGGATATCCTGCTGGGCACAAAATGATGAATGTATTATGTTCATTTGAATTGTAAAATATTAGTTGTAGGGTGAGTCACGTATTCCTAAATAGCGTAGGTATAATGATTTTGAAGATTTTGGTGTGACTGTCAAAAATAAATTGAGCGGAAAAAAGATTTGATTTGAATTTATTTCATCATCTTACGGCTTGTACCTTACTCAACTCATAACTAATGCTAAAACTATAATTAATTTAAAACTAACTTAATTTGAATCCAATTAACCTTTCAATCATTCCCTTTGCAAACCTTTCAGAACTTTCTCAGTACCGAATTGAAAAAGCTAAAAATAGTCTCGACTCACTTTCAGTTTCGAAGCACAATATTCACAAAACCCATTGACGAAAACAAAACACCAACGGGAGGCCGACTCCCGCTGCTCTAAACACCCAGACGCAATACAGCAGCATTTTAACGGCCCTTCATGTTGCAAGAACTAAAGTAATACCAAGTACCAGTACACGATAGTATAACTAGCATGCTAGTAGTAGCAATAGTAGTACTAACTAGTAGTAGGTAGTACCTAGTAGTGTACAAATATTTAATGACTTTCGTATAGGCTACCGTAGGAGGCCTGTGTCCCAGCAGTGGGAACATTTATAGGCTGATGATGATGTATAGGCTACTGAACAATATAATAATTTGGTTATGGCTGTAACACGGCCATAATAGTTATTTTATTAGGCATTTGCTAACTCTTTTTATTTTTGTTTCTGCTTGTTGTAACTCTGAAGTCCTAGTGGCCCAGTGGTACTGGCTCTGACTTGCGAGTTGTAGTAGGATGTGGGTTCGAACTTAGCCAGGCGCATAACTTTGAAATCTAATTCATCACTACTGCTCTCAAAACAGTGAAATAAACTGGAAATGTCTTAAACCAGAAAATAGAAAACGTGTGACTTTTACCAACCCGCACTGGGCCGGCGTGGCGGATTACAGCACTCCTCACACAGAGGAGGCCTGTGTTCCAGCCGTTGGAATAAGGCTGATGATAATAATTTATGATGAGCCTTTTATTTTTAAGCCCATACATCTCAATTTAGGTCACATTATGTAAGGACAATCAATGCAGATTAGTGTCAGAAATGGTGTAACAATAAGACTGAATCGGCAATCTAAAGGTAACAAGCCCTCAGGCTAGTCGGAGCAACGTTCTTCGCAGTGTTGGCAGGAGCTGCTGGATGAGAAATTTCAAGAAACGAGTTGCTGGGCATTCAATAGGAGAGGCTTTTATTCAGCATTGGATTATTGTGATCTTTAAAACGATGATAATCTTCATATTGTATGATACTATTATGACAGTTTGATTATTTATGGGGTTGTGGAAAATACATTTCAACAAAAGACAAACGTATGCGCAGATACGTAACGCTAATCTTGAATGACGTCTGACAATGATTAGTGAATGATGTCGAGATAAAATTATAAGCCGATAAACAATCGGTATAATTTATCATTCAAATTCTTTCTCAGAAATACAGATTAGGTATTTTACAAACATACCTACTTCTATTTTCCTCGTTCAATAAAAACTGTGGAAATGCTATCAATTTCCTTCCTAATTAAAAACTTGACGAACTGTATATCTAATGAATATTGCATCAATCTTGAATGTAGACCGTTTTCATTTTAATAATACACAGTTGCTATTTCCTACACAATTAAAATTGTTGATAATACAGGGAAGTTTGAAGGAAGGAATTGTTCTGTATACAGTGTGTATAACTGTATTCGCTGGGTGCGAAGTACTAGGTAGGAAGTACTATTCGATTGCAGCGCTCATGGTGGTGAAAAGTAGAATTAATGTAGAAATATCTCAGAACACATTCAGCTTTGCCAACTGTTAAAAACGCGCTAATCTCAGGAACTTCTGGTTCGAATTGTATAATCGCGTTATTCCGCCGCGGCACGCCGTCGTGCACGGTTCCAATACTTACAAAAATATTATGATCTTATATAAGGATACAGTCTAAAGTGCCGTGAATGGCATCATGAAAAGGACGGTACGCCTATGCTCGACTTAGCGGGGGCACTGTCGTGCACCCAGAAGGGTAAACCTATTGCAATTTTGTGAGGTGGCCTCCTCTCATGTGCTGATGGTGGACGGGGGTGGTTTTAGCGAGGTAAAAATTCCACACTATCCGGTTCTATCCCAAAAGATCGATAGTTTTTGAAGCTCTCCGGTAACAAAATAAAAGTTAAGGGTCTGCTGAATACTTTTCCGCGATTTCGTTGTCGGTCTCATAAAGATATCAGTTTGATGGTCTGTGCCACACTATTAATACCACTTGACCACACTTTTCTGATACATACTGTATACTTATTAAGCACATTAGTCGCCATTCAAACGTGAAGACTGTCGTGGTCGTGGTATCTAATATTAGACACGAAACAATAGGTATGCATGGTAATTAGCAGATCACACCTTCACTTGGCTCTTTCCTTGTTTTGTATCTCTGTCATGTATCTCAAACATGCACGGCTAAGAATTCCTATTGTGATTGAGTTATTTTGTTTTAATGTTAATCGGAGTATGGATATTCTCTATTCGTGACTGATAGTCATGCTTGAAAGTCAATTCAATATCATTAGTAGACCAATGGGATATCTTGCGTCTCCGCTACTCTTGATTAATAATTTCGCTGCAGTCTAAAGCAATTAAATTAATTCTTCGAGAGTTCATCGAGCTTCTTTGCATCGAAACCACTGTTAATTCTGGTTGAAATTTAGAAAAAAATAACACTGACATCATATCTTTCGATCCTAACGTTGAGATTTAAATATCTTTTCGAAGATAATAATCAGTCCACGTTCATAAATTTTTCCCTTTTCTCTAAATCTAAGATCCGTATGATCAGGTAAAAGTCACAAAACTAAAGATAACACTGAGGTAATCAATCCATAACCCATCACAATGATATGACGTCACAAGAATCAATCATTTGAGCAGATACCCACTGACACAAAAATCACTGATAACGCAGAATCATTCGATAGCGCAAGGGCTGATGATGAAGAAAAGAAGAATTTTGACAGCAGTGATAACAATTCTTTGAAGAAATGATAAGCACATTGGAATGCATTGATTCATGAAAACAAAAATGAGGATAAGGGCAATGCATGTCTAGACTTGGCGTCTGTGACGGATGAAAAAGATATTTTTGATAGTGGATTCATTGAATGGACTATAATTTAATAAGTACTACTAAGCAGTATGTCACAGACAGAAGATCTAATTGAATTACTCACAGTTACTAACTGGACAGTCCTTGCTGCAGGTTAATCCCTGATCATAAACGTAGTACGAGACTAATCACAATCATAGAGTAAAGAATTTTGTGACAACAATAAAAAACAAACAAAGCAGTGGCGCACAATTGTTACTGTTGGAATGAATGGGGAACCACCTTTGCCCGGCAAAGAGACAGCTCAGAGGTTTTTGGGGTGAATGGGATCTATCTGCTATCGGTTTACCATGGGCAATGGCACCACAGGTTACCTGTAACCTTCGTTGACAGCTGACCGATCCCACTGGTGTTGAAAAGCCTCATCAGAACTGCCTGGCTCGCGACCATTATCATGATTGTCAGAGAGAAGCACCTAACAGTTTCTAACGTGTTCCGTAGCTGCGCAAGAGTTACAGTTTCGCCTGGATGAGCCAGTTCCATCATAGGCGTCAAGTCAGAACTGATGTAAAAAAAGATGGCATAAGCACAATGTGAATCATTATTGACACATGGACGCAGGATCAGACAAAAACAATGGAACATAATAAACAAGACAGTTGCAGAAACAAAGACAAGTCAACAGCTAATGACAATTCAATATGTGTCATTGTCGATGACATTTCAATCAAAAGTTGCCATCTTATCATAGGATCGTTTCTTGTGGTAGAACTTGTACAGATTGCTAATTAATTAGTAGATACTACTGTTTTGCATGGTTGAGCGCACGCGCAAGTACGGAAGGTAAATGTAAATTCATTATGAATTAATTAATTAATTGTATGGCTGTGGTTGCCAGTAGCAAAAAGTAATGGTGATGTCTAATATTATTTATTAATGTGAAAGTGATTTCTTTGTCAGGCCTTCACAAAATAACGGCTGAGCAGATTTAGATTTTGATCAACACACAGCTATAGACCATGAACTGGATAAAGACATGGAATACTTTAGGGTTGTACGTTATAGGATAACTTCTGACTACGATGCAGACGAAATCGCGAGCAACGACTACGTAGGTGATAAATGAATAGGTGTGCCCACACAGAACGAGCAGCCTCGCGAGGCATTTGCTGTGCGAAGCAACTCGGTTAGTGTGGAAGTGTCTCGGCCGAGGAAAGTGCGCGCGCTGCCGCGGGCGATCGACTGAGCGCCCGAGCCATCCAGTGTCGCCTTATGTTTTGCTCGCTTAATTTGTTCCGTGCCTCGGTCTTGAAACAATTGCGCGTCCAAACAGAGCAAGCAGCTTCGCGCGGCAATTGCGTTTTCTGTGGACGCACCTATTGGCGAAGAACTATTCAGATTTCTGATATAATAATTTTTATTGGAAGATGTTCACGTTATTTGATACACCAAAGTAAATTAACATTATTTTCATATCACACCGTGTAGAAAGCAGCAGTGTATTAAATTATGGGAAAATATTTGATACATTGACTATAGTCATGCTCACGCGATTACTCGATGTAAAGCTCAGTTCACGACCTCAGGCAAGACGACTTGCGACAAGAGACACGCTCGCATGTCTGTTGTTTATTCGTGCTAGTACCCTCTTTGGCAAGACGCATTGTAGTGACTTGTGGCACACTCTCATTACATATTTTCTTGGCAGTCATACATCTGTCGCTTGTTCGTGTAACATGTGGCTAAGCGTCGAGTTTTGTGTTGCGCCTGCGCCGTTCGGGAATTTGTTCACAGATCATTAGAGTTATGATTTAACTGTCTAACACGGTTTTCATTTTAAAGAAATTGTTGAATTTCCTCTTTTTCGTTTCCCAAACATTTGGAGCGTAAAAGATTCTTTGCATTTGGCAAGACTGTAATACTAGTTTTTTTTTAATGTACTACACGATACATATTTACAGGTTAACATTTTTGTTCATCAATCCTGTTTGTTTCATCATTCGAATTACAAAAAAAAAACCACTTTGCCCATGCACAGGGCTATTTTAGTCTTTAGAATGAGCTTCCTTCAATTTACAAAACACACCCTTTTAACATACATATTTCCAATCAACCTCACCCACCAAAACTTTCAAAGCGTCAACCGATATTATTTTAACTAATCTACGAAAGCCATTAGACATTGCTGTAGGTCTTAAAGCGTCAACTGATTTCACGGTGATCGCTCCAAGGATTGACAGCTGAGGTGCATCGGGACCTCGACATACAATAGAAGGCTATTATACGAATGTCCTATTATCTCATAATACGGGTCGGGTTACGCCAGGTTACTTCATAATAGTAGGTCTTTAAGATGAATTGATTTGGATTAGGAATGCAGGCAAGGCGGGACTTGAATTGTGACACAGGACTTTTGGGGACATTGACTGTTTCCTAATTTGGGAACGTCATTTCCCAAATACTACAAGCAAAGGAGGTGTAATAAATAAGGAACTGTATCCATTGCTTGTACTTGAAGACAAACACACTATAAAAAAAACTAGTAATGATTCAATGGACGTCTATCATTGTTATCGCCCTCAGGCGATGAATTTGTTGAGGTAGGACATAAATTGTGAAGCTACGATACAATTAAAATTAATACAGTACTTTGATTAATCGAATTGTTGTCCAAACAAGACTGATAGCTGTCTTGTAATAACAAAAACAAGTATGCCAGTAAGTCTTTCTTCATACCAGTAACAGTTGCAAAGGAAATTGGTAACTCGAACGCTCAAAGACGGTTAGCTAACATCCTGCCAGATCTTGCACATGTTGATATTGTTACGTCGATCGGATCGCGAGACCAATCTACAGGCTTCTCGAAAGTTCCACAAGGTTCTCGACAATTCTACCGAAGATTGGTCTGGAAGTTTCTAGAAAATTCTACTCTGTTCTAGATGTTTCGAGATGGGTCTGGAATGTTCTAGAAGGTATGGGACTATGTCGAAGTCTATGGATGTTTCCAGAACATTCGACCACCTTCTAGAAACATCTAGTGGGTCCGGCGGTAGTATAAAAAAGGGCGCCGATCGGCGGCCTGAGTCAGTCTAGTTTTGACTACGATCGAGGCAACTCGAAGTGAACTGGAAGCGATCTCTAAGTGATTTTTACGTGTGATTAAGTGAGTTTATAAGTGTTTAATTGTTGAGTAGTGTTAAGTGTTGTTTTAATTACTGATTCGTGTGTGAATAAAGTTTATTTGGTTTTAATTGGTGTTAATTACTTTATCCCAATACCCAGCTCGTAACATTTGGTGTCAGAAGTGAGGGATATAATGCCAATTTTACCAAAAGACGACACGGACGGTATTCGTACCAGAAGTCAACGTCAACAAGACATGGACCAGAGGCGGTTTGGAGGTTCCCCGATACAGACGCCGGGTGGTGCTCAGCCTACGATAGAACCAGTGGCTGGTCCGTCTGCAGTCTCTTCAGCATCAGCGGTTCCAGACCTGTCTGCGCTTATGGCGCTGCTGCAGGAGCAGGCCCGCCGGCAGGAGGAGCAGGCCCGCCGCCAAGAAGAACAGGCCCGCTTGCTGCAAGAGCAGCTACAGAAGGATAAGGAGGAGCAAGCCCGCCGCCAGGAAGAACAGGCCCGCCGCCAAGAAGAACAGGCCCGTCTGTTGCAAAAGCAGCTTCAGCAAGATAAAGAGGAGCAGGTCCGCCGCCAAGAAGAGCAGATGTTCCTGATAAAGGACCTGCACTCGACGTTTGGCAAGGAGCTCAAAGTGGTGAAAGACCAAGTCAATCAGCACGAGAATCGCATCTCTGAAGCTGAGATCCAAATTGCCGGGGTGAAGAAAGCTTTGGGCGAACTTAAGACTGGAGATGGGGTTGTGTGTCCAGTGGTTACTGCACCCTCGGCACGAGGGTTTAAGGTGCCGCCATTCGACGGAACATCTTCATGGTCGGCTTACAGGATGCAGTTTGAGGCCGTTATGAAGGCGAATGGGTGGACAAAAGAACAAGCAATGACCGCGCTCACCTTAGGCCTACGAGACCAGGCCCTGACCATACTTGAGGCTCTTGGCAAGGATGTGACATATGAGCAGCTGCTGGAAGCGTTGGAGTCTAGGTACGGCGACGCGCACCTGGAGCACGTATTTCGTGCTAAGCTAAGGGATCGTGTTCAACGTAGTGCTGAGAGCCTACAACAGTGGGCCCTAGAAATTGAGAAGATGGTTCGGAAAGCATATCGGTCCATTCCGGCTCTCATCGATTGCAATCTGGTACAGGCTTTCATTGACGGAATACGCGACTTGGAAGTTAGAGCAGCTGTAAGACTTGGGCATCACGAGACCTTGAAGGGCGCCTTGGCCCATGCTTTGGAAGTGGAAGCGGTGAGGCAAGACCATCGAACTCAGCGTAGTAGGGAGGTTGTGCCATCTTCTGTACGCGACCGTTCGAGAAGGTACAGCCCTAGGTGCTATACTTGTGGAGAAAAGGGTCATCTTCGGTCAAGCTGTCCAAAGCGAAGGGCAACTGATATGACTGCCCAGCATCGCAATTGGAGAGCGCATGGTAACGCTGATACACCGTCTAGAAGACCTTTTTCTGAAGACAGTAGGCACAGCATCAAGCAAGAGCCTAAGGAAGTAGTGCACGTGAGGACGCTAAGAGAAAACACGGATCTCGGTAATCAATGGAAGGAAACCCTACAGCCTGCGCAGGAAAATGACATGGATAACTGTGTGAAAAGACCTGAGACAAACAGTAGTGGTTTTGACGAAGCGTCACTTGTTGTGCATAGCCCAGTGCGAAGGAAAAGGAAGCCCCGTAAATTAAAAGTGAAACGGGATGGACCACACCGAGTTGCGACCAGGAGCAGTGATGTTCCCTACCGCATACAGAGTGCTCAATGCGGTGCGCCTAAGTTTGACTTCGTTAACTGGTTGCGGCGATACAACGACGACTACGACGGACTGTGCATGCTCGGGACTAACGATGCTCGGGACGAGCATGTCTAAGGAGGGGGCAGTGTTACGTCGATCGGATCGCGAGACCAATCTACAGGCTTCTCGAAAGTTCCACAAGGTTCTCGACAATTCTACCGAAGATTGGTCTGGAAGTTTCTAGAAAATTCTACTCTGTTCTAGATGTTTCGAGATGGGTCTGGAATGTTCTAGAAGGTATGGGACTATGTCGAAGTCTATGGATGTTTCCAGAACATTCGACCACCTTCTAGAAACATCTAGTGGGTCCGGCGGTAGTATAAAAAGGGCGCCGATCGGCGGCCTGAGTCAGTCTAGTTTTGACTACGATCGAGGCAACTCGAAGTGAACTGGAAGCGATCTCTAAGTGATTTTTACGTGTGATTAAGTGAGTTTATAAGTGTTTAATTGTTGAGTAGTGTTAAGTGTTGTTTTAATTACTGATTCGTGTGTGAATAAAGTTTATTTGGTTTTAATTGGTGTTAATTACTTTATCCCAATACCCAGCTCGTAACAATATTTTATTGTTAGTAGCTTACGTAACGACTGAAGCTCGGGGTAATGTCACAAGTACCAGTCTATTGATAGACTTTGACATTTGGTTTAAAAGGACGAGCTTACGAGATGCAACAATGTTGGTAGGTTTAGTCACAACAAACTAGATTAGCACATCGGCTTTGCCTTATTCGGTGATCCTGCATTTAATGGAAAGAGCACCTAAATAAGTGGTTTTCGTTTTCAAAGCGTTTGTTTCGTCAGGATTAACTTAATCTTTTGGGTAGTTTATAAAATCCAATACATTTTTTGATATTACCATCAGCGTTATCTAAGTATGTAAAAGAACATGCTGATAAAACTTCACTTTGCCTAAACCCGTAGATCTGTTGTTTTCAAATCTTCTCGTGGTAGTATTTTGGGAGTTTAACACAATTATCATGTAGTCGTTTAAAATCCTGTCCGGAATTTATCTTGTTCCGTGTGACGTTCCTTTTACCAAAAAATCCCATTTATCCAAAATTAGTTCCATGCATTGTCATTGCCGTGCATTCCAACTTTGGACATGCAGCGGATAATACTTCAAATAGTTTTACGGACTGTTCCAAAATTGGAGCTTCATTGGAATGGCGCCGAATGAATAGATAGCTATAAAATGTTGGCGACCAAGACTTTTACGTCTTGTCAAAGCATGAACCGACCGCATTGAACTTTTTTGTCCCTGTAAAAAAGTGTATGACCAACATTGTATGCGCTGGCGCCAATATTTTATTGACAGTCTCCTCACTAACCGTTTCGAAAATTGAAATCAAAAGGAGCAACTTTCTTTCTTTGTAATTAGTCATAACAAAATACCAATTCAGGTATTTTTTTATTACCATCTACACATGTGTCGATACATATAGTCTGGAGAAAGTCGTGCAGTTAGAAAACGGTTAGATGAATAAGATGCAAACTTACATAATTAAACGTTAAGTTGTAAAGTTGTTTGCAAATTAATTACTATCAGTCACCTGTCAGGTTAGGATTCAAACAGCTATGGAGTTTCTTGTTGATCAGGAATCACACTTAACTCATTAAGTGGCAATCAATGTTAAAACGAAAACAACTGGTCACTGTCAGAAATCCAGTGCTACTCGATAAAAAGTCATTAGATTAATTCCGAGATATTTAAATTAAAGGAACGTAATAGTGGATTGGACAAAAGTAATTTAGTACAAAATGCACTATCCGACAGAATCCTAGGAAGTGAGAAACATTATATTTGTATTAACGATGAAAGGAACCGTCTGATGGACACATGTTGGAATACTGATGGAAGCTGCCCGATAATAAACAGTACTTAACATGAACTGAATCAATGGCCTGATTCATACAAGTTTATATCTCTTGTGGAGCTTGCATACATAGTAGTGGACATTACTGGGAAATGTCAAACAGTATCCGATACTGTGCGCTGATTGATTCATTTTGAAATGGTTTTTATTCAGAATCATCTTGACTTGAAATCTTTACGATTTCAAAAGACTGTGTAAAATATTGCAACAATATCATCAACAGATCGTTAAATCTCAGCGTTAAACGTTGCATGCGCGTAAAGGTTAATTTTGCATTATGAACAACAATAGAAAAATTCAGATAAAAAAGTGATTGTTGTAACTTTTCATGATTAATGGAGGATCAAAATAACAATCGCCGGACAATAGTCATCTCCCAAAAAAGTATGTAAAACAAATTATTCAACTATTGTTCCCAACACATCTCAATAAGCATCAAGCGACCGTTAAAGAAGCATCCGAATTCGAACTATAAATTTAAAAAGTAGAAAAAAGAACGAAAAAACTATTATTCATCTCTTGTCCAAAGACACCACCCCAAAAATATACAATGACATAGATAAAAGTGCAAAAGTAAACAAGAAAGTAAAGGCGTCATTAAAGCGACACGGTGACGATAAAAAATTGAATCGTAGTAGGGGCCATCTGACGAAGGTCGGTAGAGCACCCGTGGGAATGATCACGCGATCGCAAGCCATAGGGAATTTGCATCGGCTAGATCCCGTACTACGAGTGCATTTGACGATGAATAAAATAACCATTGTTGTTCCTTAGAAGATGGTAATGAAACGGAAATATTTGCTATTGTTGTTATTGTTAGAAGATATTTAGCGGTTGACGGAACCGGTTTTTAAATAACTTGCTTTTTGATTAGATCAAAAGGTTGGATCATTTTAATTTTTTATCGCTTAGCCGTGGTAATTGCAGATATGGTTGCTTTATGCATTTGAAAGATCTCATGATTTTGCAAATATGCATGCCTATTCCCTATACTTTTGAAGGTCAATTAAATAATTTATATTTCCAAAAGCATGCAATTAATTAAAATACTTTAGTGCTATGTAATCTTTAATGATCATTGTCAAAACAATAACAGCATAGTTTTTTTTAAGCGTGTCACACGCTTGTCTAATGAATTTATTAATATTCATAATGCGGTTACTAAAACTTGTTGCGGTCACAGTACCGCAAAATGTTTTAAGGTAACCTTGAAAGATTATAAAAATTGTTTATAGGTTGCTGTTAAGCATTGTCATTCGTTTCTGATGTTATCTTTATGCAGATAAATAGACATTTGTTTTATTTTATGCTGCTGAATGGACTCTCACATTTTTTATCTTGCCTGTTTTATGCATTCTCTTCACATTCACTCGACAACACATCATAGTTGCTGCTCTTAGGTGACATTCATCATAAGTTTCTTCCTTTTGTTTATCATTGCTTTCTACGACTTGAACATTATTGTAATTTTTGTTATTTTCTAGAACTTTATCTTTTTTTGACCTCTCATCAAATTAGCCAAACCAAATACTTGTCCGTCATTAAAAACGTTAGCAGCTAGTTTAGTAATAATTGCAAACAGCGTTAATGAGTGATTGCCAAACAATACAACAACTCCACCGTGTCTAAATGGTACCGATGCACGATGCAGTGTTAGGCAAATATGAGCCGTTTTGTAACTATAAGGCTAACGTTTAGGTAAACTAGCTTCCATCTTTATGCTTCGCCTGCGTTGTATTTTTTTCATAGAAGACAGGGAAGATGAATAAAGGATGCCCCTCCAGGCTTTGTGACCACAAAGTTACGCCATTGGTGAAATTCCAGCTCATAGCTGGCATTTCAGAAAATACAAAATCTACGCGGTTGTAGTTTTGGACTTATCTTTTCAAATGATAGCCGGTGTGTTATTCTGTTACATGCATAAGCTACATAACTGTAAAATTTCGCCAAAACCTGTTCAGTAGTTTTTTCGAGGGGCAAATGAACATATATCCACACAAACTTTCGTGTTTGTAAACCATTTAGTAAATACACGAGGTTTTGTAACGAGGCGTTAATCGGTATGCACTTCATTAGCTTAAATTATTCCGAATAATGTGGCAATTATACTCTATTGTGGTGATAAATATTTGTTCGTTTTGTTAATTTTGTTAGTGCTTAGCCGCACACCGCGTGGGTGGTTTGTAATTTTGTCGTAAATGTTTTGTGACGTGACTTGATCTTTATTAATGCCATGTTTTAGGTAGTAAGAACTAGTGATTTAGGGAACCCCTACTTTTTGTTTTATCTCCTGCGCTTATTCCAGTTTTGACTTATTCTTCTATAATCCTTTATCATTCTCCATCTCAGCTGTCATTTCTTTTCCAGTCAATTCATCCTTCACACAGTTATTCGACAAATACTTATTTTGGCGATCATTAGCAAAGCCACTCCACTTTAAACTCTCCTGTATGTATATAGGACTTGTCTTTTTTTTGTAGAAAAAATTTAGACCATGCACAGCACAAAGAGTTCTGTACTCAGCAGCAAAACATGGATGCCAACGATGATGATAATGATGACAATAGATTAGCTGAAGACAGACAATAAGACATTAGGTACTACTTGTAGTACTCGATCAATATTTGTGTCTCTAAAATCAACCCAAGACACATGGTGACTCCAGCAGCGTTAACAAATGAGGTTATGGGAAATGCTAATGTGCAAACATTCCAAGCAGATGGATTACTTTAAGCACCACATGAACAGTTCGCGCTACATCAACTGCGTCCCACGCAAATTGTTGTAGTCTTGTTGGAGTCAACCGAGACAAATTAATTAATTTGTATTCGTAATTGTAGTTCTAGTATACTGACCTATGTGTTCGTGTATTAATTGATGTAATCCTTGATGATACATGTGTCTTTGAATGTATACTGTTTTAGTATCATGGTCAATTTGTTACTGTTTTAGATTGTAATAGATTTATTTGTGTCTATGAATTTACCAATCATAATTCGCTCTGGGTAATAATTTTAGTGTCGTCAAATGTAATTTCTTACGACATCGTCATCTTTGGAAGTTCCTGATCGGAAGCACGAAAGGTTAACAGTCAGAAATATTAATCAATCATGCAGTATGGCAGAAACATTACTACCATGCAACTCAGCAGAAAGAACTTCACTGTCCCATGTCCAGCATTGATGAAAGATATCAACATCGAATTCACTATTTTCTCTAAACTCTAGCTGTCGTACCACAGAAACTTTTAAACGTCTGTAGCCCTTTATGTTCCGGGGTCACGGTAATGAGATAAGTCCCGCGACCCCGGCAGGCTTTGGCCCTCTACAGAGGGGGGGCCCCGTCATTATGCTGACGCTCTTTGAGGCGCGCGTGGAACACAACGCGCCGTCGACCCGGGCATGGTCCATGGTCGGGCAGCGAGTTGCCCTTTACTCGCCGCCCGCATGCCCGCACGTCTGTTGAACACTTTGTCTAAAAAAAATGTCAGATTATGACGTTGAAATAAGGTCCATTTTTGCAGTCACACTTTTTTAGACAGTTTTCAACAGATATTTATGTTTTTGTAGTATAATTTTTACTAGTTGTGGTTTACACAGAAAGATAGAAATAAATCTTTAAAATACACATTTCATCACAATAGCTTTATAATTAAAATAAAGATTAAAGAAAGATATGGAAGATATCTAACAGTTAACACATAACGAAATAATGCTTCCCCATTACGTACATTCTTTATTATCAATGGAAATCGCAGTTTAGGGTTCCGCTAGTTCGAGTAATTAAATGACTCGATAAACCATTACTTTATGATCAAAGATATTTAGCAACAGTAATTAAAACTTCACGAGTTACACAAAAGATCGTTTATCATGAATATAATAATAGACGGCGGAAGTTATTTCCTTTTTTATATGAGTTTTATGTACATTTTACGTTGGTATTGTTCTTTTTATTTCCGAGTACACCAGAAATAACGTAATGGGTTTTGACCATAAGTGACTTATGGTTATCGTAGAATATGATATAACAATGTTGCAATGTTGTTTCATCTTCATCGTCATTCTGCAGTCTTGTTCCATTAACTTTTGATTCTATTAGATCCTCTTCTCTTTAAGCCATGCAAACTTATTGTCATCCAGCCAACAATCAGTCAACAATTCTTTAACCATCTCTCGAAATTCAATGAGGATATCATCTGGCATCCTTCACGTTTGGCCAAACCGTATTGCCATTAACTCACTGTCAGAGGTGCAACAACTGTTTAAGTGCCTATACAACTCGCTTATGTTTCTCTTCTTCTTTTTTGGGTGTAAAACCATCAAATGAGTTCTCCTGCTCCGTTTGGAGCGGAAGGGACTGTCGGTCTCTTACTGACCAAAAACCAACCTGTTTTGTCAAATGCCCTTTGCTTTCAGGGATGGAATCTTGCTTACACAGTTCCGATACATTTTTTGCTACCGTTGAAATTGCCATTATTTTCGTTCAACCTCCACAACACTCGGGCTCTTCAAGGTGGCTCTCAAATTTACTCCGAAACAACACTACAAGAGCAGTAACCTACTCCAAACACGACAAATTTTACTACCTTAATCTATCCGATCAGCAGCAAGAATGTACAAAGAGAGTTCGTTTACCGGGAAGTACAAAATAATCGTGTCAAACATTACCAAACCTTCAGTTTTGCGCCTGAGTCATGCCATAAATCATCCGTTGTTACTTTGTTACCCAACCACCTCTGTTGGTTCACCCCTATGATATTATCAGCTATCAATATGTTATCTCAAATCTCGGATTCTGTGTAACTGTCAGATGTCAATTGTGGAGTGTAGGGCTGGTTTACATCGGTCGGAGGGAACTGGACACGGTACATTAAACAATTAGTGAACTATGTGAAAAAATGATGCTGAATTTAATGTCGCCGTAACATTTTTGACATCGTTTTACAAAAAAAGATGATCGTATTTTGGCAATTTCATGTCGGAAGAATTATTTAGAAAATGTAAAGAGTTTAAATTATGTCAAAACACAAAGGGGAGGCTTACGTTCAACAATGGATGTCCTACGACTGATATGATGATTATTCTTAAAGGGTTATAAGGTCTTGTATGGACAAAAGTTGACACCAAAATCTATGTTATTTGTCTATTTTGTTGCTCGTTCCTGTTTTCTATTGCAACGTAGGTACTTCATAATCAAGCTCATCAAGTATTTTATTCCTGACCTTTTTTAAATACCAGTCGAGCAATTTAACTTAATCTATGACAGCAAATATCTAGGCTATTATGCGATGACATTCAGATAGTTCTTTGTAGTATGAAAATAAATTGTGCCATCTTGAAAAAATACTGTTTGCTCGCTTACTTTGTTATTGGTGCAATCAATACTTTAGTTGATAGTACTGTACTGTATATACGCTACTGAAATTTCTTAACCTGTATCTCAGTTCTTAGTCTGCTGTGTCTCCGATACAGAAATAGCAAACCTGACTGACGTTCTCTGGAGGCTTACCTTCACCAGTTTACGGCACTTGTCTGACATGAATGACAATTTAGATAGCCATCGTTACGCCAAGAAGAAGTGAGCAGTGGTGACCCAGTGGTATCGGTCCCGACTTACGAGTTATAGGTCGTGGGTTCGAACCCCGCCAGGCGCATTACTTTGTGTAATTTATTTCATCACCACTGCTCTCAAAACTGTGAAGGAAAATATCGTGAGGAAACCGGCATGTCCTAGAACAAAAAATTCGTAGACATGTGACATCTACCAACCCGCACTGGGTCGGCGTGGTGGGTTAATCTACGTAAAAAACACAAAAAAATGGTATCAATTAATTAAGATCATTTCGCACATTCATAAAACTTTTCTCGCGATAACCCCTAACAGAAGCAATACATCAGTAACTTGTACTAACGAGGCAGTGACATGTAAACCGTCCCATGCAAGTGAAAGTTCCAGCTGGTATACACTCATTCATCACATAGTAACAACCGCGTAGGAGTGTGGTACGACCACGTAGAATTTCGACCACAGAAGGCAAGTGGCAATAGTTTTGAAAGCGTTTTCAATGGGATTGACAAAAGCAATCTATTGGTTTCCATAATTCTTTGTTTTTTTATCAACATTGCCGCTGATAAAATGTTACTTTGTCTAAGTTCTCTGAACCTTGTTTCAAATAAGAAGGGGGAAAAAAATGTCATGTAGAACAGGACAGTTTGAATTTTGGGAAAGGAACTTTATCAAGAGTTGACGTTATAGTTTGATCTTTTCCTTCCTCCTTGTTTTCCTTCTTGGTTCATGTTTCTGACGTCATATGTGTAATCCGGCTCGAAGGACCAACATGAAATCTAACAGCCTTACTACAAAAACTTAAACATATGTTGAACACTTGTCTAAAAAAAGTGTGACTGTAAAACGGGCCTTATTTCAACAACATAATCTGACATTTTTTTAGACCCGTGTTCAACAGATGTTTAAATTTTTTGTGGTACGACGGTTACAGTTTAATTTAAATGACGTACGTGAGAAGAGATACATGGCATTAGGTTAATTGAGAAAAATAATAGTTTAATATTACAATTATTAAGTTAAGCTTGACGAAATTAAATATTTAACTAACTTAATGTTTAATGCCCAATAATATTTGTCAGTCACATAAAAATACCGGCAATCGATAGTATCCCTTGTTGGATAGACTTGTCCTTCTTTATGTCATATCAAATGTCCATTAAGCTGTCCATCTGTCCATCTACAGCATTAGATTCCATTATTCTGTAAACGGGTGTGTGCAATACGGAACCATTTACAATTGAGTTTCGGAAACATTTATGATGTTTGGGTAATTTTAGCGCTTTATTGCGTAAACGGATGATTTTAATGCGTTTGCGCATGGCCGTTACTGTCTTCGGAGCATTAAAAATGTTAGAATAACGCTCTGGGAAGCGGAAACTAGCCTATAATTTCTTTGAATTGGTCGATGTATAAATTAATTGCCGTTTAGATACCTCGTCTTGTCTAAAATATTTCGTGGTGGTTATAAGTAATTTAATGGATTTTGTTGACCTACCAGAGGCTTTCTTTCACTTACGAGATATCTGTATTTTATTTACAGTGTAATATTTTTTTTAAATTAACTTCAAAATTTCAGTTTACGTCACAAAAACTGAAAAATTCATAAAAAGTCCGGAAAAAACATAAAAAATTTGTTTGACGTGGTAACACAATGCGTTGTATAATTTTGTCTAATTGTTGACGTTAATTAGACTATTTGCATAAAAGTGTTAAATAATATGACTTTTATAATATTAAACAGTAGTTAAGGTCGTTCCTAACTAGACTAGGTACATAAAGAATAATAGAGCGTGCAATAAATATTTTTCTTCAACCGCTTGGCTGCGTCAAGAGTAAATTCATGAAGAATGTTATGAAATTACTCTGTTTTAAATTGCAGTAAGGAATGTAATTTGCTTTGTTTATAATTACGAGTTATGTTTACTTAATTGTTGCATCAAAGAGTGCATTGACTGGCAGAATGAACAGATTGCTTCGGTTTGTTCACGCAGATGTGATTTTTTTATTAGATAAATTAATTAGACCAGGCACAATTCTAGACTCCGCGGCTGCTTCTGACAAATTATTGATGGAAAAACCCAACAACACGTTACCCGACCTAGAAATCTAACCCAGGGACTCTTGCTGTTCGCGGGACTGTCTCATTAGGTAACCGTGACCCTGGAACGTAAAGGGCTATTGAAGGATAACCGTGGATTTTAGTCAGTACAAGTCTGAGAGTCTGTGTCGTGCCGCCCTGGGTGGGTACTCATTTGCTGATTTCACCACGAAAAAAAAGACTCTGTGGCAGCTCTGACTGATTCTTGTACCCAATAACACGTTACCCGACCTGGAAATCAAACCCAGGATTTCTTGCTCAGCAGTCGCAGCAGACACCTTTTAGCTGGTCAATAAAAGTTAAGTCCAACCGAACTAGTTATGGTCCGTATGAAAGCAAAGACTCGTCAAGCAAGACCTGCCTAAGTATAATAAAATGAACTCGTATTTGAAAGTAAAAGCATGTGAGTTGACCCGCCATGCGTCACCGGCAAGTCGTCATGTTAACCGTTTGTAATTATCGACGCCATTCATGACACAAACGATGCCCCCGCGCATCCCATCACTCTCACTTTCTGCGTTGTAGATGCAAGAAGGTTTAGAAGGGATTTTGTCGATGTTTGGGTTATTCTCATTGGATTTCGGTGACCAATTAAAATCTATTAGGCGCGTCCACACAGAGCGAGCAGCCTCGCGAGGCATTTGCTGCGCGAGGAAACTGACAAGCCAGGCTGCTCACTCTGTGTGGACTCGTCTATTGTTTTTCGACCGAGGCACGAAACAATATACGCGAGCAAAACAAAAGCCGACACTGGATGGCTCGGGCGCTCGGTCGATCGACCGCGACAACGCTGTCACTAGCCTCGCCCGAGACACGTTTTAATTTACAGGGTACTTGAAGTATTTACTGCATTTATTGTATGGAGAATTGACTTGAATAAAATGTAATTAGTTTCTGACACCATTTTTACTAAACTCGCACAAACCCGCAGGCAACTTATTAAATAAAAAACTTTTTCAAAAAAGTAACCGACTTCAAAAACAACAACAAAACAAAAAAGGGTGAAATAACCTAATTAATAACTCCTTTCGGATGTCAGTGGCTTTATTTTTTATTTCATTGATTTTTAGCCACCGACTTCCGAAAGAAGTTATTAATTAGGTTATTTCACCCTTTTTTGTATTGTTGTTGTTTTTGAAGTCGGTTACTTTTTTGAAAAAGTATTTATTTTACTCTTTTTAGTTTATTAAATAGTCAACCCAAATTCTTGTAAAATACATTTTTTTTCTTACATAATTATGCACTAATCTTGTAATCCGTCACAACATAAAAAAATCCATATCTCTAAAACTACTGAACCGATTTTGATGAAACTTGCAGTGTACCCTAAGTTGAACAATACCTAGTACAACAAAAAAAGTTACTTAAATCGAACTTGTAGTTCCGGAGATATGCGTGCACAAACATAAAAACATACATACTTACATACATACATACACTTGTGAAATTTGGCACATTTGTTCAGACGCTGATATAGACTAACATATATGAAAACTGGGCAGTTCTGATAATTTTACATACATACGGGTCGAATTGATAACCTCCTTTTTTTGAAGTCGGTAATAAGACAAGACACCAATAAGTAGAAAGCCAGTAACTAGATACCATTCACATCACAAAAAACCCATAACAAAATGTGATAGATGAGGTGCGCTCCCCTAATGGGCTTATCCATCAAGATCACAGTTACAGACATTTTTCAATTGAATCCGAGTATGGCATTTGTGGAATTGGCAGTTTCTACACAATTTATCAATTGAATTGCAACGGTGAAGGAAACCCACACGGATAATAAGGAGGACGGTAATGATGCGTGGATGTGGTCACAGACGCCAAAATGAAGATTGGATTTTTAGATATATGGTGTTTTAATAATAATATGGGTATGCGTGTGAACTTTTACATACATCCTTTTATGAAAATAAAAAGAAGTATTACCTCTTTTATACTAGGTATACATTTTCTTTCTATCAAAGGAATATTTTGATCATGTATTAATTACGATTTTGTACGAAACATCCGTTTTTAGGGTTCCGTAGCCAAATGGCAAAAACGGAACCCTTATAGATTCGTCATGTCTGTCTGTCTGTCTGTCCGTGTATGTCACAGCCACTTTTTGTCGAAAGTATAAGAGCTATCCTGTTGAAACTTGGTAGAAAGATGTATTATGTGAACCGCATTAGGATTTTCACACAAAAATCAAAACAAAACAAATTTTGGGGGTGCCCCCCATACTTAGAATTGAAACTCAAAAAAAAATTTTTCACCAAACCCATACGTGTGGGGTATCTATGAATAGGTCTTTAAAAATGATATTTAGGTTACTAACATAATTTTTTTCTAAACTGAACAGTTTGCGCGAGAGACACTTCCAAAGTGGTAAAAAGTGTGTCCCCCCCCCGTAACTTCTAAAATAAGAGAATGATAAAACTAAAAAAAATATATAATGTAGACCTCAACCAAAACTACCAACGAAAATTGGTTTGGATGAAATACAGTTAGCAGTTTTTGAGATATAGTACATTTTCAAAAACCGCAAATATAACTTTGCCATTCATACAAATACTATGAAAAACAAAGTTATTTTTATTGTTTGTGTATATTACTTACTAATCTCAATATAATTATATCTCTAATCTATGCTTGCTGCTACGGAACCCTTCATGGGCGAGTCCAACTCGCACTTGGCCGGTTTTTTTTATTTTTAAATTATTTCTGTGTCCCCGTCTGAAATTATTTACCAACTAAAATCATAGTGTAACTTCGAAGTCCACTGCAGACACACGCGATTAATCGCGCGGGGCGACATGTCGCGGTCCATTCGCAGTATTTTTAGAGTGGAAATTAGCTTGGCTCGTTGTCGCAGCGCGATTAATCGCGCGGGGAGACATGTCGCGGTCCATTCACAGTATTTTTAGAGTGGAAATTAGCTTGGCTCGTTATCGCAGCGTGATTAATCGCGCGGGGAGACATGTCGCGGTCCATTCACAGTATTTTTAGAGTGGAAATTAGCTTGGCTCGTTATCGCAGCGTGATTAATCGCGCGGGGAGACATGTCGCGGTCCATTCGCAGTATTTTTAGAGTGGAAATTAGCTTGGCTCGTTGTCGCAGCGCGATTAATCGCGCGGGGAGACATGTCGCGGTCCATTCACAGTATTTTTAGAGTGGAAATTAGCTTGGCTCGTTATCGCAGCGTGATTAATCGCGTGTGTCTGCAGGACGCTTAACCCTTAACCATGTATAGGTTTAGCTGAGGGCCAAAGGGCCAAATTACTATACAATTTTATTATTTACAATCACATCACAAGTTACATTACAATTAAAATAAAAGAAGATTGGGCAATATCCTGCCAAACTTGAAGACACAGATTGAGGTTCGTGAAAAACAAGAAATTATATCGCCTTCCTTTTCAATAGGTAGGCTTGATAATCTTGATATCATAATGACTATCAAGAAATAAGTCTAAAGAGCGGGCATGCGGACTGTGACAATGGCTGACTCGCCGTCTGATCATCGATCACCACCATCCTGGGCGGGAGGACTCATGAGGACTTATTTGATTTTACCACGATAAAAATAATAAGTGAGTCTAAACAGTCTGTGGTCTATGCAGGCCTACCACGATTGTTTGCGGTGTGCTTTGTTTGGCTCCACTCCGCGTCGTGACGGGCTGGCTCGTGAAAAAGCTGCACTTTCACGAATTGCGGTAGGGCTGCGAATTGTATAGTGGTAGCTAAGATTACCTATAAAATTTCCAGATTCCGTGTAGGTACTTACAAAACAAAACGTAACGTTTTTCATGACATTGTGCATTTTTTTTAAATGTGATAGTTAGTGAGCGCCACGCACACTTAATTGTTTTCCTTGGACATATTGTTCACTTGTATTACGTAGGAAGGGAATGAAGGGGATAATTTGTTGGCTTAAATTCTCAGTGACCAACTAGGAAACGTGGTATCAGTTTGTAATCGGTTTAACAACGTTTAATAACGTTTTAACTGTCAATTACATCAGTGTGGAATTTTGACACTGACATTGACAGATTTTGACCGCGGATAAGACGTCATAACGCTTTTAGTTTTTAGGTTGAAATTAGTCCTAAGTTAATTACTATAAATAAAGGCGTCCGTAAAAAAAACTTAAGGCCGCATAAAGTTGGCAACGTCGCAAATGGCTGTCAAATATTTACTAGTTTTAATTAATTTGGCAAATTTACTGTATGTAAATAAGAAATATTGCTCTGTAGTGCACTAAAACATTGAAAAGGGCATGCAATAATTAATATCGTAACACCGAATATATAGTTTTAGATGTAAAAAACGTATTTGGAAACCTTCCAAATGCTTTTTTTATACCTGAAACGGTTACAACATCAAGTTCAGTGTTTTAATTGCATTCCTATAACAATGTTTTAGTGCACTACAGGGCCATATTTCTTATTTCCATACAGTAACATTGATATTTGACAACTATTTGCGACGTTGCCAACTTTCAGAATAAGCCCTCTTAATCCCCTATTTGTAAACGACCTTCAAAGACATACCGGTATTACTTTCCTGATTTAAATTATATTAATGAATTACTGTCTGTTGTGTTGTGATCCTATTTATTACGTCGGCAGCTTTAATCTTTTTATTCGATTATAGCCCCAATAATTAAATTAAACTAATTCCGATTATGATTTAAGTACTACTGTTGAGAATCGATTCTCAAATCGATTATTCAATTGATTCGATTCGGGATACTAGAGCAGCCCTATTCCATAACTAATTGCTACCATAGCTGGTATTGTTCTTGTTATTATTTCGTTTTTACGCAATTGCGATTACAATAGCGACTGTTAACGTGGTTACACAATGATAGTCGCAAGTCGCGTTGCTACTTTTTAGAGTTCCATACTCAAAGGGGTAAAACGGGACCCTATTACTAAGACTTCGCCGTTCGCCCGTCTGTCTGTTTGTCCGTCCGTTACCAGGCTGTATCTCATGAACCGTGATAGTTAGCTATGACAACATAATACTTCAAAGATTTTCTTTGGAAAGAAAAATTCGAACCGCGTGCAGGATTCGAACCTGCGACGTTCGGATTCAGTAGTTCAGTCCATCCGACGCTCATTTCCAACCGAGCTACCGAGGTTCTCACCTGCCGCAGCGAATTCTTCATTCCATTTCTAACGTCTCAAGATGAATTTTTCTTTCCAAAGACAATCTTTGAAAATTCGCTAGACTTTATAAAACATAATACTTACTAAAAAAACATAATAAAATAGATATGTAAGGGGCTCATAATTATACAACAAGCGAGATTAATTTTGATCATTTTTGCATGATATTGATAACGACAACAGTTACACGGCTTGAAATATTCACAGATTAGATAGTTATTATATTCACTTTAAAAATAAATATTGAAAATAAAGCCTCCTGCAGACACACGCGATTAATCGCGCGGGGCGACATGTCGCGGTCCATTCGCAGTATTTTTAGAGTGGAAATTAGCTTGGCTCGTTGTCGCAGCGCGATTAATCGCGTGTGTCTGCAGGAGGCTTTATAGATAATGGTACGGAACTCTTCATGCGGGAGTCAGACTCGCGCTTGGCCGGTTTTTTTTTCTAAGCCATGTGAATGAGTTTTCATTGATTCTCTTATTACATCTAACAACGTTCATTGTACAATGGCGCTCATTATGTTTTTGACGTGTGTTCGAGTACATTTCAAAATTTTCTCTTGTGTGAATTTTCTGGAGTAATTAGGTGGTAATTACTTAGCTTAATGTGATGAATGACTTTCGTTTTTAACGCAAAAAGGTTGGATGACAACTCTTGGAAATGAAAAACCTTTATTAGGCGCGTCCACACAGAACAAGCAGACCCGCGAGGCATTTGCCGCGCGAAGCAGCTCGGTTAGTGTGGACGTGTCTCGGCCAAGGAAAGCGAGCGCACTGCCGCCGCGGTCGATCGACCGAGCGCCCGAGCCATCCAGTGTCGGCTTTTGTTTTGCTCGCGTATATTGTTTCGTGTCTCGGTCGAGAATTAACAATTTCGCGTCCAAACAGAGCAAGGCTTCGCGAGGCATTTCACGCGCGAAGCAAATGCCTCCGCGCGAGGCTGCTCGCTCTGTGTGGACGCACCTATTGACTTTCGTTTGAAGATTACGACGAAGTTCGAGATTAGAGGGCATAGACAAAGAGCCAGTAAACTTCATTAGAAACGGTATTTGCTTCTCAAACATTAACCACATAATGTAGCATAACATACATAGCAACGTCATCAACAAAAAAATAGTAGGTAGATAAAGCCAGATTCATCACAATTCATCAATTTCCCTTTTTTTTCTTGATAAAATCATCCAGAGAGTCATCCCACCCAGGGCAGGACAGGAGGGACTGTCAGACTTGTACTGACTAAAATCCACGGTGTTCTTCAACAGCCTTTTACGTTCCGGGGCCACAGTTACCTGATAAGATGATCCCGCGACCCTGGCAATCCTTCCATTTCCCTGGAGTGGACTTGAAGTAAGGTACAAGCGAAAAGCGGGTTTAAGTCAATACTAGTGTGACAGTACCATCCGAAAAAATAGAAACATTTCGTTCACTGAAAAGGTCTGTGAATCTACCAGCTGCTATTTAAACAGATCTTATTAAAATGTGACTCAGCAACTATTATCTTAAAACCACAATAAGTAGACCTTAATCCTATTTATCAGAGCTACACAAAATTCTTAATCTCGTTACCAAATCTGAATGTTGAGGGGTCTTAGTAAAGTGGTGGGCTTATAATGTCATTGTGAGGCACCGGAATTATATGCGTAAGCGCAGCCATGCAAGTGCCATTTAGTTTCCTTAAGTTAATTTACAACAATCAAGAATGTTGCCAGATTCTTGTAGCTAGTAAAAGAAGAAGCCGTAAATGATTAAACTTGTGGCGAAATTTTTTTACACCTGTCTAGTTTTATTAAAAAAAATTTAAGTGTGACGTTAGTAAATTTTTTGTATCCAAATCATTTATTAATAGGGAGTTTCTCTATGAGTTTTAGCCGTCATTGGCGCTACAAGCGCATAACGTAAACAACGTTTAAGCGCATCACACACGGCTAAGATACGATAATATTTTATCTTAAGATACCATATCGCTCGCCATACTATTCAATGGACCGTCACACACGACGAAGATACGATATCTTTCATATTTTCGTATCGTAAGATAGAGAGCGATATTCGTATCTTAAGATGTAAAATATATCGTAAGATAACATCTTAAGATAGAAAATATATCGTAAGATACCATCTTAAGATAGAAAATATATCGTAAGATATAAAATATATCGTAAGATGACATCTTAAGATACAAAATATATCGTAAGATAACATCTTAAGATATAAAATATATCGTAAGATAACATCAGATGCAAATACGGGGTGTTGTTAACTTCGTTGGTACGAAATAGTAGTGTTCAAAGTTGCTATATGGCAATAACTTGCTAAATGACATTTTACTTGCTATTTTATAGCATGCTATTTTATAGCATGCTATTTTATATGCGTAGGTTCACTAGGTAGGTGCGAATAAAGCAAGCGCAGTAACTGTTTGCTGTAGTTGCATGCTATAGGTCCAAGAAATTAAGAATATTACATCGCGTTTATGAATTCATTACGATAAAATGGAGCAGTAAAAAAACCGGCCAAGTGCGAGTTGGACTCGCCCATGAAGGGTTCCGTAGTAGCAAGCATAGATTAGGGATATAATTATATTGAGATTAGTAAGTGATATACACAAACAATAAAAATAACTTTGTTTTTCATAGTGCTTGTATGAATGGCAAAGTTATATTTGCGGTTTTTGAAAATGTACTATATCTTAAAAACTGCTAACTGTATCTCATCCAAACCAATTTTCGTTGGAAGTTTTTGTTGAGGTCTACATCATGTATTTTTTTTAGTTTTATCATTTTGTTATTTTAGAAGTTACAGGGGGAGGGACGACACACATTTTACCACTTTGGAAGTGTCTCTCGTGCACACTGTTCAGTTTAGAAGAAAATTATATTATTAACCTCAATATAATTTTAAAGATCTATCCATAGATAACACACGTATGGGTTTGGTGAAAAAAAAATGTTGAGTTTCAATTCTAAGTATGGGGGGCAGCATGAGAATGATAATACTAAAAAAAAATATGTAATGTAGATCTCAACAAAAACTTCCAACGAAAATTGGTTTGGATAAGATGCAGTTAGCAGTTTTTGAGATATAGTACATTTTCAAAAACCGCAAATATAACTTTGCCATTCATACAAACACTATGAAAAACAAAGTTATTTTTATTGTTTGTATATATTACTTACTTATCTCAATATAATTATAACCTTAATCTATGCTTGCTACTACGGAAACCTTCATGGGCGAGTCCAACTCGCACTTGGCCGGTTTTTTTTTTATTTTTGTGTGAAAATCCTAATGCGGTTCACATAATACATCTACCTACCAAGTTTCAACAGGATAGCTCTTATACTTTCGACAAAAAGTGGCTGTGACATACGGACGGACAGACAGACATGACGAATCTATAAGGGTTCCGTTTTTGCCATTTGGCTACGGAACCCTAAAAAACCAATGAACTTTCCTTCATACTTTTCAGGCTTAGGACTGTCTATAATTGATTTTACATTGTCGCATGTTTGTATTTTGTTTCTCAAAATCTCTTTGAACTAAACTGTGAAGTGCGTCAAACTCTTCTCTTGACATTTTAAAATACTCATGGAACTTTTTTTCTGAAAGATCGTCAAAAATGTTGAATTCCCCACGATCTTTCCTATTTTTAATGTGAGTTTCGACCCAAATTGATCTTCTTCTGGAGTGTGCCAGAACCATGTGTAATCGAATTCAAAATCGGAATCGTCATCCGTAGAGCTATCCAGTAAATCTAGCAGGCAAGCATGAGACATAGTTAAAACACCCTGTATTTATTCGTTCAACAAAGGACACGACCGTGCGATCGCGACGAATATCGTAAGATACCATCTTAAGATAGAAAATATATCGTAAGATACCATCTTACGATAGAAAATATATCGTAAGATAACATCTTAAGATAAAATATTACAGTATCGTATCTTCGTCGTCTGTGATGGCCTAAGATATATTAATATAACATCTTAAGATAAAATATTATCGTATCTTAGCCGTGTGTGATGCGCTTAAGATACGATAATATTTTATCTTAAGATACCATATCGCTCGCCATACTATTCAATTGACCGTCACACACGACGAAGATACGATATCTTTCATATTTTCGTATCGTAAGATAGAGAGCGATATTCGTATCTTAAGATGTAAAATATATCGTAAGATAACATCTTAAGATAGAAAATATATCGTAAGATACCATCTTAAGATAGAAAATATATCGTAAGATATAAAATATATCGTAAGATGACATCTTAAGATACAAAATATATCGTAAGATAACATCTTAAGATATAAAATATATCGTAAGATAACATCAGATGCAAATACGGGGTGTTGTTAACTTCGTTGGTACGAAATAGTAGTGTTCAAAGTTGCTATATGGCAATAACTTGCTAAATGACATTTTACTTGCTATTTTATAGCATGCTATTTTATATGCGTAGGTTCACTAGGTAGGTGCGAATAAAGCAAGCGCAGTAACTGTTTGCTGTAGTTCCAAGAAATTAAGAATATTACATCGCGTTTATGAATTCATTACGATAAAATGGAGCAGTAAAAAAACCGGCCAAGTGCGAGTTGGACTCGCCCATGAAGGGTTCCGTAGTAGCAAGCATAGATTAGGGATATAATTATATTGAGATTAGTAAGTGATATACACAAACAATAAAAATAACTTTGTTTTTCATAGTGCTTGTATGAATGGCAAAGTTATATTTGCGGTTTTTGAAAATGTACTATATCTTAAAAACTGCTAACTGTATCTCATCCCGGGTCGACGGCGCGTTGTGTTCCACGCGCGCCTCAAAGAGCGTCAGCATGATGACGGGGCCCCCTCTCTAGAGGGCCAAAGCCTGCCGGAGTCGCGGGACTTATACCATTACCGTGACCCCGGAACATAAAGGGCTATTGAAGGACACCGTGGATTTTAGTCAGTACAAGTCTGACAGTCCCTCCCGCCCTGCCCGGGGTAGGAGGACTCATTTGATGATTTTACCACGAAAAAAAAAAAAAAAAACTGTATCTCATCCAAACCAATTTTCGTTGGAAGTTTTTGTTGAGGTCTACATTATATATTTTTTTTAGTTTTATCATTTTGTTATTTTAGAAGTTACAGGGGGAGGGACGACACACATTTTACCACTTTGGAAGTGTCTCTCGTGCACACTGTTCAGTTTAGAAGAAAATGATATTAGTAACCTCAATATAATTTTAAAGATCTATCCATAGATAACACACGTATGGGTTTGGTGAAAAAAAATGTTGAGTTTCAATTCTAAGTACCCATACTTAGAATTGAAACTCAACATTTTTTTTTCACGGGCAGCATGAGAATGATAAAACTAAAAAAAAATATGTAATGTAGATCTCAACAAAAACTTCCAACGAAAATTGGTTTGGATAAGATTCAGTTAGCAGTTTTTGAGATATAGTACATTTTCAAAAACCGCAAATATAACTTTGCCATTCGTACAAACACTATGAAAAACAAAGTTATTTTTATTGTTTGTATATATTACTTACTTATCTCAATATAATTATAACCTTAATCTATGCTTGCTACTACGGAAACCTTCATGGGCGAGTCCAACTCGCACTTGGCCGGTCTTTTTTTATTTTTGTGTGAAAATCCTAATGCGGTTCACATAATACATCTACCTACCAAGTTTCAACAGTATAGCTCTTATACTTTCGACAAAAAGTGGCTGTGACATACGGACGGACAGACAGACATAACGAATCTATAAGGGTTCCGTTTTTGCCATTTGGCTACGGAACCCTAAAAAACCAATGAACTTTCCTTCATACTTTTCAGGCTTAGGACTGTCTATAATTGATTTTACATTGTCGCATGTTTGTATTTTGTTTCTCAAAATCTCTTTGAACTACACTGTGAAGTGCGTCGAACTCTTCTCTTGACATTTTAAAATACTCATGGAACTTTTTTTCTGAAAGATCGTCAAAAATGTTGAATTCCCCACGATCTTTCCTATTTTTAATGTGAGTTTCGACCCAAATTGATCTTCTTCTGGAGTGTGCCAGAACCATGCGCAAATCGAATTCAAAATCGGAATCGTCATCCGTAGAGCTATCCAGTAAATCTAGCAGGCAAGCATGAGACATAGTTAAAACACTCTGTATTTATTCGTTCAACAAAGGACACGACCGTGCGATCGCGACGAATATCGTAAGATACCATCTTAAGATAGAAAATATATCGTAAGATACCATCTTACGATAGAAAATATATCGTAAGATAACATCTTAAGATAAAATATTACAGTATCAAATTATTACAAATTATTACAAATCTTTATTATTGCATAAACACAAATACAAATAAGACAACCATACAAAGTAACTCAATAATAATTATGTGGACAAAAATCATTTGCAGTTAATTGGACAAATTTGGATAACATATCAGTTTGTCAGATCGCAGATAGGAGAAAGTGAAGTGGTATATGGTTTGTTGTCTTTAGTTTGATTCGCCCTATCCCCTCGTACTAGTATAGAACTGTATCACGAGCGGATAGTCTTCCTCAACCCTAGAAACAACAGATTCCTTCAAGTTTCAATTACAGGTAACCTAGTAAAGCAGAATGATTGAATGTAGGTATTCCGCATAGGCAACAAATTATAGCTACTAATTACTAATAGTTGATATTACTTGGTAATTACAGTTGATTTATAAAATACAATAGAAAAAAAAAAACTATAAAATACATGAGGAAAAATTACTGTCAGTGTTGTTTTGTGTTTGGGTATGGGTATATTTATATGTATATACGTGTCGATGTTTTATATGTGTGTACAGATTTGTGTATCGTATCTTCGTCGTCTGTGATGGCCTAAGATATATTAATATAACATCTTAAGATAAAATATTATCGTATCTTAGCCGTGTGTGATGCGCTTTACGTGTAGCATCGAGTGTGTAGTTAGGTATAAGATCTGGGGTGCGTTTGAGTACCTACGCCGGCGAAATTTTCGCCGGATAAAAATTAAACTAGCGAGGGTTCGCTGAACGGAGTCATAGGTTTCTGTCAATGTTAGCTGTCAAATTCAATTGACAGCTCAGTTTATCAAACAAGTAACAATTCAACTCAACATTCCGAATATTTTACTGTAATCTCCGTAAAATTAGGATTTAACTTGTGATCTCGAAATTATTACACAGTAAAATTGGACCGGAACATGAAAAATCAATTTGCCGGTGTAATAGTAATTATATCCATGATCCACAAATAATATTCACCGAGACGATGAATTAGGTACTCTCTAAAATAAAAATATTCGTTTTTACGGCGCGAATCGAGCATTAACAACAAATCTCAATGTCAATCTGACAGCAGGATAAAATTTAGCGAAGTATAAAGGTCGCTAAAATTTATCCTAGTCAGGCGAAAACTTATACCAGCTGACGACCGTGAACGGGGCAGATTAAATTTTAGTCAGTTTAATTTTTCACCTCGCGGTGTGCTTGAACGGGGTGTTTGACGTTTACTCAGTATAATTTTTAACCTGGATAATCGACTTAAACGCACCCCCTGGCAGCGCCATCTGAACCGAGCTTTGCGTGAAACCTCCCATTCTTCAGATAAGTTATATTTTATAAATTATCATGAACGGGTCATTATCGTATTAATCTTACTTACCGATTAGAGAAACAGAAAGATCTAGTAGATATGCTTGCTATTTATTTTCCAATTTATTTTGATCATATTATATTTAAAGAAATAGCGATGTGTGTGTATAAAGGAGCCCTCTTAAATAAATACCAACTGAACTCAAAAAAAGAACGGTAGAATTACTAAATAATTCCCACCAGGCAACACTCAATAATTATGTATTTAGTATAAATAGTCCTTTGTCTCGTGTGCAGTCGTAGCATAAAATATGTAATCACTCCGCATTACCCCATTACCCCTTGTGCCATTGTTGTGACGGAAATTAAAACAGAACTAACAATAATAGTAGTATGATTAAACCTACTTTTTTTTTTTTTTTTTTTTTTAGGGTGGCAAAATCATCAAATGAGTCCTCCCGCCCTGGGTGGGGCGGGAGGGACTGTCAGACTCTTACTGACTAAAATCCACCCGTGTTCCGTCGGATGCCCTTTACGTTCCGGGGCCACGGTATCCTGGATTAAGAAAAATCCGCGACCCCGGCAGGCATTTGGCCCCATAAGGGGCCCCGTCGGTGACGCGTGAAACACGACGCGCCACCGACCCGGGCTTGGTCCTTGGTCGGACGGCGAGCATACCCATTACCCACCGTCCGCAAGCCCGCTCCGCCGCTGTGCCCTCTGCTGTTCAGAGGGACACGCGTTGGAGCGTCCACCCGACAGGCTATTTGCATACGGGCAAAGAAACCCCTTAGGCACACAGTGCCTAAGGAGAGTTTTTGCCCGCATCCCAGGGCGCACCGGCCCGAAAAACTGGTCTTCCCCCCGGACGTATCCGAGAGGGAACTCCAGTCCACGGGCGCACGTGGAGGTTTCCTGTCTTAGCACCCCATGATTAAACCTACTTGCCAAATATGTTTACTTTACCTATACCTGCTATTTTATGTAATGCAAATATTGTGGTCTCAAAGTTTTTTTTTTATTTCTCTCTCTAGTTTATTTTCACTGACTTTATTAACCCGAAACCAGTTAATAGATTGAAATCTATTTATTTCATTAGAACGGATGTTTTTTTTTTGTGCTACACGATATAATAATTCCCTTGTATGCCAAAATGTGGTACAATTTCTTTTAGATTTTTTTCCTATGAATAAAAGGAGTCGTATCACTCGTATAACTAACTACAAAGAAAAAATTTTTTTTTTGGAATGTAAGTACTTGGTTTTTGATACCGAGTACGCACACGAAATTCCTGCAGTAATTTTTTTTACACCCTATATAATGATATAAATATCATTTCGTTGTTTTATACCTGTGGAAATTTTAGTAGCAACAACAGTTGAAGGCATAAGCCTTATTAACCCAGAATAGAAATACATTTTTTAAACAACTCTAATACAGATAAACATTGGACCAATTTCCGAACAGACCATTTCTATCGTTATCAACCCAAAACTGGTTCACAAGAAAACCAACCCTGCTGGCCTACAAACAAAAATTATCTCTATTTACGTCTAGGAAAAACAAATACAAATTAACTAGATAAACCTTTTTAAACGCCGGCATTATCTAACATTGTTGTATCTGTTAGTTCATTTACTCTTATTTGTATGTTAAGTGCCATCATTTCATGGTTGTTAAGATTTGTAATTAGTTGTGTTACTGTGTATAATTACGAGGTATTTGTACATTTATCTTGTATATGACCCGATTAGTTACTGTTCGTAGGGTTACCATTTCAAAATTCGGACAGTTCTGACAGCTGTCAAAATCAAAACATGTTAGTGGACTGTAGTGCCATTCGGTAACAAACCTCTTTTCACACTAAGGGTGAGGCCAAACGAGCGCAATTTTTGAGTTGTGAGTCGCAGAATTTCGGTCGCTTTCATACAAAACAAAAGACGACTCTCTCACGACGCAATTTTTTTCTATGAAAACGACCAAAATTCTGCGACTCACGACTCAAAAATTACGCTCATTTGGCCTCACCCTTTTAGTGTTTATACTCAAAAATTACGCTCGTTTGGCCTTATGAGTCGTAAGTCGCAGAATTTTGGTCGCTTTCATACGAAACAAAAGACGACTCTCTCGCGACGCAATTTTTTTCTATTAAAGCGACCGAAATTCTGCGACTGAAATTCTGAAATTACGCTCGTTTGGCCTCACCCTTAATGTTCGAAATTTTAACGGTGTCTCGTTGAAAACTGCAATAATTCTAAAAACAAATGAGTTCGATTGTGCACTCACTTGGGTGAAATAAGCTCATGAACGTTACAAAATAGCACTACCTACTTACATCTGAGGAATGCCAGAAAATAGTACCTCTGATGCATGCCAAAAGAGTGTCCCTAAAAGGCCACGTTAACGAGGCAGCCCCAGAAGGAGACGATGGGTGAACTGGATTCTTTTTCTCAAAGATTAGACAATAAAAGCTATGGTTAAAGATGAGAGTAAGAAAGAAATTAGTTTGTTGCCCTACCTACAGTCGCACACAAATGAATTGTAAATGAAACAGCTCCACCAGAAAACCGGTCAGTTTGCAATGAAGTCTGGACACACAACACACCTTTGAACTTTTTCTCTTCGTTTCTAATTCCCGATCAGAGACCTAGACATATCCTGATAAATGCGTAAGAATTGGTTACCCTAACTGTAGCAGACTTTCCCTCGGATATGACGCTTCATTGGTTCCCGACACGCTTGGTATGACTCCTTGAGCGTGTAATAGATGACTGATTTACATTAAATACATGGTAATGTGTCTTTATGTAGAACATGCAGATAGGCAATTGATATAACTCATGTTTAGCATCCATTTCTTTTTTTTCTTGTTAATTATTTGCTTCGTTGCGTCTCTAGGTCATTATTATGCGATATGAAACAGTGAATGCAAAATTGTTACCCCCATTAGAAATACTACTAGAAGTTTTCTTTATATAGAAGTTGGTAAACGAATGACTACAGTACTGAGAAAAATATGTTGAAAATGACGATATTGGCCACGATCTATGACACGCCTTAAGGTGGCGGTTCGCGCCGGAGACAGCAACGGGAGACAGCGACACGAGACCGCGACTGCCGCGACAGTACTTAACATCAGGCAATGTATGAGCGGCAGTTCGCGAGCGAGACCAGCGACAGGAGACAGATACGGTAAACAATCTCAGGTCGCGGGCCGTGTCGCGATCTCGTGTCTCGGTCTCCAGTCGCGGTCTCGCGCGCGAACCGGCACCTTTAGACATCAAAAGCTTGTGTTTCTTAAAGGAAAAGGAAAGACAGCGGACACTATGTCCAAATCATACGCAAATTTTTACGCACTTTGTCATTCAAAATTTTAATTGATTATTTTTAGTACGCTTGCCAGACTTCCGTTCCAGGTCCCGCCGAAATCCAAACAATTACATCACTTAAAACTAATAAAAATCACATGACGCATAAAATATCCTTATTCAACTCCTGGACTATAAATGGACTTGTGTGCTCGTTTAAACAGCTAAGGGCCAGTACTCACCGAGACGCGACGCTGCGCCGCGCCACGAGCTCTTTTTTTAATAAAACATTGTCCCAAACTAGGATTTTCTCCTGTGTCGTGTGTAGTTCAGAACAAATTCACGCGCCATTTGTACAAGAAATTATATGGGGTATATCCTTTTTACCCACTGATGTATCCCACTTTGTTTGTCCTGGGCATGGTTGGCTATAACCAACTGCATGTCCGACGGGAGTTTACGCTGGTCGCCTACTTGGTGAAGGTGCTTCGTGGAGTGGAGAGTAACTCGGGCGTATTGCAGCGCTTGAGTCTGTGTGTGCCGGACCGCTACGTGTGGAGACGGCGCAGCCCGCCACTGCTACTGGTACCTACAGCCAGAACTAACTTGCTTGCCAAGGCACCTCTTACCAGAGCTATTCGTACCATCAACAGCCTTCAAACACAGATCGATGTGTTTACGTGTTCTTTGGGTGAATTCGCAAGGCTATTATTATTTATATTATGCTACAAGCAAAATAATTTGTAAATAATTTGAAATTTGTTTGTATTTTAATGTAGTATTAGTGTGTTATTTAATTGTTTAATAATTTTATTACTTTATTCTATTGTGTTCTTATTTGCTTATTGTATTTTTTATAGTTTATGTTAGTCTAAGTTTAGTTTAAGGTCTTATCTGTCGCATTAGGGTAAACCCTGTAATGATGGAATAAGTTTTGATAAATAAATAAATAAAAAAAAAAAAAGTTTTCATGTTTGTAAATGCACCCCATTTACAAACATGAAAACTCACATACACAAACACCCAGACTCGGAACAACTACTTACAGATCATACAAATATTTTTTCCACGCGGGGATCGAACCCGCGACACGCTGCGCAACATTCCATTGCTCAGCTACTGCGCCAACCGTGCCGTCGCCTTTTTAATAACGACTCAAATCTTACTTTATTTACTGTAGGTTAAGTACACATTTCCATTGACGTCTTATCAAGTCGCGTCGCGTCGCGTCTTGGTGAGAACTGACCCTAAGATGCACCTACACAAGGATTGATAAATGGCAAACACGTTTCCGCATCCAAAACTTTGCTTGCTAGACATTTTTTGAAACCTACACGATTCTTCTGAAGTTTAAACCATCTTCATTAAGTGTTATAATTCATTTTTGGATTAACCTTACAGATTTTAAGTAGGAGTTTGGAAGACAACACCGAACCATAGTTCAAGGAGCCACTTTATATGGCATTGAAACTGTTAAGCGCAAAAAGGTTGATTAATCATTAAGATGTCGCAGTTACAATATCAGCTGAAAGACACAGTCCACTGTTCTAAAGAGGACTTCCCCAAGTGTAATTCTTTTTCTTCTGTTACCTGTTTATACAGTCCTCGACCCAGGTCTAACTGTCATCATGTGACACGTTGCCTCATTCTTTTCGTACCCAGCCCATTTAAGTATGCGGTTCTAAACTATTTGGAATGCCAGATGTTGAAAGACTTAGAAGAGAAGCCTATACTCAGCAATTATAAAGGTTGAAAAAGAAGAGATTCTACTTGGAGTATTAAGTATCTCCAGTAAGCACAACACGTGTGCTTCCTTCATTCTTTCCATGTCAGACGTCAAGTCATCATTTACTCCTTTTTCTTTCACATAATTCCTCACCCAATCCATCCCTCTTCTTTTGACCATCCTCTCTCTCTCCATTCACGTTCTCCACAACCGTAATTTAAATCGTTCATTGAAACACAAAAGTTCACCGATATTCTTTATTATTCACACTTGCATATTACCAACTGTTGCTATAAGATCAACGAGCAACTAGAGTCACATTCCCAGAAGTCTTTATCACAGATTTTCCTTGAA